>CM035408.1:19157587-19757587 GCA_020310875.1 Ceratopteris richardii | reverse complement strand
GTGAAGGTGAAGAAGGGAACACCTATCTTCCCATTACCTACCAGGAGTACACTACCAAGGCAATTTTGGACTCAGGTGCAGGAGTTGCAATTGCCACCACTTCCCTATGGAAGCGTTGGGGCAAGCCAGCACTCAGGCCAACGAGAATGAAATTGCAGATGGCCGATGGTCATATTGAGAGACCCTTAGGATTGCTAGAAGGAATAACTCTCACCACCTGTGGTGTCGAGTTTGAGCACACATTTTCCATATGTGACTTCAGCAAAAATCATGCCTATGAGATGATCTTGGGACGACCTTTTATGCGACAATTGCAAGTGGTACAGGATTGGGGAACCAATTCTTTGTACCTGCAACACTTGGGTGTTACGACCAAAGTGAATCTCAAAGATTACTCTCATAGAGATGTTCCCCCTATCCAATGGAATCCCATCCATAGAGCCAAAGATGATACGGAATCTGTGCATTCCATAGGATCAGGATCCTCATGGATGCATGAAGACACCCACTTATGGATGTGCAAAGTAGCAGTAGAAGAGGAGAAAAACCACCAAGAAAATAGAAGTGGCCCTAGAAGAAGGAGAGGAGAGATGCATGTACATAGGCCATGACCTAACAGAGGAAGAAGAGCATGCGTTAATAGCCTTGCTAAGAGAATACAGAGATGTATTCGCTTGGAGTTACGAGGATTTGAAAGGTGTAGACCCTGACATATGTTCACACACTATCCCCATGACCTCAGATGCTAAACCCTCTAAGCAAAAGCCCTATACATATAACGATAATTACGCTGCCAAGATTAAAGAGGAGATAGATAGACTGGTTGAAGCTGGATTTATCTATGAAATTGAGCACACTGAGTGGGTATCCCCCATCGTAGTGGTGCCCAAGAAGAATGGCAAGCTGCGTGTATGCATTAACTTGAAGAAGGTCAATGCAGCCACAATTCAAGATAACTATCCGCTTCCCATCACAGAACATCTCTTAGAAAGAGTAGCAGGTAAGGAAGTGTACAGCTTCCTTGATGGATTTTCGGGCTACAATCAAGTAGCCATAGCTCCAGAAGATCAGCATAAAACAGCTTTTTCCACAGAGTGGGGTATATTCGCCTTTAGGGTAATGCCATTCGGGCTGACCAATGCTCCCGCAACCTTCCAAAGGCTGATGTGCCATGTATTTAAGAAGTTCCTGAGGAAGAACTTAGAAGTCTATGTGGATGATCTTTGTGCTCATTCCAACATAAGGCAAACCCATATTCCCGAACTCAGACAAATCTTTGACAAATGTAGAGAATATCAAGTCTGCCTGAACCCAGAAAAGTGCGTCTTTATGGTCAGGCAAGGCAAGATTCTAGGACACAGTGTCAAAGAATGGCATATCCACTGATGAAGAGAAAGTGAGATCCATAGCAGAGCTACCTAGGCCAAGGAATGTCAAGGAAGTACAAGCGTTCATGGGGCATTGTGGTTACTACCGCCGATTCATTCACATGTATGCTATCATTGCAAAGCCTATGTACGGACTTTTGACAAATTTTGAGTGGACTAATGAGTGTGAGAACTCCTTCAATGAGCTGAAGAAGCGATTGTGTTCAGCACCAATCTTGACCACACCAGATTGGAGCAAACCATTCCATGTTCATGTGGATGCCTCCAATTATGCTATTGGATGCGTACTTGCACAACCTACGGGTGAAGGGAACATGGATCTCCCTATTGCCTATGCTAGTAGACAACTAAATGCAGCTGAACGGAATTATACCACCACTGAGAGAGAAGGACTAGGCATGGTGTATGCGGTTAAAAAGTTTAGACATTATTTGCTTGCAAATAAGTTTAAGTTTTTTACTGATCATCAAGCATTACTATACCTGGTAAACAAACCATGCAGCACCGGAAGGTTAGTAAGATGGAAAGGTAGGACTCATTTGAGAGCGAACCATCTCTCTAGGCTCACATCCGGAGTCAGATGACTTACCTGATGCATACTTGTTCAATTTGGAAGTGGTGCCCCAATGGGCCAAGCCCTTAGTGCCAATACTTACATATGGACCTAATCATCCAATAGTAAACACACAGGATAAGGAGGTAGTCAAAGCTCAAAAGTACCACATCATGGCTGGAAGTATGTACAAGCACACGGATCAAGGAATCTTGGCTTGTTGTGTAGAAGAGGATGAGTACGCTAAGTGGTTGCAATTAGCACATGTAGGTGCATTAGAGCAACACTACTCAAAACAACGAACCCTACAGACCCTGAGGAGACTAGGAGTGCATTGGCCGACTATGGAAGCTGATGTCCAGAAGTTGTGCAAGGAATGCCCAATCTGCTGCACTAAACCACCTGTGGAACATGCCACTCTTTATCAAGTGTCCATAGTGCCGGATTGGAGTCAACCCCTAGTATCCTTCTTGAGGACGAAAACATTCCCTCAAGATATGACTCTGGCCAGACAAAGAAGTTTGGAACAAGAAGCCTTGGATTACACCATCATTGGTGATAATTTATACAAAAGGGGTAAGGATGGTTACCTGAGACTATGTGTCCATGAAGGTGAATACCTAAAGATCTTGGAAACAGCTCACCAGGGTGTAGCAGGAGGACATTTTGGTCTAGATAGGGTGATCAAAGCAATTCTATTTGCAGGATTTTGGTGGCCCACCCTTCACATGGACGCACATACCTATGTGAAGAGGTGTGAGATTTGTCAGCGAACCCAGTATCCTATACGCAGAGATGAGATGCCACTGAAGCCTATGATGGGCGGACGTGCATTCTCTAAGTGGGGAATAGACTTTGTAGGTCCTATCAACCCCCCAGCTAAGGGTTCCCATGCTGAGTATATCATCGTTGCCACGGATTATCTAACCAAGTGGGTAGAGGTAAAAGCCACAACGAAGAACGATGCTCAGACAACTGCTAAATTCTTGTTTGAAAATGTATTCACAAGATACGGGCTACCCATAGAGCTAGTTAGTGATAGAGGCACTCACTTCTTGAATGAAGTTATTGAAAATCTGCTCCAAGAATTCTTGGTAGTGCATAAGAAGTTTGCCCCCTATCACCCTCAAGCTAATGGACAAGCCGAAAGCACCAATAAGATCCTATGCAATGTATTGATAAAATTAGTGAACAATAAACGCTCTGATTGGGACAAACAGCTACACCATGCTGTTTGGGCATACCGAGTCGCCTACAAAACGGTACTCCAAGCCACCCCCTTTCAGATGGTATTTGGCCAAACGCAGTGCTACCGTTGGACTTCTTAATACCTACATTGAAAGTAGCACAAGAGCACGAATGGACGGGTCATGAACTCTCCTCTAGACTTTTTGACCTTGAACGATTAGGAGAAACAAGACTGAGAGCAGCTGTAGGGATATATGCAGCTAAGAAGAGACAGAAGGCATACTTTGATGTCCATGTGAAGGATAAGGGTTTGAAAGCAAGAGATCTAGTTTTAGTCTACACATTGAAACAACACGCAAGGAAGCTAGAAAAGAGAGGCTACGGACCTATGATCATCAATAGGATCTCCACGAGTGGAGCAGTACAACTAGCCACTTTAGAGGGTGATGTTCTCCCAAACTATATTAGCGGATGCAGAGTCAAGCTGTATCAGGAACCGCTCACGGAGGAAATGCTAAGTCGACTCAATACTGCTAAGCAACGTAAAGAGGAGGAAAAACGAATTCGAGAAGAAGCACAGGCAGAGGCCTTAGAGCGTATCAGACGAATGAAGTTGAGGAGACAAGGGAGGGATCAGCCTATGACTGACACTCAAGCGTCTCCAGGCTATCACATGGCTATGTGTGAGGCTTCAGGTGAACGTACCCATAAGATAGTGGACCGACGACCTTTTGTGACCCTAGAAATAGGACAAAGAGACAGCACAACAAGCGTGAGAGCTTTAATTGATTCAGGAGCAGCCACAAGTGCAGTTCGGCTTTCTTATTGCCAGCTGCTGCAATTGGAGGTAAAACCCCTAGAAGCATATCTGATAGGATTAGGAGGCGTTGAAACCCCTTGCATGGGAGAGGTGGATCTTCCCCTCTACATACAAGAGGTCCTCATGCCAGCAAAAAGACTAGTGTGTGAAGACGAGGATCTGACCGAACCTCTTGTCTTAGGCCAAGACTGGATCTATGATCACGCAGTCAACCTCAACCTAAGAAGTGGACTTCTTCAGGCTTGGGTAGGCCAAAGCTGTCTCACCATTGAATTAGAAAATCAAGCACTCAAACCAATAGAACAGGCACCAACTCCTGGTCCCTCCAGGAATCCACATGAACATAACAATGTTGTTCTTGTACAAACTTCTATGGTGCAGAGGATTGTCAATCGTTCTGAAGGTACAGGAGCCAATAAGGAGTTCCTAACTGATCCAAAGAAGATTCTAAACGAGCAGACCGAACATCACTCGACACAAAGGAGGCTGATGATCAAGAGGCAGGAGCGCCAACCCGTGCAACATGGAGCATCTCGTGGCGCAAAGCAGATCTGGATACGCAAGGATGGAAGACCCACAACTCTAATAGCAGACTCTCAAGGAGACATGAAACAAGCCTCACCATCAAGGAACAAAGTGAAGAAGCCCCTTAGGATAACCCCTAGGCATACCATTTCTATTTGGGTTCCTAAGCGGTCAATGAAGGCCATCCCTAATGCTAGACAGATATGGGTGCCCAAGGCCTGCTTACAAGCCCAAATTACTTCACCTTCAGGCACTAGGATGAAGCAACTTTCACAAGCACTCGTGGCCAACAACTCAGAAAACGAAAAGATACCTACACCTCTCACTCTCTCCACTCCCATCAACCCTAGGAATGTCTGGAAATGGGTACCCAAAAGGTCCCAAATACATCACACTCTCATCCAGAAATCTTCACCTGTCTTTAGCTCTAAGAGCTACGAATCCTCTATCAAAGTTTGGAGAATTAAACTGTGTATTAAACCCCCTGACCCAATTCTGTAAATCTGTCCACTCTAACACAGGAGCATTCTGAGCCCATTGCATAACCAAAGTATGCATCTAGGATGACACTGACCTCTAATCACCACTCACACCTATCACAAACACTTCACCACTAACCACTGACCTCCGGGATTGTCATGTTAGTATTGTGAAGGGAACACCATTACATCTTGTTTCCTATGCAACACTAATGTGCCTTTCTTCTTCCAGCAGATAAGCAACCTACTCTCATGGCAACAGCGGCAGGCACAAGCTCTCAGGCAGGCTCTGGTGCTCAAATCAATTGGGATGCCATGCTGGTGGAGGCCCCACCAACAGCTCAGCCTGAAGAGTTCGTGAATGTGCGGAGAATTCCTATTCCAGATCCACCAAATGGCCTAACCGAAAGAGTAAAGGGGCATTCTCACTGGTTCAATGAGATGCCAGGAGATTTGGGAGAGGCGGATCATATCTGGGAATCCAAGATGGAATGTGGAGGAGTGTGGTGGACCTTCCAGTTCTTCTCACGAGAATTCGAAGCATTGCAAAATGCAGCTCCACTTCAAGATATCTGGCAAAAAGCAGGATTACAAACTTATTTTAGTGTAGCTCTGCCTAAACCTGATTTCCTCAGGCGCTACTACCTAATTGCCACGCTGAAGCCGACAGGGGATAAAGATCATTCAGGCACATTCTGGGTGCCCTCCTTGTCAAATCTGGAGGAAATGAGAAAGTTCGAATTGAATGTTACTTTAATCAGGGAAGCACTTCAGATGTATGGCACGCATGTACCTTCTGACCGCGACCCCTTGATACCTGAGTCGATGAAAAGCAATAGAATCAAGAAGCTAAAAGAAATGTGCGCCCTCACCCCCAACATCGCCATACCTTTGCGAATGTGCCTCCAACACTTCGCATTCCCAGCTCAGGACCGTTTCACCCAACCTCACAAGAAAATATGGTATGGGCTATATCTAGCAGAGACTGGAAGCTTGTCCATTAAGATGCCTGTATGGATCTTGGACCAAGTGTATGAGGCAGGCAAGCGGGGAGTGAGGAAGCCCACTTTACATGGCTGTTGTGCACTTACAAGAATTATCTATAGATGTCTTGCATATGATGTGCCGGTTGCCAGAGCCCTAAAATATGCACAACTGGAGTTGTTCAAAGGGCGGAAGTCAGGGAGCCAGCCTGCAAAATGAATGCGTGGATCGCTTTCCCAGGTTTCCCAGGTAATGATCCCTCAAGAAGCCACGACCGAAGCTTCTCCCCGACCAGAAGCTCAGGTCGCACCTTTCACGATCCATCTTCAAGGAGTTCAAGCTGGGGAGCTGGTACAACCCGCTCCATCCGCCCCTCCACTACCTACCGATGCAGAGTTTGCATCCATGGCCACCTTCACAGAGGATCCAAACTTTGATTTTGAAAGATTCCTGCAGACAGTCCCCCTATCAGACAGTGAAGATTCCCCTGACAATGTTGATCCGGGAGCATCAGTCCAAAGAGAACAGCCACAGGGCGAGACAAGCAGTGTACATGGGGAAGAAGTGGCACAACATCCTCATGACCCAAACACACAAGTTCAGGAAGGTGCGCAAAGAAATGAACCAGAAGACAGTGAAGAGGAGGCCCCTGCCTACACGGCACAACTCAAACGGCTATACAAGACAATCAAGCAGGTACAGAGAAGACATAAGATGACAGAAGAGGCGAATAGAGCTCTAGTGAACCAAATGCTTCAAACCGAGAATGTCGACTCACATTTTGTGGAATCATTGAATCTATTGGCAGAGACATGTGGGATCGGGGAAGCATTGAGGACAATGGTCTATCAGGAAAATCCTACCTATGATCAACGAAGGATTGATACACGGCCACGGCGGGGAAAAATGATTCAAATGGAAATGTCTACTGCCTTGCCTACCACCATTTCAGAGGATGTTCACATGGCTAGCCCAAATCCCACTGACGAACAAGATGTAAATACACAGGTACCATCTCCACCGTCACCTCCCATTCAACCCTCAGAACCCTTCTCCACTTGTCTTTCTGAACAACCGATGTCCACCCAACATGAACCCATTGTACACACCTCCATTTCTACCGCCTCCCCTTTACCCACAGCCATCACTTCTGCCCAAATATTTGAACCCCACACAGGTCATCCTGCCACCGATCAAACCATAATAGGTCACCCCTCTTATCTCCCCGCCCTGGGACAACCACTTGCCACTAGCCAAACCTTATCCCAACCTTTTCCATTCACCCACACCGTTCCTCCCTCCCAACCCCTACCCACTGTACCCCTGTTAACCCCCTCAGAATCAACCCAAATCACCCAACCATCGTTCTGGACAAACCATGTAAATATACTCCAATAGGTGGAGAATTATAATAAAAATTCCCTTCCCCAACCCCACTCCCCCACATTCACTGCCACCACTAACACACCACCTACCGTTCCCGTATTCACAATTCACTCTTCACACACTATCACATCCGATCCCATGGATATTTCACCATCCACAGGAGCACCCACCGCCATGTCTGTTCCACCATCATCACATCTCACTTCACTCATAAGCACATCATCCACTTTTCCCTTCCCCATTTCCCGACCCTTTGCATGTTCCACCTCTACCCATGCATCCACATCATTTAGTAGTGCACTAGACACCATGGTTGAAGCGGCCACTCAGCTTAAGCAAGAGTATAAGCTATTAGAAGAAAATAACGCAGAGCTGTGCAATCTCTCGGCTCAACTCCAGGCACGAGTCGATGCCTTAGAACTAGGTAATACAACACTACAACATCAGGTGACTGACCTCCAACAATCGAAGACAGAACTCGAAGCTAAGTATGCAGAGACAGGCAAAGCTATGGAGGAACAACTCAGAGAACAAATGGGCCGCAATGCGAGACTTCAACGCAACATGGCTCTACTGCGTCGCCATCTAGCAGCGGCTCAAGAAGAGAACAGAAGGCTACAACAACAAAACCAGGAGAACCTAGAAGCGGCCATGGAAAACACCCCGGGAGCACCCATCGACCCTGCTAAATTCCAAGCCATCCCCTCAGAAAACATACAACAAATATTGGAAACCTATGCCAATCTCTTAGAAGCACATGATCAGCTTGCTGACCAAGTCAAAGACCTACAGAAAGCCCAAGTGCCTACACCACACCAACGAGAACCTAAAGAGATGGCCGACGCTGCAACCTCACCAGAGCCAGAATTATCAGTAACCAATGAAGTACTAGAGCTACGTCAGCAGGTGGCCGAGTTAAAAATTAAGTTGTTACAATATGAACGACCCCCCTCCCCACCTGATCAGCCAAGTGAAGAGGAAACTATTGTCATTCCGGTGGAAGAAACATTCGAAGATAATTATGAGCCACAACCTCTTCCAGGTGGCAGGATCACTGAAGAGGGACAGGATACATATGAGGAACCCCCGTCAGCATGGATGAAGCAGGTCGAGGAGATGGGCCACACTCACGAAGAGCGTGTTGCAACTCAGATGCTAGCCATGAAAACCATAGAGGAGACCATACTCAAGTCTGAATATTTCTCAAACTTGGCTCCTAGGCGGTTGATAACTAGCTCAGAGTTACAATACAAACCTTATTTTGTATTGTTGGCGGACTACAATGCTGAGATCAAACGCATAACCAACAAGTACCCCTCGTTCGCAACACAGTTCGAACCCGAGGACATCCCAGAGGCAGCCAGAAAAGGGGCGATATTCCAACCTACTTGGAGGCAAAGATTACTTGAAACATATCCGGAAATGCTTAGAACATGGGATCACGCTCCCATGCATTTGAAGTATAACCCTTGTTATGGGCCAGTACAAAGAAGAAGATCATGGAAAGCCTTCGCCATCAAGGTTCAGAACAATGTAAACTGTAGAGAATGGCTTAATTACCCCGCCATTGCACCCCCAACCGGCACCCCCACAGTATCTTACATGATTGCAACCATCAAACATTGGATGCCACGCCTCCACCCCATGCCAGATGTAGCTGCCTAGATGATGCTCAAGATATTCGATATGATGCAGGTGGTGCTCAAAACTTTCCGCAATGTATGCCATATTCAGCCTCCGATTCCCGGGTTTGTCAATGGTAATTATGACCTGCTATATGATATGAGCACCACCCCGAGCATACGCGTTGCTTATGCATGGCACGCACGCATCAGATATCTCCCTGCCTGCTATAAGCAAACTTTCGATGATATGTTCACCACAGGGTTCTGGGAAGCACACTCAGAGGTATTCGCGCCAAGGCCCACCCATTTGTTACACCTCTTTGCATGCGAACAAACGATGCACTCAGAACTCTACACAACGCCACAACCGGACATACCGGGTGCAGTCAATTGGGAGGCCCTCCAGAGAGACTTGGTTCGGGGACTACGCATCAAGGAACAAGAAGTGGCAACCGGCCTCCTGCAGAACTACATTGATCAAACAGTGGAGCAGAGGTCTGTCAGAGGCGACAGACGCTGGGGGGGGAGAGTGTTGACAGCACATGGGAAGAAGCAAGTACGGACACACATGCAGATCTAGCACTAAGGCAACCCTTCATTTTTTTTCAAAACCCTTACATCATTTTAAAGTGATTCTCATCAGTAAAAACCCTTGTAAATATCTTTTCACCTTTTTGTAGCTCCATTTTGTACAAGCCGAGGGGTCCTCGAGGTTGGGGAGCCTTAGAAGTAGTTGCCTGCCAATTTTCATAATTTTTAGATCTCGTTTGAGCCCTCAAATAAGCCCTGGACCCTAATTTTTAACTAGGTCGGACACTAGGTCTGGACAGGGCCAAAGCTAGTCAAAAACTATAAATAGAGCTAGAGAGCTCATTTTTGGGCTAGCTTCTAGTAGTTTTGAGCTTGTATGAGAACTTTGTTGCAATAGAAGTGATTCCATTGTCTTACTCTCTTTGTTCTTGCCGTGTGTGCGCGTGTGTGTGTATGTGTGTGCATGTTAGTGTGCTTCTCACTCACACATTTGTGTCTTCACTCGCTCGAGGTCTTCATACCATCCTCATGTCTTCCCGGATTGACATTAAAGGAGGTGCTACTCATCACTGAGCTACAGTCGGTACACTCATTGGAATCAAACCCCTCATGGTTGCACGAGGATACTCATCTATGGATGTGTAAAGTAGCCAAACAAGAGGAAGAATGGTTAGAATCTAGGACCTTAGGTTCAGAACGACATCCACGAACCCTTCAAGACCAAGCTTATGCACCTATAGTATTTCTAGACGAGGAATTCTCACGATTGGGTAGAAAACTTAGCTACAATGGACATAGCAGTGAATGAAGAACAATGGACCCCTCATTGTGATGAAGACAGATAAGACATTTTCATCTTTATGATTGAACCAGTTGAGGAAGACTTTCTCCTAGAAGAATGCATGGAAGTGACCCAAAAACTGGACGAGAGTAGTGATGAAGAACTATAATCCATCATCATGGAACCCTTCTGTTCCATAGAAGAGGAATATCTTTATTTTGTAGAATCCAAAACCCTTGAAGAAGAAAAGGAAAGTTAAATGGAACAACTTGAGCCATCCATAAGAGATACAAAGAGTAAGCAAAAGAAGAGAATGAAATCACCTAAGACAGAAGAAGAGGAAGAACCACTCATGGAAGTACAAGAGAACTTCAAGAAGTACAAAATAGAAGATAGAAGAATCATGGTACGAATGCCTAAAAGAAAAGCCAATGTTGGAGAAGTATATGATAATCAAGAGAAAACCAAAAAAATCATAGTTATCATAGAAGAAGGAGAAGAAAAATGTACATACATAGGGCATGATTTGATGAATTAAGAAGAAGGAGAAGAGTTAATTGCCCTATTACAAGAATATAGAGATGTGTTCGCTTGGAGTTACAAAGATTTGAAAGGAGTAGACCCAGATATATGCTCCCATAAAATTCCTATGACTCCAGATGCAAAGCCTACGAAACAGAAACCATACACGTACAATGATAAATACGATGCTAAGATCAAAGAAGAAATAGATCGTTTGATAGAAGCAGGATTCAATTATGAAATTGAGCATACCGAATGGGTATCCCCCATTGTGGTTGTGCCCAAGAAGAATGGAAAATTGTGTGTGTGTATTAACCTTAAAAAAGTTAATGCCGCCACGATTAGAGACAGTTATCCTCTTCCTATCACGGAACATTTTATTGGAAAGAGTTGCAGGAAACGAGGTTTACAGCTTTCTTGACGGTTTTTCAGACTATAATTAGGTAGCCATAGCTCTAGAAGATCAGCATAAGATGTCTTTTGCCACAGAATGGGGCATATTTGCATTTCGTGTGATGCCATTTGGGCTGACAAATGCACCTGCTACTTTCCAAAGACTTATGTGCCATGTTTTTAAGGAATTCTTACGTATGAATTTGGAAGTTTATGTGGATGATATATGTGCTCATTCGAATATGAGGCAAACTCATATTCCAGAACTAAGGCAAGTATTTCAAAAATGTCGGGAATATCAAGTTTGTCTGAACCCAGAAAAGTGTGTTTCATAGTCTGACAAGGCAAAATTCTAGGACACATTGTGCCAAAGAATGGAATTTCGATAGATGAAGAAAAGGTGAAAGTAATTGCAGATCTACCTAGGCCAAATAACATAAAAGAGATACAGGCCTTCATGGGTCATTGTGGTTATTACAGATGATTCATACATATGTATGATATCATAGCCAAGCCTCTATACTCTATTTTAACCAAGTTTGAATGGATAGATGAATGTGAGAATTCATTCAATGAACTTAAACGATGTTGTGCTCAGCATCGATATTAACGACCCCAGATTGGAGTAAGCCGTTCCATGTACACGTGGATGCATCCAACTATGCCATAGGATGTGTGTTGGCACAACCTACGAATGAGGGCAATGTATATCTCTCCATAGCTTACTCAAGCAGATAGCTAAATGCAGCAGAAAGAAACTACACCACTATAGAATGAGATGGACTAGGAATGATCTACGCAGTAAAGAAATTTAGGCATTACTTGTTGGCAAATAAGTTCAAGTTCTTCACGGATCATCAAACATTATTGTACTTAGTCAACAAGCCTTGTAATATCAGATGATTAATATGATGGTTTCTATTGCCCATGGAGTATGACTTTGAAGTAGTAGTCAAGAAGGGAAAACCCATCTTAGAGCTGATCACCTCTCAAGATTAACTTCAGGAGAAGCTCCTCAAGGAATAGCAGATGAATTACCCGACACATACCTGTTTAACCTTGAGATAGTATCAGAATGGGCTAAGCCTATTGTCCCTATCTCACATATGGACCAAAGAATCCAAGGATTAGGATCAAAGAAGGAGAAATCGCCAAGTCACAAAGGTATCAAATAATAGCCAAAATTATATATAAACAGGATAATCAAAAGATTTTTGCTTGTTGTGCGGACGAATCAAAATATGCGAATTGGTTGCAATTGGCACATGTAGGTGCATGAAAGCAACATCACTCAAAACATCATACATTGTAGAATCTGCATAGACTAGGAGTATATTGGCCTTTTATGGAAGCAGATGTCTATAAGCTATGTAGAGAATGTCCTGTCTGTTGTGAAAGACCACCGATAGAGCATGCCACATTATATCATATGTCTCTCACACCAGAATGGAGTGAACCTTTAGTAATGTACTTGAGGACGAAAACGTTCCCTCAAGGAATGACCTTTGCACGACAATGCGGTCTAGAGTAGGAAGCTCAATACTACTCACTTATTGGTGATAATCTATACAGAGGACGAGATGGATACCTAAGACAATGTGTTCATGAGAGTGATTATTTGAGCATATTAGAGACTGCACACCAAGGTGTTGCAAGAGGTCATTTTGGCCCCGATAGGATAATCAAAGCCATACTCTTTCCAGGATTATGGTGGCCCACTCTTCACATGGATGCACATACCTATGTTAAGAGATGTGATGTATGCCAAAGAACTCAATGTCCTACTCACAGAGATGAAATGCCACTGAAACCCATGATGGGAGGACGTGCATTTTCCAAGTGGGGTATAGACTTTGTAGGACCCATTAACCCCCCTGCAAAAGGAACACATGCATAATACATTGTAGTTGCGACATATTATCTTACAAAATGGGTAGAGGCTAAGGCCACAAAAAAGAATGATGCACACACGATTGCAAAATTCGTATTTGAAAATGTCTTTACAAGATATGGACTTCTTATAGAGCTAGTGAGCGAACGAGAAACTCACTTTCTAAATTAGGTCATTGAATATTTGTTACAGTATTTTATGATGATTCATAATAAATCCGCACCATATCATCCTCAGACCAATGGTCAAGCAGAAAGCACTAACAAGATCCTTTGTATTGTATTGACGAAACTCGTGAACAACAAACATTCAGATTGGGACAAACAGTTACACCATGTTGTTTGGGCATATCGAGTGGCCTACAAGACCATACTCAATGCAAATCCCTTTCAGATGGTTTTTGTTCAAAACACTGTGCTTCCTTTGCACTTCTTGATACCCACCCTCAAGGTTGCACAAGAACATCAGTGGACTGGCCATGAAATATCATCAAGGATATTGGACTTGAAACGATTAGGAGAAACTAGGTTGAAAGTAGCAGCGGGTATATATGCAGTAAAGAAATGACAGAAAGCCTATTTCGATGCACATGTGAAAGATAAAGGCCAAGAAGGAGATTTAGTCCTAGTATATACATTGAAACAACATGCACGGAAATTAGAAAAGTGAGGTTATGGACCTATGATCATTAACAGACTTTCAACAAGTGGAGCGGTACAATTAGCAACCCTAGGAGAGATAATGCCTAATTACGTTGATGGCTCTAGAGTTAAGCTTTATCAGGAACCTCTTACAGAGGATATGCTTAGAGAACTCACATTGGCAAAGAAGCGTAAGGAGGAAGAAAAGAGAATACGCGATTCAACAAATATGGAGCTTTTGTGGAGGACCCCCAACATGGATTCAAGAGAATTACCAAGGGAGAAAAAATAGGTATACTATTTACATTTGAACTTGAGGACACTAGAAACATTGCACTTTATAATTACAAGGATCAAACATTGTCAGAGCTTGAGATTTGGCATAAAATATTACGGCACATTGGTGAGAGAACCTTGAAGTTGAAATATGTAGAGATCAATGTGTGCTTGGGATACCTAATGTATCCAAGAAACATATGATCTATAAATGTGGTGCTTGTCAGTTTGGTAAATCACACAAGTTACCCTTTACAAAGAAAGGCTACATGCATGAGGATTACTTAGAACTTGTCCACACAGATGTGTGGGGACCAAGCAAGGACCCTTCAATTCTAGGCTCAAGGTAATATGTGTCATTCTTTCATGATTTCAATAGGTGGACTATCTTGTATTTCATGAAGCACAATGATGGTGTTCAGTTATTTCAAAAAATATCTTGCACTTGTGGAAAATCAAACAGGAAGAAGCCTAAAGAGAATAAGGTCAGATGGAGTACTTCTCCAATGAATTTGATGCATTTTTGCAGGACAGAGGTATCAAAAGGGGGATTACTACAAGGTATACCCCTGAGCAAAATGGGATAGTAGAGAGGAGAAATATGTTGATTGTGGAAGCAGCTAGATCAATGCTTAATGAAAATAAATCGCCTAATTATTTGTGGGCAGAAAGTGTATCTACTGCCATCTACCTTATTAATAGGTTGCCATCCAAATCCCTTGATGGGATGACCCCATATGAAGCATGGCATGATAGGAGGCCACCAATTGATCATTAGAATATTTGGATGTGCTGCTTATGTTCATGTTCCATCTCAAATCAGAGGTAAGCTAGACCCTAAGGCAGAGAAGTGCATCTTCATAAGGTATGATTTAAATCAGAAAGGATACAGATTTTATAATCCATCCAACAAAGGATCTATGGTCAGTAGAGATGTGTTTGATGAGAATGATTCTTGGTTTGAAAGCGAATGCAGGAAGGTCAAATTGCCATATGACTTGGAAGAGGAATTTCCAAGCCTCACCAAGGAGGAGCCAAGCCAAATTGAAGACATCAAATCAGATGATGAGGACATCATCAATCTAGAAGAAGTTAAGGCATGGAAATCAAAGGGCAAGGCCAAGATGAAGAGGTTGGAAGACTTACCTGAATCATCCAACCAAGCTCTAAGGAGATCACAAAAGGAGAGCAAGAAACCAATCAGATAGGATTTATCACTTGAAGAACCTTCTTCATATGAAGAAGCAAGTACCAAGGCGGAATGGAAGGAAGCTATGGATGAAGAAATAGAAGCACTCCAAGAGAATGATACTTGGGAGCTAGTACCCAAGAAGGCATTAATGAAGGAAATTGGTTCTAGATGGATTTACAAAATCAAAAGGAATGCAAATGGATCCATAAACAGGTATAAATCTAGACTTGTGGCTAAGGGTTTTGCACAAACCCAAGGAGTTGATTATGAAGAGGCCTTCTCACGTGAGGCTAAAACGCCAACCATCACAGTATTGGTAAGTGTGGCTACATCTAGGAATTGGAATATGTATCAATTGTTATGTTTACAAACTTGTAAACATCAAAGTACACAAAAAAAGTGATGAGACCTCCCAAGATCTTCAAAAGATCAAACAAATATTTCCAAACTTCAGAAATCAAACTTTCCTCAAAACTTTCAAGAAAACAAAAATAGGTGACTATAGCAAAATAACCATCAGAAACTCTCTGAGCATAATTTCTCAGAATTAATCATATATTCTGAAAGTAGACTCTGATTAGCATGCTTTTTAAACAAAAAAGCTCAAAAAAAGTGGAGTATAACTCCCAAACGAATAGCTTGAAGTCAAGGTATGTAAAGGTTTGCAACAGCAAGGTATGACTAACTATCTAAATTGAAAACTGATATACAATAACAAGAAAACTTAAAGATTTATGAAAAATTTTGATATACATAGAAATTATGAGAGCTAAGGAAACTCCTCCAAGTGAAATCACTAAAAAAGACCTCATAACGATTGAGATATGAAAGTTTGAAGAGAGGTATGTCTCTGATGAGACACCGGATAGACACATGAAAGAATATCTGCAAAAATTCCTACTTGCGCACTGTTTTCTCATTACAAATTGTAAAAACACTATCTACTTATATACTAACATGTTGTAAGCTTTGCAACGCAACAAGAATCACTCAATTTGGCCACGTACACTAAGAGAACTGCTCTTTTTATTGAGAGGCTGTCAACAGAAGCACCTCCCTTGTCTAAAAATAGACACCTCTCTTTTCCTTCTTACTTTTATCTACTTTTACTCTAAATTTGGTCGGATGCATCACTCATCTCTACATTAATGAAAGGATTACCTGTTGATATATTTAGGTAGTGATGTGTGTGAACACACTAGGACCGCCGGGGCACTTTTTTCCCTCTTTAGGAGGTTTTTTTCCCTCGGCTTGTATATACGCCTATTTCCCTAATGGGATACTTATCTTTGTACATTCTCTAGTAATAAATTCAGTATTGTGTGTTTGTGCTCCAAGCTTCTTCTTCTTCCTTGTGCTGTTCACGTGCTTCCGCAGACATCTATCTCCAACAATTGGTATTAGAGCAAGTCGTCGCTTCATCTAGGGCGCCGTCGACACTCCTCCGTTTGCAATCTCAGAATCGCACGAATTTTGGTGAGCATACTCAGCGTGCCGAAATTGCGATCTGAGCTCGTTTCAACCTCCGAATGCACTATCGCAGCGCTTGTGCATGCTATTTTGTCTGTTTGTGCCAAAGTTATATACCAGTTTCTGTTCGCCAATTTCAGCGTCTCGAAGTCTGCTAGAGGTCTAGCAGAACTCGTCTGGGCAGTTGTGTTCAACTTTTTGAGATACAGTCAATTTTCTGCATCAAGGTATTTTAGTCACCGACCATGGCTGAAAGCAGTGATGTATTCCGTATATTGGCTGTTGAGGATAAGTTGGATGGTACCAACTACCCATTGTGGGCTTATATGATGCGACATGTTTTGGTTGCAAAAGGATTGTGGAACATTGTGTAGGGTGTTGAAAGACGTCCTGTTACACCTGTAACGACAGGTACAGCAAATACAGGTGCTAGAGCTGATGAAGATGGTGTCGAAGATGATATTCCGTAGATTCTTGTTCGTGCTGTTGTTTCTGTTGCACCTATTGCAGAGCAAATTCATTGGGATGGCAGAGATGCCCAGGTACATGCATTGATAGCTTTGTCTGTCAAACGTGCCATTATTCCTCATATTCGCTCTTGCAGAACAACTAGGGATGCTTGGGATACACTTACCACATTGTATCAAGCTAGGAATGAGGCTCGTGTTGCTTACCTCCGAAAACAGTTGGAGAGTGAGCACATGAATGAAGGTGATTCTATGGATAGTTTCCTAACAAAGATCAAAGATTTGAAGGAACAGTTGATTTCTACTGATGAGGTTATACCAGATAGCTCACTTGTGCAGACCGTTCTCAATGGTCTTCCTGATTCATATCAAAGTTTTGCTTCTACTCTTCGGTTGATGATGAAAGGCAATCCGAATGCCTTATCATTTGAGGAGTTACTCTCTGTTCTATTGCAGGAAGATCAATCCAGGCAGAACAGGTCCATTATGCATGTTGCACATCAAGCTTTCCTGGCTAGTCAGAAGGGTAAAGGAAAATGGAGCTCTTCTATTAGTAAGCAGAAATCTGCAAATGTTGCACATTCGAAGAACCAGGATAAAGATGAGAAGAAATCAAAAAAGCAGAAATTATTTTGCAAGTACTGTAAAGGGAATGATCATATCATAAAGAACTGTCCAAAACTGGCTGCAAAAGAGGCAAAGAAAAAGAAGGCTGGAATGGTTGTTGCAGAAGCCTCTACACCAAAAACAGAGTCTGCTAATCTTGTGCAGGAAGAAGAATGGGCGTTTACTACTGTTTGCAGTTTTGACCCATCTTCTCATGACCAGTGCATGTCTGCAGTGGACTCAGATGTTTGATACTTTGACATTGGGGCGACCAAACATATTACCTCGTAGTGCAGTTTCTTCTCTTCACTCGAGCCTGCCCCTACAGGGAATACTGTCACATGCGCCAACAACTCCTCTTATCCTGTTATGGGAGTTGGTAAGATCATTCTGACTACTGCTGATGGTACTTCTTTCACCCTGTCAGATGCTTTATTTGTGCCAGGGATCAAGAAGAATCTGTTATCAGTTTCTGCATTAGCCAGGATTGGCTTGGTTGTGAAATTCATTGATGACAGGTGTACAGTTCATGATCTATCAAATGGCGATGTGATTATTGCTTCTGGCATTTTATGTCGTGGGTTGTATAAGCTCATAGACTATGAAAGATCTGTGAATGATTCGGCATGTGCAGTTCATGATTCTCAGGCTATGTCAGATGCAAAGCTTTGGCATGCACGCTTTGGTCATCTGAATTTTGCTAGTTTGCTACGCCTGCAGAAATCTGATATGGTGTCTTCTTTGCCCAAGCTTGAGGCACCTGGAAAACATGTATGTGAAGGCTGTATTTTGGGCAAAATGCAGCGTTCCTCCTTTCCAAAAGATGGTTCAGTTCAGGCTACGCAGAAATTGCAGCTTGTACATAGTGATGTCTGTGGTCCTATGCAGACACCCTCTTTTGGGAATTATCTTTACTTCGTGACTTTCATTGACGATTTTTCAAGGCATGCATGGGTATATCGACTCAAAGCAAATTCCGAAGTGTTCATGTGCTTTAAACATTTTTTGGTTTTGGCTGAAAATCTGTCAGCATGTAAAATGGGCACGCTCCGTTCTGATCGAGGGGGGGAATATATGTCTTCTGATTTTAATGCATTTATGGCTGAACGTGGGATAAAACACCAGTGTACAGTGCCGTATACACCTCAACAGAATGGAGTTGTTGAACAAAAGAACAGGTCACTCATGGAGATGGCGAGGTGCATGGTCAAGAGTCAGGCTTTACCACATAGTTTCTGGCTTGAGGCTGTCATGTGTCCAGCATATGTACTGAACAGGTGTCCCACTAAAGCGCTGCAGTCTATCACTCCATATGAGGCTTGGCATGACCGCAAGCCATCTGATGCTCATCTGCGTGTTTTTGGTTGTTTGGCATATGCATTAGTGCCTGAACAACATCACATAAAATTGGATGATAAGGCAGTAAAATGTATTTTTGTTGGGTACAGTTCTGAAAGTAAAGGCTATCGTCTGTATCATCCACAGACTAAACGCATTCTGGTTAGCTGTGATGTTGTCTTTGTGGAAGATGCTATTCAACCATTGCTTTCATGTACTAAGGAGACATCTATTAGCTCCAAAGACATGTATGATACGTTGATGCCTCTTTTTACAGGCAGACAGTCTAGTGCTGGTCCTAATGAGGCAACTTCTCAGACTTTGCAGGTTTCATATGATGATGCATATCATTCTATTTCTGATGCAGATTTACATGATGCACTTGTTGATGAGAGAGCTGATATTGAGCAGGCAAAAACTATGCCAAAATGGATGGTGCAGACTTTGCTTGACAGAAAATTAGATGCACCTTTGTCATATCGTACTCGTTCAGGCTCTCATAGTGCCTCCTTTGCATCAGATTGCTATGTTATGGCTGCGTCTAGTCTCTGTGATGAGAATGAGCCTGTTTCTTTTGATGAAGCATAGAATTCAAAAAATTGGATGGCTGCCATGCAATCTGAATATGATTCTATAATGAAGAATGGTACATGGTCTTTATGTGACTTGCCTCCTGGCAAGAAGGCCATTGGCACTAAGTGGGTATACAAGATGAAGCATAAACCTGATGGTACAGTTGACAGGTATAAGGCTAGGCTTGTTGCAAAGGGTTATGCGCAAGAAAGAGGCATTGATTTCGATGAGACCTTTGCACCTACATGCCGTATGACTACTGTTCGGAGCATTTGTGCACTTGTAGCCCATCATGGTTGGAATGTACATCAGTTGGACATTAAAACAGCATTTCTGAATGGTGACTTGCATGAAGAAGTGTATGTTTTTCAGCCCCATGGCTTTGTGCAGAAAGGGCATGAAAATCAGGTGTGCAGGTTAACGAAGGCATTATATGGTTTAAAGCAAGCACCACGTGCTTGGTATGAGAAGATACATGCCTAT
Source organism: Ceratopteris richardii (assembly GCA_020310875.1). NCBI lineage: Eukaryota > Viridiplantae > Streptophyta > Polypodiopsida > Polypodiales > Pteridaceae > Ceratopteris > Ceratopteris richardii. Next base: position 19,737,475 of record CM035408.1, on the reverse strand, counting down.
CTGGTTGCACATGGTTTTGTGAGCAGTCCAACTGAAAGCACCTTATATGTTAAGCGTGCTAATGGTGTGCTTCTGATCATTGTTGTCTATGTTGATGACATGCTGCTCACTGGTCCTATTGAGAAGCATATTGCTGATTTCAAGGCTGATTTGCATGCCTCATTTGAGATGTCTGATTTGGGGCATTTGCATCACTATTTGGGCATTCAGTTTATGCAAGTTGATGGTGGAATGTCTTTGTGTCAAACAAAATATATTGACACATTATTGCAGCATTTTGGCCTTGAAGACTGTAAGCCTATTGCCACTCCTATGGAGACAGGTTTACGATTGAGTCTTCATGATGCTGGAGATGCATTTGATGTTGTTCTCTATCAGCAGGCTATTGGATGCTTGATTTACTTATGCATTACTCGGCCAGATATTCAGTTTGCTGTCTCACAGATGAGTAGGTTTATGCATTGCCCAGGAGTCACGCATTGGAAGGCGGTTAAGCGCATCTTTCGCTACTTGAGTGGTACTCGGCTACTTGGGTTGTTTTATCCCAAGGGGGGATCACTACCGCCAGATTTGCATGCTTTTTCTGACTCAGATTGGGCTAGTTGCTATGACACTCGTGTGTCCACCAGTGGTTTTTGCTTCATACTTGGTAGCTCATGTATATCTTGGTTGAGCAAGAAGCAGCCTACTGTGGCCACTTCCAGTTGTGAGGCTGAGTATAGGGCAGCTTTCACAACGACTATTGAGTGTGTGTGGCTCAGACGCCTTATGGCTAATTTGGGTGTTGGCCAGTCTTTTGCCACCACCATCTTCACTGAGAGTCAGAGCACATTGGCAGTTGCGAGGAACCCTGTGTTCCATGCTCGCACTAAGCACATTGAGGCGCATTATCACTATGCGAGGGAGAGGTTCTCTGCTGGGGAGATCAGCTTAGCATATGTGCCCACGCAGGAGAACATTGCAGACCTTTTCACGAAGGCTTTGCCTAGGGAGAAGTTTGAAGCTTTCCGCAAAGCTTTGGACTTACTTCCTTTTGTGGAGTGATTTCCACATAGCTTGGCACTTCCTTATACATGAGCGCCAGCTACTTGTTCACCGCATCACTCCCAGGGGGGATTTGTTGATATATTTAGGTAGTGATGTGTGTGAACACACTAGGACCGTCGGGGCACTTTTTTCCCTCTTTAGGAGGTTTTTTTCCCCTGGCTTGTATATACGCCTATTGCCCTAATGGGCTACTTATCTTTGTACATTCTCTAGTAATAAATTCAATATTGTGTGTTTGTGCTCCAAGCTTCTTCTTCTTCCTTGTGTTGTTCGCGTGCTTCCGTAGACATCTATCTCCAACATTACCGAAATCTTTTCAAAGTTTTGCTACCACACTCCATTTGGTTGCAAAAGGAAATCCTAATATGCATGCATTTGATGAGGTTGTGTCTCTTCTTTTGCAAGAAGAGTAATCTAGAGTGAACAGGAGTGGTTTGATTGAGGGAACACAAGCACTTTCTATCTCACAAAAGGGGAAATACAAGTTTGGATCAGCTTTGGGTTTTAATCAAAGCCTCAACCTTCCTCTTCCACTCATTCCTCTAATGATGTTGATTTGCAAAAGAAGAAGAGATGCAAACATTGCCCAAAGGTTGGTCGTACTATTGGAGTGTAGAAACCTTGCTAAGCACAATGAAAAGAAGAAGGAATCCGGCATGTCTATTGCTAAAAATTCAATGAATGCAAAGAATGATGAAGCTAACATAGAAGATTTTCGGGCATATGTTGTTACATGTCATTATGATGCATCTTTTCATTCTCAATGTTTGGTTGTGAGTGAGGTTGATTCGGATTGGTTCTTTGATAGTGGTGCTTCAAAGCACATAACTTCATGCAAGAGTTTTTTTGCATCTTTGAAAGATGCACCCAATGGAGGACATGTGTATGTGCAAACAATGCCCAGTATCAAGAAGAACTTAATTTCAGTTCCGTTGATTTCCAAAGTTGGACTTCATGTACACTTTGTTGGTGATAAGTGTATGGTTCATGATTTCAGCAATGGTGATATTATCGTGATGTCTGGTACACTATGTAATGGTTTGTATCGCATGGATACATACAAGAGGGCTGCCTCGAATGCCTGGTTGCTCATACTTCTTCCATGGCTAAAATGGAGCTTTGGCATGCATGTTTTGGTCACTTAAACTTCAATAGTTTGCTTTACTTGCAAAAGAAGGAGATGGTTATTGGTTTGCCAACACTTGAGTCCATTGAAAAGCATGCTTGTGAAGGTTGCATTCTTGGAAAAATGCATTGTGCTTCTTTTCCAAAAGATAGTCATACACACACTACAAGAAAATTGCAGCTTGTTCATAGTGATGTATGTGGTCCCGTGAAGACTCCATCTTTTGGGAAGCATGTATATTCTTCATTGATGATGCTACTCGCCATACATGGGTGTATCCTATGAAAGCATAGAATGAGGTATTTTCTTGCTTCAAAGCATTTTTGGCTATGGCTGAAAATTTTTCTTCGCAAAAGCTTTTGACTCTACACACGGATCATGGTGGTGAATACATGTCACATGAGTTTAATTCTTTTCTTCATGAAAGAGGTATTTCACACCAATGTATGGTGCCATATACACCTCCACAAAATGGTGTTGCCAAGCGGAAAAATAGAACACTTCTTAAAATGGCACAATGTATGCTTAAAGGAAAGCACCTTCTTGATAAGTTTTGGATGGAAGCAGTCATGTGTGCAAACGATGTGTTTGTTGAGGTTGTAGCAAGGAACGACCAAAACCCTCACCACCTTGCATGGAAGCAAGAAGGAAAGCTCAAGACTGACTCTCCTCTCATCCACCCCTACCTCCCACATGTTCAAGCCATTGGCAACAGCCCCATGCTTTGCCACATGCTTGAAAACAAGGAGAATAGGGAGTCGAGGATCCTTGTCCATGAGGAAAATACAAGAGAATACAATTACTCTACTTACACAAAGGAGAGACATGCATAGGCACACACACACCACTCTCACACACTCACAAGACACAATACATGTAAATGTAAATAGTCTTCTTGGAGTAAATGTGAGCATCTTCCATTGATAAAGGATTTTACATGAGAGCACATCGACCAAAAGCTCCCCTTCTTTACAAAAATGAGCTCATATTTATAGGCTAAGCTCTATTCCCCATGTGCCTCTTTGAAAATTCAAAAAGGTGATCTCTCTCTAACTAACATATCTTGGCAAATATTCCTTTTCTAACAACCAAATCCCAAGAATTGGAGGCGTGGGATTTTTACGTGGGTTCTCTTATATGTGTGCAAGAGAGGTGGCTATTTACAAGGCTTCACTTACCTTAGTATAAGGGAAATATCAAAAAGTGTCTTAAGAGGGTGTTTTTATGTGAAATTCTAAAAGGATACAAAAAGAGTTATTATTATGGTCTAGGGAGGGTTCCCATGCACCTTTGAGAGTGTGTGCATGCCCTACAACCCAATAGTGTTGAATGGCTACCCTACAAAAGCATTGAGATTCATCACTCCTTATGAGGCTTGGGATGGTTTTAACACTCAAGGTCAAGCACAAAGCACGGAAGCGCATCAAAGAAGTCAACACAGAAGAAGAGAGAGCATGTAGGGAGCTCCAAGAAGTACATGTCATTTCAAAAGGAATCCCTATAGAAATAGTAATTTTCATCACCAAAAGCCATTGTAAATACCATTTCATATTTTTGTAACTCCATTTTGTTCAAGCCAAGGATTCCTCATATTAGAAGTATCATCCTACCAATTATCATAATTTTTAGACTCCATTTGAGCCCTCAAATAAGCCCTGGAACCTAATTTTTAACTAGGCCAGACACTAGGTGTAGGCAGGGCCAAAACTAGTCAAAAAACTATAAAAAGATCTAGAGAGCTCATTTTTGGGGGTTAGCTTGTTAGAGAGTTGGCTTGTTAGAGATTGAAGTTTTGTAAGAGAGATCTTTGTAATAGAAGCTTTCCATTGTTCCTCTCTTTGATTTTGCCTTGTGTGTGTGTGTATGTGTGTGCATGATTGTGTGTTTTCACTCACACACTTGTGCCTTCACTTGCTCATGGTCTTCATACCAATCCTCACGCTCCGTAGATTGACAAGTAAAGGAGGTGATGCTTATGCTTGAGCTACACCAAATTTTGGCGTTGTTGCCAGGGAGAGAGCTTCGAGGATGAGCATTGTGATTGTAAGATCATAGATTTGCAACGTTGGAAGGTAAAATTTTCTTGTTGTTTTGTTGTTGGTAGTTAGTTTTTGTGCACTTCTACTCCTCTTCCTCACTAATTTCATTTTCCATCATCATCTCAAACTCCAAAAATACCAAAAAAAAATTCCATATTCCCTCTTTCTGTTCACTTTTCTTCACTTGCTTGTTCGCATTTTTTGGTGCACCAACATTGCACGGTAGCCTTTGGACATCAGAAATCTGTAAGAAACACATGTAAAAACTTCATTTTTCTATCAAAAATTTTCATAGAAGTTGACCATCGCGACTATGAGACAAAGGTGAGTATTTGGCTAAAACTTTTGCATGGAAGAGGAGCTAAGGTAAGCTCTCACAGATCTAAACTCAGTTTTTTGAAATTACAAGTTTGGCTGACCATCACGATGGTGACTCATCATCACGATTGTGTCTGACCATCGTGACAGTCATTGACCATCGTGGCGATTGGCTCATGCCATTGTGATCACGTCACAGCATCATGATAGTGACACACCATTGTGATGGTGCTTAACACGATCTTCATGACCATCGTGGTCCTAATCATCGCGAAATTCTTGACCATTGTGATTGTGGCTCACCATCGCCACTTGATCGTTGTGGTTTGACCATCATAATTGTGACTCATCATCGCAATTTGACCAATGTGACTTGACCATCACAATTTTTCTTGATCATCGTGACTTTGACTGATTTTCATGGCCTGATCATCATGGTCCCTGACCATCATGATCTGATCATCACGGGTGTTCACACCATCGCGACAGTGACACACCATCGCGATTGTGTCTAACCATCACGACGGTCAGGTAGAACACTAAAGTTAGGGTTTTTCAAAATTTTTGGGGTACTTTTTGTCATTAAATTTGAACTCTTTTGTGCTTGGCATAGAGGTATTGCATTTCCAGTCCTAGTATCATGTATCATCTATTCTAAAGTACTCCCAGGGAGATTCTATTTCCCTATTTTCACCCCCAAAACCCTGAATTAGCATAACTTTCTCATATGAAATCCATTTGTTGTGATTTTGGGTTCGTTGGAAAGCTCGTTTGGAGTACTACAAAAGCATCCACTAGTTACAATAAAATTGATATGTGGATTATTAGATATAGTATTTTGTAGTTGACCCTCAAGTGGGACTAGGAAACCAAGGGGACTCCAAAGGATATTGAGCAATACAAAGGGGAAATTTTGAACTAGAAGACAAAGCTTATGAACCTGAGATCAAGTAGACACTTACGCAAGGATAGTCAAAGCATTAGATCATCTAAGGCTAGTGTCATCCATACAGCTAGGTCTTGGGCACAACAGCTAAGTGGTTATCCCTACACACTAAGTTTAGAAACGAGTGACTCAAAAATGTCTTTTAGCATGGAGAGACCCACACGTACCTCAGGAACTACCTATTTACAAACACCAGAAGGTCCCTATAAGACACAATTAGAGTATACTTGGACCAACGAATTAGGTGCTCGCATCTATGAGGATGGCCTGAGGCAATCAGTAGTCCAACTTAGAAATCCCGATCAACCCTTTGGACTTGAACACCCAGTGGTCAAATTTGAAGATGGTTTGTACATTGATAAGGAAGGAACCATGTATGTGGTCATCAGCTTACCAGATAGGACAGATAAGTTGGGAAATATCATTCCAAAGAATGAGATAGGAGATCTAGAGCAGGGAGACCTAGAGTGGGAACCCAAGACTCCCAGAGGTAAGTCAATCTTGACTATAGTAATCACTCCAGAGTGGATTCCTCAAGACAACAAAAACATAGAACTATATCTAAATAGAGAAACACAAGAAGCCTTTTAGAGATTCAAGCCCGGTCAACTTAGCAAAATAGGTGGAGTCATAATCTACGAGTTCAAAGATCCCAAGACACCAGGCAAGGTTGTCTATTGAAAGAACTTGGAGAAGCTTGTCGAAGGTAGATAAGTGCGTTTCGAAGCGACGAAGTTTGGTCAAGCCAACCGGCACAAGACCAGCCCTTGAGCTTATGGAGACTCAAATAGACCTTATAAGCATGTAATAAGTGCAAAGAAATACACTATGTACTTTGGAGCATCAAGGAGAATGAGTTGATACAAAACAGATAGGTTCGCAGGTCGACTAGCTCAAAAAAGTTACTATCTATGGAAGAGACAATGAACTTCAAATGCCCATAGCGACCAGCGTGATTACAATTAGAAAACATCCTTTTATGGGAGTGATACACATAGGGTTGAGTGTATGGAATGCAGAAAAGTATAAGGAATAAGCAAAATATGCTATAGGAATGAATGCGACATTCACCGGTGGTACTTCAAATTTTTCAGGAATACACAGAGATTGATCCCGAGACAGAAAAACTCAGATTCCTCCCAATCTACTAAACCAAATGCTTTGAAAATTTATAGGCATAAACTAGACACTTATATTTTTCCAATGCGTCATCTTGCACTCAATATGAAGTTCTAGAGAGAGAACAGTAGCCTCTGCAAGATTACTGTTGGCGAAGAAGATGATGCAAAAAATTGAAGGAGCAAGACAATGATGGTCACAAGTGTATGTATATTGCTTCCATGTAATGTACAAGTGATTTCAAGTCCTTATATAGCCTCTAGGAGTGATCCATGACTTATACAAGTTTAATTTGAATTCAAATGAAGGTGGGAATGGTTGTTGGAAGGAATCAATTCACTTTCCTACAATCTAGGAAAAGTGAAGATCTACTTTGATCTACTTTTAGGTGAGTGATTGCTTGATTGAATGCAACTTCAACCACCACAAATTCGTGGGATTTGGGCTCTATCTTTCTACCTGTACATGTGTAAAGCTCAAGGCTTTTACAATGGTAAATGAACCATCAAAAATCTCTCAAAAAAATACAATAAATGAGCATATGAAAAAAGAACTCTCCAACAGATATTCTTTCGATGCGATAGCCTTTGATGTAGATCAAATCCACCTCAAGCATAGTGTAAGCTTGATGTTCCAACAGCTCCCCCTCAAGCTAAAGTATGCTTGAGTCTTCATTCTTTGATAGGTTGAATACCTGCCATAGCTTTGAATCTACAAAGCTTTACTCCATCAAGTGCCTTCATCATCATATCTGCTACTTGCTTTTCAGTAGGAACAAAAGAAATGTCAATCTCCTTTGCCATGAGCTTCTCCCTGATGAAGTGGTAATGGACTTCTATGTGCTTGGTTCTCGCATGAAAAATAGGATTTGCCGCTAGATGCATGGAACTTACATTATCTCCAAGTATGTGAGGTTTGGAACTCACAAGTCCCAAATCTGTATACAATGCTTTTAACCATATTGCCTCTTGAGTTGCTATGGTCAAGCCTCTGTACTCTGCTTCAATTGAAGATAAAGCAACTGTTGGTTGCTTCTTGGAACTGCATGACACTAGCTTTGAACCTACAAATGCTAAGTAACTAGATGTACTTTTTCTATCATTCTTAGCTCCTGCCCAATCTGCATCTGAATAGACTTTGATATCCAAATTTGAAGAGTAAGGATAGAATATACCTTCATTGATTGTACCTTTGAGATACTTAAGTACTCTCTTAGCCGCATCCATGTGTGGTCTTCTCGGTGAGTGCATGAACTGACTAAGCACTCCCACACTATATGAGATGTCTGCCCTTGTATGAGTAGCATATATCAAGCTACCTACCAAGCTTTGATACTCTTTAATGTCTTCAATTTTCCCACCTTCATAAACACTAAGTTTATGATTCATGTCCAAAGGTGTACCTGCAGGCTTAGTGTTTTCCATTTTGAACTTGAGAAGAAGATCTTGAATGTATCTTCTTTGAGTCAAATACATTCCTTCATCTGTATATATCACCTGCAAGCCTAGGAAATATGTGAGCTCACCTAGGTCACTAATTTTGAACTCCTCTTGCATGTGTCTCTTGATCCTTTGAATGCCATTTAGATCATCACCTGTCATAATAATATCATCTACATATACACATAGATAGATAACCTCATTGTGATCCCTTTTGATGAATAGAGAAGGATCTGAGTTGCTACCTTTGAACCCTTGGTCTTGAAGATATGTAACCAACCTGTAATTCCAAGCTCTTGGAGCTTGTTTCAATCCATACAATGCTTTCTTAAGTCTGCAAACATAAGATGGATGATTAGGGTTTTCAAAACCTGGTGGTTGTGACATGTATACCTCTTCACTTATCCAACCATTTAAGAATGCATTTTTCATATCAAGTTGGAGGAGTCTCCATTTTCTTGCAGCACCTACACTTATCAATGTCCTGATTGTAGTCATCTTTGCAACTGGTGAGAATGTTTCCTCATAGTCTATACCATGAGTCGGTGACATTGGAACTAAATCCCAAGTGTCCATCTCCTTCAATGCATCTATCTCTTCGTTCATGGTCTTTTCCCAATTAGGGTTTTCCTTTGCCTCTTCATAGGTTGAGGGTTCTTCTGAAATAGAGTCTTTTGTCAAGTAGATTGAATGCTTTCTAACAAATGTGGAATCATATCCATACCTTTCTGGTTGTTTCTTCTCTCTTGCTGATCTTCTAGGTGCTTGTTTGGAGCATTCTCCAACCTCTTGCATCTTTGCTTTGCCTCTTGACTTCCATAGCTTGTAATCCCTTTCTCTTTCATCTTGGTCATCGTCTGTATCACTTCTTGGATCCTCGACCTGTGTATCATGCTTGCTTCCTAATTGATGAGAGTCAGAATTTGTTTGTCTTCATCATACCAAGACGTGTGTTCTTCAAACACAACATCTCTACTTGTAGTGAATTGCTTGGTTGAAGGATTGAAGAACTTGTAACCCATATGAGTTGAATCATATCCAATAAACACTGCCTTTGTTGCCCTTTCATCTAGCTTACCTCTTATTTGTGATGGTAGATGAACATAAGCTAAACAACCAAAAACCTTGCAATGTCCAAGACTAGGTTTTCTTCCATGCCATGCTTCATAAAGAGTCATACCTTGAAGTGATTTGGATGGTAGTCGATTGACAAGGTACACAGCAGTTGAAATAGCTTTTGCCCATAGATAATGTGGCAACTTCTTCTCTTCAAGCATTGTTCGGGCTGATCCAACCAATGTCTTGTTTCTCCTCTCTGCAATTCCATTTAGTTGAGGAGAGTACCTAGTAGTCACTTCCCTTTTGATACCTTTGTCCTGCAAGAACTCATCAAACTCTTTGGAGAAGTATTCTCCCCCTCCATCAGATCTGAGCTTCTTTAGTGATCTTCTTCTCTTCTTCATCTTCTTCCTTCTTCTTGCCTTTCTGCTTCTTACCTTTCTTATCTGCATATAGAGAACTAGTTGAATTACCATGATAGGAGTTACCTTCCTTTATGTCATTGTTGGCTTCTTGATTGAAGAGTTGTCCAAGAAAGATGTTGAGGTCTGGATTTTGCACATCCATGATGAGATCATAAGCCGTCGTGAAGGATTGCCATTGCTTATCACTTCGAATGCCGTTGAGAATTTGCCTCATGATGACCTCTTCTTCAATCAGCTCTCCAATGGATGCTAACTGATCCACAACCTCCTTGACCTTGGTAACAAACTCTGTGATGGTTTGTTTAGGTGCCTTCTTCATTTGGTTGAACTCGTTCCAAAGATGATTCTTTCTTGCTTTGGTACTAGCAGAAAAGAAAGTCTCGAGGGCATCCCAAGTCTCTTGAGATGTCTTGCATCCTCTAATATGTGGTAATAGAAAGTCAAAGATAGATTTTAGTATGTACGACCTTGCTTGAGCATCCCTTGCGCACCAAAGTGTGAGCTTATCTGTCTCCTCTTGTGTAGGTCCTCCTTTGGATCTTGGAATAGGCATAGCTTCATCACCTACTACAATTCCATAAAGATTTCTACCTTGCAAATAGGCCTCCATTCTGATTTGCCAAGCCGCGTAGTTGTGTTGATCAAGCTTCTCGATCATTGAAGGAAAGTTTTCACCCATCTTGATCTAGCTCTGATACCATTGAAAGAACTTGGAGAAGCTTGTCGAAGGTAGATAAGTGCGTTTCGAAGCGACGAACTTTGGTCAAGCCAACCGGCAGAAGACCAGCCCTTGAGCTTATGGAGACTCAAATAGACCTTATAATAATGTAATAAGTGCAAAGAAATACACTATAAACTTTGGAGCATCAAGGAGAATGAGTCGATACAAAACAGATAGGTTCACGGGTCGACTAGCTCAAAAAAGTTACTATCTATGGAAGAGACAATGAACTTCAAATGCCCATAGTGACCAGCGTGATTACAATTAGAAAAAATACTTTTATGGGAGTGATACACATAGGGTTGAGTGTATGGAATGCACAAAATTATAAGGAATAAGCAAAATATGCTATAGGAATGAATGCCACATTCACCGGTGGTACTTCCTATTTTTCAGGAATACGTAGAGATTGACCCCGAGACAGAAAAGCTCAGATTCCTCTCAATCTACTGAACCAAATGCTTTGAAAATTTATAGGCATAAACTATGACACTTATAGATTTCCAATGAGTCATCTTGCACTCAATGTGAAGTGCTGGAGAGAGAGCAGCAGCCTCTGCAAGATTACTATTAGCGAAGAAGATGATGCAGAGAATTGAAGGAGCAAGACAATGATGGTCGCGTGTATGTATATTGCTTCCATGTAATGTACAGGTGATTTCAAGTCCTTATATAGCCTCTAGGAGTGTTCCATGACTTATACAAGTTGAATTTGAATTCAAATGAAGGTGGTAATGGTTGTTGGAGGGAATCAATTCACTTTCCTACAATCTAGGAAAAGTGAAGATCTACTTTGATCTACTTTTAGGTGATTGATTGCTTGATTGAATGCAACTTCAACCACCACAAATTCGTGGGATTCGGGCTCTATCTTTCTACCTGTACATGTGTAAAGCGCAAGGCTTTTATAATGGTAAATGAACCATCAAAAATCTCTCAAAAAAATACAATAAATGAGCATATGAAAAAAGAACTCTCCAACAGATATTATTTCGACGTGATAGCCTTTGATGTAGATCAAATCCACCTCAAGCATAGTGTAAGCTTGATGTTCAAACATCTATCTAGATCATACATTGGAGAAAATTTTCCTAGTAACAAAGCATGATAGACATGCATACAATTGGCAAGACAAATTGATTTTTCCTCCACCAAGATCTAGTGTTTTCCATGGAGTAACTCCAAGGACTAGGATCGTCCCAGGCTCATGAAAACCAGAGGGAAAGAGCTAGAGAGAGACTTGAAGTAAGCTTTGCAAACACTATGGGCAAAGATAGATCAAGATTTGAAAGTCAAGTACATGAAAGAGAGAGACATCAAGCACATAAGCATCAAAGAGATGAACATGATTTTCCATTGCCTAGACCCCGAGAGTACCTAATAATCCTTAGACCCTCCCAAGTGGTCAAGGCAATGAAGAACTACTTTGACGGGTCAGGAGATCCTTATGATCATGTGGCCGAGTTCAAACACGTGTTAAGAGCTAAACAGGTCGAGGACTTGTTCACTCAATTCAAAGCTTGTGCGCATGTGCATTGACATAGAAGACAACTTGGGCGAGGAGTTAGGACTGTCCAAACTCTATAAGGATTATGACAGTTCTACTAGTCATACCTCAAGAATCTCCATAGAGATAGATGAGATAGTTGAGGAAGTTGCCAAGAAACTAGGAGTTCAAAATAGACAAACACAAAGGGCCACCTCATTGAAAAGATGTTATACTTGTGGAGGAGACCACATGACTAATGTTTGCCCGATGACGGCTCAACCCCAAGGAAACATGAATGCTCCATACTGCACAATTGAGAGAAAATACACGAACCACACGGATCAAGATTGTCCCGACAATAGGCAGGTTGTTAAACAAACTTATCAGCAACCTTACCAACAAGGTAGGTACCAGAACCAATACCAACAGCTGTATTGTAGGCCACAACAACAATATCAACATCAGTACCAATAGCAATATCAGGCACCATATAGGCCACAACCAGCCCTAGGAAACCAATCACCAGCTCTTGCCAACGTGATTCCATTTGAGTATGCAGTGGTAGAGGAGAACCCAAATAGAGCATTGGTACCAATGATCCCTCTAGTCTCAAAAATGACCATCATGCGCAGAATTCTGACTACTCCTATGAAGATAGTATACAAGCTTATTACATAGGGTCACCTGAGCATAGTGAAATTTATCCGTATCAATACGAGGCACCACCTATGTAACAAAATTGGGAGCCAAAATACTCAAATGTCATGTATATGAATCCTAACCCTAGGCCTCAATCGAGGCAAATGAGACCACAAACCCCTAGAGGACCATGTTTTAGATGTCAGGATGACCATTTCATTCGTGAATGTCCCCACTCATCAACTCTAGGACAAGGACAAAACATCATAATACAAGGCTTTTGTCTTGAGTGTGGCAAAGAACATCTTTGTCGTAGAAACCCCTCTAGTGCAACCGAGGTTACACCGATTAATGTGGTAGGCTTAGTTGTGGATTCAAGTACTAGTAGTAGTAATGTGGCTCCTATACAGGCAGTTACCAGAGTACAAGCCTTAAAACAGGATAAACTAGCCGAACAATCAGAATCAAGTGAATCCGGAGAGCCTAGTAAAAGAAAAACAAGAACTTGGAAGGATACCAGAGAAAAGGCCAATCATAAGTGGAATAAAAAGTTATCTGAACTAAGCCTAAAAGATGCAAGAACAAAAATATAAGACATCGCATCTCAAAACCCCTCGCATGCAGAAGCTCCATCCACACCACTTCCTCCCAACCCATCACTCATTGTAAATAGAACACAACTAGGGTCTACTCTTGCATATCCAACCCTAGAAGGCTTGGACATGATGTTCAAAGCCTATCAAGCTCGACTTCAAGAAGGACCAACATCCTACAAACCTAGACAACAGTTACCCTAGAGCAGATTTAGAGATTAAACGGAAAAAATTATGTATGAAAATGGTACAACTAGCTCAGGCTATGCTTGAGACCAATCAATTGTTCAATTAGACAAATGCTATCAAACCAGGCTTGCATTTCCATGGCTTATTAGAGAGATGAGAGTAGTTGGTCAACAAACCTCAAGTTTCTTTACCTCCACAGGCCCAACCAGTTGTTGAAAGAGAAAGCTCATGACTAAGGGACACTTATGTTCCTAATTCCACGGATGTTGGAACACCTCTTTCAATTCAAGAATACTCTCAAGAGTTCTTGTGGTAAATACAAGAACACAAATGGGCCAAGGAGAAGGTTAATCCCCCTCCTATTCCTAAAATTGATGATCTTCATGAACAATTTCCCCAAGACATTCCATCTATTTATGGAGACCAAGTAGAGCAATAAGAAGATGAAAGATTAGATTTTGAATCTAATTCTTTACAAGAGCTACCACAATTCATAGGCCCATGGGAATCTGAATCTCTTCCGATCAGAGCTCCCACAATATTGGTAAGAAATGAAGACTCACTGGTTCCAAGAAACACTGAAGTCGTGAAGAACACTAAGGTTCAATGTCATCTCACATTAGAAGAACTATTGAAAGTAAAACCTGAGTTATGGAATCATGTGGTGGATCAAGTTCTAGAACTTGACTCTAATAGGCCAAACTAGGCTCTAAGCAAAAAGTACCAGAGATATCTCTAGACAAAATAGGTGACATGAGTGAAGGAGAAGAAGGTAATACTTATCTTTTAAACAATTACCAAGGTTACACCACCAAAGTTATCTTAGAATCAGGTGTTGGTGTTGCGATTGCAACCACCTCCTTGTGGAAGCAATGGGGCAAACCCGCATTAAGACCAACTAGAATGAAGCTTCAAATGGCTGATAGCCATGTCGAAAGACCTCTATGATTGCTAGAAGGGATAACTCTAACCACTTGTGGTGTAGAGTTTGAACACACCTTTTCTATATGTGACTTTGGAAAAAATAACGTCTACAAGATGATCCTAGGAAGGCCCTTTCTAGGACAACTGCAAATAGTACAGGATTGGGGAACCAACTCCTTGTACTTGCAACACTTAGGGGTCACAACCGAAGTCAATCTAAAGGATTATACGTTTAGAGATGAACCACCCCTATAGTGGAATCATATCCACAAGGCGCAAGAGGATTCGATCTTTGTGCATTCTAAAGGTTCTTCTGATCCATCATGGATGCATGAAGATACTCATTTGTGGATGTGCAAAGTCTTGGAGAAAGAGGAAAGGCAGTTAAAACCAAGAGAAGAAGGAACTTCTCAAGGAGATAGACTGGTTAGAGACCCCACCTACACTCCGATGATCTTTCCAGATGAGGAATTTGAGCCTCATGGTTGGGTAAAAATCTTAGCCACCATGGACATTGTTGTCAATGAAGAACAATGGACACATTGTGATGAGGAGGGTTATGATATTTTAGTATTCATGTATGAGACCTTGCTAGAAGAATGTGAACCTAGTGATGTCATAGAAGAAGAAGAGCATGATGATGATCTAGAGTTCATTGTGATGGATAGTTTCTTTAACTTAGAAGAGCATTATCTAGAAAACATAGGAGTATTTACCCAAAAGGAAAAAGAACCTCTCGCAAGCATCAAAATTGTAAATTCAAAGGAGGGAAGTGAAGGTAATCAAAAGAAAAAGAAAAGAAAAGTAGCGAAACAATAAGAGGTGGAATCATTGTTTGAAGTACCAGAGAATTTCAAGAGATATGGATTTGAAGACCAAAAAAGTTTGGCACGAATGCATAAGAGAGAGGCCATCACAGGAGAAGCATATGATAATAAAGACCAAAAAGATTGTTGTGTCCATTGAAAGGAACAAAGAGCGATGTACGTGTTGGAACAAGCCCATGGCCAGTCCAAGTGATGGCTTGAGTCATCAAAAGACCTAGAGACTTGAAGGAAATTTCTAGTCTTTGTAAAGTTCACTTGTGAACTACCTCTTGTAATTTTTGAAGTCTTTACTTGATGTAAAAGTAAAAGGAATCTAAAGTGGTTGAGTCCACTTGATGAAAAAAGGAAAGAGAAGCCAAGAATTTGTGATTGAGGGTAGTTGGAGAATCAAATCAATTACAAAAAGATTGGAGAGTGATTTTAGGTGAGATTCAAATTCGAATTTGGGCTCCAAATATCACTATAAATACATGACCTTCTAGTTGCATTGTTTAGACCTCCATGAGCTGAGCTTTATGCCATATAAAAAGTGTGGGTTCAAGGCACACATATGTATCAATAATTCCATTGTACTTTACAATCAATATACTTTCATTTTTATGATCATTTGAGTTCATATCTTCATGCTTTGTGAGTATACTGATCACTACCATATCTCTCAGTTTTCTCAGTCAGATTGCATAGATGATGTCTCTGAGCTTGGTGCATACTTTTTAGTGATTTAAGTTGGTAAAGTTTGCTCCTTAGTTCTACTATATACTCATAAATTTTCATTGCAATTGAGTTTTTCAAATCGTGAGCTATGTTCATTTGAAGTCGCCTATATCTCTTCATATTCTACTTCTCTCTCAACACTCCATCGGATCAGTGTTTTTCTCATAGTTGGTTCTCAATGTGTAGTTCATCATTTTCCATGATTCAAAGCTTGATAGAAGCATATTTTCTAGTATATGCCTACAAAATTTCATAAGCATTGCATCTTGGAATCTCGAGATATCAACATTTCTCTGCTCACAGGTCTGAGTACTGCTACAGCCCGTGAAAATCGAGGTGATGCTACAACTTGCTAAACACTTTTCTCTTTATGTATTCCATCATTTTTTATGAACTAACTCTTGAGTGTTAGCTTACTAAGTTAATAAGAGTTCCCCAAAAGGAATTAAGTTAATTGCTGCTATGGCCAAAGAATTGTTCAAAACACTGAGCAGGTGTATGAACCCAAATAGCAAGTTTTTTACACTTGATTCAGCTTTTACCTGTTTATCTTGATTTGTCTTTTTGAGGGTGATCTTCCAAGGTACATAGGGTTCCTAATACATCCTTTGGAAAGCTAAAATAGCCCACTACATATCTCTGGAGTTCATTTGGTTGGTGTAGTGCAACGTTTTTGTAGCACCACTTCATCTTCTCCAAGCTCAAATCCATCTCTTCACAGTGGTATCAGAGCAAGGTTGGACAACACGGAAGATGGATTTCCTTCATCAATTGACAAATTGGATAGAGGTAACTACTCAACCTAGTCATTAAGGATCGAATCTTATCTCCAAGGGAGGAATTTATATGGTTACATAGCTGGAGATGAAGTTATGCCAAGTTTTAGGAACAAAGGTCAACCAACACAAGAAGAGCAAGAAAGATTGAGCACATGGTGCTCCAAGGATGCACTTGCAAGGTCTTATCTCCTCAACTCTATCTCAGATTTTTTGTTGCCTCACATTAGAAGCTATAAAACATCTCAGGAGTGTGGAATGCACTTGAAGCCTTCTTCTCTTCAAGTAAAAAGGCCGGGAAGCATCAACTATGGTGGACTTTACAACTCTCAAGAAAGCTCCCAAACAAAATGTGACTGATTTTGTCACAAAGCTCAAGGATATAGCAGATTAGTTGGGAAGCATTGGTGAGGTAATAGATGAAGAAAAAATTGTAAAACATGTCATCAATGGCTTGAAGACAGATGACAAGTGGGAAGCATTCACCACATCTATGCATCTATACATGGATATGCATGCACTAGATTTCAATACACTCATAGGACAAGTACTTACTCAAGAGGCCAAGCTTATCAATAATGGAGAAAGATCCAAAGGTAATCAATCTTCTGACTTCTATACTAATAAAAGCAAGTCCAACAGAAACAAAGAAAAGGAAAGAAATTGGATGATGAAGCAGGTACACATCAAGCTAACTATGCAGGTCGAGGTAGACATGGTAGAGGTAGAGGTGGAGGAGGAAGGCAAGGTAGGGGGAGATCCCAAGGCTCTAATTCATGCTCTATTTTTGGATTAACTAATTATACAACTGAAAATTTCTTTAGGAATTCCAGGAATCAAAGAGGTGGAGGCTACAATGGAGGAAGTTATGGTTACTCAAGAGGAAGGTTCAACAATTACCATGGCAACCACAAAAACTACAACCATTCAAACTATCAAGGAGGCACTAGGGGAAGAAGAGACTTCAATAACTACAAAGAAGACTCAAATCAAGAGGACTCATTGCTAATCATGAATATGGCCAAGCCACAAGGTAAATCTGATGAGCATGTTTTCTACATAGATTCAGGTTGCTTCAATCATGTGGCAGGAAATGTGGCAATCCTATCAGATATAGAAGATCCAAGGAACAAGCATGGTACAAACAGGAGATGATACAAGACACCATGTGGAGAAATACGAAATGTCAAAGCACCGGAGGGAAACATCAACTTACTCAGTAAGGTACTCTATGTCCCTACCATTACAAAGAATTTGATAAGTGTTGGGCATATAGTAGAGAAAGGGTTGCAAGTCAGGCTCACAAGAGGAGAAGCATTTGTTGAGGATCCAAGCCAAGGATTTAGGAGAATTGCAAAAGGTGAAAAGACAGGTAGATTGTTCACATTTGAATTACAAGACACTAGAAACATTGCTCTCTTTAATTATGGTAGCCAGACACTCACAAAATTAGAAGTATGGCACAAAAGGTTAGCACATATTGGTGAAAGATCATTAAAGAAAATTTATAGGGACCAATGTGTACTTGGACTCCCTAATTTGTCAAAATAGCACATGATTTATAAGTGTAGTGCATGTCAATTTGGAAAGTCTCACAAGTTACCATTCATGAAGAAAGGATATATGCATGGAGATCTCTTGGATTTGGTTCATACACATGTATGGGACCTAGCAAGGATGCTTCAATATCTGGATCAAGGTATTATGTCTCCTTCATTGATGATTGCAGTAGATGGACTATACTATACTTTATGAAACACAAAGACGAAGTTTCTTCATGCTTCAAAAGATATTTGGCTCTTGTGGAGAATCAAACAGGTAAGACATTAAGAAGACTAAGGTCAGATGGAGGGGGAGTACTTCTCCCATGAATTTGACTCCTTTCTTCAAGAGAAGGGAATCAAAAGAGAGATCACTACAAGGTACACTCCTGAGTAAAATGGAGTGGCAGAAAGAAGGAATAGGACAATTGTTGAAGCTGCAAGGTCTATGCTAAATGAGAAGCACTTACCTAATTACTTATGGGCTAAGGCTGTATCCACGGCCACTTATTTGATTAATAGGTTACCTTCAAAATCACTTGATGGCATGACACCATATGAGGCTTGGAATGGAAGAAGACCAAGCTTGGATCATTGCAAGATTTTTGGATGTATTACTTATGCTCATGTTCCTTCACAGGTTAGAGGAAAGATGGATCCAAAAGCAGAAAGGTGTGTATTCATTGGATATGACAACAATCAAAAGGGCTACAGATTATAGAACCCAACAACCAAAGGATTCTTGGTGAGTAGAGATCTAGTATTTGATGAGAATAGTTCTTGGTATGAAGATTCATGTAGAAAGGTCAACCTACCTTATGATCTTGAAGAAGATTTTTCAAAACTTGTTAAGGATAATTCTTCTAAAGTTGAAGAGCAGGATACCTCGGAAGATGATGAAGCAAATAAATATGAAAAACTCAAAATGTGGAAGTCTAAAGGTAAAGCAAAAATGCACGAACTTGAACAAGAGGCAGAATCATCACATCATGGCCTAAGAATGTCCATGAGGGAGAAAAGAAAACCAGAAAGGTATGGGTTTGATACTTCTCTAGTCACTAAACATTCAATCTATCTAGCACAGGACATAAATCAAGAGGAACCCTCAACATTTGAGGAAGCAAAGAAGAAATCAGAATGGAGGCATGCAATGGAAGACGAAATTGAACCTCTTGAGGAGAATAATACTTGGGAGCTGGTTCCCAAGTCTCCATCAACGAAAGTGATAGGCTCAAGATGGATCTACAAATTGAAGAAGAACTCAGATGGCTCCATTAACAGGTATAAGGCAAGGCTTGTGGCAAAAGGCTTTGCACAAACTCAGGGAATTGATTATGAGGAGACCTTCTCTCCTATGGCAAAGATGCCTACTATTAGGGTTTTGCTTAGTATTACCTCTTCCAAGAATTGGAAGATACTTCAATTGGATGTAAAAAATACATTTCTTAATGGATGGATAACAGAAGAGGTACATATGGCACAACCACCTGGTTTTGAGAATCACATATATCCTGATTATGTGTGTAAATTTAATAAATCTTTATATGGACTCAAACAAGCCCCAAGGGTTTGGAATCACAGGCTTGTCTCATTCTTGCAGGAAAAGGATTTCAACCTAGCAAGGCAGATCCATCACTATTCATAAAAATGAGTAATTCTAAAGTCATCTATTTGTGTGTGTATGTAGATGATATTATACTTATAGGAAATGATACAGATGGCATGAAGAGAATCAAAGAACAGATGAGAGAAGAATTCAAGATAAGTGATTTGGGTTCACTTACCTACTTCCTAGGATTGGAAGTTGTCTACAAAGATCATGGTTTGTTTCTCACTCAAAGAAAGTACATTAAGGAAATGTTGACAAAATTCAAGATGCAAGATTACAGGATTGCAGGTACTCCAATGGAGGTTAATCATGAATTGAGCTCACATGAAGGTGAACTCATAGAAGATGTGACAGGTTATCAAAGCCTTGTGGGTAGATTGAACTATGCCACATTGACAAGGGTAAATATATGTTATAGTGTGAGTGTGCTAAGTAAATTTATGCACACACCTAGGAAACCTCACATGGAGGTTGCCAAGAGGATACTCAGATATCTCAAAGGGGCCATGAATGAAGAGTTATACTACCCTTATGTATCTGACTTAAGTTTGAAATTGTTCTCTAATGCAGATTGGGCTCGCTCCAAGGAAGACAAAAGAGGCACCTCAAGATATCTTATCTTTGCACGTTCAAAACATGTCTCATGGTCATCCAAGAAGCAACCCACAGTTGCACTCTCTTCCACTAAAGCTGAATACAGAGGTCTTGCTATAGCTACTCAAGAAGCAATGTGGATGAAGACACTATTCATAGATCTTGGTTTGGACATTGGAACTCCACGTATCTTTGGTGACAATATGAGCTCCATTCACTTAGCTGTGAATCCAATTTTTCATGCAAGGACTAAACATATTGAAGTACATTATCACTATGTAAGAGAGGAGATTATGAGCAAGGAGATTCAGTTAATTTATGTGTCCACTCATCAACAATGTGCAGATATTCTAACCAAAGCATTGGATGGTACAAAGCTTTGCAAATTCAAGACTATGATTGGTTTGTAGGTAATTGAAGCCACACATTCATGATTGAAGGTAGTTCGAGAATCAAATCAATTACAAAAAGATTGGCGAGTGATTTTAGGTGAGATTCAAATTCAAATTTGGGCTCAAAATGTCACTATAAATGCATGACCTTCTAGTTGCCTTTTTTAGACCTCCATGAGCTGAGCTTTATGCCATATCAAAAGTGTGGGTTCAAGGCACACATATGTATCAGTAAGTCCATTGTAGTTTACAATCAATATACTTTCATTTTTATGATCATTTGAGTTCATATCTCCATGCTTTTGTGAGTATATTGTTCATTGCCATGTCTCTCAGTTTTCTCACTCATGGTGCGGAGATGATTTCTCTAAGCTTGGTGCATAATTTTCAGTGATTTAAGTTGGTAACATTTGCTCCTTAAGTCTACTGTATACTCAAAAAATTTCATTTCAATTGACTTTTTCAATCGTGAGCTATGTTCATTTGAAGTCTCCTATATCTCTTCATATTCTACTTCTCTGTCAGCACTCCATCATATCAGTGTTTTTCTCAGAGCTGGTTCTCAATGTGTAGTTCATCATTTTCCATGATTCAAAGCTTGATAGAAGCATATTGTCTACTATATGCCTAAAAAATTTCATAAGCATTGCATCTTGGAATCTCGAGATATCAACATTTCTCTGCTCACGGGTCTGAGTACTTCTATAGCCCGTGAAAATGGGGGTGATGCTACAACTTGCTAAACACTTTTCTCTTTATGTATTCTATAATTTTTTATGAGCTAACTCTTGATTGTTAGATTACTAAGTAATAAGAGTTACCCAAAAGGAATTAAGTTAATTGTTGCTGTGGCTAGAGAATTGTTCAAGACATTGAGTACGTGTATAAACCAAAATAGCAAGTTTTTTACACTTGATTCAACTTTTACCTATCTGTCTTGATTTATCTTTTTGAGAGTGATCTTCCAAGGTACATAGGTGTCTAATACATCCTTTGGCAAGATAAATTGGCCCACTACATATCTTTGGAGTTCATTTGGCTAGTGTAGTGCAAAGTTTTTGCAGCGCCACTTTATCTTCTCCAAGTTCAAATCCATCTCTTCACAGTACATACAAAGGAGAAGACCTAAGTGCAGAAGAAGAGGTAGAGCTTGTAGCTTTATTAAGGGAATATAGGGATGTGTTTGTATGGAACTATAGGGAGTAGATTTGAAAATTTTCTCTCATACTATCCCCATGATTGTTGATGCCAAACCCACCAAACAGAAGCCCTACACATATAATGAAACTTATGCTGCGAAAATAAAAGAAGAAATTGATAGGTTGATCGAAGCTGGATTTATCTATGAGATTGAGCATACGGAATGGGTATCCCCCATTGTGGTAGTGCCCAAGAAGAATGGAAAATTATGAGTGTGTATTAACCTAAAAAGAGTTAATGCCGTTACAATCAGAGATAGTTATCCGCTTCCAATCATCGAACATTTATTGGAACGTGCTGCTAGTAAGGAAGTCTACAGGTTCCTTGATGGATTTTTAGGTTACAAGCAAGTAGCCATTGCCCCAGAAGATCAACACAAAACAGCCTTTGCCACAAAATGGTGAATCTTCGCATTCCGTGTGATGCCATTTGGGCTCACCAATGCTCCTGCAACATTCCAAAGGCTCATGTGTCATGTCTTCAAAGAGTTCTTGCTAAAGATCTTAGAAGTATATGTGGATGATTTATGTGCTCTTTCTCAAGAAAGAAGATACCACATCCCTGAGCTCAGGCAAATCTTCAACAAGTGTAGAGAATATCGAGTGTGTCTGAACCCAGAAAAGTGTGTGTTTTGTTGATATATTTAGGTAGTGATGTGTGTGAACACACTAGGACCGCCGGGGTACTTTTTTCCCTCTTTAGGAGGTTTTTTTCCCCCGGCTTGTATATACACCTATTGCCCTAATGGGCTACTTATCTTTGTACATTCTCTAGTAATACATTTAGTATTGTGTGTTTGTGCTCCAAGCTTCTTCTTCTTCCTTGTGTTGTTCGCGTGCTTCCGCGGACGTCTAACTCCAATAATTGGTATCAGAGCAGGTCATCGCTTCATCTAGGGCACCGTCGACACTCCTCCGTTTGCAGTCTCAAATTCGCACAAAATTTGATGAGCCTACGCAGGGTGTTTGAGAGATCAAAACTGCTTTGTTCTGTGGTGCCGAAATCGCGATCTGAGCTCATTTCAGCCTCCAAACGCACTATCACAGTGCTTGTGCAGGCTATTTCGTCCTTTTGTGCCAAAGGTATATACCAGTTTCTGTTCGCTAGTATAAGCATCTCAAAGTCTGCTACAGGTCTAGCAGAACTCGTCTGGGCAATTGTAGCATTCCTCATCAAGCATGCAAAAGACATGTCCAAACATTAGTCTCATTATCAAAAGAACAAATCAGACAAAGTATTTAAATGAGAAATATATATATTAATAAAGAGATCTTATCTTTTGAATCTTAAGATATCAGATTCTAATTACATCAATAGCTTCTGGATGAAGCCTCTTCTTTCTTGATACAATAGCTTTGGAAAATAGCTTCTTGACGAAGCCTCTACCTCCCGAACACCCCCGAGCTATCACAATCTCATTCACACTCACACTCTCAATCTCAATCTCAATCACAATCATGTGATCATATAATGGGAATCCCAATCTCATTTTCGATCTCATTCACACTCACTCTCAATCACACTCTCACTCTCAATCTCATGGTTACAAAGTAGTAATCATAATCTCAATATCTTCATCTTCATCATCGATTCTTTGATGTAGGCATGCGATATGCCATGGTGCCTTCCTAAACTGATTATACAGCCATCACCAACCATGGAAATCGTGCCCATGAATATCTAGCAAGTTTCTCTTGCGTCTCGTGTGCATTCGGGAAAAGAGAATGACCACATTATATAAACATCCATCTCGTCTCGATGAGGAAGTCCTCAGGGTCGATGTTGATGCCGAAATCCCTCTTGAAAATGTATACAAACAATTTCCTCCACATATTCGCAGTAACCATTATTCTGATGTTAGGAGCACTTCTAAAGTCGTTGGCATCATCAATGTCAAATTATTCAAATATAGAGTTCTTCTCATAGACCATGACTGTTCATGCTTCTCGATAAAAGCATCCACCACTGCATTTGGTTGAGATTATCTTCATCTTCATAAAAACAAAAACATGAACTCGGTAGAACTTTCTTCCTCCAAAGTAGCATTGCTCTGATCTCTGCAGAACTTTGTGTTGTTGTCTGAACACCATAGATTTACTTCTATTACTCTCTGTAAACTATCTTTCTCTCTAATACGAAAACCTGTAGATAAACAAAATCTGCCAGCAATTAGATATGTGTAAATGACACTTCTACTTCAGTTATCTACTTGAGTGCATCTTGTATATGTAGGGTTCATGTAGCATGTTAGATTGCTGTCGATCGTGTTATGTGCCATCTAGTAGCAAATCATCCACGATCTGTACGTAGTTGGTTTGTGAAAATACATGATGCAGTATGCAAACAACATGCCATATTTTTCCAAAAATTCCATCTCGAAACCGATGTTGTGGATGTGAAACTGGATCGAACTATATAATACTTTTCATCAAATGCATTGAGAGTCATGATCTGCAATAAGCGCTAGCTATTCCTCCTGATATGACAATCACCATCACACTTAATATTTGAAGCAATACAGTCCTTGCGAATTCCTTCTCTGAATTCAATAGCCCTGTGAACTATCAAATGTCACATCAGGCTTGAGTTTCACATCGTCGTCCTAGTGAACGTGGTTGTTGAAGGCCAGCATCCATATAATCCAAAATAAATGAGAGAACGATTTCATTCAAAACTATCGCTGCTCTTGTCATATCTGTTTGTTGTAATTTGAACATAACTCTGCAACGTTTCCTTCCATAATCTGCCAAATAAGTCATTCGCTTCAAGCCCATATCAAATCTGTCGCTTCATCTTCAGAGAGAAAAGCTTCAATAGATGAACTCTAAAAGTCTAAATTCGCCAGAAAATGCTTCGGGTATCTCCTTCATCTCCAAGATTCTGTGTACTGTTCTTCAACATGTACCGATGCTCTGATTCGCTTGCTACGCAAACCTCCATATTTCTGTATGATAGAGGCTTTAGCTTCATGGAGATCACCCTTCAAGCACGTTATGCAACACGTATCTACTCATGTATTGCTTGCATCAAATTTGCTTCTACAATTCATCTCGATTTGTGCGTGTCATCCTTGCGCAGGGGCCATGCTTATCTTCTCTGTATCATTCCAATTATATACAAGAAATCCATTGGAATGCCAAATATCTGGATGCACACTACATGCACAGTGGTCCTGGTACGGATTATAGTCAGACTTGCAGTCCTCTTGGTCATGCATATCGTGGTGAGCGACATCTGCTAGGTGTAAGTGACAGACTTCTTCTTCGAAGAGCGTAATTGACTCCGAAAGCCATGCTTGGACAAGTTCTCTCCGCCGTTGCATGCAGCGCTGGGAAGAAGAAGAAAATAAGAATAGAGAGTTTTTTTAGGAGTGATTTTTTTTTATAATAAAGCTATAATCGTAATGCTTTAACTTTTTGTTCACTCCATGCACGATTTATGTGTTTGTTTCTATTTTTAGTTTCGCTATGCTTTCTTAATGCCATATGTTTTAAAGGTTTCACACTAGGTTCATATGGATGCAAGGGAATACACACATCTCTACGCACACTCATGTTCAAGGCAATCATATTTCCGAAAAATATAGATGAGTGCATATAAAGACTCTCTTTACATCCTAAAAATTGGACTTCAACATGTGCATAACTAACCATGTTCGGTTAGAAGGAAATCTTCACATACTTGATTAACCCTCTCAGTTTTCTCAATCACAAATATTTCGGTAGTCAACATTTTCAAACCAAAGTATCTATATGCCTAAAATGGGCATATTACAATAGTTCCGTTCAACTTTTTGAGATACAGTCAATTTTCTGCATCAAGGTATTTTAGTCACCGGCCATGGCTGAAAGCAGTGATGTATTCCGTATGTTGGCTGTTGAGGATAAGTTGGATGGTACCAACTACCCATTATGGGCTTATATGATGCGACATGTATTGGTTGCAAAAGGATTGTGGAACATTGTGCAGGGTGTTGAAAGACGTCCTGTTACACCTGTAACAACAGGTACTGCAAATATAGGTGTTGGAGCTGATGAAGATGGTGTCGAAGATGATATTGTGCAGATTCCTATTCGTGCTGCTGTTTCTGCTGCACCTACTACAGAGGAGATTTGCTGGGATGGCAGAGATGCCCATGCACATGCATTGATAGCTTCGTCTATCAAACGTGCCATTATTCCTCATATTCGCTCTTGCAGAACATCTAAGGATGCTTGGGATACACTTACCACATTGTACCAAGCTAGGAATGAGGCTCGTGTTGCTTACCGCCGAAAACAGTTGGAGAGTGAGCACATGAATGAAGGTGATTCTATGGACAGTTTCCTAACAAAGATCAAAGACTTGAAGGAACAATTGATTTCTGCTGATGAGGTTATACCAGATAGCTCACTTGTGCAAACCGTTCTGAATGGTCTTCCTGATTCATATCAGAGTTTTGCTTCTACTCTTCGGTTGATGATGAAAGGCAATCCAAATGCCTTGTCATTTGATGAGTTAGTCTGTGTTATGTTGCAGGAACATCAGTCCAGGCCGAACAGGTCCATTATGCGTGTTGCAAATCAAGCTTTCCTGGCTAGTCAGAAGGGCAAAGGAAAATGGAGCTCTTCTACTAGTAAGCAGAAATCTGCAAGTGCTGCACATTCGAAGAACCAAGACAAAGATGAGAAAAAATCAGAAAAGCAGAAATTGTTTTCTAAGTATTGTAAAGGGAATGTTCATATAATAAAGAACTGTCCAAAACTGGCTGCTAAAGAGGCAAAGAAGAAAGAGGCTGGAATGGTTGTTGCAGAGGCCTCTACACTAAAAACAGAGTCTGCAAATCTTGTGCAGGAAGAAGAATGGGTGTTTACTACTGTCTGCAGTTTTGACCCATCTTCTCATGATCAGTGCATGTCTGCAGTAGACTCGGATGTTTGCCAGTATTTTGACAGTGGGGCAACCAAACATATTACCTCGCAACGCAGTATCTTCTCTTCACTCGAGCCTGCCCCTACAGGGAATACTGTTACATGCGCCAACAACTCCTCTTATCCAGTTATGGGAGTTGGTAAGATCATTTTGACTACTGCTGATGGTAGTTCTTTCACTTTGTCAGATGCTTTATTTGTGCCAGGGATCAAGAAGAACCTGTTATCAGTTTCTGCATTAGCAAAGATTGGCTTGGTTGTGAAATTTGTTGATGAGAGGTGTACAGTTCATGATCTGTCAAATGGCGATGTGATTATTGCTTCTCGAATTTTATGTTGTGGGCTATATAAGCTCATAGACTATGAAAGATCTGTAAATGATTTGGCATGTGCAGTAAATGATTCTCAGGCTATGTCAGATGCAAAGCTTTGGCATGCACGCTTTGGTCATCTGAATTTTGCTAGTTTGCTACGCCTACAGAAATCTGAAATGGTGTCCTCTTTGCCCAAACTTGAGGCACCTGGAAAACATGTTTATGAAGGCTGTATTTTGGGCAAAATGCAGCGTTCCTCCTTTCCAAAAGATGGTTCAGTTTGGGCTATACAGAAATTGCAGCTTGTACATAGTGATGTCTGTGGTCCTATGCAGACACCCTCTTTTGGAAATTACCTTTACTTTGTGACTTTCATTGATGATTTTCCAGGCATGCATGGGTATATCCACTCAAAGCAAAGTACGAAGTGTTCATGTGCTTTAAACAGTTTTTGGTTTTGGCTGAAAATCTGTCAGCATGTAAAATGGGCACCCTCCGTTCTGATCAAGGGGGGGAGTATATGTCTTCTGATTTTAATGCATTTCTGGTTGAACATGGGATAAAACATCAGTGTACAGTGCCATACATGTTGGAGCAAGTCTATGACAAGCCTAAGTATTGGCTTGAGTCCCACAAAGTCATGAAAAAAGCTTTAAAATGAAGACTATGTAAAGTTCACTTGTGAACTACCTCTTGTAACTTTTGAAGAGTTTACTTAATGTAAAAGTGAAAGAATCTTAAGTGGTTGAGTCGACTTGATCAAGAATGGAAAGAGGAGGCACGAATTCGTGATTTGTGGTAGGTAGAGAATCAAATCAATCACTGATTGATTGGAGAGTGATTGAGGGAAGTTAGCCTCCCAAACTCAACTATAAATAGATGGCAGCTTTAGTCGTGGTTAGAGAGACCTATGTGAAGACCTCCAAGAGCTGAGCTTTATGCCATTTCAAGGTGTGATTCCAAGGCACACATATGTATCAGTAAGTTCATTGTATTGTACAAGCAATATACTTTATTTTCATGATCATTTGAGTTCATATTTCCATGTTCTTGTAAAGTGTATTACTCACTGCCATGACTCTCAGTTTTCTCAGTCAAATTGCAGAGATGGTTTCTCTGAGCTTGGTGCATCATTTTCAGTGATTTAACTTGGTAAAGTTAGCTCTATAAGTCTACTATATGCTCACAAAGTTTCATTTCATTTGGATATTGCAATCTTCAGTTATGTTCATTTGAAGTCAACAGGGTCTATTCATCTTCACTTCTCTGTCAGGTACCCGACTTTTTTACTCACCTTGTCAGAGCCATTTCTCAGTGGTTACTTATCCATTTTTCTGCTCACTGGTCTCAAACTGTAGCAGCCCGTGAAAATCGGGATGATGTCATCACTTGTTAAAACTCATTCTCCGTGTGTGGTTTATTATTTTTGATGAGATTACTCTTGCAAGTTAGCTCTTTAAGTTATCTATACTTCCCCAAGAGGAATTAAGCTAATTGCTGCTGTGCTCAGAGAATTATGCAAAACACTGGACAGGTGTATGTACCAAGAATAGCAAGTTCTTCACCTCTGAGCTAACTCCAACTTATCTGTTTTGATCTATCTTTTTGAGAGTGATCTTCCAAGGTACATAGGGTCTCTAATACATCCATTGGCAAGCTAAAAGGGCCCACCATATACTCCTGGAGTTTATTTGACTGGTGTAGATCAAGGAGTTTGCAACACCTCTTCATCTTCAAGCACATACCTATCCATCTCTTCACAGTGGTATCAGAGCAAGGTTGGACAACATGGTAGATGGATTTCCTTCATCAATTGACAAATTGGATAGAGGTAATTACTCAGCTTTGTCATTAAGGATGGAAGCTTATCTCCAAGGTATAAGTTTATATGGTTGTGTGGCTGGAGATGAAGTTATGCCAAGTTTCAGGAACGAAAGTCAACCAACACAAGAAGAGCAAGAAAGATTGAGCACATGGTGCTCCAAGGATGCACTTGCAAGGTCTTATCTCCTCAACTCTATCTCAGATTTTTTGGTGCCTCACATTAGAAGTTGTAAGACATCTGAGGAAGTGTGGGATGCACTTGAAGCTTTCTTTTCTTCAAGTACCAAAGCTAGGAAGCATCCACTATGGCTCGATTTCACAACTCTCAAGAAGGCTCCCAAACAAAATGTGACTGATTTTGTCACAAAGCTCAAGGACATAGCGGATCAGTTGGGAAGCATTGGAGAGGTAATAGATGAAGAGCAAATTGTAAGGCAGGTCATGGCTTGAAGGCAGATGACAAGTGGGAAGCATTCACCACAGCTATGGATTTGTACATGGACATGCATGTACCTGATTTCAATACACTCATTGGACAACTACTTACTCAAGAGGCAAAGCTTATTAAAAATGGAGAAAGATCTAAAGGTAATCAATCTTTAGCTTTATACACGGATAAAAGCAAGTCTAAAGATAACAAAGGAAAGGCAAAGAAAGTGGATGATGAAGCAGGTACATATCAAGCTAACTATGCAGGTAGATGAAGACATGGCAGAGGTAGAGGAAGAGGAGGTAGACAAGGCAGGGGGAGATCCCAAGACTCCAACTCATGTTCTATTTGTGGATTAACTAATCATACAACTGAACATTGCTTTAGGAATTCCAGGAATCAAAGAGGCAGAGGATACAATAGAGGAAGTTATGGCTACTCAAGAGGAAGGTTCAACAATTATCATGGCAACTACAACAACTACAATCATTCAAAATATCAAGGAGGCTACAAAGGAAGGAGAGACTACAATAACTACACAAAAGACTCAAACAAAGAGGATTCATTATTGATCATGAACATGGCTATGCCACAAGGTAAATCTGATGAGCATGTTTTCTACATAGATTCAGGTTGTTCAAATCATGTGGCAGGAAATGTGGCACTCCTATCAGATTTAGAAGATCCAAGGAATAAGCATGAGGTACAAACAGGAGATGATACAAAACATCCTGTGGAGAAAATAGGCAATGTCAAAGCACCTGATGGAAACATCAACCTACTTAGTAAGGTACTCTATGTCCCTACCATTACAAAGAATTTGATAAGTGTTGGGCAGATAGTAGAGAAAGGGTTGCAAGTCAGGTTCACAAAAGCAGGAGCATTTGTTGAAGATCCAAGTCAAGGATTCAGAAGAATTGCAAAAGGTGAAAAGGCAGGTAGATTGTTCACATTTGAATTACAAGACACTAGAAACATTGCTCTCTTTAATTATGGTAGTCAGACACTCACAGAATTGGAAGTATGGCACAAAAGGTTAGCACATATTGGTGAAAGGTCATTAAAGCAAATTTGCAGGGACCAAAGTGTACTTGGACTCCCTAATTTATCAA
The DNA here is from genome assembly GCA_020310875.1 of Ceratopteris richardii. Lineage (NCBI taxonomy): Eukaryota > Viridiplantae > Streptophyta > Polypodiopsida > Polypodiales > Pteridaceae > Ceratopteris > Ceratopteris richardii. The sequence goes on along the minus strand of CM035408.1, from coordinate 19,707,159 downwards.
AACAACATATGATTTATAAGTGTAGTGCATGTCAATTTGGAAAGTCTCACAGGTTACCATTCATGAAGAAAGTTTATATGCATGGAGATCTCTTGGAGTTGGTTCATACAGATGTATGGGGACCTAGCAAGGAAGCTTCAATATCTGGATCAAGGTATTATGTCTCCTTTATTGATGATTGCAACATATGGACTATCCTATTCTTTATGAAACACAAAGATGAAGTTTTTTCATGTTTCAAAAGATATTTTGCTCTTGTGGAGAATCAAACAGGTAAATCACTAAAAAGACTAAGGTCAGATGGAGGGGGAGAATACTTCTCCCATGAGTTTGATTCTTTTCTTCAAGAAAGAGGAATCAAAAGAGAGGTAACTACAAGGTACACTCCTGAGCAAAATGGAGTGGCAGAAAGGAGAAATAGGACAAGTGTTGAAGCTGCAAGGTCCATGTTAAATGAAAAGCATTTACCTAATTATCTATGGGTTGAGGCTGTATCTACAGCCACTTACTTGATTAACAGGTTGCCTTCAAAATCCCTTGATGGGATGACTCCATATGAGGCTTGGAATGGAAGAAGACCAAGCTTAGATCATTGTAAAATTTTTGGATGTATTGCTTTCGCTCATGTTCCTTCACAGGTTAGAGGCAAGATGGATCCAAAGGCAGAAAGGTGTGTATTTATTGGATATGACAACAATCAAAAAAGCTATAGGTTATACAACCCTACCAACAAAGGATTCTTGGTAAGAAGAGATGTAGTTTTTGATGAGAACAATTCATGGTATGAAGATTCATGCAGGAAGGTCAATTTACCATATGATCTTGAAGAAGATTTTCCAAAGCTTGGTAGAGAACAACCAAAGATTGAAGAACAAGAAACCTCAGAGGATGATGAAGAATCTCAGATGGAAAACATCAAAGCATGGAAGTCTAAAGGTAAAGCAAAATTGCAGGAACTTGGACATGAGGCAGAATCATCACATCATGGCCTAAGAAGATCTATGAGGGAAAAGAAAAAACCAGAAAGGTATGGGTTTGACACCTCATTAGTAACTAAACATTCTATCTACATAGCACAGGACATAAACCAAGAGGAGCCATCATCATTTGAAGAGTCCAAAGCAAAAACAGAATGGAAGCATGCAATGAAGGAAGAGATTGAAGCAGTTGAGGAAAACAACACTTGGGATTTGGTGCCCAAGACTTCATCCATGAAGGTAATAGGCTCAAGATGGGTCTATAAACTCAAGAAGAATTCTGATGGTTCCATTAACAGGTATAAGGCAAGGCTTGTAGCAAAAGGCTTTGCACAAACTCAGGGAATTGATTATGAGGAGACCTTCTCTCCTGTGGCAAAGATGCCTACTATTAGGGTTTTGCTTAGTATTGCCTCTTCCAAGAATTGGAAGATACTTCAACTAGATGTAAAGAATGCATTCTTGAATGGTTGGATAATAGAAGAGGTATATATGGCACAACCACCTGGTTTTGAGAATCAAGTTTATCCTGATTATGTGTGTAAACTTAACAAAGCATTGTATGGTCTCAAGCAAGCTCCAAGAGCTTGGAATTTCAGGCTTGTTTCATTCTTGCAGGACAAAGGCTTTCAACCAAGCAAGGCAGATCCTTCACTCTTTATTAAAAAGAGTAACTCTGAGGTCATCTACCTATGTGTATATGTAGATGATATTATATTGACAGGAAATGATGCAGATGGTATGAAGAAGATCAAAGATCAGATGAGAGAAGAGTTCAAGATAAGTGATTTGGGTTCACTTACCTACTTCCTAGTTTTGGAAGTTGTCTACAAAGATCATGGTTTGTTTCTCACTCAAAGAAAGTACATTAAGGACATGTTGGAAAAATTCAAGATGCAAGATTGTAAGATTGCAGGTACTCCAATGGAGGTCAATCACAAATTGAGCTCACATGAAGGTGAACTCATAGAGGACATCACATCATATCAAAGTCTAGTGGGTAGTCTCAACTATGCCACATTGACAAGAGTAGATATATGTTACAGTGTGAGTGTGCTAAGTCAATTTATGCACACACCAAGGAAACCACATATGGATGCTGCCAAAAGGATTCTCAAGTATCTCAAAGGAACCATAAAGGGTCTTTATTATCCTTATGTATCTGATTTAGGTTTGAAGCTATTTTCTGATGCAAATTGGGTTGGCTCCAAGGAAGATAGAAGGAGCACTTCGGGTTATCTTACCTTTGCAGGTTCAAAGCTTATTTCATGGTCATCCAAGAAGCAACCCACATTTGCTCTCTCTTCTACTGAAGCTGAATACAGAGGTCTTGCCATAGCTAATCAAGAAGCTATGTGGATGAAGACATTGTTCAAAGATCTTGGATTGGAGTTTGGAACTCCAACTATTTTTTGTGACAATATGAGTTCTATTCATTTGGCTGCTAATCCTATTTTTCATGCAAGGACTAAACATATTGAAGTTCATTATCACTATGTACGCGAGAAGGTTCTAAGCAAAGAGATTGAAATATCATATGTGTCCACTCATCAACAATGTGCAGATATTCTAACCAAAGCATTGGATGGTACAAAGCTTTGCAAATTCAAGGCTATGATTGGTTTGCAGGTAATCTTGGAAGATTGAAGACCTCAAGCATACTTGGCTTGAGGGGGAGCTGTTGGAGCAAGTCTATGACAAGCCTAAGTATTAGCTTGAGTCCCACAAAGTCATGAAAAAAGCTTTAAAATGAAGACTATGTAAAGTTCACTTGTGAACTACCTCTTGTAACTTTTGAAGAGTTTACTTAATGTAAAAGTGAAAGAATCTTAAGTGGTTGAGTCCACTTGATCAAGAATGGAAAGAGGAGCCACGAATTTGTGATTTGTGGTAGGTAGAGAATCAAATCAATCACTGATTGATTGGAGAGTGATTGAGGGAAGTTAGCCTCCCAAACTCAACTATAAATAGATGGCAGCTTTAGTCATGGTTAGAGCGACCTATGTGAAGACCTCCAAGAGCTAAGCTTTATGCCATATCAAGGTGTGATTCCAAGGCACACATATGTATCAGTAAGTTCATTGTATTGTACAAGCAAATCAGTAAGTTCATTGTATTGTACAAGCAATATAATTTATTTTCATGATCATTTGAGTTCATATTTCCATGTTCTTGTGAAGTGTACTACTCACTGCCATTACTCTCAGTTTTCTCAGTCAGATTGCAGAGATGGTTTCTCTGAGCTTGGTGAATCATTTTCAGTGATTTAACTTGGTAAAGTTAGCTCTATAAGTCTATTATATGCTCACAAAGTTTCATTTCATTTAAATATTGCAATCTTCAGTTATGTTTATTTGAAGTCAACAGGGTCTGTTCATCTTCACTTCTCTTTGAGGTACCCGACTTTTTCACTCACCTTGTCAGAGCCATTTCTCAGTGGTTACTTATCCAAATTCAGTGATTTAAAGCTTGTTGGATTCAACTTATGGTCTAGTATAACCTTACAAATTTTCATAATCATTGAATTCCTAAATGTTGAGTTATGTTCATTTTTCTGCTCACTGGTCTCAAACTATAGCAGCCCGAGAAAATCGGGATGATGTCATCACTTGTTAAAACTCATTCTCCGTGTGTGGTTTATTATTTTTGATGAGATTACTCTTGAAAGTTAGCTCTTTAAGTTATCTAGACTTCCCTAAGAGGAATTAAGCTAATTGCTGCTGTGCTCAGAGAATTATGCAAAACACTGGATAGGTGTATGTACCAAGAATAGCAAGTTCTTCACCTCTAAGCTAACTCCAACTTATCTGTTTTGATCTATCTTTCTGAGAGTGATCTTCCAAGGTACATAGGGTGTCTAATACATCCATTGGCAAGCTAAAAGGGCCCACCATATACTCCTGGAGTTTATTTGGCTGGTGTAGATCAAGGAGTTTGCAACACCTCTTCATCTTCAAGCACATACCTATCCATCTCTTCACAGTACACACCTCCACAGAATGGAGTTGATGAACAAAAGAACAGGTCACTCATGGAGATGGCGAGGTGTATGGTCAAGCGTCAGGCTTTACCACATAGTTTCTGGCTTGAGGCTGTCATGTGTGCAGCATATGTACTGAACAGGTGTCCCACTAAAGCGCTGCAGTCTATCACTCCATATGAGGTGTGGCATGACCGCAAGCCATCTGTTGCTCATCTGCGTGTTTTTGGTTGTTTGGCATATGCACTAGTGCCTGAAAAACATCACAAAAAATTGGATGATAAGGCAGTAAAATGTATTTTTGTTGGGTACAGCTCTGAAAGTAAAGGCTATCATCTGTATCATCCACAGACTAAACGCATTCTGGTTAGCTGTGATGTCTTTGTGGAAGATGTTATTCAGCCATCGCTTTCATGTACTAAAGAGACATTTGTTAGCTCTAAAGTCATGTATGATACTTTGATGCCTCTTTTTACAAGTGGACAGTCTAGTGCTGGTCCTAATGAGGCAATTTCTCAACCTTTGCAGGTTTCATATGATGATGTAGGTCATTCCATTTTTGATGCAGATTTACATGATGCACTTATTGGTGAGAGAGCTCATATTGAGCAGGCAAAAACTATGCCAAAATGGCTGGTGCAGACTTTGCGTGATAGCAAATTAGATGCACCTTTGTCATATCGTACTCGTTCAGGCTCTCATAGTGCCTCCTTTGCATCAGATTGCTATGCTATGGCTGCGTCTAGTCTCTGTGATGAGAATGAGCCTGTTTCTTTTGATGAAGCACAAAATTCAGAAAATTAGATGGCTGCTATGTAATCTGAATATGATGCTATAATGAAGAATGGTATATGGTCTTTATGTGAATTGCCTTCTGGCAAGAAGGCCATTGGCACTAAGTGGGTATACAATTTGAAGCGTAAACCTGATGGTATAGTTGACAGGTATAAGGCTAGGCTTGTTGCAAAGGGTTATGCGTAGGAAAGAGGCATTGATTTTGATGAGACCTTTGCACCTACATGTCATATGACTACTGTTCAGAGTATTTGTGCACTTGCAGCCCATCATGGTTGGAATGTACATCAGTTGGACATTAAAACAGCATTTCTGAATGGTGACTTGCATGAAGAAGTGTATGTTTTTCAGCCCCGTGGCTTTGTGCAGAAAGGGCATGAAAACTAGGTGTGCAGGTTAAATAAGGCATTATATGGTTTAAAGCAAGCACCACATGCTTGGTATGAGAAGATACATGCCTATCTGGTTGCACATGGTTTTAAGAACAGTCCAACTGAAAGCACCTTATATGTTAAGCGTGCTAATGATGTGCTTCTGATCATTGTTGTCTATGTTGATGACATGCTGCTCACTGGTCCTTTTGAGAAGCATATTGTTGATTTCAAGGCTGATTTGCATGCCTCATTTGAGATGTCTGATTTGGACCATTTGCATCACTATTCGAGCATTCAGTTTATGCAAGTTGATGGTGGAATGGCTTTGTGTCAAACAAAATATATTGACACATTATTGCAGCATTTTGGCCTTGAAGACTATAAGCCTATTGCCACTCCTATGGAGATAGTTTTACGGTTGAGTCTTCATGATGCTGGAGATGCATTTGATGTTGTTCTCTATCAGCAGGCTGTTGGATGCTTGATTTACTTATGCATTACTCGGCCAGATATTCAGTTTGTTGTCTCACAAATGAGCACATTTATGCATTGCCCAGGAGTCAAGCATTGGAAGACGATTAAGTGCATCTTTCGCTACTTGAGTGGTACTCGGCTACTTGGGTTATTTTATCCCAAGGGGGGATCACTACCGCCAGGTTTGCATGCTTTTTTTGACTCAAATTGGGCTGGTTGCTATGACACTCATGTGTCCACCAGTGGTTTTTGCTTCATGGTTGGTAGCTCATGTATATCTTGGTTGAGCAAGAAGCAGCCTACTGTGGCCACTTCCAGTTGTGAGGCTGAGTATAGGGCAGCTTTCACTGCGATTGTTGAGTGTGTGTGGCTCAGACGCCTTATGGCTGATTTGGGTGTTGGCCAGTCTTTTGCCACCACCATCTTCACTGACAGTCAGAGCGCATTGGCAGTTGCGAGGAACCCTGTGTTCCATGCTCGCACTAAGCACATTGAGGTGCATTATCACTATGTTAGGGAGAGGTTCTCTGCTGGGGAGATTAGCTTGGCATATGTGCCCACGCAGGAGAACATTGCAGAACTTTTCATGAAGGCTCTGCCTAGGGAGAAGTTTGAAGCTTTCCACAAAGCTTTGGGCTTACTTCCTTTCGTGGAGTGATTTCCACATGGCTTGGCACTTCCTTATACATGAGTGCTAGCTCCTTGTTCACCGCATCACTCCCAGAGGGGATTTGTTGATATATTTAGGTAGTGATGTGTGTGAACACACTAGGACCGCCGGGGCACTTTTTTCCCTCTTTAGGAGGTTTTTTTCCCCGGCTTGTATATACGCCTATTGCCCTAATGGGCTACTTATCTTTGTACATTCTCTAGTAATACATTCAGTATTGTGTGTTTGTGCTCCAAGATTCTTGTTCCTTGTGCTGTTCGCGTGCTTCCGCAGACGTCTAACTCCAACATGTTCATGGTACGACAAGGTAAAATCTTAGGTCACATTGTTTCTAAGAACGGAATATCAATAGATGAGGACAAAGTTAGAGCCATAGCAGAGCTGCCAAGGCTGAGGAATGTTAAAGAGGTACAAGCCTTTATGAGCCATTGTGGATATTAGTGTAGGTTTATCCACATGTATGCGATTATAGCTAAACCTCTTTATGCCTTGTTGACAAATTTTGAATGGAATGATGAATGCAAAAATTCCTTCAATGAGCTAAAAAGACGTTTGTGCACAACACCAATACTGACCACTCTTGATTGGAATAAACCCTTCCATGTCCATGTAGATGCATCCAATCATGCAATAGGATGTGTGCTAGCACAACCAACAGGTGAACAAAATATACATTTACCTATAGCATATGCTAGTAGACAACTCAACGCAGCTGAACGAAACTATACCACAACCAAAAGAGAAGGTTTAGGCATAGTATATGCCATGAAGAAGTTTAGACACTATCTATTGGCCAACAAGTTCAAGTTTTTCATTGATCATCAAGCTTTATTATATTTGGTCAATAAACCTTGCAATACAAGATGTTTAGTAATATGGTTCCTCTTGCTAATGGAATACGACTTTGAAGTTTCTATCAGGAAAGGTAGGACCCACCGTAGAGTAGATCATCTTTCTTGCATTACTTCAGAAGAGTCGCCGCAAGGAGTGTCTGTGATGAGTTGCATGACACTTATTTGTTCAATTTAGAAGTTTTTCGTAAATGGGAAAAGGAGTTGGTACATGTCCTAACCTTCAGACCCGCAAATAAGAATGTGAAAACAAACAAAGAAGAAATTGTAAGATCACAAAACTATCAAATATTGGCAGGAGGTATGTACAAATAAGATCGAGAGGGTGTACTAGCTTGTTGTGTTGAGGATGATGAACATAGCAATTGGTTGCAACAAGCCCATGAAGGATTGCTAGGAAATCACTACTCTAAACAACAAACATTGCAAAATCTAAAATGTTTAGGAGTGTATTGGCCTAGTATGGACAAAGAAATACATGAGTGATTAAGAATTGTCGAGTGTGCCAGGAAAAACCACCAGTGGAGCATGCTACCTTTTATCATGTGTCATTAGTTCCAGATTGGAGTGCTCCATTGGTAGAATCTATGAGATCGGGAACACTACCCAGCGAGGTGAGTCTAGCAAGAAAATGGAGCATGGAGCAAGAGGTTCAGGACTATGCCTTAGTAGGAGACAACCTATACCGAAGAGGCAAAGATGGTTACCTAAGATTGTGCATTCATGAATCAGACTATTTGAAAGTTTTAGAAACTGCACATAGTGGTGTTGCAGATGGAAACTTCGGTCATGATCAAGTAATTAAGAAAATTCTCTTCTCAGGACTTTGGTGGCCAAATCTTCATATGGATGCACATACCTATGTGAAGAAATCTGACACATGCCAACGTGCTCAATATCGGATCAGGAGAGATGAGATGCCCTTGAGGCCAATAATGGGAGGACGTGCATTCTCAAAGTGGGGTATAGACTTTGTAGGTCCCATTAACCCTTGAGCTAGAACTCCCATGTAGAGTACATTATTGTAGCCATAGACTACCTGACAAAGTGGGTAAAAGTCAAAGCCACTACAAAGAATGATGCTCATACAATGGCTAAGATTCTTATTTGAGAATGTGTTCACTAGATATAGGTTGCCAATAGAGTTAGTAAGTGATAGAGGCACGCACTTTCTGAATGAAGTCATTGAAAACCTTCTCCACGAATTCTTGGTGATACATAAGAAGTCTGCCCCTTATCATCCACAAGCTAACGAACAAGCCGAGAGCACAAATAAGATCGTATGTAATGTATTGATGAAACTGGTAAACAATAAATGCTCTGATTGGGATAAACAACTTCATCATGTTGTTTGAGCTTATCGAGTTGCCTATAAAACGGTCCTCAATGCCACCCCATTTCAGATGGTCTTTGGACAGAATGTTGTGCTACCATTATATTTCCTAATCCAAGCCTTGAAAGTAGCACAAGAGCAAGAGTGGAATGGACATGAGTTGTCCTCCAGGATCTTTGATCTAGAATGCTTAGGTGCGATGAAGCTACAAGTGGCAGCAGGCATCTATGCTGCAAAAAAAAAAGACAAAAGGCATACTTTGATGCACACATTAAAGATAAAGGATTGAAAGAGGGAGACCTAGTGTTGGTTTATACACGAAAGCAAAATGCCCATAAATTGGAAAAATGAGGATATGGACCCATGATCATTAATAGAATTTCCACTAGTGGTGCAGTTCAATTGGCCACACTAGAAGGTGACATCTTGCCAAACTATATTAGTGGATGTAGAGTCAAGCTGTATCAAGAACCTCTTATAGAGGATATGCTAGCAAGACGCAACACTGCTAAGAAGCGAAAAGAAGATGAGATAAGGGTTAGAGAAGAAGCACACGCAGAGGCCAAAGAGCACATTAGGAAAAATAAGTTAAGGCAACTAGGCCTTGATGTCAATCCTAAAGCCCTACCATATCACATGGCCATGTGCCAAACATCAGGTGCAATTGCTTCTTGAATAATTGACCGATGTCCCTTTGTGACCATAGAGGTAGGACAAGGAAAAAATGTAAGGACTGTGAGAGCATTGATTGACTCAAGTGCAACAACTAGTGCAGTTAGACTTTCATACTACCAAGGCCTGCAATCGAACACCAATCCCATAGAAACCTATCTCATAGGATTAGGGGGTGTGGAAACCCCTTGTTTGGGCAAGATAGAGCTTCCCATCTATCTTCAAGATGTTCCAATGAGAGTCAAAATGCTATTGTGTGAAGATGAGGACCTTACAAAACCACTTGTCTTCGGCCAAGACTGGATCTATGACCATGCAGTCAATTTAAACCTAAGAAGTCAAATTCTTCAAGTTTGGGTACATGAACAATGCATTACATTAGAATTAGAGAATTGCATGATTACAAAATCCAGGTATCACAAATTCTTTTAGTTCTTCTGAGACTAATCTTAGAGAAGAAGAGGTTGTATGTGTCAAAAGCTCTATGATGCAGAAGGATGCTACCTCCAACAAAAGAGTCGAAGACCCATTGAAACTTCCTTCTTTTACAAAGTCTCAGCCATCTGTAGTTGTTCAACCACAGAGGCTAGGGAAATAGTTCAAGACAACTGCTTTATCAAATAGAAAGACACCATTCAACAAGAAAGCAGTTTTGGGCATGAAGCAAATCTAGGTACAAAAGGAGGAAAACCACCGGCCTTGCCCCCCACAATTCCCATCCAGACAAGTCAACCAGGCCAGAAGACGAATGAAGAAACTAGGATAAGCTTAGCCACAAGGTATTCGACAAGTTTGGGTGCCTAGGAAATTAGCTGCAACTCAAAAAGGGCGATTACACATGTGGGTTCCCAAGGAACTCTTACATGCACAAAACCCTTTATTCTCCCACACGAGTAAAGTCTCAACAAAGAAGTCAAGGAAAGGCAAGGGTCAGAACCAGGAACAAAGAGCCAAAGAAGATCACCTCACCTCTTCAAAAATAGTAAAAAATCATCAGGGGTATGGGTTTGGAAGCCAAAAGCACCAATAGCCCCCATAGGACCAAAGAGCCAACCAACAGGGATACAAAATTTATGAAACCATCCAACGAGAAAGAGGCCACAAGTGACCTCTACGCAGCCACACACCGTTCAAAAATAGATCCCTATAAGGAGGAATGATCAGTTGTTATTCGACCATCCAGTGGATACCTCCAAACAGAGATCGCATCAAGTGTGCAAGTAACATCAGAAGCCTCCACATGCAAAAAACATGTGCTCCTTGCACAACCTTGTCTTTTGCACCATTTAGGTCATGCATTTTCAGAGTATGCATTAATATAAGGCCACGTTACCCGATCATGCATAGACACATTTGAGAGTCTGAGGCACAAGAGCACATTGACATATGTCAACTATTTTTGTTGATTCTAACATCTTTCTTCTTGTTTTGTGACATTGTTCCTCAAAAAAAAAAAAAAAAAAAAGAGAGCTTGTTCCCACATTTGGCTCATGGAACATGAATGAGTCATGCTTGGTTGAAGGTGGATTCGTTGATTACTGGGAATTTATCAGTTTGGATAGAAGTGTGTCATGGGTAGCAGACAATATTGTTGTTGCCTTATCTGGTAGATGCCCAGAACTTGGCATGAACATGGCATCCACAACTATTGTTCCCCTTACCATGATAGGAGGGAAGATCTTGAAGGTCCACAGCTTGAGCGATGCTTAACTACTGTATATACGAGAGCATCCAAGGAGATATCTGCAAGGGGTAGTTTTGGTACCCTGCAAATCCCTGTATGTATACTAGGTGAGAAGACTCGTGCTTATGGTGAGCTAAAGAGAATATGTGAAACTAAGCTTGATGTAGTTACCCAACGCTGTTTGTCAAGTAATATAAAGAAATTCAATTCTTCGTATTTGGCAAATGTTGCTTTGAAGAGATGGGATATGATGAGGTGCTCGAAGAATTGCATCGGTGGACCATCAACAAGGGCATTCATTGACAACGATAAACCAACCAATGATGGGTGTACAACATGAAGAGATACACATTGACGGACCATTCATCATGGTAAGAATCCTTACTTTGGCAATCATGATAGATTAGGAAACCTCTTCTTCATCATACCCTTGAGCACTTAGCTCAAGACCTCCACTTTTTGCACCACACTTCTTCCAATGCATTTTCTAAGTACGCATGCATAGGGCCACATTACAAGGTTGTGCACAAGGCACATACTTTCTTCAACCCATGCACTGACACACTAACCCATCACTCATTATGGGTTATGAGTACTTGGCATGACTACTATGGATATCATCTTTGAAAGATCTAGAGGACATTAAAGTTACAACAACAATATCAACTAAGCAATCCACCACCGATCGCTACTCCAAATCAACATGGACAACCTCTTTTGAGCACCTAGCAACTTTTGAAAGCTCACAAGTATATCTTCATGTACGAATCCAAGGACGAAGTACATACCAAGGAACTACAACTTGCAAAGGCCTGCAGTGACAAATGAAAAACCAAACAATCGACCCTGCCACATTTGGAAGATAGATGGCTTTTGTTCATATAGGATGGACACTACCTCTAAAAGTGCTACATGGAACAACCACTACAACAATGGTCTGGCAGGGATAATAGACTCGAGAGGGGGGGGAGTGATGACACTCAAGGTCAATCACAAATCATGGAAGCACATCAAAGAAGTTGACACAGAGGAAGAGAGAGCACGTAGGGAGCTCCAAGAAGTACATGTCAAATTTTTAGAAGGAATTCCTATAAAAATAGTGATTTCCATCACTAAAAGCCATTGTAAATACCATTTCATTCTTTCGTAAGTCCATTTTATTCAAGCCAAGGAGTCCTCAAGCTTGAGGAGTATTAGAAGTATCATCCTACCAATTTTCATAACTTTTAGACTTCGTTTGGGCCCTCAAATAAGCCCTAGAACCAAATTTTTAACTAGGTCAGACACTAGGTCTGGACAGTGCCAAAACTAGTCAAAAAACTATAAAAACAGCTAGAGAGCTCATTTTTGGGGGTTATATTGTTAGAGATTTGGCTTGTTAGAGATTGAAGCTTTGTAAGAGAGATCTTTGTAATAGAAGCTTTCCATTTGTTGGAACTCAAGGTCAAGCACAAGCATGGAAGCATATCAAAAAAGCTGACACACAAGAAGAGGGAGCAAGTAGGGAGCTCCAAGTGTTGGAACTCAAGGTCAAGCACAAGCATGGAAGCACATTAGAAAAGCAGACACAAAAAAAGAGGGAGCTAGTAGGGAAAGAAGTGTATGTCAAATTTTTAGAAGAATCTCCTACAAATACAGTGATTTTGATCACTTAAACCATTGTAAATATCTTTCACCTTTTTCTAACTCCATTTTTTTCAAGCCGAGGAGTCCTCAAACTTGAGGAGTACTAGAAATATCATCCTACCAATTTTCATACTTTTTAGACTCCATTTGAGCCTTCAAATAAGCCTTAGAACCTAATTCTTAACTAGGCCAGACACTAGGTTGGACAAGGCCAAAAACTACTCAAAAAACTATAAAAAGAGCTAGAGAGCTCATTTTTGAGGTTAGCTTGTTTGAGATTAGCTTCTTAGTAGCTTGTGGTAGATTTGAAATTTTGTAAGAGAACTCTTTTGTAATCAAAGCTTTCCATTGTTCCTCTCTTTGATCTTGCCTTGTGTGTGTGTGTGTATATGTGTGTGCATGCTTGTGTGCTTTGACTCACGCACTTATGCCTTCACTTGCTCATGGTCTTCATAACAGTCCTCACGTCTCTGCGGATTGACAAGTAAAAGAGGTGGTGCTTACACTTGAGTTACACCAAAATGTGGTGTCGTTGCCGGGGAGAGAGCTTCGAGGATGAGCATTGTGATGGTAAGATCATAGATTTGCGACATTGGAAGGTAAAAACTAGTCATTTTCTGTTATTTCTGATTTTTCTTCTCCATCTTCATCCTCATCACCATCTCCATCTTCTTCCATCTTCATCTTCTCAGAAATTTTTCGTTTTTCACTAGATTTTCCACATTTTCACCTCATTTTTCATTCGTGGCTGTGCAAGAAGGAGAGAGGGAGAGGCAAGCTGCTTGTATGTGCAAGTTTCTATGATTTCCATGGACCTATGCTCGACACACAGGCCTCAGTGCTAAAATTTGAAGTTCCTACCAAAAAGCTTAGAAAATCGGGATTCTATGATGAAAATCGCGATTTTGTGAAAAATTCAATTTTTTTGAAAATTGCAATTTTCTATTTCCCACCTAAAAGATTTCTAGAGAGAACACAATTTTGAAGTCATTCTCGGAATTGCGATTCTCAGGTTGTGCTCAAAATCGTGACCCTCTAAGCTTTTCAACAAACACGATTCTGAGCAAAAAACACGATTCTCACACAAAAAACACAATTTTCAGGCCAAAACACGATTTTGAGCAAAAACACAATTTTCATTCAAAATCACGATTTTTTTATCATTCTCAAAATCGCGATTTTCACAAAACACGATTTTCAATCAAAATCGCAATTTTGTGGTCTTTCTGAAAATCGCGATTTTCACAAAAACACGATTTTCTGTCAGAATCGCATTTTTCACGATTCTCTGTCAGAATCGCATTTTTCACGATTCTCTGTCAGAATAGCATTTTTCATGATTCTCACTCAAAATCACATTTTTCATGATTCTCACTCAAAATCGCATTTTTCACGATCCTCACCCAAAATCACATTTTTCACGATTCCCACTCAAAATCGTGTTTTTCACGATTCTCACTCAAAATCGTGTTTTTCACGATTCTCACTCAAAATCGCATTTTATACAATTCCCACTCAAAATCGTGTGTTTCATGGTTCTCACTCAAAATCGTGTTTTTCACGATTCTCACTCAAAATCACGTTTTTCACGATTTTCAATCAAAATCACGTTTTTGGGGATTGCTCACGATCGCGATTCTCACTCAAAATCGTGATTTCCAAGGTTGTTCAAGACTGCAATTTTTAATCAAAATTATAATTTTCTCATAACTTCCTGTTTTGTTGTTTTGACCCCCAAGAGCCTAATTTAACATGACTTTTTCATCAAAAGTCCATTTTTTGAGCTCTATAGCTTGTTAGATAATTTGAATTTGACCCTCAAGTGGGATTAGGAAAACCAACGAGACTGCAAAGGATTTTGAGCAATACACAGGGGAATTTTGGGACCAGAAGACAAAGCTTATGAACCTGAGATATCGTAGACACTTAGGCAAGGATAGACAAAGCATTAGATCTTCTGAGGCTAGTGTCAACCATACAGGTAAGTCTTGGGCACAACAACTAAGTGGTTATCCTTATGTACTAAGTTCAGACACATGTGATTCAGAAACGTCTTTTAGCATGGGGAAACCTGCGAGTGGCTCAGGCACTACCTATCTACAAACACCAGAAGGTCCATATAAGACACAGTTGGAATATATTCAAACCAACCGATTAGGTTCTCGCATCTATGAGGATGGCTTGAAGCGATCAGTGGTCCAACTCAAAAATCTAGATCAACCCTTTGGACTTGAATACCTAGTAGTCAAGTTCGAAGAGGGTTCATACATTGATAAGGAAGGAACTATGTATGTGGTCACCAACTTACCACACAAGACACATGAGTTTGGAAATGTTATTCCTGAGAATGAGATAGGAGACCTAGAGCAGGGAGACCTAGGACGAGAACCCAAGACTTCTCGAGGCGAATCTGTCTTGACCAGAGTGATCACACCAAAGTGCGTTCCCCAAGACAACAAAAGCATAGAACAATTCTTAAATAGAGAAATGGAGGAAGCCTTTTGGAGATTCAAGCCAGATCAACCTAGCCAATTCGGCATAGTCACCATTTATGAGTTCAAAGATCTTGAGATGCCAGACAAAGTTGTCTATCTAGATCACACATCGGAGAGAATGTTCTTGGTATCAGAGCATGATAGGCATGGATACACTTGGCAAGGCGAATTGATTTTTCTTCCACCAAAATCCAATATTTCCATGGCCTCCAAGGAGTGGGATCATCCCAGGCTCACGGGAAGGTGAAAGACCTAAAAGAGAAAGACATCAAGCACATAGGCATCAAAGAACCGAACATGATTTTCCATTGCCTCGATCCCACGAGCACCCAAGAACCCTTAGACCCTCTCAAGTGGTCAAGGCAATGAAGAACTATTTTGACGGGATAGGAGATCCTTATGATCATGTGGCCGAGTTCAAACAAGTGTTAAGAGCTGAACAGGTTGAGGACTTGTTCACCCAGTTCGAGGCATTTGGTTTCACTCTCAAGGGCACTTCCTTAGCTTGGTTTCAACCACTAAACATTCGCAATTATGGAGATATAGGTCAACTGCTAGACGAATTCATTGTAGAATTTTCTAAGAGTGGTATCAGACATAACACATCATCCTTGATCCCCAACTTCAAGTACACACCCCAAGAAATAGTGTGACTAGCAGGAAGAAGGTTCAGACAATACATAGAAAGATGCCATGTTCCAGAGTTACCCACATCAGCCAAACAGGTGGCTTTGTTTTTAGATGGCTTACTATGCACAAAGTTGAGATCATACATGTACTTGAAAGAGCCTAGATCCATAGAAGAGTGTGTGCGGATGTGCATTGACATAGAAGATAACTTGGGTGAGGAGTTAGGACTGTCCAAACTCTACAAGGATTTAGACAGTTCAACTAGTCATACCTCTAGAACCTCTATGGAGATAGATGAGATAACTAAGCAGGTTGCCAAGAAGCTAGGAGTTCAAAATAGAAAAAAACCAAGGATCACCTCATTGAGGAGATGTTATACTTGCGGAGGGGACCACATGGCTAACATATGCCCAATGCAAAACCCAAACATAAGAGAAAGGAATGCTCCATATTGCACTATTGAGAGGAAATACACAAACCACACAGCTCAAGATTGTCCTTAAAATAGGCAAGCTATTAGAAAAACTTATCAACAACCTTACCAACAAGGTATGTATCACAACCAATACCAAAAGCCATATTATAGACCACAACGGCAATATCAGGCACCATATAGGCCACAACCAGTACTAACAAACCAACCACCAGCTCCTACCAATGTGATTGCAGTTAAGTATGCAATGACAAAGGAGAACCCTATTAGACCATTGGTGCCAGTGACTCCTTTGGACTCAGAAAATGATCCTCATGCTCAGGGTTTTGACTACTCCTATGAAGATAGTGCACAAGCTTATTACACAGATTCACCTAAGCATAGTGAGACTTATCCATATCAGTATGAGGCACCACTTATGGAAACAAATTTGGAGCCAGAATACTCCAATGTCATGTACACAAATCCTAACCCCAGACCCCAATCGAGACAAATGAGACCACAAGCCCCTAGAGGACCATGTTTTAGATGTCAAGGCGACCATTTCATTCGTGAATGTCCCCACCCACCATCTTCGGGACAAGGACAAAACATCACAATATAAGCCTTTTGTCCTGAGTGTGGCAAAGAACAACTCCCGAGAGATTGTCCAAGGAACCCCTCTAGTGTGGCCAAGGTTACATCCATTAATGTGCTAGGCTTAGTGGTCGATTCAAGTTCAAGTAGCAATAATGTGGCTCCTATACAGGCAGTTACCAAGGCACAAGCCTTAAAACAAGATAAGATAGCTGAACAATTAGAGTCAAGTGAACCAGGAGAGCCTAGTAAGAGGAAAACAAGAACATGGAAGGATACTAGAGAGAAGGCCAATCGCAAGTGGAATAAAAAGTTATATGAACTAGAAGAAAGCCTTAGAGATACAAAAGGCAAAATAGAAGATGTCACCTCTCAAAATCCCTCGCATGCCGAAACTCCATCCACTCCACCTCATCCCACCCCACCACCCATTGTAAATAAACCGCAACCAAGGTCTGTTCTTGCAGATCCAACCCCAGAAGGCTTGGACATGATGTTCAAGGCCTAACAGGCTCGACTTTAAGAAGGGCCAACAACTACAAACCTAGACAAGAGTTACCCTAGAGTAGATTTAGAGATTGAACGGACAAAAATGTGCATGAAAGTGGTAGAACTAGCTCACGCTATGCTTGAGACCAATCAATCGTTCAATTAGACAAACTCTATCAAATCAGATTTGCATTTCCAGGACTTACTAGATAGATTAGAGCACTTCGTAAAGAAGCCGCAGGTTTCTTTACCTCCACAGGCTCAAACAATTGTTGAAAGAGAGATCTCACCACCAACAAAAGCTTAAATTCCTGATTCCATATATGATGGAGCACCTCTTTCAATTCAATAGTACTCTCAACAGTTCTTACGAGAAATACAAGAAGAGAAATGGACCAAGGAGAAGGATAATCCCCCTCCTATTCCTGAAATTGATGATCTGCATGATCAATTTCCCCAAGACATTCCATCTATTTATGGAGACCAAGTAGAGCAACAAGAGGATGAAAGATTAGATTTTGGATCTAATTCTTTACAAGAGCTTCCACAATTCACAAGCACGTGGGAATCTGAATCTCTTCATATCAGAGCTCCCACAATATTGGTAAGACATGAAGACTCAGTGGTTCCAAGGAACACTGAAGTCATGAAGAACACTAAGGTTCACTGTCATCTCACTTTAGAAGAGCTGTTCAAAGTAAAACCTGAGTTGTGGAATCATGTGGCTCAAGTTCAAGAACTTGATTCCAATAAGCCAAAAGCAGGCTTTAAGCAAAAAGTACCAGAGATACCTCTAGAAAAAATAGGAGATATGATTGAAGGTGAAGAAGGTAACACATATGTAGCTCAATGATGAGTAGCACCTCCTTTAATGTCAATCCGGGAAGACGTGAGGATGGTATGAAGACCTTGAACAAGTGATGGCACAAGTGCGTGAGTGAGAAGCACACTAACATGCACACACATACACACACATGCCCACACAAGGCAAGAACAAAGAGAGAGACAATGGAATTCCTTAGATTACTCAAAAGTGCTCTTACAAGTTCAATTCTACAACAAGCTAACCTCAAAAATGAGCTCTCTAACTCTTTTTATAGTTTTTGACTAGCTTTGGCCCTGTCCAGACCTAGTGTCCAGCCTAGTTAAAAATTAGGTTCTAGGGCCTATTTGAGGGCTCAAACGGAGTCTAAAAAATATGAAATTTGATAGGTAGGTACTTCTAATGCTCCTCAAGCTCAAGGACTCCTTGGCTTGCACAAAATGGAGTTACAAAAAGGTGGAATGGTATTTACAATGATGTAAAGTGACTAAAATCACTATTTGGGAAGTATTAATTCAGGAAAAATGATGGGCCTATTTGCCAGATCTTCTTTGACTGCTTTGCCTGCTTGGCCCTTCTCGTTGGCTCCCTTGTCTTGTAAGTCCTTGACTGCCCTGACCACTGCCAACACTCCCCCCTCTCTCGCGTCTGGCGTCTCTGACAGACCCTTGTTGTGTGAACCATTGGATGTAGTACTCCACGACATCTGTAGCTAAGTGATGTTCTGCTATTCTCAGCTCTTTGGCCAAATCAGTTAGTAGGGCATCCCACTCTACTGGCCCGGGTACCTCCGGATGTGGCATGCGTAGCTATTCTGAGTGTAGAGCCTGTTCAACCGCAAATAGTTGTAATAGGTGAGAGGGTTTGGGTATGAATATCTTGGAATGATATTCCCAAAACCCTGTGATAAACATTTCCTCAAATGTTTGCTTGGCATAAACAATGTTGATGGGTGGTGTTGTGCTCATATCGTAGGCGAGATTCTAGTTGCCTTCATTGAATCCGAGAGCCAAAAGGTGAGGTTCTTTGACATTTCTAAAGGTTCTAAAAGTAATCAGCATTAACTCAAATATTTTGAGGCACATCTGTGCCATGATATCTGGTACATTTTTGAATCTGACTGCTCAGTGTCGGATGGTTGAAGTCATGTAGCCGACCATGGGTTGGCCACGAGGGGGTGCTAAGTACACATAGTTTAGCCATTTTTCACACCCTTTAACTATCAAAACTGTTTTGGTGTATTCTGGCCAAGACCTTCATCGAAAGACAGGGCAGTAGCATGGGTTATACTTGATGTATAAAGGCATGTTATTCCAAGTGCGTACCATCTCAGGGTATGTTTCAATCAAACGTATCCTCCAGGTAGGTTGAAATATATTCCCGTGCGTGGCACTTGCAAGAATTTCATCTGGTGCAAACTGTGTTGCCGAGGTTGGTTCTTTTGTTGTGCGCTGCTTTATTTCAGCATTGTAATCTGCCATTAGTACGTAGAATGGAACATACAAACCGTCGGATGTGCCTATCCATCGATGATGGGAGAGGTTTCTGAAGTAATCCGATTTGATGACGACTTCTTCCAATCGAGACATAGACTGTATCTGTACTGCCACTCTCTCATCATGGGTTGCACCAACCTTCTCTAACTTTTGCATCCATTCTAGAGCTTTGATCTCAATTGTGTCCATTCTTTCCTCTGTGCAAGCATGGGTACGTATGGGTCTTCAAAAATCTCCTCAACTTCAATTGGAACTAAGTCCTCAGGTTCCGGCTCCACAAGGGGAGAGGGTTGACGCTCATATTGAAGAACTTTATTTTGTAGTTCTGCCAGTTGTGCTATGAGTTCGGCGACTTCTTCACATGTTTCTGCGGCAGCTGTGACTTCTTTTGGTGACTCTTGCTGAGCTACCAGTTGCTTTAGTAGGTCATCCCTTTCTTTTTCTAATGTTGTGTGGGCTTCCAAGAGATTGGCGTGTGTTTCCAATACAATTTGCATATTTTGAGATGGGATGGCCTTGAGATTCTCTGGGTCGATTTCCTGTGGTGAACCTTCCATTGCTGCTTCCAGGTTTTCTTCGTTCTGTTTCTGTAGTCGTTTATTTTCTTCGAGTGTTGTGGACATGTGCTTTCGTAGTAAGGCGAGGTTACGTCGAAGCTTGAGATTGTCTGTTATCTGGGCGTGTAACATATCATCGAGTTGTTGTTTTTCTTCAGTATCTGGTTGGGGTGGATTGGCTACTAATTGATCATGTTGTGTCTGTAAGGTATTAAACTGCTGTTCTAATAGCCTCTTCTCCTTCTCTAAATTAATGAATCTTTCTTGTAGTGTTTCATGATTTTTGAACAAGCTCGTATGCTGAGCATCTAGGTGCTGGTAATGTTGTTGTAGTTGAGACATACACTGGTACAAAGCATTAAATACATCATTAACAGGAGTGGATGTTGGGAAGGTGTTGAATGCAGGAGGGTAGGGAAAAGGGAAAGGGAGTGTGTATGCAATGCTTGAGAAGGGTGAAGTGGGTGGTGGGAGAATGGGAGATTGTGGGAATATGGAGGGAGGGAGAGGTGCGAAAGTGGGTGATATGTCCATGAAGTCATGTGTGGATGCGGTCGTGGGAGTGATTGTGAACATGGGAATTGTCGGTGTGGTGATGGTTGTGAAGGTGTAAAGTGGCGTGTGCAGTTGTGAAAATGAACCACCAAGAAGTGTTATGGGGGGAATGGGGTTTTCAGTGGCGACAGTTAGAATTATAGTGTCCGTGGTAGCCTTTACAATATTGGTGGTGTCAGGTTGTGTGGATTGTGAGGGTTGACTCACAGTCTGTGCTTCAGTATGGGAAGTGGAATCGAAGGCTGTGACAATGGTGGTAGGAGGTGAAGGTGGTGGAGTTGGAGGGGAGGGTGGTAAACGGGGTGACGGGGGTGCACTTGAGGTATGGCATTCATCAGTTTGATGAATGGTATGAGTTGTGACCGTGGTGGTGGACGTGGCGCCCTGTGGTTCTGATACCAAGACATTCATTTGTTTCCCTGGTCTAGGGGGACGTCTGCCGTATCGTTGCTCCGATCTTCGTGAGTGTGCGAGAGCGGTATGCACTATCTCAGGTACCCCCAATGCATCAGCAATCATGTCAAGGGTTATCCTGTATTGCTCGTCCACACCTTCATCTTCCAATATCTAGCTCATGAGGGCCTTTCCTGCTGCCAAGGATAGTTTGTGTTGTTCTTGAACTCGGTTGATGGTATCATACAGTCTTTTCAATTGCTTCGTATAAGCAGGGGCACCTTCAAGTTCTGGTACAACTTCTTGCTCATATTCATGCTCTTCTTCGTCGGATAGTCCTTCTTGTTCATCCTCTTGCTCCTCTTCTGTGGTCTCCTCTTCGTCTTCGTCCACTTCCACAACTTCTGGTTGACTTGGATGGGGTTGGTCTATAGCAGTTTGTTGCCCGCTTGCTTGCTCTACCTCAACTTCCAAATTAACAGCATTAATTATTCTTGCTACCTCCTCATCCGTTAACTCTTCTAGCGTGAAGCCATGAGGGAACTCCAAATCAGTGGGTATCGATGGGAACACTAGATTCGGTCCTTCCCTGCTATGCCTTGGTAATCTGATAGCGAAAGGTTGCACTCACCTTGGAAGTCGTGGAGTTGTCTCTGGTGTCAGTGTAGCACCGCGGGCCTGTGCACAGGGCATCTGAACTGCTCCCCTCATTTTCTTGGATGGAGGCCCTGCGGCCAATAGTCTTCGTTGGAATTCTTGCACCCTGGTCCAAACAAGTGCCCTTTGAATTGGCACATCATATGCCAAGCATCGGTAAACAATCCTTGTGAGAGCACAGCATCCATAAAGTACTGACTTTTGCTTCTTATACCATCGTTGATGTGCCAAGTGTATTTGGTCAATAATCCAATGAGGCATGTTGATTGTCAAATTGAAGGTGTTTGCTAAGTATAAACTGAACCATATCTTCTTGGGTGGCATTGTGAATCTCTCTTGAACAGGGAACGCGAAATGTTGCATGCACATTCGGAGGTGAATAGCAATGGTTGGTGTCATTGCCACCATGTCCTTTAGTTTAGTCAGGTTCCTGTTTTTCATGTTGTTTGGGACCATTGACTCCTTCTCTGTGGGGATATGCATGCCTTTCATATCAAGAGCTTCCCTTACCAAATTTTTAGTCAATTTGAAGCGCTTCAGTTCATTACTCCTTGTAATACCCCTTTTTCTCTTTACTAGGAGTGAGGGTGCTAATCAAGTATGAACACCTTAGAAAGTCTGGCTTCGGTAACTGGGCTTTGAAGTAATCATATAGTCCCGCCTTCTTCCATATCAGTTTCAACCCTTCATTATTTTAAAGCCTCTCAAACTCTTGGGTAAAGAAATGATACCGACCCCAGCGTCCCGTTGAACTCTATTTCTGCCTCCCACAAGTAAGTGCCCTCTCCGAGAGGTCCTGCCACATCACTGAACCAATGCGAGTTTTTGCTTATTGGTGATGTGTGCCCCTGGGGAGGATTCTGAACAGGTATGGCATGTAATGCTCTCAAAGCCAGTAGTCTTTCCTTCAACTCCTCCTCAATGGGGAGACTTTGAATGTCCACGATCTGAGGGCTGGTGCTTGCCTGGGAGCTAGTTCCTGCTGCTTCTGCCATGTTATTGCTTGCTTGCTGGTTCTGTGAGAATATAGAATCATGCGTTAACATTGTAATGGACAAGATAGAACAGTTTTTGTCCCCGTTACAACATTAACATGAGGTGAATGATGGGTTAGGAGGTCAGTGAGTGCTCGATGATTGTGTGTGTTGTCAGTAAAAAAAAGTAGTCCTATGAGCTAAATGAAAAGCTGCAGTGTGAGAATGATGCAGTTAGTAGGTGGAGATGAATTCACAAATGGGGTCAGGGGGTTTATTACAAGCTTTGGGCTACCAAACACAATGGATGGCTTTCGGTTTTGGTTTTGTGGAGACTCTGGAGGGCTTTATGAGAGTGTCTGCTTGGAAATTAGGCTTTTTAGGGACCCATTTACAAGTGATTCCACTCGTGCTCATGGGTAAATATGTGTTTGTGTGTATGGAATAAGAGGGGGCATCGGCCATTTGAGTGAGTGAATCATTCTGTACATGGTGTGGTTTTTGTGTAGCTATTTGTGCCCGCAAGTAAGCCTTAGGCACCCAAATTTGTCTTGATTGTGGTCTAGCCTTCATTGACTTCTTGGGTACCCAGATAGACTTCACTTTCACAGAAGAATTTTTGGAAGACTTCTTATTAGTGTCCTGTTGTTGATCACTAATAGGAAGTTGAGCCAGTTGTTGTGGCTTGAATGCAATAGGATGCTCACCTTTCCACACCCACATTTGTTTTGGTGGCTGGAACACCTTGCTTCGTACTTTCTTTTGGCTTCAAGCATAGGTAGTCTCCTTCTTCTTCATTTTATCTGCCTCTGGTTGCTGCATCCCGATGACCTTTGGAAAAAAATGGAGTTCCATCGTATCCTTGACTTCTTTGTTGAGATAATCATCCCTCTACATCACATAGTTTTGGACAAGAATAACAGGGTCATCTTCATGTGCACTCCTGGAAGGACCAGGAGTGTGTGCCTTTCCTAGTTCCTTGAGTGCTCCATTGTCTAACTCAACTGTAATGCGGTTTTGATCTACCCAGACCTAAAGAAGTCCACTTCTTAGGTTTAGGTTGACTGCATGATCATAGATCTAGTCTTGACCCAAGACAAGAGGCTCAGTGAGATCCTCATCTTGACACGCTAGTGCTTTAACTGTCATTAAAACATCTTGAATGTAGAGGGGAAGTTCCACCTCGCCCATGCAAGGGGTTTCCACACCTCCCAATCCTATGAGATATGCTTCCATAGGATTGACATTTAAGTTCAATTCTTGACAATAAGAAATTTTAACAGCACTAGTGGCTGCACCTGAGTCAATCAAGGCCCTTATAGTCCTTGCACTCATTCCTTGTCCTATCTCTAAGGTCACAAAAGGACGTCGATCAATTATTCTATGAGAGCTAATACCTGAAACTTCACACATAGCCATATGATATCCTTGAGCTGCATAGGCATCTGTCCTAGGCTGATCTCTACCCTGTCTTCTCAATTTCGTTCTTCGGATGTGTTCCTGTCCTTCTGCCTGTGCTTCTTCTCGAATTCGCTTTTCCTCTTCTTTGCATTTCTTAGCAGTATAGAATCGGTTGAGCATTTCCTCAGTGAGGGGTTCTTGATAAAGTTTGACTCTACATCCGCTAATGTAACTAGGGAGAATATCACCTTCTAAAGTGGCTAGTTGTACTACTCCACTAGCTGAAATCCTATTGATGATCATAGGTCCATAACCACGCTTCTCTAATTTTCTCACATGTTGCTTCAACGTGTAGACTAAAACTAGGTCTCCTGCTTTAAAGCCCTTATCCTTCACATGGGCATCAAAATATGCCTTCTGTTGTTTCTTAGCTGCATATATCCCTGCGGCAGCCCTCAGTCTTGTTTCTCCTAATCGCTCAAGGTCAAAGATTCTAGAGGAGAGCTCATGGTCTGACCAATCATGCTCTTGTGCTGCTTTCAATGTAGGTATCAAGAAGTCTAATGCTAGCACTGCATTTTGGCCAAATACCATCTGAAAGGGTGTGGCTTGGAGTACCGTTTTATAGGCAACTCGGTATGCCCAAACAGCATTGTGTAGCTGTTTGTCCCAATCAGAGCGTTTATTATTCACTAATTTGATGAGCACATTGCATAGAATCTTATTTGTGCTCTCGGCTTGGCCATTAGCTTGTGGGTGATAAGGGGTAGACTTCTTGTGTATCACCAAGAACTCTTGAAGGAGGTTTTCAATAACTTCATTCAAGAAATGAGTGCCTCTATCACTAACTAATTCTATGGGTTGTCCGTATCTCGTGAATACATTCTCAAATAGGAACTTAGCTGTCGTTTGAGCATCATTCTTCGTTGTGGCTTTTACTTCTACCCATTTGGTCAGATAATCAGTGGTAACAATGATATATTCAGCATGTGAACCCTTGGCGGGGGGATTAATAGGGCCTACAAAGTCTATTCCCCACTTAGAGAATGCACGTCCACCCATCATAGGTTTCAATCTCATCTTTACGTATAGGATACTGAGTTCGCTGACAAACCTCACACCTCTTCACATAGGTATGTGCATCCATGTGAAGTGTTGGCCACCAGAGACCTGCAAATAGTATCGCCTTGATCACCCGATCTGGTCCAAAATGTCCTCCAGCTACACCTTTGTGAGTCATTTCCAAGATCTTAAGGTATTCACTCTCATGGACACATAATCTAAGATATCCATCTTTTCCATGCTTGTATAGATTATCCCCAATGAGGGCGTAATCTAGGGCTTCTTGTTCTAAACTTCTTTGCCTAGCCAAAGTCATCTCTTGAGGGAATGTTTTCGTCCTCAAGAAGGCTACTAGTGGTTCACTCCAATCTGGCACTATGGACACTTGATAAAGAGTGGCATGCTCCACAGGTGGTTTAGTGCAACAGATTGGGCATTCTTTACACATCTTATGTACATCAGCTTCCATAGTAGGCCAATGCACTCTGAATCTCCTTAGTGTCTGTAAAGTTCTTTGCCTCGAATGGTGTTGCTCTAATGCACCTACATGTGCTAATTGCAACCATTTTGCGTACTCGTCCTCTTCCACACAACAAGCCAATATCCCTTGATATGCCTGTTTGTACATACTTCCTGCCATGATATGGTACTTCTGGGCTTTTACTACCTCCCTATCTTGAGTGTTTATGACTGGGTGGTTAAGCCCGTATGTCAATACTAGCACTAATGGCTTAGGCCACTGAGGTACAACTTCAAAATTAAACAAGTAAGCATCAGGAAGATCATCTGATACTCCTTGTGGGGCTTCTCCAGATGTGAGCCTAGAGAGATGGTGTGCTCTCAAATGAGTTTTGCCTTTCCTCACCACTACCTCAAAGTCGTATTCCATTAGCAAGAGGAACCATCTTACTAATCTGCCTGTATTGCATGGCTTTTTTATCAAGTACAACAATGCCTGATGATCAGTAAAAAATTTAAACTTATTCGCAAGCAAATAATGTCTAAACTTTTTAACTGCATATACCATGCCTAATCCTTCTCATTCAGTAGTGGTATAATTTCATTCAGTTGCATTCAATTGTCTACTAGCATAGGCAATTGGAAGACCCATATTACCTTCGCCTGTAGGTTGTGCAAGCACACACCCAATAGCATAGTTGGATGCATCCACATGCACATGAAAGGGCTTAGTCCAATCTGGTGTGGTCAAGATTGGTGTTGAACATAATCGTTGTTTAAGCTCATTGAAGGAGTTCTCACACTCTTCAGTCCACTCGAAATCGGTTAAAAGTCCATACAGAGGCTTTGCTATGATGGCATACATGTGTATAAACCGTCGGTAATAACCACAATGCCCCAGGAAAGCTTGTACTTCCTTGACATTCTTTGGCCTGGGTAGCTCTGCAATAGCTCTCACTTTCTCCTCATCCATGGATATGCCATTCTTTGACACTATGTGTCCTAGAATCTTGCCTTCTCTAACCATGAAAACACACTTTTCTGGGTTCAGGCAGACTTGATATTCTCTACATTTGTCAAAGATTTGCCTAAGTTCAGGTATATGTGTCTGTCTAATGTTGGAATGAGCACAGAGATCATAAACATAGACTTCCAAATTCTTCCTCAAGAACTCTTTAAACACGTGGCACATCAATCTTTGGAAGGTTGCAGGAGCATTGGTAAGCCCGAATGGCATTACCCGAAAAGCAAATATGCCCCACTCAGTGGCAAAAGCTGTCTTATGGTGATCTTCTGGAGTTATGGCTACCTGATTGTAACCAAAAAATCCATCAAGGAAGTCATATACTTCCTTGCCTGCTACTCTTTCTAATAGATGCTCGGTAATTGGAAGTGGATAGTTATCTCGAATTGTGGCTGCATTAACCTTCTTCAAGTTAATGCATACACATAGCTTTCCATTGTTCTTGGGCACCACTACAATGGGGGATACCCACTCAGTGTGCTCAATTTCATAGATAAATCCAGCTTCCACCAGACGATCTATCTCTTCTTTGATCCTGGCAGCATAATTATCATTGTATGTGTATGGCTTTTGCTTAGAGGGTTTGGCATCTGAGGTCATGGGGATAGTGTGTGAGCATATGTCAGGATCTACACCTTTCAAATCCTTATAGCTCCAAGCGAATACATCTCTATACTCTCTTAGCAAAGCTATCAACTCTTGCTCTTCTCTTCTCCTTCTTCTATGGCTACCACTATTTTCTTGGTGGTTTCTTTGTTATCATAGGCCTCTCCTGATTGCGCCTCACGTTTAGGCATCCTTATCATGACTCTCCTATCTTCCATCTCGTACTTTTTAAAGTTTTCAGGGACCTCAAACAAAGATTATGCCTCTTCTTGTGGGACTTCTCTCTTCTTCCTCTTCTTGGTTGCACTCTTTGTGGCCACTTATGTGGTTAACCTCACAACATTGGTAAGCTCTTCGTATCTATGAGGGTGAACTTCTACCTCATAGAAGTATTCTTCATTTGATGCAAAAGGTGGGTCCATAATGATTGACTCTAGATCGGAGTCACTTGCGTCCTCAAATGCATCAGTGCTAGGTTCACATTCTTCCATAACCGAGTCTCCCATAATTGGCTCTATGGAGAAGACTGAAATGTCTTAGCCATCTTCATCATTGTGGGGTGTCCATTGTTCTTCATTGATGGCTACATCCATTGTTGCTAAAATCCCTGCCCAGTCGTGAGGTTCAAATTCTTCGTCTGGAAATACTACAGGTGCATAGGCTGGGTCGTGAACTGATCTATGGGTTTCTTTCGCACCTACCTCTCTGGCTTTTTCTCTCTTCTCTTCTTCTACTGCTACTTTACACATCCATAAGTGGGTATCTTCATGCATCCATGAGGATCCTGATCCTATGGAATGCACCGGCTGAGTATCATCTTTGGCTCTATGGATGGGGTTCCACTGGATGGGAGGTACATCTCTGTGAGAGTAATCCTTGAGATTAACTTTGGTCGTAACACCTAAGTGTTGCAAGTACAAGGAGTTGGTTCCCCAATCTTGTACTACTTGCAACTTCCGCATAAATGGCCTTCCCAAAATCATCTCATAGGCATGGTTCGGCGTATGCTCGATCCCAACTCCACATGTGGTGAGAGTTATTCCTTTTAGTAGTCCGAAGGGTCTCTCAATTTGACCATCGGCCATCTGCAATTTCATTTTCGTTAGTCTGAGTGCTGGCTTGCCCCAACGCTTCCATAGGGAAGTGGTAGCAATGGCAACTCCTGCGCCTGAGTCCAAAATTTCCTTGGTTGTGTATCCTTGATGGGTGATGGGAAGATAGGTGTTTCCTTCTTCCCCTTCGCTCATGTCTCCTATCTTGTCCAAGGGTATTTCTGGCACTATTCTATGAGATCCTTCCTAGGAACGAGGTTTTGCTACTTCTGGCACTTGATTGGCGACATGTTTCCATAGCTCTGGCCTAACTTTGAGTAGCTCTTCTAAAGTGAGATTGCACTGCACTTTAGTATTCTTTACTAACTCCGTATTCCTAGGTATGACTGAGTCTTCGTTTCATACCATGAGCGTGGGCGCTCTCATACAAGTAGACTTAGCTTCCCATGGGCCTATGAAGTGGGGTAATTCTTGTAAAGAATTAGACTCAAAGTCTAATCTCTCTTGGGATTGGGTTCTCTCCTGCTCTCCATAAATGGAGGGAATATCTTGTGGGAATTGATCATGCACGTCATCCACAAGTTCAAAGGGAGGAGGGACTTCACTTTCTTTAGCTCATTTCTCTTCTTGAATCTCTCATAGGAATTCTGGTGAATATCGATTCACAGAAGAAGAGGTGTTTGGTACCGTGGAATTAGGCACGTAAGCTTCCTGGGGGGGAATGCTTATTCTTTCACTTGCCTTGTCCTTACTTCGAGAGGCCAGTTTCTTTTCTGATTGTGCTATTAGATTCTCCAATCTTTCTAGCAGTCCATCAAAGTGCAACTGCGTCTTAGTTGAACTAGAGATGTTGAAGAGGCGACTGGCTTCAAACATGGTTTGAGCCAATTCCACCATCTTAGCACAAGTTTTGGTTCATTCAAGCTCTAGTTCCACTCTAGGGTAAACTTTTCATGATCCGTCACGTTTGGCCCTTCTTGGATTCTGGCCTGATATGCCTTAAGCATCATGTTAAGGTCCTCGGGAGTGGGGTCTACTAGGACTGATCCTACTCTAGGGGGTGGTGGAATTGTGTGAGGTGGGTTGGAGGGTGGTGGATCGGGTGGAGATGGGAGTGGTGGTGGTGGGGTAATGTGAGAGGGAGGTTGAGATGTAAGTTCAATTATCTTGGCTCTCGTGTCTCTTAGGCTTTCCTCGAGTTCACTCATCTTCTACGTCTACCACATCCGTACATTCCAGGACCAATTGATTGGGATCGCATGATGACTGAATTGGCCAAAGGACTACGCATACAAGAACATCAGCTTGCCACTCATGTTGTGGAATATTACATCCAACACTCCTAGCAACAAGGGTCTGTCAGGGATGACAGATGCGAGAGGGGGGGGGGGTGTTGATAGCAGTCAGGGCACCCAAGGACTGATGAGACAAGGAAGCCAGCGGAGAGAGTCAGAGCAAAGCGAAGGATTTAGTAGACAGAGTAGTCGACGCAGATCGGGCAGATAGGCCTTCAAATTTTTCCAAATCAACATCTTTATAACAGTGATTCTCATCACTAACAATCATTGTAAATACCATTTCATATTTTTGTAGCTCCATTTTGTGCAAGCCAAGGAGTCCTTGAGCTTGAGGAGCTTTGGAAGCACCTACCTATCAATTTTCATATTTTTTAGACTTCGTTTAAGCCCTCAAATAGGCCCTAGAACCTAATTTTTAACTAGGCCAGAAACTAGGTCTGGACAGGGCCAAAAACTAGTCAAAAACTAGAGCTAGAGAGCTCATTTTTGGGGGTAGCTTGTAATAGATTTGAACTTGTATGAGAATTTTGGAAGTAATCTAAAAGAACTCCATTGTCTTTCTCTTTGCCTTACCGTGTGTGCGCGTGTGTGTGTATGTGTGTGCATGTTGGTGTGCTTGTCACTCACGCACTTGTGCCTTCACTTGCTCGAGGTCATCATACCATCCTCACGTCTTCTCGGATTGACATTAAAGGAGGTGCTACTCATCATTGAGCTACACCAGTACTGCACAATAGAACGGAGATACACTAATCACACTGTGCAAGATTGCCCATACAATAAGCAAGCAGTTAGGAAAACCTACCCTTAGCCCTATCCACAACAAGGAAGATATCAGAACCAATACCCACCACAACAGTATGCGAGGCCTCAACAAACCTACCAACCACAATATCAGACCCAACAGAGACCTCAACCAGTGCTAGCACAACAACCTCCTGCCCCAACCAATGTGATTCCCATAAATTATGCAGCTGCGGAAGAAAATTTGAATAGAGCCATAGTCCTAGTAACTCCATTACTTTCAGAAAGTGACCCCAGTGACCATAGCTTTGATTCTACACATATTGATAGCCCCCAGGCTTACTACATGCAGTCTCCTGAACATGGTGAGTCCTACTATAGTGAAGAACCGAGTGAACCTAGTTGGGAGCTAGAGTATGCAAATGTCATGTACACAAACCCCAACTCTAGACCTCAACCTAGGCAAGTAAGACCCCCATTCCCTAGAGGACCATGCTACCGATGTCAGGGAGATCATCTCATTCGTGATTGCCCAATGCCTGCCCCTACACAACCCCAATCTGTGACCATTCAAGGCTTTTGTCAAGATTGCGGAAAAGAGCATCTCTTACGAGATTGCCCAAAGAATCCCAATAATATGCCAAAAATCACTCCTATCAACATTATTGGGTTAGTAGTAGACTCTACAGGAAGTATAACTTCCACTGCACCAGTGCAAGTGGTCACCAGAGCTCAGGCTTTGCAAACAGAACCCAGGAGTAGGCCAGAAAAAGAGCTCCGAGGTTAGTGAAACGGAGAGCATGATGAAGAAGAGGACTAGAGCTTGGAAGGATAGTCGAGAGAGAATGAAAAGACAATGGGCGGGCTGTTCTACTGCAAATAGATGTAGCAAATGTGTTGGCCTGGGAATGAAAATTTCCGAGTGATATTCCCAGAACCGTGTAGAGAACATTTCTTCAAAGGTTTGCTTGAAGCATGCGGGTAAATACTTTGTTCGTGCATGCCAGGCAAAGATTATGTTGACCGAGGGAGTCTCGCACATGTCGTAGACTAAATCCTTGTTACCTTGAGAGAATCCGGGGGCAGAGATGTATGGAGCCTGTACGTTCCGAAAGGTTTTGAAGACAATTGTCATGAGCTCAAATATTTTCATACACATTTTTGCAGCTATGTTGGGTACATTCTTTAGACGCATAGACCAGTGTCGAATTGTGGATATCATGTATGCTACGGTCGGGGTTCCTCGAGGTGGAGCAAAATACGGATAGTTGACCCATGCCGAGCATTCTTTATTGTTGCGTACCTTGATTGCAAATGCTTGCCATGATCTGCGACGTACCATTGGGCAATAGCATGGATTATACTTGATATACAGTGGCATGGTTGCCCAAGTGCTCATCATTTCAGGGTAATCAGTTAGTAACCATGCATGCCAATTAGGTTGAAAAATCGAGCCAGCACGTGCATCTTTCGATAAGTCCTCCGGCTCAAATTGAGTGGCAAATGTGGGCTCCTTCCCCGTATGCCTTTTAACTTCTGCATTATAATCATGTAGCAAGACATAGTAAGGCATGTACTGCGGCTCTGATGTTGTGATTAGCCATTGGTGGGATAGGTGCTGAAAGTAAGAAGATCGAAGAACAGTTTCTTCTAGATTTGTGAGGGATTGGATTTGCACGGCAACACGATCATCATGTGTGTTTCCCACTTTCTCAACCCTTTTGACCCAATCCAGGACTCCAATTTCTAAAGTGTCCTGTCCTTCTTCTGTAACTCGGCCGCCAGGTGTTGGCATGGGTTCATATGGTTCTTCATAGCTATCATCCACTGGGATTTCCACTACTGTATCAGGTTCTGGTTCTTCAGCTGGGGAGGGTGGCCTTTCATATGGTAAGAGACGTGCTTGGAGTTCTGCCAACTACTTTCGGAGGGTCTCTACTTCTTTTGTAGAGTGTTGCAAGATTACTGTCTTCTGTTGAGCTGTGGAGGCACTAGCTATCTGCTTCTTTAGGTCAGCACATTCAGCCTCTAACTTTTCATATGACTCCAAAAAATTTGCATGCTCCTCGAGTAAGATGCGAATATCTTCTGATGGGACCGCTCTATACTTGGTAGGGCTAATGGCCGCTCCTCCAATTCCTTCCATAGCTGCTTCAAAGTTGTCTTGGTTTTGTTGTTGAAGCCGCTTGTTCTCTTCTAATGTTGCTGCCATATGCTTCCTTAATAGCCCAAGATTGCGTCTAAGTGTAGCATTGGATATCATTTGTGCCTGGAGCACACTTTCCAGTTCCTTCACTGCTTTATCATCCATCGTCGATATCTTTGACTCCAATTCTGTGTGAGCCTGCTATAAAGTGGTATGTTCTGCTAGGAGCGTTTGGTAATCAGCTTCTAGAGTGTTGACTCTAGCCTGTAGGCACTGAGATTCTGCCTGGAGGGCCGCGGTACGTTCTTCCAATTGATGGTATTCTTGTTGTAGTTGATGTGCACACTGAAGTAATGTATTAAATGTGCTATTTACATTATGAGATGCAAGGGGGAAAGTTTGGAATGCAAGGGAAGCGGGAATGGGAATGGGGGTAGTGAATGCTGTGTCTGCCCATGACGTGGTGAGTGGTGAGGTAGGGGGTAGGGGAGGGGGAGATGGTGGCATTGTGGGGAGAGGTGCTGTGGTTGGTGAAATGTCCATTGGGTCAGACAAAGTGATGTATACAGGGGCTACCATGTAAGTTGGTATGGTAGGTGAAGTGAGTGTGGTGTTTGTGTAGATTGATGTTGTTGCGAACATCTGGGGAATGTGCCTCTGAGACATTGGAGTGTGGATGGACTGCTCCACGAAGGATGGGTATTGGGGTGGTGCAGTTAGGTTGAATGAGGTGTAGGGGGCAGATGGGAAGTGGGGGTCATGGAATGGGGGTACCCGTATTGGGGGATAGGCTGGGAAACACAGGATGCCTTCCGTGGGTGCGAGGGTTCCAACCACACTCGGAATTATGGGATGGCCAATTATGGGTTCGGAGGACAGAAATGTTGACGTGTACAAGGGATTGGTGATGGAAGAGAAGAGGGTGTCCTGTGAGGTTGGCTCTCGAAATGAGAAGGATGTGGATGAGGTTGGGTTATAAGTGAAGGTAGATGTGATGACTGCCATTTCTTCCATGGTGGGAGGTGGTGGTGGGGGTGGAGAAGGTGGGGAAAGGGGGTGCTGGGGTGAGATGGATGATGTCTGAACAAAAGTTTCAGCAGAGAGGTCAAGGGTGGTGGGGGTAGCTGTGGTTTCAATGGCTACTTCTGGTTCTATGATGGGTATCCTGATAGTCTTACCTACTCGTGGTAATGTGTCGACTCTGCGTTTGTCATACCTCATGGACTGGCGGACTACTGTGTGGACAGCCTCCGGGACTCCTAAAGATTCTGACACTAATTTGAGGGTGTCAATAAAATGTTGATCCACTCCGTCGTTTGCGAGCATTTCTTGCATCAAGGCTTGGCCTGATGCAAGGGAGAGTTGATGCCTTTCTTGCACTGCTTTGATCGTGTCGTATAGACTTTGTAGTTGAGCTGTGTATGCAGGTGCACCTACCAGTTCTGGCACTTCCTATTGCTCATCTTGATGTCCGTGGTCATATTCCTCCTCATCTTCCTCAGATTCTTCATCTTCATCGTCCTCTTCGTCCGTTTCAACTGTGGTAACAGGTACTTGGGAGGTTGTTTCTTGCATTTGAACATTCTCCACTTGTTATTCCTCTTCAGCCTCAAGATCTACGTCTCTTAACAGTTGTTCAAAGTCTTCATTCGTGATTTCTTCCAAGGGTCCGCCACCGGGAAATTCAAGATCGGTTGGGATGGGGGGAAATATCAAATTAGGGCCATCAGTGCTACGTCTTGGAAGTCGTAGTGTGAATGGCCGAACCCTTCGAGGTGGTGGAGTAACGTCCGGTGTTAAGGTGGCTCCACGTGGTTGAGCACAAGGGACTTGGACAGTTCCTCTCATCTTCTTAGAAGGGGGTCCAGTGGATGTCCGGCCTCTAAACTATTCTACTCGATTCCACATCAGGGCCCGTTGAATCGGGATGTCATAAGCCAAACACCTATAAATGATTCTAGTCAGAGCACAACATCCATATAAAACATGCTTCCGCGGCCATCGTTTGTGGGCTAGGTGTATTTGATCAATTATCCAGTGGGGTAATTTGATGGTGAGGCTGTGTGTCTCTGCCAAATACAAACTAAACCATATCGTTTTGGGTGGCATGGTGAATCTATCTTGGGCAAGAAAGGAAAAGTGTTGCATGCAAATGCAAAGGTGTATTGCAATATTAGGCGTCATGGCCACCATGTCCTTGAGCTTAGTGAGGCTTCGATTCTTCATGTAATCAGGCACGAGGGTCTCCTTCTCTGTTGGAATATGCATTCCGTGCATGTCTAGGGCCTCTCTCACTAAGTTGTTTGAGAGCCTAAACCTTTTGAGTTCATTTCCTTTTGTCAGAGATGGGAGCACAAATGAGCTTGCACCTTTTTGGTTCTTGCTTGGAGTCAAGGTATTCATGAGATAGTAGCATCGCATGCAGGCTTTGGGAGCCGGGCACTGAAGTATGCATCCAATCCTACCTTCTCCCATCCCGGACGTAGACCTTCTGCATTTTGTAACTTTTCAAATTCCCTTGTAAAGAAATGGTATTTACCTTGCTTCCCATTGAAGTCCAACTCTGACTCCCATAGGTATGATCCCTCTCCCAAGGGTCCTGCAACTTCACTAAACCAATGGGAAGCTTTTCCTACGGGCATGGTGTGGCCACTGGGGGGGGTCCGCTACTGGTATGATTTTGATGGCCTGCAACTCTTCTGGTCTTTCAGTTGTCTCAGGTAGAATGGGTAAACTGTCTAAATCCACTACTTGTTGGCTCGTTCCTGCTTGAGAGCTTGTTCCTGCAGCCTCAGCCATGTTGAAGAAATCGCTGCCGGTTCTGTGAGAATATATGAATAAATGTTAACATTGCAATGGACACAAAACGACACTGTGTCCCCGTTACAACATTAACTTGATGAATTGTGATGTAGTTAGTTGGTTAGTTAGTGCTTGAGTGGATGTGAGTGTGCAGTGTGGTTAGCTGATGTTGAATACCTATGAGCTGATTGGGGGATCGGGTGCAGTGTGGATACAGTTAGTAAGTGGAAGTGGCTTTACAAATGGGTTAGGGGGTTTATTACAAGGCTTGGGTTGCCAAACATAGTGGATGACATTCTATTTTGATTTTCTGGAGACTCTAAAGGGCTTGATCAGAATGTCAACTTGGAAATGAGGCTTTTTAGGGACCCATTTTCCAGTGATTCTACTCGTGCTCATGGGTGAAGATGTGTTCGTGCGTGATGTATAAGAGTGGGTATCAACTGTTTGAGTGAGTAAGGGGTGTGGTTTTTGTGTAGCTATTTGAGCCCACAAGCAAGCCTTAGGCATCCAAATTTGTCTTGATTGTGGGTCAACCTTCATCGACTTCTTGGGTACCCAGATAGACTTCACTTTCACAGAAGAATCTTTGGAAGACTTCTTATTAGTGTCGTGTCGTTGATCACTATTAGGAAGTTGAGTCACTGGTTGCGACTTGACCGCGTCATGATGCTCGCCTTTCCGCACCCACATTTGTTTTGGTGGCTGGGACACTTTGCTCCGTGCTTTCTTTTGGCTTCGAGCATAGGTAGTCTGCTTCTTCTGTATTTGATCTGCCTCTGGTTGCCGTATCCCTCTGGTCTTTGGAAAAGAAGGGAGTTCCTTTGTATCCGTGACTTCTTTATTGAGAGAATCCTCCCTCTGCATCACATAGTTTTGGACAAGAATAGCATCGTCATCTTCATGTGTACTCCTGGAAGGACCAGGAGTGTGTGCCTTTCCTAGTTCCTTGAGTGCTCCATTGTCTAACTCAACTGTAATTTGACTCTGGTTTACCCATACCTGAAGAAGTCCACTTCTTAGGTTTAGGTTGACTACATGATCATAGATCCAGTCTTGACCCAACAAGAGGTTCAGTGAGATCCTCGTCTTGACACACTAGTACTTTAACTGTCATCAAAACGTCTTGAATGTAGATGGGAAGTTCCACCTCGCCCATGCAAGGGGTTTCCACACCTCCCAATCCTATGAGATATGCTTCTATAGGATTGACTTGTAATTTCAATTCTTGACAGTAAGAGAGTCTCACCGCACTAGTGGTTGCTCCTGAGTCAATCAAGGCCCGTACAGTCCTTGCTCTCTATCCTTGTCCTATCTCTAAAGTCACAAAAGGGCGTCGATCAATTATTCTATGAGAGCTAATGCCTGAAACTTCACACATAGCCATATGATATCCTAGGTGCGCATAGTCATCTGTCCTAGGCTGATCTCTACCCTGTCTTCTCAACTTCATTCTTCGGATGCGTTCCAAAGCTCCTGCCTGTGCCTCTTCTCGAATTCGTTTTTCTTCTTCCTTGCGTTTCTTGGCAGTGTTGAGTCTATTTAGCATCTCTTCAGTCAGGGGTTCTTGATATAACTTGACTCTGCATCCGCTTATGTAAATAGGGAGAATATTGCCTTCTAAAGTGGCTAGCTGTACTACTTCACTAGTTGAAATCCTATTGATGATCATAGGTCCATAACCACGCTTCTCTAATTTCCTTGCATGTTGCTTCAACGTGTAGACTAAAACTAGGTCTCCTGCTTTCAAGCCCTTATCCTTCACATGTGCATCGAAATATTCTTTTTGCCTCTTCTTGGCTGCATAAATTCCTGTTGCAGCCCTCAGTCTTGTTTCACCTAGTCGTTCAAGGTCAAAGATTCTAGATGAGAGCTCATGGCCTGTCCACTCGTGCTCCTGAGCTACTCTCAGTGTTGGTATCAAGAAATCCAATGGTAACACTGCATTTTGGCCAAATACCATTTGAAAGGGGGTGGCTTGGAGTACCGTTTTATAGGCAACTCAATATGCCCAAACAGCATGGTGTAGCTATTTGTCCCAATCAGAGCGTTTATTATTTACCAATTTAGTCAGCACATTGCATAGAATCTTATTTGTACTTTCGGCTTGCCCATTAGCTTGTGGATGATAGGGGGCAGACTTTTTGTGTATAATCAAGAATTCTTGGAGCAGATTTTCAATAACTTCATTCAAGAAGTGAGTCCCCCTATCACTAACTAGCTCTATAGGTAGCCCGTATCTAGTGAACACATTCTCAAATAAGAACTTAGCTGTGGTTTGAGCATTGTTCTTCGTGGTGGCTTTTACCTCTACCCACTTGGTTAAATAGTCTGTGGCCACAATGATATATTCAGCATGTGAACCCTTAACTGGGGGATTAATAGGACCTACAAAGTCTATTCCCCACTTAGAGAATACACGTCCGCCCATCATAGGTTTCAATGGCATCTCATCCTTATGTATAGGATACTGAGTTCGCTGACAAACATCGCACCTCTTCACATAGGCATCTGCATCCATGTGAAGTGTTGGCCACCAAAGACCTGCAAATAGTATAGCCTTGATCACTAGATCTGGTCCAAAATGTCCTCCTGCTACACCTTGGTGAGCAGTTTCCAAGATTTTAAGATACTCGCTCTCATGGACACATAGCCTAAGGTACCCATCTTTACCACGCTTGTATAAATTATCACCAATAAGTGAGTAGTCTAGGGATTCTTGGTCTAAACTTCTTTTCCTAGCCAAAGTCAAGTCTTGAGGGAATGTTTTCATCCTCAGGAAGGCTACTAGTGGTTCACTCCAATCTGGCACTAAAGACACTTGATAAAGAGTGGCATACTCCACTGGTGGTTTAGTGCAGCAGATCGGGCATTCCTTGCACAATTTATGGACATTAGCTTCCATAGTCGGCCAATGCACTCCGAGTCTCCTTAGTGTCTGTAGGGTTCATTGCTTTGAGTAGTGTTTCTCTAATGCACCTACATGTGCTAATTGCAACCATTTTGCATACTCGTCCTCTTCCACACAACAAGCTAGGATCCCTTGATCTATATGCTTGTACATACTTCCTGCCATGATATAGTACTTCTGGGCTTTTTTACTACCTCCCTATCTTGAGTGTTTATGAGTGGGTGGTTAGGCCCATATGTCAACACTGGCACTAATGGCTTAGCCCACTGAGGTACAACTTCCAAATTAAACAAGTAAGCATCAGGAAGGTCATGTGATACTCCTTGTGGGGCTTCTCCAGATGTGAGCCTAGAGAGGTGGTCTGCTCTTAAGTGAGTCTTGCCTTTCCTCACCACGACCTCAAAGTCATATTCCATTAGCGAGAGGAACCATCTTACCAATCGGCCTGTATTGCATGGTTTGTTTACCAAGTACA
The DNA here is from genome assembly GCA_020310875.1 of Ceratopteris richardii. Taxonomy (NCBI): domain Eukaryota; kingdom Viridiplantae; phylum Streptophyta; class Polypodiopsida; order Polypodiales; family Pteridaceae; genus Ceratopteris; species Ceratopteris richardii. The sequence goes on along the minus strand of CM035408.1, from coordinate 19,668,665 downwards.
ATAATGCCTGATGATCGGTAAAAAATTTAAACTTATTTGCAAGCAAATAGTCTCTAAACTTATTAACTGCATATACCATGCATAATCCCTCTCGTTCAGTGGTGGTATAATTTTGTTCAGCTGCATTCAACTTTCTACTAGCATAGGCAATTGGAAGATCCATATTACCTTCGCCCGTAGGTTGTGCAAGCACACATCCAATAGCATAATTGGATGCATCCACATGAACATGGAAGGGCTTATTCCAATCTGGTGTGGTCAAGATTGGTGCTGAACACAATCTCCTTTTGAGCTCATTGAAAGATTCCTCACATTCATTAGTCCACTCAAAGTTGGTCAAAAGTCCGTACAGTGGCTTGGCAATGATGGCGTACATGTGTATAAAGCGTCGGTAATAGCCACAATGCCCCATGAAAGCTTGTACTTCCTTGACATTCTTTGGCCTAGGTAACTCTGCTATGGCTCTTACTTTCTCTTCATCAGTGGATATGCCATTCTTTGACACTATGTGTCCTAGAATCTTGCCTTGCTTGACCATGAAAAGGCACTTTTCTGGGTTCACGCAAACTTGATATTCTCTACATTTGTCAAAGATTTGCCTGAGTTCTGGTATATGTGTCTGTCTAATGTTGGAATGAGCACAGAGATCATCAACATAGACCTCTAAATTCTTCCTCAGGAACTCTTTAAACACGTGACACATCAATCTTTGGAAGGTTGCAGGAGCATTGGTAAGCCCAAATGGCATTACTCAAAAGGCAAATATGCCCCACTCTGTGGCAAAAGTTGTCTTATGCTGATCTCCTGGAGCTATGGATACTTGATTGTAGCCCAAAAATCCATCAAGGAAGCTGTATACTTCCTTGCCTGCTACTCTTTCTAATAGATTCTCGATAATTGGAAGTGGATAGTTATCTCGAATTGTGGCTGCATTAACCTTCTTCAAGTTAATGCATACACGTAGCTTTCCATTCTTCTTGGGCACCACTACAATGGGGGATACCCACTCAGTGTGCTTAATTTCATAAATAAATCCAGCTTCCACCAGTCTATCTATCTCCTCCTTGATCTTAGCAGCGTAGTTATCATTATAGGTGTATGGCTTTTGCTTAGAGGGTTTAGCATCTAAGGTCATGGGAATTGTGTGTGAGCATATGTCTGGGTCAACACCCTTCAAGTCCTTGTAACTCCAAGCGAATACATCTCTGTATTCTCTTAGCAAAGCTATTAACGCATGCTCTTCTTCCTCTGTTAGGTCATGGCCTATGTATGTGCATCTTTCTTCTCCTTCTTCAACGGCTACAACCACTTTCTTGGTGGTTTCTTTGTTATCATAGGCCTCCCCTGATTGCGCCTCACGTTTTGGCATCCTTACCATGACTCTTCTATCGTCTATCTCATACTTTTTAAAGTTTTCAGGGACCTCAAACAAAGTTTCTTCCTCTTCTGGTGTGACTTCTCTCTTCTTTCTTTTCTTTCCTTCATCCTTAGGGTTCACTTGTGTGGCTAACCTTACATCATTTGTAAGCTCTCCGTGTCTCTGGGGTTGAAATTCTACTTCATAGAAGTATTCTTCATCTGATGCAAAAGGTGGGTCCATAATGATTGGCTCTAGATCGGAGTCGCTCGCATCCTCAAATGCATCAGGGTTAGGTTCGCATTCTTCTAAAACCAAATCTCCCATGATTGGCTCTATGGAGAAGACTGAAATGTCATAGCCATCCTCATCACAGTGGATTGTCCATTGTTCTTCGTTGATGGCTACATCCATGGTTGCTAAAATTTCTGCCCAACCATGAGGTTCAAATTCTTCATCCGAGAATACTACAGGTGCATAGGCTGGGTCTTGAATTGATCTATGGGTTTCTTTCACACCTACCTCTCTGGATTTTTCTCTCTTCTCCTCTTCTACTTCCACTTTGCACATCCATAACTGGGTGTCTTCATGCATCCATGAGGATCCTGATCCTATGGAATGCACCGACTCAGTATCACCTTTGGCTGTATGGATGGGATTCCATTGGATAGGAGGGACATCTCTATGAGAGTAATCTTTGAGATTCACTTTGGTCGTGACACCTAAGTGTTGCAAATACAAGAAGTTGGTTCCCCAATCTTGTACCACTTGCAACTGTCGCATAAATGGTCCTCCCAGAATCATCTCATAGGCCTGGTTCTTGCTAAAGTCACAAATAGCAAATGTGTGCTCAAACTCTACACCACAAGTAGTGAGATTTATTCCTTCAAGCAGTCCTAAGGGTGACCATCAGCCATCTGCAATTTCATTCTCGTTGGCCTAAGTGCTGGCTTGCCCCAACGCTTCCATAGGGAAGTGGTAGCGATTGCAACTCCTGCACCTGAGTCAAGAATTGCCTTGGTTGTGTATCCTTGATGGGTGATGGGAAGATAGGTGTTTCCTTATTCACCTTCACTCATATCTCCTATCTTGTCTAGAGGAATTTCTGGCACTGCTCTATGAGAACCTACATGGGAACGTGGTTTAGCTACCTCTGGTACTTGTTTGGCTACATGTTTCCACAGTTCTGGTCTAACCTTGAGTAGCTCTTCTAAAGTGAGATTGCACTGCACTTTAGTGTTTTTCACTACCTCTGTGTTCCTAGGTATGACTGAGTCTTCGTTTCGTACCATGACCGTGGGTGCTCTCATACAAGTAGACTTAGCTTCCCATGGGCCTGTGAAGTGGGGTGCAAGAGAACAAGGATTACGACCACCACATGCTAGAGAGATGACTCTCCTCCCAACCAAATGCCTCTATATATAGCTCTCTCCAGGGGACTGCCTTCTTGGGCAGGTGGATACTAACCATCCAAGTGTCAGCCATGTAACTACATGTGCGCCAAGTGTCCCAGTTAACTTGAGTTAATTCAAGTGGATGCTTCTAGAAGGCTCTAGATCTCTTTGGGCAAAATACTCTCCCCATGTCTCCCATGGGGATTGAACCCAAGACCTCTTCCTTCACATCCTTGAGACTTAACCACTAAGCTAAGTGGATCACTTGTTCACAAGAGCACAAGACCTGCTAGTAAGTCTAAACTCGAGATCTTTGGTCATATACACGGATGACCAAACGGTGTCCGATTTCAGATCTGTCTGAACCGGCCAGACCCTTGGATCATAGACTTACTTTATTACATTCTTTCTCCCTTGGAAAATATTTTCGTCCTCGAAAATAGAGCTATATAAATATTGTAGGCAACCCCCGAGCCTCATGTTCTAGAACTGGAAGAACATGGTCATGTTCTAAAACTGGAAGAACATGTCTCATCTCTGTGGTGGCATCCCTGCCCAAATGATTCAAAACACTATCTGATTTTGCACTTTGATGAACGTGACAAAGTACAAACTAGTGAAGAATAATAAGGGTGGATCAAAATACATCCCTGGCTAATTCACAGTTTCTGGATATGCGATCTAGGCACAAACATGTGAACTAGGTGGATTCAACTTACCAGTCCATTTCTGGGCATGACTAGTGCATGGACTTAGTAATGAAGGTGGGATTCTTATCCCTCGCAAGACTTTGAGAACTCTTGATCCACTTGAATTTGTTTTGGAGAACTTGAAGTTTGGTTGTCCCAAACATCTAACTTAGATGTTTGTATAATGGTTTACTTTGATCCAACAGTTACTCGATTTTTTCACTCGAATAGAGGACTACTTTGTCCTAATGAGTTTAAAAATCCTTTGTAAACTGTAGGAGAAAGCTTACCATTTCGGTGGAGTCAACCATACCAACTTGACCAATACAATTTCAAAATGAAAATTGTCCAACTTAGGACATTTTCTCAAAGACTTGAGCTAAAAGTTCTTGGGAATTGTCAATCTGTTGAGCGATTCCTAATTTGTCTATTCTTAGAGTCTATTGGACTCTAAAAAATCATTTATGCTATAACTTGAAGCAAACTCAAATAAATAAGTCCACTTAGACTTATTATCTTTTGAAGATTGAAAAGGTTCTTGTACAACATCTTTCTAGGATGTGTAATTTAGTTTCTTGGTTCTAATCAGCTAACCCTAGTCTTTTGCAAAAGGAATCAGATACCATGTCTGAGCTTATTCCAAAAGTTTTGAAAAGTGGAAAGAAATAACTAAAACTCTGTACAACCAATTCATACGTCAAAGATACATAAATTTTCTATGAGTCAAAGGCTAGATGACCAAGGACTTTAACTTTTCAAAGATCTATTTCAACAGAGTATTGAAGCATTGTCTTTATCTTTAAGAGCCTGGATTCTCAAAAAGATTCAAAGAAAATCAAAAACATCATCCAACCACAAGATACTAGTGTGGCAACCAACATCAGTGTGTCGACCCACTGAGGTTCTGTCGATGAGTTTGGTATTCAAATAATGCTTCACTTGAGACTAAGTTCAGATCACATTCAGTCTTATTGACTCCTAATCGTGAATGCAATTCTTGTGCATTTCTTTGAGTCAGAAGAGTGAATTTACCAAGTTACACTAGGAACTTGATGCTTGACTTAGTCAATTAAATCTTTAGTTGAAAAGATCAACTCAAAATCAAAGTCCAACTTCTTTCAGAAATTTATCAAATATCTCTAATCAATAACACTTAAGCTTGAAGTGTTTTAAGAAGATCTTGGAAGTTACTTACTTCATATCTTCAGTTTCCTTGATCTTGAAGTCGTCTTGAAGTATCTTGAGATTCTTCTTGAATTTAAACTCCTTCTATGAAGTTTTAATTCCCTTTAAGATCAAACCTAACTTCAAGATCCAAACGAAGACTAAAAGATAATCATCATCTCACGGTGCGATGTCCCATACCATCTTGCCTATATCAATCTAAGTATAAAATTTGGTGTCCCATACCACCCTATTTTATACTCACATTGACGTGTGAGTGAATTTTATCCTAAAGTCTACAACATCTCTTGATAGAGAACCTTCTAGCTTTAATTCTTGACAAGAATTTCGCAGTCTCAGGCACTATCTCTATCTTGACATGATCGTTTCATGATCTTGTGTTTAACCTTGGGAACTTGAAAACCTTTAATAGAATATCTCCAATCCTTTTTGCTAGGGTTTTCAAATGAAAACTAATCAGAATTCCAAGTTCTTGAATTTCTCAAATTCAAGTTCAATTGGTTATTCTTGACCAATTTCGTAGTGACAAGAGCTTTTAGCTTCTTGTCTTTAGATTCCTTTCTTAACTGATGCTTTTAGGTACCTATCCTGGCCAGGACTTTTATAGGAATCTCTCTACTGCATAAGTCTGAGCATCCTCTCATGCTCTCTGGATTCGTACCAAAATCCCTTTAAGGATAGGCAAACACTTATGTTTTACCTTCCACAGACTTAAGTACCGTCTTCACGATTGCAGACTACATTTTTGGAATTCCTTCACTCTGTTCATACTTGGAACAGCTTACTGTTTTCACAATATTCCATTCAATAAATGGAACTTGAGTGAATAATTCCTAACGGAATTTTTTACTGCCAATACTTGGGCAATCTATAGAGTAGTTCTAATCGGACATTCTTGGACAATCATGGCCAATTTTGATCAATTTTGGTTGATACTTACGACAAAAATAAAGACTTAGTCTTTATTATTAAGATCTCTTAAACTAACAAAAGCATCTTTGCTTACCCATGGGCTTTTAGAGATATTTTCCCCTCTTAAGTCCAGGCATACTCTGATACCCCTCAGATTCCAAAGCTAAGAATCTTTGATATACCTTAAGGTTATATCACTTATTTGGACTTAAATACCAAAACTGGTGGTTAGGGATTTGCTTGGAACTACTCGCTATAAAACTTCACTTGAAAGATGCTAGTCTCACATCTGGGGAGATTTTTCTTTCAAGAACTTTTTGATTCCTACCAAGGAATCAAATAATACTAAGCTAATGATTCACTTTGGAATCTCTTGCTTTCCAGTCCAATGATTCATCTTGGAATCTTCTCCTTTACTAGAAAGATCTTCAAAAGGAATTCGAGACTTTTGGATAAGACCAAGACTTAAGGCTTTGCTTGTCCAAAAGATATTCTCATTTGACTAATGAAATAGTTAATTGGACTCTTTCATTAGCTTATCTTTAGGAAATAGCTTAATTTCCAAAGATTACTTTGCTTGGGTCTCTTCTTTAAGCTCTGAGTTAGCTTAAATAGGATCAAGCAAGTTTCCTTCAAAAGTTTTCGCGTCAATTAAAGACCTTGCATCATGCCTTGAGATGTATTTCTGGAAACTAACATCTATGAACACTAAGTTCCAGGGATTCTAGAAGTTCAATAATTCTACTTATTTTCATCAATGGTTGATGAATATTAAAGTATTAAACCTTCCAAAAAATTTTGAACTTAAATGTTCAATTGGTTTGTTTTTTGTGTTTCAACAAAAACTTCCCTACTTGGGTGCATGAACATGAACATCCAAAAACAACTAAATCCTCGTTAGTTGCTAAGAATGTCTAGAGGTTTCTTCCCAAACAAGTGCAAACTTGATGTGCATAAAACATTCTTTTATGCACAAATAATCTTTTCATTTTTGTGCATGAATGGAAATAGAAATTTCAATTGCATGCCTAAAATTGAAAAGTACTTTGCATACTTTTGTGTCATTTCAATATTGTTTAGTCCTCTAATTAGCTTTCATATTGAGATAATCATAATTGGACTATGCTTTTAGTCCTAATTAATGCATCCTAAATGAAAGCATTCGAGCAAAAAAATATCAAAATGAAAACATAACTTGGAAAATACTTAGCTCCACATAGAGCTACGTCCTTCCCTTGATCCTTTGGAAGAGTGATTCGTCCTCTTGATCCTCAAGAAAAAATGATTCTTCGTCTTGGTTAGCTTCAATCTCCATACTTTGAAGACTCAGTGCATGCAACATCCACCATGGATGCATGCCCTCCCAGCTACATGGTCTTTGTATGACACACCCACTTCTCAATGGGTGTAAGATAAAGAAGACTATGCAATAAGACTTGATAGAAGCTCCTTGGATGAATTGATTGGAAATAAAAAAGATGCCTCCCTACTTTGTATTTCCCATCATACTCGAAAAATTGATTTCTTTTCTATGTCCTTCTTATAAGCAGCTCAAGAAGAAGCCATAATCTAATTAAACTTGGCTCGGGATTAGCAGAGAAAACCAGAATCAATAAAAGTCTGCAGAGATTCCTGTCACGGCTTGCCTCTACTACACTGGATAAGACGTTGTATCTTGCATGTCAAGGTTGCGGGATCGCATCCGCCGGGTGATCAGCTTTTATCTCTGTAATTTTCGAGTTCTGCACAAGAGAATAAAGATCCAAGCAAACTTTATAAAAAATCAACTCACGTGAACCGGTTGGCTAGTTGAATATCGCAACGACTTCTCTATGCGCAGGTGTGGAGTTCAATTCCCGGGAGTTAGCGTCGACATGAGCTTCTTTTGCCTGAGAAGAACTCTTCTTTTGTTTTCTCCATTGTAGACTTCCACAGCGCAAACGTCATATGAAGATATGGGTCAACTGAGAAAACTTGTATGTCAACTTGTCCTCGTGGTTATTGCAATAACCCCTCTGTCTGTAGGTGTCGAGATCAAAATCCCAGCGCTTCCTACTGAAGGAGCCCATCATTTTGTGTAATCTGCTCCCCTGGAGTGTTCTTTTTTGCCGTCAGAACATCATTTAAGAAATACCGACGACTGATCTTCGTCGAATAGTCAGATTCCTTCGTGGTTCACAGCAACGCCAGCTCCACCAGAGGTCGATGGTTCAAATCCTGGCGCCCTATCTCTTTTTATCTGCTTCATAATGTCTTCTGCGCCAAAATCAGACCAAAAGTTGGTGCCGCTCGACGATTGAAGGTCGCAAACGGATAACAAATTTTGTCGATAGGCGAGTATTCTCCCAAATGGGGAACGTGGGTTCGATTCCCCTCTCTGTTCACAGCAGAGGCTAAAATTTTAATATTCTTAGCTCCTAAGCTAAAGCCATCACCGCCATGATAGCTTCGATATGCTATTGAAGACATCCACGCAGAGATTCAAAAAAAAAACAAGACAGTCACAAGAAAAAACGATGAGCAAGAAGCTAATGGAGAGATAGATGATGAAGCCCACTCCAAGGTCACCATGAAAGCTCTGATACCAATGCAAGAGAACAAGGATTACGACCACCACATGCTAGAGAGATGACTCTCCTCCCAACCAAATGCCTCTATATATAGCTCTCTCCAGGGGACTGCCTTCTTGGGCAGGTGGATACTAACCATCCAAGTGTCAGCCATGTAACTACATGTGCGCCAAGTGTCCCAGTTAACTTGAGTTAATTCAAGTGGATGCTTCTAGAAGGCTCTAGATCTCTTTGGGCAAAATACTCTCCCCATGTCTCCCATGGGGATTGAACCCAAGACCTCTTCCTTCACATCCTTGAGACTTAACCACTAAGCTAAGTGGATCACTTGTTCACAAGAGCACAAGACCTGCTAGTAAGTCTAAACTCGAGATCTTTGGTCATATACACGGATGACCAAACGGTGTCCGATTTCAGATCTGTCTGAACCGGCCAGACCCTTGGATCATAGACTTACTTTATTACATGGGGTAATTCCTGTAAAGAATTAGACTCAAAGTCTAATCTCTCTTGAGATTGTGCACTCTCCTGCTCTCCATAAATGGAGGGAACGCATCATCCACAAGTTCGAAAGGAGGAGGGACTTCACTCTCTTCAGCCCATTTCTCTTCTTGAATCTCTTGCAAGAACTCTGGTGTGTACCTATTCATAGAAGAGGATGTGTCTGGCTCTGTGGAGTTGGGTACATAGGCTTCCTGGGCAGGAAGGCTTACTCTCTTACTTGCCTTGCCCTTAGTTGGAGGGGTGGGTTCCTTTTCTGATTGTGCAATCAACCTTTCCAATCTTTCTAGCAGTCCATCAAAGTGCAACTGCGTCTTAGCTGAACTAGAGATGTTAAAGAGGTGACTGGCTTCAAACATAGTTTGAGCCAATTCCACCATCTTAGCACAAATTTTGGTTCGTTCGAGCTCTAGTTCCGCTCTAGGGTAACACTTTTCATGATCGGTTACATTTGGCCCTTCTTGGATTCTGGCCTGATATGCCTTAAGCATCATATTTAGGTCCTCAAGAGTGGGATCTGCTAAAATTGATCCTACTCTAGGTGGTGGATTGGATGGAGATGGGAATGATGGTGGCGGGGTAGTGTGAGAGGGAGGTTGAGATGTAAGTTCAATTATCTTGGCTCTCGTTTCTCTTAGGCTTTCCTCGAGTTCGCTCATCTTCTTCTCCCATTGCCTTTTCATTCTTTCTCGGATATCTCTCCAAGCTCTAGTGTGGGTTAGAAGGTGGTGGATTGGATGGAGATGGGAATGATGGTGGCGGGGTAGTGTGAGAGGGAGGTTGAGATGTAAGTTCAATTATCTTGGCTCTCGTTTCTCTTAGGCTTTCCTCGAGTTCGCTCATCTTCTGGGCCATTGCCTTTTCATTCTTTCTCGGATATCTCTCCAAGCTCTAGTCCTCTTCTTGGACATGCTCTCAATTTCACTTACCTCAGCACTTTTTTCCTGGCCTAAACTTTGGTTCTCCTACAGGGCTTGAGCTCTAGTGACCACTTGCACTCGTGCAGTGGAAGTCACACTCCCTGTGGAGTCTACAACTAACCCAATAACGTTAATAGGAGTGATTTTTGGCATATTATTGGGATTCTTTGGGAAATCTCGTAAGAGATGCTCCTTTCCACAATCTTGGCAAAAGCCCTGGATCATTACTGGCTGGGGTTGTATAGGTGCACGCATGGGGCAATCACGAATGAGGTGATCTCCTTGACATCTATAGCATGGTCCTCTAGGGAATGGGGGTCGTGCCTGTCTAGGTTGAGGTCTAGAGTTGGGGTTTGCGTACATGACATTTGCGTAATCTGGCTCCCAACTAGGTTCACTCGGTTCTTCACTATAGTAGGACTCACCATGTTCAGGAGACTTCATGTAATAAGCCTGGGGGCTATCAATAGGTGTAGAATCAAAGCTATGATCACTGGGGTCACTTTCTGAAAGCAATGGTGTTACTGGCACTATGGCTCTATTCAGGTTCTCTTCTACAGTTGCATATTTTACTGGGATCACATTGGCTGGAGCCAGAGGTTGTTGGGCTAGCACTGGTTGAGGTCTCTACTGAGCCTGATATTGAGGTTGGTAGGTTTGTTGAGGCCTAGCATACTGTTGTGGTGGGTACTGGTTCTGGTATCTGCCCTGTTGTGGATATGGTTGAGGGTAGGTTTGCCTAACTGCTTGCTTATTGTAGGGGCAATCTTGGGCAGTGTGATTTGTGTATCTCCGTTCTATGGTGCAGTACTGGCTACTAAGATTCACTTGGGGTTGAGCCCATGATGGGACATATGTTTGCCATATGGTCACCTCCACAAGTATAGCACCGTTTAACTAGGGCAAATCTTGGAATTTGCTTGCTAGAGACACCTAGTTTTTGAGCTACTTTCTCAGTGAGTTCCTCAATAGATGTGGATTGCATGGAAGAGAGGCTAGTAGAACTATCTGAATCTCTGTAGATTTTTGAAAGCTTAAACTCCTCCCCTATGTTATCCTCGATATCAATGCACATGCGTACACACTCCTCTATGGTCCTAGGGTCCTTCAAGTACACATATGATCTCAACTTTGTGCTTAGCAGTCCATCTAGGAATAAAGCCACTTGTTTGGCTGGTGTGGGTAACTCTGAAACAGGACATCTCTCTAGGTATTGCCTAAACCCTCTTCCTGCAAGTCTAACCGTCTCTTGAGGGGTTTGCTTGAAGCTATGAATCAGTGAGGAAGTGAGCCATTATTCACACTACCCTAGCTCTGAAACCAGTGAGTCTGAGATGTCTTAGGGTATGGAGAGACCTACAGGAAGTTCAGGTGTGCCATACTTACAACGGGTAGAAGGCCCTTACAAGACACAACTAGAATACCTTAGGACCAACCGATTAGGTGCTTGCATCTATGAGGACAGCCTAGGAAGGTATGTGGTTCAAATTAAAAATCCTGACCAACCCATTGGACTCGAACATCCAGCAGTCAAGTTTGAAAATGGTGCATACCTGGACAAAGAAGGAACCATCTACGTAGTCACCAGCCACCCAGATAGGACAAAAGAATTCGGGAATGTGATCCCAGAGATAGACATAGGTGACTTAGAGCAAGGAAACATAGGTGGAAAGCCTAAAACACCTCTAGGCAAATCACTCCTCACTAGAATTATCACACCGGAATGGGTTCCCCAAGATAATAAGAGCATAGATCTGCTCTTAAACCGAGAGACCGATGAAGCCTTTTGGAGGTATAAGCTGATCAACCAAATGAGGTAGGAACAATCACAATCTATGAGTTCAAAGATCCTGATAGCCCAGGCAAAGTGACCTATTTAGACAATACTTTGGAGAGGATCTTTGTAGTCACGGAGCATGGTAGGCATGCCTACACTTGGAAGGGTGAATTTGTTTTCCCCCAACCAAGATCTAATGTTTCATATAGCCACCAAGGAGCTGGAACATCCCAAGCTCATGGAGCTCAAAGAGACAGAAATAGAGAAAGACTTGAGGTAAGTTTTGCTAACCCCTTGGGAAGAGAAAGGATGAGAACAGAGACGGATAGAGTGGAACCTGAGAGACCTAGAGCCCCGAGGAACCTAAGAAATGCTGATGATTTTCCTTTATCAAGGCCTAGGGAACACACCAGAACCTTGAGGCCAACTCAGTTGGTTAAGTCCATGAAGAACTACTTCGATGGCACCGGAGATCCCTACGATCATGTGGCCGAGTTTAGGCAAGTCTTGAGAGCTGAACAAGTTGAGGACCTGTTCACACAATACAATGCCTTTGGTCTAACCCTTAGGAACATAGCCCTTACGTGGTTTCAACCACTAAATGAGAGACACTTTAGGAACATAGACCAACTTCTAGAGGCATTCATTACCGAATTCTCTAAGAGTGGCATAAGGCACAATACTTCCTCACTGATTCATAGCTTCAAGCAGACACCTCAAGAGACTGTTAGGCTTGCAGGAAGAAGGTTTAGACAATATCTAGAGAGATGCCCTGCTCCTGAGTTACCCACACCAGCCAAACAAGTGGCTTTATTCTTGGATGGATTGCTAAGTACCAAATTAAGATCATATGTGTACTTGAAGGACCCTAGAACTATAGAAGAGTGTGTACGCATGTGCATAGAAATTGAAGATAACCTAGGGGAGGAATTAGAACTTTCAAAAATCTACAAAGATTCAGATAGTTCCACTAGCCTCTCTTCTTCGCAATCCACATCTATTGAGGAACTCGCTGAGAAAGTAGCTCAAAAACTAGGTGTCTCTAGCCAAGATTTGCCCCAGTTAAGCGGTGCTATGCTTGTGGAGGTGACCATATGGCGAATGTTTGTCCCATTATGGCTCAACCCCAAGTGAATCCTAGTAGCCAGTTGTTGATAGCAGTCAGGGCACCCAAGGACTGACGAGACAAGGAAGCCAGCGGAGAGAGTCAGAGCAAAGCGAAGGATTAAGTAGACAGAGCAGTCAACGCAGATCGGGCAGATAGGCCTTCAAATTTTTCCAAATCAACATCTTTATAACAGTGATTCTCATCACTAACAATCATTGTAAATACCATTTCATATTTTTGTAGCTCCATTTTGTGCAAGCCAAGGAGTCCTTGAGCTTGAGGAGCTTTGGAAGCACCTACCTATCAATTTTCATATTTTTTAGACTCCGTTTAAGCCCTCAAATAGGCCTTAGAACCTAATTTTTAACTAGGTCGGACACTAGGTCTGGACAGGGCCAAAAACTAGTCAAAAACTATAAATAGAGCTAGAGAGCTCATTTTTGGGGGTAGCTTGTAATAGATTTGAACTTGTATGAGCATTTTGGAAGTAATCTAAAAGAACTCCATTGTCTTTCTCTTTGCCTTGCCGTGTGTGCGTATGTGTGTGTATGTGTGTGCATGTTGGTGTGCTTCTCACTCACGTACTTGTGCTTTCAATTGCTCAAGGTCATCATACCATCCTCACGTCTTCCCAGATTGACATTAAAGGAGGTGCTACTCATCATTGAACTACACCAAATTTTGGCGCCGTTGTCGGGGATCGAGCTTTGAGGACGAGCGTGTGATGGTAAGACATAGAGTTGTGACGTTGGCGTTGTAGGTAATTTCTTTACTTTTTCTTATTTTTCTCTTTTTTTTTACTTCATCATCATCATCACCATCATCATCCTCACCATCTCCCACCTCCATCTCCATCATCGCAAAAAATTTCAGTTTTTGATCATATCACCTTCTCCCTTCCATTTCCCTTATTCCACTTGTGAGAGAGAGCGAGAGAGCTATTTGTGTGTGCTACTTTTGCATGTTTTTTGGAGTTTCCTTGCACGATCTGGCTATCCCATCATCTCCAGCACGTCGTGCAGGTACGAAAAAGCTCGGAACTGTCTCTGTGTCGTAGACCTCTATCGATCGCGATTGACAGAAAATCTCATCTTTTGGTAAAACTAAGTGCACCACAGTAGACTAGAGGCCTTGCACATCAAAAATCCACAGAAATTTCTAAAAAATTTGCATTTTTTCTGTCCATCATGATTGATAGCATCCATCGCGACGGACAGCCAGTCCATCGCGATTGACAGACCCCGACGGACATATGTCCATCGCGATGGACACCCTTGTCCATCGCGACCGACAAAAAAATCGCGATTGACACCCCATTTCGACGAGATTCTTGACCATCATGACGCATAGAGGCCCGACCAACACATAAACACAAAAAAAACCGAAAAAATCCATCCATCACGATTGACACCTCACGACGGACTGCCAGTCCATCGCGACCGACAACAGTCCATCGCGATCGACACCCCTGTCCATCGCAACCGACACCCCTGTCCATCGCGATTGACACCCATCAATCGCGATTGACACGTGTCCATCGCGACTGACAGGCCACGACGGACAGCTATGTCCATCGCGATTGACAGCCCAGTCGATCGCGATTGACAGCCATTTTTGGACTATTTTTTAGGGTTTTTTAATTTGAAAAATTTGGCTAATTTTGGGCATGAATATTGGACTCTAGAGCACATAGGGAGGCCATAACCAAAGAGTTTGAGAAGACCCTGTTTGTCTGTCATCCTGTTTGAACACTATTTTAGCCCCAGAACCCTGAACTGGCATAACTTTCTCATACGAAATCCGTTTGCTGTGATTTTTGTTTTGTTGGAAAGCTCGTGGGCCATATCCAAGGGGAACAAAACCAAGGGATCCCTAGAATTGTTTGCCATAAACACAGAGGGCAGTTTGATATCTAAATTGCATGAATGGAAGTGATTTGCTAAGTCATTTGAATCTAATTCTTGAACTGCTGGGCCCAAGTCCTAGCAGTATGATTGACACTAGCCTCTGAAGACCTAAGGCTTTGTCTATCTCTCCCTAGGTGTCGTCCTGATCTAAGGTTCATATGCCTAATCGAGTCACCCCAATTTTTACCCAAAGTACAACCTCGTTGCAGCTCAATTTGTATCAGTTACTTGGTTCTTTTTTAGTTGATTATCATGTTTATGATCTTGTCTGATATCACATCGTCAAGAATATTTGAGTGATTTTCCGCACTTTAAGTTGTTCGTACCATGTTAAGTTCTTTTCCTTTAAAGTTATCGATCTCCCAAAGATTATCTTTATGCTTGAATTTGAGTATTTAATAGTCAACTTGATAGATGCCTATCGTTGCCCTGACTTACTTCTAGCACTACTCGCACTTAGCCTAAGCTAGGAATTGACAAAGGAAGTTGAGAATATTCCAACCTCACTTGCTGATCCTTTGCTCTTTAATGCTCAAGAACCCCATTCTCAAGCTTGCAGAATGCCCTTGCTTTGGATGCCCTCTAGTGCTCTCAATAGACCTATAAAAGTCCCAAAGTTAGCTCAAGACTTAAGTTCAAATGACACAACAAATCACTTTCATTCATGTAATTCAGATATCAATTTGCACCATGTCTTTATGGAAACAATTCTAGAGATCCTTTAGTTAGGTTCCCCCTAGGTATGGTCCACTTAAAAATACTATATCTAATAATCCTGATATTAATTTTACCGTAACCAGTGGAAGTTTTGGTTGTACTCCCCACGAGCTTTCCAACAAAATAAAAATCATAGCAAACAGATTTTGTATGAGAAAGTTATGACTGATCAAGTTTCTAGGGTTAAAACAGGGTTCAAACAGGCTGACAGTTCACAGGATTTTTCTCAAAAATACAAGTGTAGGGACCTCACAAATCACTAATGGCTTGATAAGTATGCCCAAAATTACCCCAAAACTTGGAATTAAAAAACCCTAGAAATTTGGCCGAAAAAGCTTGTCAATCGCGATCGACAGGTCTGTCAATCGCGATTGACAGAGGTGTCCGTCGGGCCTATCGGTCACGATCAACACGTCAGTCGCGATTGACAATGTGAATCGCGATCGACAGACTCGGTCGTGGGTCCTATCAATCACGATCGATGGTGTCAATCGCGATCGACACTTTTTCTGCAATTTCCACCGTAATTTCAGTCAATCAGGGATGTGTCCGTCGCGATGGACACGTGGCAACGCGAGTTTTTTAGTCAATCGTGAAAATTCAGTCGGTCGCAATCGACGGTGTCAATTGCGATTGACTGAGTCCTACATGGCGGTCCGTCGTGGTCTGTCGCTCGTGATTGACAGGGTCTGTCGGTCGCAATTGACAGGGTATGTCGGTCGTGATTGACAGAGGCTGTCGATCGTGGCTGTCAGTCGCGATCGACAGTGTCGGTCGCGATTGACAGAGAAAAACGGAATTTTTTTACTGTGATTTATGATTTAGAATGTGCTCATCATGATTGTCATTGTGGTGCACTTTGTTTTACCAAAAGATGAAATTTTCTGTCAATCGCGATCGACAGAGGTCTGCGACACAGAGATAGTTTCAAGCTTTTCCATACCTGCACAGCGTGCTGGAGATGATGATACAGCAAAAACCTGCAAGAAAGCTCAAAAAACATGCAAAAGCAGCACACACAAATCTCTCTCTCGCTCTCTCTCACAAGTGAAATGAGGGGAATGGAGTGGAGAAGGTGATATGATCAAAAAACTGAATTTTTTCGTGATGATGGAGATGGAGGTGGGAGATGGTGAGGATGATGATGGTGATGATGATGGTGAAGTAAGAAAGAGAAAAATAATAAAAAGTAAAGAAAATACCTACAATGCCAACATCACAACTCTACGTCTTACCATCACACGCTCGTCCTCAAAGCTCGATCCCCGGCAACGGCGCCAAAATTTAGTGTAGCTCAATGATGAGTAGCACCTCCTTTAATGTCAATCCGGGAAGACGTGAGGATGGTATGAAGACCTCGAACAAGTGATGGCACAAGTGCGTGAGTGAGAAGCACACTAACATGCACACACGCGCACACAAGGCAAGAACAAAGAGAGAGACAATAGAATTCCTTAGATTACTCAAAAGTGCTCTTACAAGTTCAATTCTACGACAAGCTAACCTCAAAAATGAGCTCTCTAGCTCTTTTTATAGTTTTTGACTAGCTTTGGCTCTGTCCAGACCTAGTGTCCGGCCTAGTTAAAAATTAGGTTCTAGGGCCTATTTGAGGGCTCAAACGGAGTCTAAAAAATATGAAAATTGATAGGTAGGTACTTCTAATGCTCCTCAAGCTCAAGGACTCCTTGGCTTACACAAAATGGAGTTACAAAAAGGTGGAATGGTATTTACAATGGTGTAAAGTGACTAAAATCACTATTTGGGAAGTATTAATTCAGGAAAAATGATGGGCCTATTTGCCAGATCTTCTTTGACTGCTTTGCCTGCTTGGCCCTTCTCATTGGCTCCCTTGTCTTGTAAGTCCTTGACCACCCTGACCACTGCCAACAACATATCTTACAATCACTTACCAAGGTTACACAACCAAAGCTCTGTGTTCATGTGTGCACCCTTGCTAGAAGAGTGTGACCCTAGTGATGTCCTAGAAGAAGAAGAGAATGACGATGATCTAAAGTCCATTGTGATGGATAGTTGCTTTAACTTGGAAAAGAACTACTTAAAAGATGTAGGAGTGTTTAACCAAAAAGAAGAAGAACCTCTCACAAGTATCAAAACTGTAAATTCAGAGGATGCAAGTGAAGGTAATCAAAAGAAAAAGAAAAGAAAAGGAGTGAAACAAGAAGAGGAGGAATCATTGTTTGAAGTACCAGAAATACTTCAAGAAATATGAAGTTGAAGACCGAAAAATTTTGGTATGAATGCCTAAAAGAGAGGCCATCATAGGAGAATCATCTGATAATAAAGAAAAGACCAAAAAAAATTGTAGTAACCATTGGAGAGAATGAAGAGTGATGTATGTACATAGGAGAAGACCTAAGTGCAGAAGAAGAAGTAGAGCTTGTAGCTCTATTAAGGGAATACAAGGACGTGTTTGCATGGCACTATAGAGACTTGAAGGAAGTAGATCCGGAAATTTTCTCTCATACGATCCCCATGACTGTTGACGCCAAGCCCACCAAACAGAAGCCCTACACATATAATGACACTTATGCAGCCAAGATAAAAGAAGAACTCAACAGGCTAATTGAAGCTGGATTTATTTATGAGATTGAGCATACTAAATGGGTGTCCCCCATTGTAGTTGTTGGAGCAAGACAATCAAAAAATTGTGATTATACAAAGGGTAGAAGTAAAGACATGAAGAGAAGATTGAAGTTCAATGTCATGAATTGAAGGAAAGAATCAGATAGTAAAGTTCTTTGATCAAATGTACATTAGTTCTATAAGATACTTCAATATACTTGAAGTAATTACGAGTTAGGACTTGTATATATATATAAGTACATGTTTGTAATGAAGAGAGATATAGAGAAGTGAGTTGAGAGGAATTAGTGATGTACATTGTACAAATCATCCATCAGATGTATGAAGAATATAGATAAGTGAAAATTTCAGATATGGCGCGTCGATCTTCTCTCCCATTCTCCTTCTGTGTTTAATCTTTTGAGAAATCCTTTTGCAGGTATCTAAGTCCATAGCTAATCTATCTATGGCTAGAATTTGAGAGGCTAATTGTAATCAGGTTGAGAGAATTTAGTTTAGGAACATTCATATGTGATGATGTTCTGAGAATCGACAAAACTGGCGCAGATTTCATGTTCAGAGAAATGAACATTACTCAGTGTGTGGTGTAAATTTTTACACAAGTGAGGGCTTAAAATCTAAGTTGGAAGGTAAGCCATCTATGGCTAAAAGATCTTGATCAAACGGGTTCAACATTGTGAGAACTGTAGCTAAGAAGTTGCAGGTGTCAAAGTCGCTACTACAGAGAAGGTGTGTTACACATAGGTAACTTGTTTGTATGATTTCTCAGGGTATACTAAACCATTTGGAGAGATTTAAGTTGGAGAAGGAGCGCAACCTTAAGGTGAATTAGTCTACAAAGTTTTATCAAAAACTTTACACAAATGATTAGTCAATTAAGGATTAATCTGCAGCAGACTTTTCTGAGAAGTTGAATTTTTCAGAATAATCAATTTTCTGATAAATTGGTGAATGATCTCTAAATTTGGTGGAGTCTTAAGTTGTTCTTGATATAGAGGTGGTCTAAATTCAAGGTTAACTTGTTCTTTTGGAGATTAACACTCTCCATCAGTGGTATCAGAGCAGGTTGTGTCAAAATTGAAGTGAAGAAGACTCCGACTACTGCAGAAATACAAATCTTTACATCTTGAAGGTGCAAAAGGATAAAGGTTGAAGAAAACTTGAAAGTAGACACATTGAAGCTATCAAAAGGATCAGAAGGAGCAAGATTCAAAGTCAAGGTACATTTATTTCTCATAAAGATTAAAGAGTTGACAATACAGGTAAAGAAATAATGGGAGATAGTCTCCAAATTGAGAAGCTGGATAGAGAGAACTATCCTGCATGGTCAATGAGGATGGAAGCTCATCTTATGAGCAAAGATCTGATGGGATACATCACAGGAGATGAAGAAAAGCCAGAATTTAGAGACTCTAGTGTTCCAACTAGAGAGGAACTTGCAGACTTGAAGAATTGGATGAAGAAGGATGCTCAAGCAAGGAGCATAATCTACATGGCAGTCAATGACTATTTGCTTCCTCACATTAGAGGACTTGAAAGTGCAAGTGATATTTGGAATGCTTTGGAGGAGCATTTCCAAAACACAACCAAATCAAGGAAGGCTTCACTATGGGCAGAATTTACTACCTTCAAGAAGAAGGCCTCACAATCAATCTCTGATTATGTGACAAAGATGGACATTGTAGATTCTCTAGGTGCAGTGGATGAAGATATTGAAGAAGACAAATTGGTAAGACAAATTCTCACAGGGCTAAGAGGAGATGAGAAGTGGAAGCCTTTCATTTTATCCACAGAACTTTCATTAGATCACTTTACTCCTGATTTGAATCAATTGTTAGGTCATATGCTAACTTTTGAGAATGATATCAAAGGAGATGTTGATAAGAGTGCAGGTCATGCAATGTACTCTAAAGACAAGAAGAAAGCTAACAAAGGGAAGCAACAATCAGGTGAAGAAGAAGGTACTTCAAACCAAGCAAATTTCATAAGAGGAAAAGGAAATGGCAGAAGTAGAGGAAGAGGCAGAAACAACAAAGATAATGCAAGAGCTTGTTGGATATGTGGTAAGACCAATCATCTATCTCATGATTGTTGGCACAATAATCAGAATAATAGTAATTATCAGAACTTTAATCAAAGAGCAAGAGGTGGTAGATTTCAGAGAGGAAACTTCAGAGGTAGAGGTGGTAGGAATCCTTTTGGAAGAGGTGGAGGAAGAAGCTTCCAAAATCAATCCTATAATAACACCTACTACAACTATGCATCAGATCAGAAGGAGGACTCGACTCTCATTATGAATGCAACATGTGAAACCTCACATGAGGACATGAGAGTGTTCTATATTGATTCAGGATGTAGTAATCATTTAAGTGGAAATATTGCTTTGATGACTGATTTAGATCATAATGCAATTAACCATACAGTTCAGACAGGTGATAATACAAAGCATAAGGTAAAGTCAATTGGTTCAGTCAAAGCTAAAGATGGGAGCACTCTTCTGAGTAAGGTTCTTTATGTTCCCACAATCCCAAAGAATTTGATCAGTTTAGGTCAAATTGTGGAAAAAGGATATGAGGTAAGGTTCACCAATGATGGAGTTTATGTTGAAGACCCTAGTCAAGGGTATAAACAAGTTGTTACAGGAAAGAAAGAAGGAAGGCTCTTCACATTGAAGGTACAAGGAAATGTTGGACATGCTATGTTCACATATGGAGAGCAGAAGGTGTCAGAATTGGATCTTTGGCACAAAAGACTTGGACACTTTAATGAAAGAGGTATTAAAGAAATGATTAACAATGATTCAGTGCTTGGGTTGCCTAACATTGCAGGTCAACACATGACATACAGATGTGAGGCATGTCAATTAGGTAAGGCTCATAAGCAATCCTATTCCAAGCATGGGTTTATGTATTCAGAAAGACTTGAATTGGTGCATACAGATGTGTGGGGTCCTTCAAAGGACTTTAGTATAAATGGTTCAAGATATTATGTCATTTATGTTGATGATGCTACCAGATGGATCACAATTTATGTGATTAAAGAAAAGTCAGAAGTGTTTAATACATTTAAAC
The DNA here is from genome assembly GCA_020310875.1 of Ceratopteris richardii. NCBI lineage: Eukaryota > Viridiplantae > Streptophyta > Polypodiopsida > Polypodiales > Pteridaceae > Ceratopteris > Ceratopteris richardii. Next base: position 19,647,953 of record CM035408.1, on the reverse strand, counting down.
ACTATCATGCATATGCAGAAAGGATTACAGGTCAAAAATTAAAGAGACTAAGGTCAGATGGAGGGGGAGAGTATTTTTCAAATAAATTCAATGATTACTTGTGGAATGGAGGTATAAAGAGAGAAGTTACTTGCAGGTACTCTCCTCAACAAAATGGGGTAGCAGAAAGAAGAAATAGGACTCTTGTTGAGTTTGCAAGGTCCATGATGAAAGAGAAGAATTGCCCAAATTATTTGTGGGTAGAGGCTGTAAATACAGCTACTTATTTGGTCAATAGATTGGCTTGTAAAGCTTTGCAAGGTATGACACCATATGAAGCTTGGTGGGGTAAAAGACCTACCTTGGATCATTGCAGAATATTTGGATGTTTGGCATATGCATATGTGCCATCTCAATTGAGGCATAAGTTGGAGCCTAAGGCAGAAAAGTATGTATTCATTGGTTATGATGATAAGCAAATGGGATACAGGTTGTGGAGTCCATCCACAAAGCAATTCCTTGTATCCAAGGATGTTACATTTGATGAGCAAGGTACTTGGTATGCAGGTAAATATAATGTACATGCAGATGATGAAGAAGTAGTGGATCAAAGGAAAGGTAAAGCAAAGATTCAATTACTTGATGAAAATGAAAATAATGAAGTACAGGTTGAAGTTGAAGAGAGGCCAAGGTTTGATCCAGAATGTGATGAACCAGAGACTTCAAGAAGTGCAGAAGTTAGGAGGTCATCTAGGCACAAATGGCAACCTACAAGGTATAGCTATGACACCTCATTCTTGACTACTAAAGATTATGCTTATTTGGTAAAAGCAGATGAAGATCCATCTACATATGATGAAGCCAAAGGCAAGAGAAATTGGGAAGAAGCCATGCAAGAGGAGTATGATGCATTGATAGAGAATCAGACTTGGGATCTGGTTCCTAAACCTAATAGCCAGAAAATTATTGGATGTAAGTGGGTTTACAAAACAAAAAGATTTGCAGATGGAAGTGTGTCTAGGTACAAAGCTAGACTTGTTGTGAAAGGGTATGCACAGACATATGGAGTGGACTATGATGAGACCTATAGTCCTGTGGCAAAGATGACAACAATTAGAACCCTCATAGCAATTGATGCTTGCAAAGGTTGGAAGTTATCTCAATTAGATGTTAAAAATGCTTTTTTGAATGGTTACATTTCAGATGAAGTTTACATGGAGCAACCAGATGGGTTCAAAGATCAAGTGAATCCAAATTATGTGTGTAAGCTCAAGAGAGCTTTGTATGGATTAAAGCAGGCCCCAAGGGCATGGAATTATAGGCTTGTAAAGTTCTTGAAGGATCTTGGATTTCAAGCATCAAAGGCAGATAGTAGCTTGCTAGTCAAAGCAAGTGAAGATGGATTCATTTATGTTTGTATTTATGTTGATGACATAATACTTACAAGAACAGATGATAAAGGAATACAAATGGTCAAGAAGCAGATGGAGAAAGAGTTCAAAATCAGTGATTTGGGGAACTTGTCATTCTTCTTGGGAATGAAGATTTCTTATACTCAACATGGAGTATATGTGACCAAGAAAGGTATCTTAAAAAATTTGCTAACCAAATTTAAAATGGAAGATTGCAGGGTTGCACCCACACCATTGGAAGTGAACCATAAATTGTCTAGATTTGGAGGAGAAGAATTCAGAGACATGAAGCTTTATCAAAGCTTGGTTGGTAGCTTGATTTATGCTACATTAACAAGGCCTGATTTGTCATATGCAGTTGGTATACTTTCACAATTCATGCATTGTCCTAGAAAGGAACATTGGATTGCAGGACAAAGAGTACTTAGGTACATCAAGGGTACACTCAGAGAAGGGTTGTACTATGGATTTACTTCTGATACAAGAGTGAAGGTATATAGTGATGCAGATTGGGCAGGTAATGTGGATGATAGAAGATCAACCCATGGATATTTGTGCTATGTAGGAGACAAATTGATTTCATGGTGTTCTAAGAAGCAACATACAGTTGCTTTGTCATCTACAGAAGCAGAATACAAAGGTATGGTGGAAGCTGCAAAGGAGGTAATATGGCTAAAGACACTTATGAAGAGTTTTGATGTTGTTCAGAGTATTCCTATTATTTGTGGAGACAATATGAGTTCTCTATACTTGGCAGCTAATCCTGTGTTTCATGCTAGAACTAAGCATATTGAAATACAATATCATTTTCTGAGAGAGAAGGTCATTGATAAGGAGATTGAAGTCATACACACTCCTACAAAAGATCAACTTGCAGATATGATGACAAAAAGTTTAGATGGACCAAAGTTACAGAAGTTCAAAGACATGGCAGGAGTAAAAAGGATGCAGACAATCACAATTGATGATTGAGGGGGAGCTGTTGGAGCAAGACAATCAACAAATTGTGATTATACAAAGGGTAGAAGTAAAGACATGAAGAGAAGATTGAAGTTCAATGTCATGAATTGAAGGAAAGAATCAGATAGTAAAGTTCTTTGATCAAATGTACATTAGTTCTATAAGATACTTCAATATACTTGAAGTAATTATGAGTTAGGACTTGTATATATATATAAGTACATGTTTGTAATGAAGAGAGATATAGAGAAGTGAGTTGAGAGGAATTAGTGATGTACATTGTACAAATCATCCATCAGATGTATGAAGAATATAGATAAGTGAAAATTTCAGATATGGTGCGTCGATCTTCTCTCCCATTCTCCTTCTGTGTTTAATATTTTGAGAAATCCTTTTGCACGTATCTAAGTCCATAGCTAATCTATCTATGGCTAGAATTTGAGAGGCTAATTGTAATCAGGTTGAGAGAATTTAGTTTAGGAACATTCATATGTGATGATGTTCTGAGAATCGACAAAACTGGCGCAGATTTCATGTTCAGAGAAATGAACATTACTCAGTGTCTGGTGTAAAGTTTTACACAAGTGAGGGCTTAAAATCTAAGTTGGAAGGTAAGCCATCTATGGCTAAAAGATCTTGATCAAACGGGTTCAACATTGTGAGAACTGTAGCTAAGAAGTTGCAGGTGTCAAAGTCGCTACTACAGAGAAGGTGTGTTACACATAGGTAACTTGTTTGTATGATTTCTCAGGGTATACTAAACCATTTGCAGAGATTTAAGTTGGAGAAGGAGCGCAACCTTAAGGCGAAGTAGTCTACAAAGTTTTATCAAAAACTTTACACAAATGATTAGTCAATTAAGGATTAATCTGCAGCAGACTTTTCTGAGAAGTTGAATTTTTCAGAATAATCAATTTTCTGATAAATTGGTGAATGATCTCTAAATTTGGTGGAGTCTTAAGTTGATCTTGATATAGAGGTGGTCTAAATTCAAGGTTAACTTGTTCTTTTGGAGATTAACACTCTCCATCAGTAGTGATGCCCAAGACGAATGTGAGTGTGTATTGACCTTAAAAAGGTTAATTCTGCTACGATTAGAGATAGTTATCCGCTTCCAATCACTGAACATTTATTGGATTGTGTTGCAGGCAAGGAAGTTTATAGATTTCCTGATGGATTTTTCAGTTACAACCAACTAGCCATAGCCCTAGAAGATCAACACAAAACGACTTTTGCCACAGAGTGGGGAATCTTTGCATTCCGTGTGATGCCATTTGGGCTCACCAATGCACCTACAACATTCCAAAGTCTCATGTGTCATGTCTTCAAAGAGTTCTTGCGAAAGAGCTTAGAAGTATATGTGGATGATTTATGTGCTCATTCCCAAGAAAGAAGATACCACATCCCAGAGCTCAGATAGATTTTCATCAAGTGTAGAGAGTATCGAGTTTGTCTGAACCTAGAAAAGTGTGTGTTCATGGTATGACAAGGTAAAATCTTAGGCCACATTGTTTCTAAGAATGGAATATCAACCAACGAGGACAAAGTTAGAACCATAGCAGAGCTGCCAAGGCCAAGGAATGTTAAAGAGGTACAAGCCTTTATGGGCCATTGTGGATATTACCACAAGTTTATCCACATGTATGCGATCATAGCTAAACCTCTTTATGCTTTGTTGACAAATTTTGAGTGGAACAACGAATGCGAGAACTCCTTCAATGAGCTGAAGAGACGTTGTGCACAGCACCAATACTGACCACCCTTGATTGGAATAAACCATTCCATGTTCATGTGGATGCATCCAATCACGCCATAGGATGTGTGCTAGCACAACCCATATGTGAAAGAAATCTGGATTTGCCTATAGCATATGCTAGTAGATAGCTAAACACGGCTGAACAAAACTACACAACAACTAAACGAGAAGGCTTAGGCATGGTATATGTTGTGAAGAAGTTTAGACACTACCTATTGGCCAATAAGTTCAAGTTTTTCACTGACCATCAAGCCTTATTATATTTGGTCAATAAACCTTGCAATATTGGATGCTTAGTAAGATGGTTCCTGTTATTAATGGAATACAACTTTGAAGTTGTTGTTAGGAAGGGTCGGACCCACCTCAAGGTAGATCACCTTTCTCGCATAATTTCAAGAGAGGCACCGCAAGGAGTGTCTGATGAATTGCCCGATGCTTATCTATTCAATTTAGAAGTTGTTCCTAAGTGGGCAAATAAGTTTGTACCTGTCCTAACAATCGGACTCGCAAATAAGAATGTGAAAACAAACAAAGAAGAAATTGCAAGATCACCAAAATATCAAATATTGGCAAGAAGCATGTACAAACAAGATACAGAGGGTGTATTAGCTTGTTGTGTCAAGGACAATGAACATAGTAGTTGGTTGCAACAAGCCCATGAAGGATTGCTAGGAAATCACTATTCTAAACAACAAACATTGTAGAATCTAAAATGTTTAGGAGTGTATTGGCCTAGCATGGACAAAGAAATACATGAATGGATTAAGAATTGTCCAAAATGTCAAGAGAGACCCCCAGTGGAGCATGCCACTCTTTATCACGTGTCATTAATATTGGTAGAATTTATGAGATCAGGAACACTACCTAGTGAGGCTAGTCTAGCAAGAAAATGGACCATGGAGCAAGAGGCTCAAGACTATGCCCTGATAGGAGACAACCTATATCAAAGAGGAAAAGATGGTTACTTAAGACTATGCATTCATGAATGAGATTATTTGAAAGTCCTAGAAACTGCACACCGTGGTGTTCCAGGTGGACACTTTGGTCCTGACCGAGTAATTAAGACCATTCTATTCTCAAGACTTTGGTGGCCAACTCTTCATATGGATGCACATACCTATGTGAAGAGATGTGACACATGTCAATGTGCACAATATCGGATCAGAAAGATGAGATGCCTTTGAGACCAATGATGGGTGGACGTGCATTCTCAAAGTGGGGTATAGACTTTGTAGGTCCTATTAACCCCCCAGCTAGAGACTCCCATGCAGAGTACATTATTGTAGCCACCGATAACCTTACAAAGTGGGTAGAAGTCAAAGTCACTATAAAGAATGATGCTCAAGCAACGGCTAAGTTCTTATTTGAGAATGTGTTCACCAGATATGGGTTACCAATAGAGTTAGTAAGTGATAGAGGCACGCACTTCTTGAATGAAGTCATTGAAAACCTTCTCCAAGAATTCTTAGTGATACATAAGAAGTCTACCCACTATCATCCGCAAGCTAATGGACAAGCCAAGAGCACAAATAAGATCCTACGTAATGTATTGACAAAGCTGGTAAACAATAAATGCTCTAATTGGGACAAACAGCTTCATCATAGTGTTTGGACTTACCCAGTTGCCTACAAAATGGTACTCAATGCCACCCCATTTCAGATGGCCTTCAGATAGAATGTTGTGCTACCATTAGACTTCCTAGTCCCAGCTTTAAAAGTAGCACAAGAGCACGAGTGGAATGGACATGAGTTGTCCTCTAGGATCTTTGATCTAGAATGCTTTGGTGAGACGAGGCTACAAGCGGCAGTAGGCATCTATGCTACAAAGAAAATACAAAAGGCATACTTTGATGCACACATTAAGGATAAAGGATTGAAAGAGGGAGACCTAGTGTTGGTTTACACACTAAAGCAGCATGCTCTTAAATTGGAAAAAAGAGGATATGGACCCATGATCATTAATAGAATTTCCACTAGTGGTGCGGTTCAATTGGCCACTCTAGAGGGTGACATTTTGCCAAACTATATTAATGGTTGTCGAGTTAAGCTATATCAAGAACCTCTTACATAGGATATGCTAAGGAGACTCAACACTGCTAAGAAACAAAAAGAAGAAGAGTTAAGGGTTAGAGAAGATGCATAGACAGAGGCCAAAGAGCACATTAGGCCAAATAAGCTAAGATGACTAGGCCTAGATGTCAATCCTGAAGCCCCATGATATCACATGGCCATGTGCCAAACATTAGGTGCAAATGCTTCTGGAATAATTGATCGACGTCCCTTGTGACCTTAGAGGTAGGACATGGAGAGAATGGAAGGATTGTGAGAGCATTGATTGACTCAGGTGTAGTAACTAGTGTAGTTAGATTTTCATACTGCCAGGACCTACAATTGAACATCAATCCCATAGAAGCCTATCTCATAGGGCTAGGAGGTGTGAAAACCCCTTGTTTGGGCGAGGTGGACCTTCCCATCTACCTTCAAGATGCCCCAATGAAAGTCAAAATGCTAGTGTGTGAAGACGAGGACCTTACGGAACCACTTATCTTGGGTCAAGACTGGATCTACGACCATGCAGTCAACTTAAACCTAAGAAATCAACTTCTTCAAGTTTGGGTACATGAACAATGAATTACATTAGAATTAGAGAACTGCATGCTCACAAATCCAGGTGTCATACATTCTTTTATTTCTTCTAAGATTAATCCTCGAGAAGAAATTGTTGAGTGTGTCGATAGCCCTATGATGCAAAGGGTCACAATCCTGGAAGAATAGGCTCAAAGTCACGTGGATCTCTCTTCTTCTTCTTCAAAGACTAAGGCAGCCACAGTAGTTCCACCACAAAGGCAAGCACAATAGTTCAAGAAAATTTCTCTATCAAATAGAAAGACACCATTCAACAAGAATGTAGTTCCAAGCATGAAGCAGATCTGGGTACAAAAAGGAGGACAACCACCGACCTTGCCCCCACAATTCCCATCCAAGCAAGCCAACTAGGCCAGAAGACGAATGAAGAAACTAGGACAAGCTCAACCACAAGGTATCCAACAAGTTTGAGTGCCTAAGAAATTAGTTGCAGCTCAACCAAGAAAATTACAAATATTCGTACCCAAGAAGCTCTTACATACACAACAACCTATGCTCTCCCACATGAGAAAAGTATGGTAGGAGGAAAGAGCTTGAAGGTCCGCAACTTGAGCGATGCTTAACTATTGTATGTATGAGAGCATCCAAGGAGAGATCTGCAAGGGGTAGTTTTGGTACCTTGGAAATCCTTGTATGTATACTAAATGAGAAGACTCCTGCTTATGGTGAGCTAAAGAGAATATGTGAAACTAAGCTTGGTATAGTTTCCCCATGCTATTTTTCAAGAAATATGAAGAAATTCAATTCTCAATATTTGGAAAACATTGCTTTGAAGAGAGGGGACAAGGCCAGGCACTTGAAGAATCTCATCAGTGGACCATCAACAAGGGCATTCATCGACAACGATAGACCAGCCCATGGTCCATCACAAGGATGGGTGTACAATACAAAGAAATAAATATCGATCGACCATTCACCATGTTAAGAATCCTTACTTTGGCAACACCATAACCATGATAGATTAGGAAACCTCTTCATTGGCATACCCTTGAGCACTTAGCTCAAGACCTCCAATTTTTGCACCATACTTCTTCCAATGCATTTTCCAAGTAAGCATGCATAGGGCCACATTACAAGGCCATGCACAAGGCACATATTTTCTTCCACCCATGCACTAACACACTTACCCATCATTTACTATGGGTTATGAGTACTTGGCATGACCATTCATCATCTTTGGAAGAGCTAGAGGACATCACGGGGGCACCATCAATACCTAGGAAGCAATTCAAAGCCAACAGCTGCTCCAACTCAACCTTGATCACCTCTTTTGAGCCACTAGCAGTTTTTGGAAGTTCAACAATGACACATTCTCATTGGAATCCAAGGAAGAAGCATATACAAAGGAACTAAGACTTACAACAGCTAGCAGTGACAAATGAAGAATCGGACAACCGACCCTGCTACATTTGGAAGATAGATGTCTCTTGTTCATATAGGATGGACACTACCTCTCAAAGCACTACATGGGACAACACTTACAACAAGGTTCTATCAGGGACGGAAGACTCGAGAGGGAGAGAGTGTTGGAACTCAAGGTCAAGCACAAGCATGGAAGCACATCAGAAAAGCGAGCACACAAGAAGAGGGAGCAAGTAGGGGGCTCCAAGTGTTGGAAATCAAGGTCAAGCACAAGCATGGAAGCACATCAGAAAAGCGGTCACACAAGAAGAGGGAGCAAGTAGGGAGCTGAAAGAAATGTATGTCAAATTTTTAGAAGAATCCCCTACAAAAACAGTGATTTTGATCACTTAAACCATTGTAAATATCATTTCACCTTTTTGTAACTCCATCTTGTTCAAGATGAGGAGTATTAGAAGTATCCTCCTACCAATTTTCATAATTTTTAAACTCCGTTTGAGCCCTCAAATAAGCCCTGGAACCTAATTTTCAACTAGGCCGGACACTAGGTCTGAGCAGGGCCAAAACTACTCAAAAAACTATAAAAAGATCTAGAGAGCCCGTTTTTTAGGTTAGCTTGTTTGAGATTAGCTTCTTAGTACCTTGTGGTAGATTTGATCTTTTGTAAGAGAACTCTTTTGTAATCGAAGCTTTCCATTGTTCCTCTCTTTGATCTTGCCTTGTGTGCATGTGTGTGTATGTGTGTGCATGCTTGTGCTTTCACTCACGCACTTTGTGCCTTCACTTGCTCATGGTCTTCATATCAGTCTGCACGTCTCCGCGGATTGACAAGTAAAGGAGATGGTGCTTACGCTTGAGCTACACCATTGTTCCTCTCTTTGATCTTGCCTTGTGTGTGTGTGTGTATGTGTGTGCATGCTTGTGTGCTTTCACTCACGTACTTGTGCCTTCACTTGCTCATGGTCCTCCTACCAATCCTCACGCCTCCACGGATTGACAAGTAAAGGAGGTGTTGCTTACGCTTGAGCTACACCAAATGGACATAAGCCTATGGTTACTCATATGCGCATATTTGGTTGTTTGGCATATGCTCTTGTGCCATCACAATAACATCACAAACTTGATGAAAAGGCAAAGAAATGTATATTTGTTGGTTATAGTGTTGAAAGTAAGGGATATTGTTTGTATCATCCATTGATGAACACAATTATTGTGATTCGAGATGTGGTACTTGCTTAAAATTTAGTTTTCCCTCTACTTGAATGCAAAAAACAGCCAATAGTCAGCTCACAAGACGTGTTCGATACACTCATGCCTTTGTTCCAAAATGGTCTTTCGTGTTTCGACTTTGAGGATTACAAGCCTGTTTCCACACCAGTTGAGATAGGATTCAAGTTCTGAGTTGAGGATTCCAGTGATGCATTTGACACTTCTCTATCAGCAAGTTCTAGGATGTCTTATATATGCATGCAATACAAGGCCGGATATAGAGTATGCAGTTTCCCAGTTGAGTCGATTCATGCATAGCCCTAGGACCAAGCAATGGCAAGCGGTGAAATGTGTGTTTAGATATCTCAAAGGCACTTTGAGCTTAGGTCTCGTTTATGGAAGAGATATTTAATCATGCTTGCATGCTTTTACAAATAGTGATTGGGCTAGTTGTTATGATACTCGTGTGTCCAGTAGTGGTAATTACTTTTTCCTTGGAGACTCATGCATATCTTGGTTGAGTAAGAAGTAACCTACAGTGGTGACATCGAGTTGTGAAGCTGAGTATAGGGAAATTTTCACAGCTACAATGGAGTGTATATGGTTGAGATGCCTATTGATGTATCTTTGCATGAAGATTGATGTTGCTATGCATATTCTCATTGATATTCAGAGTGCATTGGCTATTGCACGAAAACCAGTGTTTCATGCACAGACCAAACAAATTGAGGTGCATCATCACTATGTGAGAGAGCACCTTCATGCAAGAGATATTGATTTGGTATATGTGTGGACACAAGATAATGTGGAAGACATATTCACCAAAGCTTTTCCATAGGAAAAGTTTGAAGCTTTTTGCAAATCTTTAGGCTTATTACCTTGTGGGGGCTGATTTTTCACTCCCTGTATGTGTTCACATCATTTGCTCCAAGGGGGTTTGTTACACTTATGTGTTCCTCGAGTAGCTTTGATGTAAAGCTTTTCCCTATACATGGGCACTTTTTACTCTACTACTGGCTAGAGGTATTTTCCCCATGTTACCACATACATGATTCACTCATATGTGGTGGTACATTGTACTTAGGGATATTATTCAGCTCTTACTTTAGTTCAGTTCATTGTCAATTGAGAGAGCTATTCCAGCCATCCGTCTTCTCTTTGTGTCTTGTTGTGTTTGTGCTCCTTGTGTGTGCTTCTTGTGTGTCTCTCGCACTTCTACAAACACCCATCAAAAGCTAAGTAGGATACTTGTGAAAAGATGAGTGCACCATCATTTGCATGCAAAGCCTAGAAAGTACCTGTAAAACTTTGAAGTGGTTTCTCCTCCACCAAATCATAAGGAAATATATATGTAACAAATAAAATCATATGTAGATAGATGAAACATATGTTCAACATTATAAACCATGCAATATTGCATATTAATACTTATAATTGATAGGATATCTCATTCTAATAGAGTTTTTGAGTTTCATATTTGCCATTGTAAAGATGTGTTATACAATGGAAACCATCCCACTATCTTTGTGATCCTTGAAGTTGAGAAGTGTTCCCTCCTAATGAAGATCAAAGTTTCCACTATCTTTAACTTGATGAGGTCCAACTGTAGAGGGTTGCATGTATACCCATGCACCTTTGGAGTATGCATGTGGTAGCCGATGTCCTTTTGCAACTTTGACATTGTGGCATCTTAATATGGGAACTTCATATATCGCTCACTTACAAGCTTTAGATGTTTCCATTGAACCTCAAGATCTTCACGCTAAAATAGTAGTTCAAGATGGAAGATTCAAGGATCTTTGAGTATATACACAAGAGCTTTAATGGTGTGGTACAAAGAGAAATAGTGGAAAAAGATGACTTTTTGGGACCTTGGTATGAACATGTGAGGTTTAGGGGGGAAATAGCTCTTCCTTGAGGTTTTTGAAAAAAAATATATACTTTTGAGGTTAAAACGTGCAAAGATTTTCAAGAGCGCTTTAGAGACTAAAAATAATATGGCGTCCATTCTGAAGTGATATGATGAGTCTTAAAATGTTTTAAAAAAGATTTTCAAGAGCGCTTTAGAGACTAAAAATAATATGGCGTCCATTCTGAAGTGATATGATGAGTCTTAAAATGTTTTTTATCCCATACTAGTTACAAGATTACTTCTCTTTCTAGAGGAAACTCATTAACTAAGGGGGAAATTTGTCTCCCTTTCCCCCTTCAACCTAGTATTTTATAAGGTATAGACTCCACCACCACTCCTTAATCTAAAAGACCCACGAATGGTTCACTTTTTTCCCTAATGTATGGTCAAAAATGAAAATATGGATTTTTAAAAGGTGAGTTTTTATTTAAATCACACCTTTTAGAGTTCCATTTAGCTAAAGTAAGGGCTTAACATAGAGAATATCTCATCTAGAATCGAGACACCTTTGTTTTACTTGGATTTGCACTAGTATTTGATGGAGAAAATATGGAAAATGAGTAAAATTATAGGTAGAACGTCTATTTCATGGTGGTTGGAGCTCAACAAACTAAGAATGAGAAACTAGATGCCTCATTTTTCTATGCCTATTCATTGAAAAAAAAAAAGAAAAGGGGACTTAATATCAAAAATTTCATTTTTTTTACTTAAAATTATCTGACGTTACACTCTACAAAAATCAAATGTAAACCTTACACCTAAACTTGTAATGATTTCTAACCCATAGTTTACTCATTAATAATTCAAAATTCATGAAGGCATACTTTAAACTTTGCAAAACGTCAAAATCTAATCAAATCAAAGGATAAAATTTCATTTCTCCCCAATGTACACCGATGTGCGGGATAAAGGGGGTCCTCCGAGCGTGCAAGTTTATTCTTTCAAATTTCAAGCTTATAAGGAGAGTAGATGTTAAGATTGATCTCTGGTTTCTTTTCTTAATACTTGTACATCAAACAACTAAATAAATATGGACATGGTATGACAAGTTATATAAAAAGATGGATGTGTAGAAAGAGAATCAGATCCCCTTTTTTTTCAAAAGGAAGTTCCACAATAGCCTACTCTCCCAAACTTAAATTAATAGAAAGAACAATTGTACAAGTGAATGGGTCTAGCACCCGTGGGACCCCCCAAATCCCACAAAGGAGAGCTTGTCAGAAGGTCATCCTATGAAAGTTGAGAAAGGGAAGGAGAATCAAAGCCTTTCAAGGTACTTTCGTGACATGGCATAAGGATGTTCATTATGTTGTAAGATAAACCTCTTGGGACGAGGTGGCATCGAATTTAAAATCCTCCAGCACGTACAAAGGAATGTTCGCGTACAAAGGAATGTACTACAACATTCCTTTGTAATGTTCACGCGCGATGGGTTAGTTGGTTGAGTCCCTCACCTCTTGAGGTGAGATTGAGGGCTCGATCCTCTCCACCGGCAGGATAGCTAACCATGCTTTCAAGCATATGCAATGAGTCTAAAACCAGTTGAATGATCGCTTTCTGGCAATTGTAAGTCCGTGTCAAACCAATCTAACCCCAACGCTTGTAGAATAAGGAGGGTCCCACAGATACTATGCCCATTCACCTTGTACCGTTGTAATTTCAAAGTTAAAGCTCCAGGGAGTTGGCTGTGGCATAACCTCCATTAAAAAAAAAAAAAATAAAAAAGTTACTGGTAATGCGGTCCACTATACATCATGAAAAATCGATGAATGCAAAAGCAAATAAACTTGGAGTAGGTAAAACATGGTGCGGTAGATGCGAAAGGGAGATAGATGAGTTAAGGTATTTGTTCTTCTGCTTTACTTTTTCCAGGCCAGTCTAGAAAAGTGGAAAGCCTCTCTTCCAAGCAAAGGAAAGACCTCAACAAATAGGCACTTCTAGGTGAACCGACTGGCTGCTTCTCAGCCGACCTTTGAAATGCAACCAACTGTAGGTGGAGCGACTTCGAGTATGTAGCTCCAAAGGAATGCTGCAACGGTCAGTAACGTCTTGAATGCTTCATCGTTGAGGAGCAGCTTGACAATACTAGGTAGAAGGATAAGTCGTGAAAGATCGATCCAGTGTTCGAAAATTTGTACTTGGAAGGGTCAGACTTTGGTTTGAAGAGTCTATCATATAAACCGTATTGATTTAAACAGGCCTTCTAAATTTCAATAGGACATGTAGAGTGACTTCTCAATTCTGATCTCGTTTTCCAGAATTGAATATAAATTGCTGCTTTCATTTTCAAGCCTTCTAAAAGCAAACTTTTCATGTGGAGATTTATTCAGAGCACTCGTCTCCTCGAAAATGTGCAAGCAGATAACAAACATACAATGTACAAGCAGAAAATTCGGATACGCTGCTAGAGTCAACTGTGCATTGGAACTGTAATCCGAATTTTCATGCAAGCAGAAAATTCGGATACGCTGCTAGAGTCAACTGTGCATTGGAACTGTAATACTTTTCAGTACATGCTTAAAAAATTCACCATTATTGCAGTAGTTGCCAGAGGTAATACAAATGATCATCACCAGTTTGCCAACTAATGCATCAACTCCTGCAAAGGTGGCTGGTGCTGGAGTAGACACTAGATGGTTACAAATTCAGCTCCTGGAGTAGTCTGAAAATACAAGAACTACTAGAAATTCAGTATACAGTACTTGCAGGAAGATGCAGGTCAAGCACTATCTAAGAATTCAGCAGATTATATCCCTGATAGATTTTCTTCAGGAAACTAAACTTTCCGCAGCTACACTATAAGTTCAGACTGATGAAAAACTTTGAATTAGTACGAGGTATGCAATATTAGTGTCCTGTACAGGGAGCAGTCTGAATACAACTATGCAGATGGTTCTCCAATGAACAAAGGATTACATCATAATACCTTGGAGATGCACTGTTATTGTTACAAATAATCATTACATTGCACAGTGATAAAAAGCAGCATGATTAGGAAAATCACTTCGTAGAGGTACACAAATGACAGAGTACTGACATTATGCTAACTGCATCAACAAGGCTCATTGAAACCATTAACTCCAGATTTTTTGCTATCCATTTTTTTAAACCTGCAGTAAAGTATGAAAAAAGTGTCCAATATGGGGTTCCAACCTAGGCAGAGAGAAACTAATATGCCAATAGCTTTACCCAGTTACACCACCATTTCTGGACCTAGAGTAAGGTCTAAGCAACCACAACCTCTCCCTCCAAAAATGGCAATTTGTTATCATGCATGTGTCTTTCTCGAAGTAGGTGAGTACAGCATGTTGCAAATAACATCTCCATTTTCGTTTGCAAAATTATGGAATATCTAGAAGAAAGGTATATCCCTTCAATGTTTCAATGTTGTAAACACCTGGAAAGGACACATGCAAAGCAGGTATGAACAAATTTAAATTCTCAGGCATGCTCCTTGAACTGAAGAGCTGTTCAGATAATACACATATAGAGAACACAACCATGAGAAGTAATAGAAGTAGGAATTCTGTACTTGATGCACACATGTGAATTGTTGATTAATGATACACACTACTCTACCCAAGAATCCTCACAAGAGCACTTTCCATCTTGAAAAACATGTCTTCGATTCTGATCATGTACAATTATTATCCTATGTTCTATTTCAGATATGAGAGATGTGCCAATATGACACTCACAACAAATGGGCTTATCAAACATAACGGAGACAGATTCCCCTACAGGAGTATTGATTAGAGCAAAGGCAAGAGCCATTTTATCACAATAAACACAGAAAGAATGGATTTTGAACTTGCTGAATGCATTCACTTTCTGGGCAAGGTCTTTGAGCTTCAGGTGGATTTGATCTATTTTGACAAGATTCGTCTCCCCAGTATGAAACTGATGTGCATAACCTGTCTTATCAATCCACCAACTGTGTGCCTGTTTCATCGTTGCCTTGTTTTCAATGCTCATGATCTCAATGGTTTTTGCATCTTCCTCCATACCAGCAGATGCATATATATTTGCCATTAGAACATAAGCTGCTGAATCACTTTTGTCTACCTTCAATGCATGCTCAAATGCCCACCTTCCAACAATGATGTCTTCCCATTTCCTACATGCACCCAACAAGGTAGACCAGACTCCACTATTAGGGGATGGCAGCTTCTCAATCACTTCTACTGCCCTGTCAAGGTGACCAGCACGCCCAAATAGATCGATCATGCATGCATAGTGCTCTAAATCCGGGGTAACACCATATTTAGCACTCATATTCATAAAATAAGATTGAGCTTCATCAACAAGGCCAATGCGGCTACATGCACTGAGTACACTCGAGAATGTGGCTACATCTGGAGAGAAGCCTTCTGTCTGCATCTGTTCAAAACATTTAAGTGCTTTAACTACTTCACCTTGTTGGATCAACCCTACAATTAGTGCATTCCAAGAAATGACATCCCTCACAGAAGAATCTTTGAGCAGTTGTTGTGCTTTTGCAGCTGCACCACACTTGGAATACATACCCAGAAGTGCAGTGCAAAGCACAATATTATTATTTGACAGCCCCTGCTTGACAATCTCTCCATGGATTTTCTCACCCTGGTCAGCAGCACCAATGCTGCCACATGCCTTCAAGACACAGGTGAATGTCACACTATCTGGATGAACACCATTTCGCTTCATCTGTTCAAAGGAGAGCAATGCTTGATCATCTGCCTCATGCTGACAATATCCTGCAATCAATGCGTTCCAAGAAACAACATTTTTCAAAGGAAGCTTCTCAAGTATGCCATGTGCTTTTTCCAAAGCACCACACTTAGCATACATGTCTACTAATGCAGTGTCGAGGACTATATCCGTTCCCAGCATACCATTTAGTTCAATCTCATTGTGAATTTCTTCACCTTTATCAGCCGCTTGCAAGCTTCCACAGGCCTGCAATATGCAAGTATAGGTCACTGAATTGGGGGAAAGACCCTCATGCTTTATCTGGCTAAAACACCAAAAAGCTTGTGCACATTTATCATGCTCTATGTATCCTGTTATTAATGCATTCCAGGATATAACATTTCTAACCGGAAGCTCCTCAAGCACCCTATGCGCTTTTGCAAGAGCACCACATTTCGCATATATATCAACTAGAGCAGTACCAAGAATAACATTGTCTCTGAGCATATTTTGGTCCAGAATCCTTTTATGTATCTCTTCACCTATATAATATGCTCTTATGCTACTACACGCTTTCAAAATGCAAGAGAAAGTGGCTGCATCAGGAGAAATGTCATTGCACTGCATCTCTTCATAACATCGAATAGCTTCATATCCTTCACCATGTTCAGCATACCCTGCAAGTAATGCATTCCACGACATGACATTATGAATACGGCACCCCTCAAGTACAGACCTTGCTTTTGTAAAGGATCCACATTTGGCATACATATCGACAAGACTGGTGATAAGTACAGCATTGTCCTGCAGCCACCCCTTCTCTGCTATCTCATCATGTATCTTTTCTCCCTTGAGAGCATGTCTGATGATACCACATGCTTTGAATATGCATAGACATGTGATAGCATCGGGAGAGAATCCTTCACCTTGCATCTGTTCAACACAGTCCAATGCCTTTTCACCTTGACCATGCTCAACATATCCTGTAATCAATGCATTCCAACACACAACATTTCTTAAATAAAGCCCATCAAGGACATCCCATGCCTTTCTGAAAGCCCCACACTTAGCATACATATCTATAAGAGCGCTTCCAAGTTCAGTATGTTTCTCTAAGAGTTTCCTTTGAGCTATCACATTATGAATCCTCTCTCCTTTATCAAGGACACCAGTACTTCCATAGACTTTCAAGAGGCTAGCATACGTAACTGCATCTGGAACATGGTTCTCTTGTTGCATCTGCTCAAAACAGATGAGAGCTTGCTCACCATCACTCTCATTTG
Organism: Ceratopteris richardii; assembly: GCA_020310875.1. Classification (NCBI taxonomy): domain Eukaryota; kingdom Viridiplantae; phylum Streptophyta; class Polypodiopsida; order Polypodiales; family Pteridaceae; genus Ceratopteris; species Ceratopteris richardii. The sequence continues at coordinate 19,630,763 of CM035408.1, read as the reverse complement.
CATATGCACCAATCATTATGTTCCATGAAATAACACTTCGCATGGGAAGTTCCTGGAGTAGTGCCCAAGCTTTTGCAAGAGCACCACAATTGGCATACATGGCCAACAGAGCATTGCCAAGAATGTCATGAGTTGCCAAAAGACCTTGCTGTGCAATCTCATGATGGATTCGTTCACCTTCATCAAGGGCACCTATGTTTCCACATGCTTTCAAAATGCAAGTGAAAGTCACTACATCTGGAGAGAGACCTTCATATTGCATCTGTTCAAGGCAATCTAATGCTTGTTCACCCTTACTATCTTCTACATAACCTGCTATTAATGCATTCCAAGAGACAACATTGCGGACAGGAAGCGCTTCAAGCACTTGCCATGCTTTTGTAAAAGCCCCACTTTTAGCATACATGTCTACCAGAGCAGTTCCAAGCTTGACATGGTTTTGTAGCAACCCTTGTTTTGCTATCTCATCATGAAGCTTTTGGCCCACATCTGTTGCTCCAATGCATCCGCATGCTTTCAATGCACAAGTATATGTAACAGCATCTGGAGATATGCCCTCCTGGATCATCCGATCAAAATGCTTCAAAGCTTGCTTGTTCTTGCCATGGTTGGTGCATCCTGCTATCATAATATTCCAGGATATGAAGTTTCGAACTGGAAGTTCCTGCAGCACTTGTTGAGCCTTTTCAAGAGCACCACACTTGGCATACATATCAATCAATGCATTGCCTAGTACAATGTCCTGCTCCACTACTCCCTCTTTGACAAACTGGTTATAAATTCTTTCTCCTTTGTCATGTTCTTTCATGCTGCCACAAGCTCTTAAAATGCAAGCAATAGTGACAGAATCTGGAAGAAGGCCCTCTCGCTGCATCTCATCAAAGCACAGAAGTGCTTCTTGACCTTTATCATGCTCAACATATCCGGTAATGAGAGCATTCCATGAAATCACATCCCTAACAGGAAGTTCCTCAAGAACTTGGCGAGCTTTCAAAAGAGAACCACATTTAACGTACATCCCCAGCAAGGCAGTGCAAAGCTTAACATTGTTTGTGAGAAAGCCATCTTTGGTAATTAACTCGTGAATCTCCTCTCCTCTTTTAATGGCTCTGATGCTACCACATGCTTTCAATGCATAAACTAAGGTAACTGCATTAGGAATAAGGCCAACCTGCTGCAATTTTGCAAAAATGCAGAGAGCCTCCTCAGGTTGACCTTTATCAGTGTATCCAACTATTATTGCCGTCCATGTAAAGACATCTCCACTCCCATATACATCAAGTAACTCTCTTGCTTTCTCAAGAGCACCACATCTTGCATACATGGTGACCAGGGCATCTGCAAAAACTTCAAGAAGCCCATATCTCTGTATGTGATAATGTAATTTAGTGCCTCTACATAGATCCTTGTGCTTGCTGCAAGCATGTAGCTCGGGCAAGAAAGAATTTTCTTCTACCTTATGTCCAAAAGCACTCAGTGCAATAGGTCTGATTGTCCAATCACTGCGTTCAACCGATGGTACGCTATGGCAACAGTCAAACCACAAAGATTTCTGGGTAGTCGTATGTTTAAAAGATTGACATGCAGGGTTTATTTTGTTGCTCCTCTCCACAAAGTATTCTTTCCAACACTGAAGTACAGAGGGCTTCTTTGCCATGCCAGCTCCATAGGAGAAGTAATAACTGTAGGGACCCCACACTCGTCACCATTGAAAACGCCAGAGATGTTTCCAACATTGAATAGAGAAACTCATACTGGTGAATGGGCCATAATAACCGTCAGAGCTAATAAAAATGTACATTAAAACTGCAGCGACCGAATCGCTCAACGGAGTAAAAGCTAGTCGTAATACCTCGATTCAATCAAATCCAACTTAGCAGATGGATGGTTTTACATTGCATAGTCAAATTATCAGAAGCATTGGCCACAAAAAGAGAAAAGATCAAGTACGTAAGATAATGTTCTACTGTGTAATAAGTACATCTTTAACAACTTGACTTTCAAAGTACATATAACTTCAGGATCGGTAAAGCACCTGGAAAATTACAGATCAATTTCTCGTTCCAAAACTGTTTAGGATATCAGCTTTCAAGCGTATGTGTGCGTGGCTGGGGCTTGTTTTGGGATACTTCCATCGTTAGGGGGTTGAGTGAAACTCGAGTCAACAAACCGATTCGAAAGCAATAATTAAAAGCTCAATCTATAAGAGTATAATTCAAATCAAATATGTATGTGTATTAATTATGAGGTAAATCAAGTTGAAAGAGGAGAAATTATCGAAAGCAAACAAAAGTTGATGAAATAGAGTCTATCTCTACATGGATTTCATGAATTTAGATGAATTCTGCCATGAATTTCTATTGCAAATTGAAGTTTGCAATACCTCATTTGCATTTCCTTGTGAATGAGTAACATAATCATTCAGTGGATTCATCGTGATCGTTAGCATTTGCATAGAATGTTAGCACGAAGAGATATGTTAAAACTGCACATGAGAGCATGAAGTATAAGCATTAATGCGCATGTGTAAAGCTTCCAGTATCACAAGCCCATCCCAATCACAAGCTTCTGGTCACTCAAGAAGAGCAGAAGAGAGAAACAAAAAAAACTTGCACAAGATAAGAGAAAACTTAATGTGTCAGAGTAGGCAAGATGTGATGTAGAGAAAGAGAACATATGATATTATAGATTTGAGTCATATACAATAGCTCTTGAATAATAGCTTCTTGACCAAGCCTCAACCTCCTGACCACCTTGAGCTTTCAAAATCTCATTCATACTTCTTTCAATCTCACTCTCTGTTATGAATTATGGAATGTGTTTAACAAAGAATTGTTGGAGTGTTAATTTATTAATGTATTAATGTGTTTTGGTGTTTTTGATATAGCAGCTTAAGGTTCGTGAGGGCATGAAAAGCATGAAAGGACGAACATCAATAATTCAATTTATTTCATAAAGTTTGTAAATAAACCCGCATAGAGGGTTCTATTTTTAAGAATAGTTACTAAAGTAGTGGTTAGAATAAGGGTCGCTATAGACTGCAATTTCTGTTATTAAAAGCAAAGGCTCTCTACAAAACAGACCAACTTTTACTTTCATGCATGCTTTTTAAAGCCGTTCTCATGTAACCAGTATTTCGACATAATCAAAAGTCCTATAAATATATGCACTTTGTGGACTATCGAAACAAAATGCATGGGGGAGATTGCACCCAATATTGCATTCTGTCTCGTTTCCTTGGATATCTATTTTCTCTGTGTGTTTTCAGCATTCATAACCTCTGTGTGCGTGTGAGTTAAGATCTTGATAATAGTGGTATCAGAGCTCTATGGGCGTCACTATAGAGGGCTCTGTTTCTGTTTGTTTTGGCATTCAATCTCTATTTCGTTGTTCGCTATTCATTGTTCAATGTTCTCTGTTCGCAATTTCGATTCCAATTCCGTCTCCGTCTCTGTTTCCATTTCGGTTTCTGTTTCAGCTCCAGTTCTAGAACCTACGTTTATTCCTTCGGCTTATTCCAAGGCATCGACTAAGGCATATAACGTAGCCATAACTAAGGCATTACTTTGGCATCTTTGACACCCATGGCTCCCTTGGAAACCATTGGCTACGTGCGAACCATTTTTAATTTACGAGTGGCAATAAGGAGTTTTATATTCACCAAGGAGGGAGGATTTGAACTCACAACCTCACTCTCACAAGGGAAGTGTTTTACCACTACACTATCTCTTTGTGTTGTCACTCTAGTTCTCTTTTCTTATATTTAACACAACTTGCATCTCTTTCTTACTTTTTCAATTCCCAAGAACAACCCTTCCTTTTACATTTTAATTCAAGCAATCTTAAAATTGTTTTTACATATCTAGCAAGAGGATTTTGTTCTCGAGTACATATCCATGGATCCTACAAACACCATGGAGGATTTCAGTGAGTCACCTCTACCTGAGGTAACACTCGAGCAACAACTCGAGCTCCTATAGCACAAACTTCTAGGCGCTCGTGACGAGATCCGACAACACGATGAATACTTCAGAAGATGCAATCTAATAACCTTACGAGGGTGGTAAAAGCTATTGTCTCTACCCAATCAGATGACACACATTCCAAGATTGGTGTTAAAAATTACCAGTTTCTATGGTTTGATGGTCATAAGGATGGCCCTTTAGTTCTATCATGGTTATGACAATTTGACGATTTTTATACTAATGAAACATATGTTGAAAGTGAAAAAGTCAAATTTGCCACTAACTATTTAGTAGGAAAGCTCAGCTTTGGTGGAATGTCCTACGTCACAGTACAGATCGTCCAACCATGTGGAAGGATTTCCAAAATAAAGTGAAGGATTCTTTTCTTCCTCCTCAATATCATTTACATGTTTGACGTGCATGGACAACATTTACATGGACGGAGGGTGACACGGTCACTACCTACATGGAGCAGTTCTGTCAAAATTTATAATTGGTTTGAATTCTTGAACATGTACTGAAGGATAGCTTGCAGCGGAAATACGAAGATGGTTTGGAGGTGGGAATCCAAGCCAGGCTTTACACCCTATGACCTACAACCCTCAACGAGGCTATCTCTTTTGCCTATGATGCAGCGAAGGAATTTCAGTCCATAACCAAGTCGATCTCTCTACAACAACCACGTCAACGACCACTTTTTGTTCAACCCAAATTTCCTATAAAGCATAATTTTAATGCCTCATCTTACTCTAGTTTTCCTCATCCTCCATAATCCAATCACTCAACTACACATGTTGCTTCATCTCTCCAACCTACCAAACCACCTACCCTACAAACTTTAGTGGTGGATGCCCAATAGAAGCAACCACATATCACCTGCTAGAATTGTGGTAAACCTAGACATACAAAGATGAAGTGTTGATTGCGACCTCTTCACATGAAACCAACTACAGCTCAATTGCATAACGTGGAGGCCCATAATGAAGAAATTCCTCCTATTTAGACAGAGGAAGCATTGGAGAAGGACTTAAGTACCTTGGGTAATGATATCTCTATTCATTTTTTACTTTGCATGCAGGGTACTTTCAATAAAAAACTGGTTAATATTTTACATGAGGATGGTAGTTCACATGATTTCATTTTACATTTATTAGTACAAGAATTTAAATTAAAAACATTTCCTTCCTTGTATAAAGTGAAAGCTGCATTTCAAGGTAGTCATTATAATGTAACACAAGAAGTGCAAGATGTTATGATTAGCATAGGCCCATACGTAGATGCACGAACATTTTTAATTGCACCTTTGCAATCTTACGATGTTATACTCGGTATGCCTTTTCATCATCATTATAACCAATGCATTGACTACCATACACATACCCTTAACCTTTGAATTTAAAGGTCAAATCATTACTTTGTCTGTGCAGCATGATTTCCAACCATTTCCATTGATTAGTCCTACTCAAGTAAAATGCGCATTCAGGAAAGGATTCCATTCATGCATTGTTTTTGGCAATGTCATAAATTAATACTCATAAACTTCTCGATGCACATAAACCTTTCATGACTACTTATAAGGATTGTTTTATGTTTGATTATCCCTCTGAACTATCACCATCGCGAGGATCCTTTGACCATAGCATAGACTTAATTCTTGGTAGTTCTCCTCCTCATAAAGCACCTTATAGGCATGGCCCACTACATCAAAAGGAAATAGAAAACCAAGTGAAAGACTTACTCCACAAAGGACTTATAAGGGCTAGTTCTTCCCCATTTGGAGCACTAGTTATTTTAGTAGAGAAGAAGAATAAAACTTATCGAATGTGCATTGATTATAGAGCCCTTAACAAGATCACAATAAAGAATAGATACCCTATTCCTAGAATACATGATCTCCTAGATAAATTGTGAGGAGTGTTGGAGTTAGACGTCTGCGGAAGCACGCGAAGAACACAAGGAAGAAGAAGAAGCTTGGAGCACAACACACAATACTAAATGTATTACTAGAGAATGTACAAAGATAAGTAGCCCAGTAGGGCAATAGGCATATATACAAGCCAGGGGAAAAAACCTCCTAAAGAGGGAAAAAAGTGCCTCGGCAGTCCTAGAGTGTTCACACACATCACTACCTAAATATATCAACAAATCCCCCCTGGGAGTGATGCGGTGAACAAGTAGCTAGCATGCATGTATAAGGAAGTGCCAAGCTATGTGGAAATCACTCCACATAAGGAAGTAAGCCCAAAGCTTTGCAGAAAGCTTCAAACTTCTCCCTAGGCAGAGCCTTCGTGAAAACGTCTGCAATGTTCTCCTGCATGGGCACATATGCCAAGCTGATCTCCCATGTAGAGAACCTCTCCCTGACATAATGATAATGCACCTCAATGTGCTTCGTGCAAGCATGGAACACAAGGTTCCTCGCAACTGCCAATGCGCTCTGACTGTCAATGAAGATGGTGGTGGAAGAAGACTGACCAACACCCAAATCAACCATAAGGCATCTGAGCCACACACACTCAATAGTCGCTATGAAAGTTGCCCTATACTCAGCCTCACAACTAGAAGTGGCCACATTAGGCTGCTTCTTGCTCAACCAAGATATACATGAGCTACCAAACATGAAGCAAAAGCCAGTAGTGAACACACGAGTGTCATAGCAACTAGCCCAATCAGAGTCAGAAAAAGCATGCAAATCTGGCGATAGTGATCCCCCCTTGGGATAAAACAACCCAAGTAGCCGAGTACCACTCAAGTAGCAAAAGATGCGCTTAACTGCTTGCCAATGCTTGACTCTTGGGCAATGCATAAACCTACTCATCTGTGAGACAGCACACTGAATATCTAGCTGAGTAATGCATAAGTAAATCAAGCATCCAACTGCCTATTGATAGAGAACAGCATCACATGCGTCTCCAACATCATGAAGACTCATTCGTAAACCTGTTTCCATAGGAGTGGCAATAGGTTTACAGTCTTCAAGGCCAAAACACTGCAATAATGTGTCAATATATTTTGTTTGACACAAGGACATTCCACTATCAACGTGCATAAACTAAATGCCCAAATAATGATGCAAATGCCCCAAATCATACATCTCAAATGAGGCATGCAAATCAGCCTTAAAATCAGCAACATGCTTCTCAATAGGACCAGTGAGGAGCATGTCATCAACATAGACAACAATGATCAGAAGCACATCATTAGCACGCTTAACATATAAGGTGCTTTCAGTTGGACTGATCTCAAAACCATGTGCAATCAGATAGGCATGTATCTTCTCATACCAAGCATGTGGTGCTTGCTTTAAACCATATAATGCCTTCTTTAACCTGCACACCTGGTTTCCATGCCCTTTCTGTACAAAGCCATAGGGCTGAAAAACATACACTTCTTCATGCAAGTCACCATTCAGAAATGTTGTTTTAATGTCCAGATGATGTACATTCCAACCATGATGGGATGCAAGTGCACAGATGCTCCGAACAATAGTCATACGACATGTAGGTGCAAAGGTCTCATCAAAATCAATGCCCCTTTCCTACGCATAACCCTTTGCAACAAGCCTAGCCTTATACCTATCAATTGTTCCATCAGGCTTATGCTTTAGCTTGTAAACCCACTTAGTGCCAATGGCCTTCTTGTCAGGAGGCAAGTCACACAAAGACCAAGTACCATTCTTCATAATAGCATCATATTCAGATTGCATAGTAGCCATCCAATTTTCTGAATTTTGTGCTTCATCAAACGAAACAGGCTCATTCTCATCATAGAGACTAGGCGCAGCCATAGCATAGCAATCTGATGCAAAAGAGGCACTATGAGAGCCTGATCGAGTACGATATCACAGAGGTGCATCTAATTTGCTATCACGCAAAGTCTACACCAGCCATTTTGGCATAGTTTTTACTTGCTCAATATCAGCTCTCTCATCAACAGGTGCATCATGTAAATCTACATAAGAAATGGAATGATCTGCATCATTACCTGAAACCTGCAAAGGTTGAGAAGTTGCCTCATTAGGACTAGTACTAGACTGTCCACCTATAAAAAGAGGCAGCAAAGTATCATACATGTCTTTGGAGCTAATAGATATCATCTTAATACATGAAACCAATGGCTGAATAACATCTTCCACAAAAACAACATCACGGCTAACCAGAATGCGTTTAGTCTGTGGATGATACAGACGATAGCCTTTACTTTCAAAACTATACCCAACAAAAATAAATTTTACTGCTTTATCATCCAATATTCTGCGATGTTGTTCAAGCACTAATGCATATGCCAAACAACCAAAAACACACAGATGAGCAACAGATGGCTTGCAATCATGCCAAGCCTCATGTGGAGGTCCCACTCCATTAAGTACATATTCTGCACACATGATAGCCTCAAGCCAGAAACTATGTGGTAAAGCCTAACTCTTGACCATACACCTCGTCATCTCCATGAGTGACCTGTTCTTTCGTTCAGCAAGTCCATTCTATTGAGGTCTATACAGCACTGTACACTGGTGTTTTATCCCACGTTCAGCCAGAAATGCATTAAAATCAGAAGATATATATTCCCCCCCTCGATCAAAACGGAGGGTGCCCATTTTACATGCTAACAGATTTTTAGCCAAAAGTAAAAACTGTTTGAAGCACATGAACACTTCAAACTTTGCTTTCAATGGATATACCCATGCATGCCTGGAAAAATCATCAATGAAAGTCACGAAGTAAAGATAATTTCCAAAAGAAGGTGTTTGCATAGGACCACAGACATCACTATTTACAAGCTGCAATTTCTGAGTAGCCCGAACTGAACCATCTTTTGGAAATGAGGAACACTGCATTTTGCCCAAAATATAGCCTTCACAAACATGTTTTCCAGGTGCCTCAAGTTTGGGCAAAGAGGACACCATTTCAGATTTCTGCAGACGTAGCAAACTAGCGAAATTCAGATGACCAAAGCATGCATGCCAAAGCTTTGCATCTGACATAGCCTGAGAATTATGTATTGCACATGCCGAATCATTCACAGATCTTTCATAGTCTATGAGCTTATATAGCCCATGACATAAAATGCCAGAAGCAATAATCACATTGCCATTTGACATATCATGAACTGTACATCTGTCATCAACAAATTTCACAACCAAGCCAATCTTGGCTAATGCAGAAACTGATAACAAATTTTTCTTGATCCCTGGCACAAACAAAGCATCTAACAAAGTGAAAGAACTACCATCAGTAGTAGTCAAAATCATCTTACCAACTCCCATAACAGGATAAGAGGAGTTGTTTGTGCATGTAACAATATTCCTTGTAGGGTCAGGCTGGAGTGAAGAGAAGAAACTACGCTACAAGGTAATATGTTTGGTCGCTCCACTGTCAAAGTACCAAACATCTGAGTCTACTGCATACATGCACTGCTCATGAGAAGATGGGTCAAAACTGCAAATAGTAGTAAACGCCCATTCTTCCTCCTGCACAAGATTAGCAGACTCTATTCTTGGTGTAGAGGCTTTTGCAACAACCATTCCAACCTCTTTCTTCTTTGCCTCTTTAGCAGCCAGTTTTGGATAGTTCTTTATGATATGATCATTTCCTTTACAGTACTTGCAATTTTTGCTTTTCTAATTTCTTTTCATCTTTGTCTTCCCTCTTCAATTGTGCAGAATTAGCAGATTTCTGCTTACTAGTTGAAGAGCTCCATTTTCCTTTGCCCTTCTGACTAGCCAAGAAAGCTTGATCTGCAACATGCATAATGGACCTGTTATGCGTGGACTGATTTTCCTGCAACAGAACAGAGACTAACTCCTCAAATGACAAGGCATTTGGATTGCCTTTCATCATCAGCCGGAGAGTAGAAGCAAACTCTGATATGAATCAAGAAGACCATTCAGAATGGTCTACACAAGTGAGCTATTTGGTATAGCTTCATCAGCAGAAATCAACTGTTCCTTCAAGTCTTTGATCTTCATTAGAAAATTGTCCATAGAATCACCTTCATTCATGTGCTCACTCTCCAACTGTTTTCGGAGGTAAGCAACACGAGCCTCATTCCTAGCTTGGTACAATGTGGTAAGTGTATGCCAAGCATCCTTAGTTATTCTGCAAGAGCGAATGTGAGGAATAATGGCACGTTTGACAGACAAAGCTATCAATGCATGTGCCTGGGCATCTCTACCATCCCAACAAATTTTCTCTATAGTAGGTGCAACAAAAACCGCAGCATGAACAGGAATATGCAGAATATCATCATCTTTGACACCTTCTGCATCAGCTTCAGTACCTGTAGTTATAACAGTTGCAAGTGTGATAGGACGTTTTTCAACACCCTGCACAATGTTCCACAATCCTTTTTCAACCAATACATGTCGCATCATATAAGCCCACAACGGGTAGTTGGTACCATCCAACTTATCCTCAATAGCCAACATACGAAATACATCACTGCTTTCAGCCATGGCCGGTGACTAAAATACCTTGATGCAGAAAATTGACTGTATCTTAAAAATTTGAACGGAACTGCCCAGACCAGTTCTGCTAAACCTGTAGCAGGCTCTGACTTATACTAGCGAATGGAAATAGGTATAGACCTTTGGCACAAAAAGAAGAAATAGCCTACACAAGCACTACGATAGTGTGTTCGGAGGCTAAAACGAGCTGAGATTGCGATTTCGGCACCACAAAACGAAGCAATTTTGATCTCGAAAACAGGTTGAGTATGCTCACCAAAATTCGTGTGATTCTGAGACTGCAACCGGAGAGGTGTCGACGATGCCCTAGATGAAGCGACGACCTGCTCTGATACCGATTGTTGGAGTTAGACGTCTGCGGAGGCACGCAAACAACACAAGGAAGAAGAAGAAGCTTGGAGCACAACACACAATACTGAATGTATCACTAGAGAATGTACAAAGATAAGTAGCCCATTAGGGCAATAGGCATATATACAAGCCGGGGGAAAAAAAACCTCCTAAAGAGGGAAAAAAAGTGCCGCGACATTCCTAGAGTGTTCACACACGTCACTACCTAAATATATCAACAAGGAGCTTGTGTCTTTAGTACAATTGATCTTAAACCAGGTTACCATCATATTCGTATGACACAAAGTGATATTTTTAAGACTGCATTTAGAATTCAATCCGGCCATTATAAATTTGCGGTAATGCCCATTGAACTTACTAGTGATCCTACTACATTTGCACGAATGATGAACACCATTTTTCTTGATTACCAAGCTTTTTTTCTTGTATTCTTTGATGATATACTTGTTTACAGTAAGAATGATAGTGAGCATGAGAAGCATCTTAAAACAATTTTTCATTTTCTATGAGAGTACACACTTTATGCTAATCCTTAAAAGAGTTACTTCTTTCACATAAGCTAGAATATCTAGGAAATATTATTTCAAGTGAAGGCATGCATATGGATCCAAAAAAGATTAAAGTTATAGTAGAATGGCCTACACCACAATCAGAAATGATGTTCGTTCTTTTCTTGGGTTGGTTAGTTGCTATAGGAAGTTTGTTCAGAATTTTTCTTATTTAGCATTGCTCCTTACTTTTTATTGAAAAAGAAAATGAAATTTGCACTTTCACATGCACCTGTTTTATAGTTACCTGATTTTTCACAACCATTTCATGTCATTACTGTGTTAATGGTTCAGCAATAGGTGCTATTTTAATGCAAAATGATCATCCCATTGCATTTAAGAGTAGGAAGCTTAAGCCCTCATAAAAGAATTATAGTACATATGATAAAGAATTGTTAGCAGTTGTGCATGTTTTGCAAATTTGGAAACACTCTCTTATGGGATCTTAGGTCTTAATAAAAACCAATCAATGGGCTATTAAGCATTTATTAAATCAGCCTTTAATCTCTGATCAACATCTTAAATGGGCTTCATTCATTCAAAATTTACAACCCATGATCCAATATCAACTTAGTAAAGCTAATGTCATAGCCAATGCTCTTAACCGTTTTCCTTCACATTCTAATGTTTTGTATAATATTCCTACAATCCAAATTCATTCCTTCCAAGAAATGATTTCCACTTATGCATTTGATTTGTACATGGCATGAATTCAACAATGGTGCACCTTTAACTAATGAACATTATACATTTCATCATGGGTTACTTTATTTTCAATGTCGATTATGTATAACCCAAGATTTTAAAGATTTTGTCATAAAAAAAATGCATGAACCATCTTACATAGGTCATAAAGGAATACAGAGCACCATTTTTGCTTGCAAAGATTTCTTCTTTTGGCCCCACATGGAAAAAGATATTTCACATTATGTTTCTCAATGCATCATATGTCAGCATGTAAAACGTCATCATGAGCGCATTAGGAAAAGTCAAGAATGTTATACACATAATGTCAATACAAAACGATTAGCCAAGGAATTCAATGAAAATGATCTTGTATGGTTACATATCATTAAAAGACGTCTCAAAAATATTTTGCAGCATCCTAAAATTAAACTTGCATTGCACTATTATGGACCATTTTGCATTATACAGAAAATTAATGATAATTCATTCAGTTTAGCTATACCATCTCATTGGAATATACATAACTCTTTTCATATTAGTTTACTTAAACCATTTCAAGGAACCTTACCACTCACGCCATTGCTTGATGACCCTCCTTTAATTGAAGAATAATCTAAAATCTTAATTCCTCAGAAAATAATTGATCATGATGTCACTACTACACACATAGGTACTCAATATCATCGATAATGTTAAGTACAAAAATCACTCTATTGAAGAATGTCAATGGATACATAAAACACAATTAACACCCCATTATGACCACTTAATTTTTGCATATCATACACAAACACATTAATGTAACTCCTCCATGAACATTTCCATGCATGTGTTTTTACATGGAACATGCTTATTTTTGTTCTGTGATGGAGCATGTGGCTGGCCATCCATGTTTATTTTTATTTTATCAACTCAGGTCATATGCTTTTTCAATTGAGCAGCATGTTATGAATTATGGAATGTGTTGAACATGAAGTTGTTGGAATGTTAATTTATTAATGTATTAATGTGTTTTGGTGTTTTTGATATAGCAGTTGAAGGTTCGTGAGGGTGTGAAGGGCGTGAAAGGCATGAAAGGACGGATATCAATAATGCGATTTATAATTTATATAGTTTGTAAATAAACCCGTGTAGAGGGTTCTATTTTTAGAAATAGTTAGTAAAGTAGTGGTTAGAATAAGGGTCATTGTAGACTACAATTTATGTTATTAAAACAAAGGCTCTCTACAAAAGAGACCAAGTTTTACTTTCACACATGATTTTTGAATCCGATCTTATGTAACCACTATTTTAACATAATAAAAAAACCTATAAATACATGTACTTTGTGGAGTGTCGATACAGAGTGCATGGGGGGAGATTGCACCCAATACTACGTGTTGTCTCGTTTCCTTGCATATCTATTTTATCTGTGTGTTTTCAACATTCATAACCTCTGTGTGCATGTGAGTTAAGATCTTCATAACACTCTCACTCACAATCTCACTCTCAATCTCAATCACAAGGTAATTCTCGTGGTTTGATCCTCGGCCTCCTCTTGTACAATGGAGCAAATCTCCCTCAAAAGATATTTGATCGTCCCTCCTCAAGGAAGTGCATAATCTAGTAAATTAGGCAAAAGTTGTGTCTCTCTGTATTGCAATGGAAAATTTTGCAAAAACATGTGTTTGCAGTGGACAACTATTTTCTTTAGTAGCATTTATCAAAAGTAGAAGAAAAGCAACAAAAAGACATATCCAAAGTCATCCACAATGTGCATGAGAACACGTATGCATCAAAAGCATGGATTCAAATAAAAATAAAGAAGGCCACTTTTTTTCTTTTTTTTTAAATTCAAGTGTTGGAAAAATTGACATTTTTGTAGTCCCTGTAACTCAAAAATAGTGTGGAATTTGAGAATGCATGTGAGAGGCAAAAATGTTGAGCTCTTCGATCTGCACAATAGTGTTAGAGATGCCCTAGGTCCAAATCAGGCTTGACGTATCAGGTTTGAGCCCTGCAAGTTTAGAAATTCTACAAAGAGAATAAAATCAAGGCATTGTCTTACAATGAACTAACTCTAGAGCCTCAAATGAGGTACTTAAAAATGTGATTCTTTTTTACAAAGACACTTGTATTCTCATATGCATGCTCTACCTTTCTCTCATACGACATTGTTCTTGGTTCTTGCAACTTTCACTTTCAACTTTCAACTAGAAAGCATGATGCACATGAGGTTTAGAGAGAGAATATAAAACTTTTCATCCCTATATTTTTTTTTCTATATGCATAAAATGACCTAAGTATCCATTTTAAACAACATTATCCACACAATGTATAACAAAAAGTTCAAAATGAATGATAGGCTTCTTACAATTCTTCCCTTCTTTGAAGAACTTTGTCCTCAAAGTTGGAAAGAAGGATAATGTGCCACAAAATCATCTAGGTTTACACATGTCAAATCTTCAATAAGATATGTGTGCCATTCTAACAAAATTTCTACTATAGATCAATTTCTAAGTAATCTTTCCCTCCTATCTAATATTATTTTAGGTCGAAGTTCCAAAATGCCATTATCTTTCAGTTTATAATTCACGTACAAAACATGAGCAACATTAGATACATATATTTTAAGTAAGCTAAAGTGAGATACAAGATGCACATTTAAATGTTCAGGCCATCCCAACAAGTAAGCAAGAGATCCAATCTTTTTCAAAACTTTAAAAGGACCTACATATCGTGGAGGAAGTTTATGATCCTTCCCTAGCAATGAGTAAGATCGACGAGGATTGACCTTAAGAAATACCATGTCGTCTATTTGAAATTCAAGTGGTCTTCTCTCCAAATCATAAAATTTATTTTGTCTTTTGTGAGCTTCTTTTATGTGTTGCTTAAATATTTCTACTTCATCCATCTTTTCAATCATTTCTTTAGATACTTCTATTTTATTTGAAAGATTCAAAAAAGAAGGTGGATTCAAACAATTATAACCATACATAGCCTCAAATGGAGTCATTTTTATAGATGCATGCCATGCACTATTGTATGCAAACCCAACTAAGGGTAAATATTCAAACCAATTATCTTTCTTTTCATTCACATACATATGCAACATATCTTTAAGTACGCAATTAACCCTCTCGATTTTCCCATCAGTCTATGGATGGAAAGTTGTACTCATACAAAGTTAAGTACCAATAGATTCAAATGTTGCTTTCCACAAGTTCGATGTGAACCTGAAGGCTCTATGCAAAATTATGCTTTTAGGCATTCTATGCAGTCAAAAAATTTCTTTTACAAACAATTTTGCAACATTCAAGGCAATATAAGTCTTTTTCATAGGAAAGAAATGTGCTAGATTGGTAAGTCAATCAACCACTACAAATATACTATCATGTTTACTTCTGGTTGTAGGCAAATTAGTAATGAATTCCAGAGAGATAGACTCCCACTTATGATTTGGAACATCCAAGGGTTGCAATATTCCAGGCATTCTTTTAAACTCAACTTTCACATATTGGCACTTTAGATATTCACTAACATATTTTCTAACATCCCTCTTTATACACAGCCAAAAATAAGAATATTTTCAAGAACCTTGATGTGCAAGAAAGGTTTGTCATGTAATATATGGAATTTCAATGGAGATGCATAAGATATGCATAATCGATTATTACAATATAAACATCCATTCTTCAAACAAAATTTACCCGCTATTTGCATCCAGAAAACTCAAAATAGATGCATAAAAAGAAACTTCTCTAGTTCTTCTTATATGATTGAGAAAATTGGAATTAATTACAAAAAGAAGATTACATAAAGGTTTTCAACTTAATGCATCAACAACCTTATTTTCCTTAACAACCAAATGCTTAATGTAAAATTAATACTCACTTAATAATTCAATCCAATGCTTTTTCCTATCTTTAAGTAGTGGTTGTGTGAAAATGTATTTTGGACTTTGATAATGTGTTTTCAATTCAAACTTAACCCCTAATAGTAGATGTCTCCAATGCTTAAGTGCATGTACAAGGACAAGCATTTCTAGATCATGAGAATGATAATTAAGTTCATGTTTTTTTTTTGATTCATATGCAACCACCCTACCATCTTGTGAAGGAATGCATCCTATTTGACTACCACTTGCATCACATGCAACCACAAAAGGTTTTCCCGTTTTTATATTTTTAACACACAATTTTCAATGATTCATATGATGTTTAAGAGGCATTAGTCCACACAGATCATGTGTTCTTTTTAGTCAACTCTATAAGGGAATTAGCTATCTTAGAGAAATCCTTGATATGTGCTCTCTCATATTGCACCAATCCTAAAAAACTTCCAATATCCCTTATAGTTTTAGGAATTGGTCAATCAAGTATTGTTTTCACTTTATCATGGTGTTGAAGCTCATCAAGGAAGTGGAGACACAAGAAGAAGGAGCAAGTAGGGAGCTCCAAGCAGCACCTGCCAAATTTTCAAAAGAAATTCCTATAAAACTAGTGATTTTTATCACTAAAAACCATTGTAAATACCATTTCCCATTTTTACAACTCCATTTTGTTCAAGCTGAGGAGTCCTCAAGCTTGAGGAGTATCAGAAGTATCATCCTACCAATTTTCATAATTTTTAGATTCCGTTTGAGTCCCCAAATAAGCCTTGGAACCTATTTTTTAACTAGGCCGGACACTAGGTCTGGATAGGGCCAAAACTACTCAAAAAACTATAAAAAGGGCTGGAAAGCTCATTTGAGGGTTGGCTTGTTGTAGATTTCATCTTTGTAATAGATTTCCTTTGTAATCAAAGTTCTTCCATTGTTCCACTCTTTGCTCTTACTTTGTGCGCGTGTGTGTGTATGTGTGTGCATGCTTGTGTGCTTTCACTCATGCACTTGTGCCGTCACTTGCTTTTGGTCTTCATACCGGTCCTCACGTCTCCACGGATTGACATTTATGAGGTGGAGCTCCTCACGTTGGTACTCACCATTGTGCTAGAGTGACACCAAATTTGGCGCCGTTGCCGGGGAGATAGCTTGGAGGACGAGCGTGTGACGGTAAGACTTAGAGTAGCGACGTTGGAAGGTAAAAAAATCACCATTTTCAGTTCATTTTCTAAGTTTTTCTTCTCCTTCATCTTCATCATCATCTCCATCTCCACCCACCTTCATCTTCTCAGTTTTTTCCATTATTTAGAGTAGATTCACCTCGCTTTTTACTTGTGGTTGTGAGAAACAGCCTTAGAGAGGGTGCAAAACTGAAATGCTGAAGAAATAGTACCAAAATAGCCGAAAATCAGAGTGAACAGCCCCGGACGTGATGAAACCTGCGCCAAGTATTGTGAGTGCAATATCGCGGATTTGAAGGAAGATTTTGCATCTACAGACACATAGGAGTGTCAAGGAGGACACAAGGTACTCATATTTGCAAAAATTTTTGAATTTGGACTCCAAAAAATCCAAGTATCGTGTTCTCCCGCGGTTGAAGTATCGCGATACCTGAGTATCGTGATCTCCTGTGGTCGAGTATCACGATACCTGGCTTTGCTGAATATCGTGTATCGCGTATCGCGAAAGTCCGGTAGCGATACTTGTCAAATATTATCTATCGTGAAATTCCGATCGCGATACCTGTGCGATATCGAGTATCGCGGAAAATTGTTCACGATACTTGTCAAATATCGTGTATCGAGAAATTCAGATCGCGATACTCCTTGAGTATCATGTATCGTGAGTCTCTGATTGCGATACTTGTTGGATATCGTGTATCGCGGAGGCAACTTTCCCGATACCTATCAAATATCGAGTATCGTCGGGAATTCTCTCGCGATACTTGTCGTGTGTCGAGTATCGTGGCAATTTTTTTGGAGTATTGTATATCGTGTATCGCAGATTTTTGATCGCGATACCTGTGACGTATCGAGTATCGTGCCCACCAAGTATCGTGTATCGTGTTTCCGGAAGTATCGAGTATCGATTTTTTGCAGATATCGTGTATCGTGTCTAGTCAAGTGGTCGAATATCGTGTATCGTCTTGCTCAAATATCGAGTATCGTGACTTTTCCAGTGTGTCAAGTGTCGTGTATCGTTTAGTAGAGATATCGCGTATCGTCTGCTTCCAAGTATCGCGATACTTGATAAGTATCATGTATCGCCTGTTTTGAAGCAATCCCAGAGAGGCCCTGTTTCCCTGTTTTAACCCCCAGAACCCTGAACTGGCATAACTTTCTCATACGAAATCCATTCGGAGTGATCTTGGGTTTGTTGGAAAGCTCGTGGGGAGTAAAATTAATATCAGGATTATTAGATAGGGTATTTTTAAGTTGACCCTCAGGTTGGACTAGGAAGCAAGGGGTTCCACAAGATTTTGAGCAATTCAAAGGACAATTGTGGACTTGCAGACAAGGCTTAGGAACCTAAGATCAAGTAGACACTTAGGAAGATAAAGTACCAAATCACTTGAAACTAAGTTCAACTGCACAACCAAGTCAACTCAGGGGTTAACACTACTTGCTAAGTTCATAGATAAGTGAGTCAAAAATGTCACTTAACTGGGAGGGACTCTTGGCTTCTGAAGACATGCATAGATCCATACCTAGGGAAGGTCCTATGTCTATAGTGGAAGGGGAATATAGGATGTCTCTTCAATACATATCCACTAACGTGCAAGGAATACCCATCTACCTTGATGGCTTAAACAGGTCAGTAGCAAGAATGATAAACACTACAGAATTTGAAATAGTTCCAAGACCGGCTGTCAAGTATGAAGGTGGAGTTTATAGGGACAAGATGGGCCAGATATATGTAGTAACCGAAAACCCTGATCGGATTAATGAAAAAGGAGAGTTAGCTCGAGATCAGGCAACTACCTCACAAAATCCATTTGAGACTCAACAAAGAACAGAAAATATGATGTTAGGAAAAACGAGCCAAGGTAGTATACCCAATGGGCCACATGAGCAATTCACCATGCCAGGAATTAACCCCCATGACCACACTAGCCAGAGAATGGGAAATATGAATAGACCTACCTTTAGTACAGAACTGCCACAAGGTGTCCCCATCGTAATTCGACCCCCAAAGCCCAACAAAAGACTAAGACCAATCCAATTGGCCAAATGTATGCGAAAGCATTACGATGGCACAGGAGAGCCGTATGAACACATTGCAGAATTCAAGCAGGTGTTGCGAGCGGAGCAATTGAATGACTTTTTCATGCAATATGAATCCTTTGGGCTAACGCTCACGGGGATAGCCTTGACCTGGTTTCAATCCTTGGATCCAAGTTGCTTTGAACATATTGAACAATTTTTCCAAGAACTTATTTGGGAATTCAGTAAGCGAGGGATCAAGCACAATTCATCATCCTTAATACATAGTTTCAAACAAGCTCCTAACGAGATAGTAAAAAATGCAGCACGAAGATTTAATCAATATGTATCCCGATGCCCCATGACAGAGAGACCTTCTCAGCAAAAAATGATATCCCTATTTTTAGAAGGCCTAACTAATGGAACATTGAGAATCTTAGTATACGTAAAACGATTACAAACCCTAAGTGAGTGTCTTCAGGAGTGCATAGATTTGGAAGACAACTTAGCTGAGGATCTCAAAATCACACAAGATCCTACCAAGTCAGAGAATGTAAGGAGCAATGAAACTTTTAGTTCGAGTTATGTGGAGGAAGTGACAGAGTTAGTGGCCAAAAAACTAGGGATACAAGGACAAAGGAACTACGAGAAATCTTCCTTGAGAGTGCCAATGTTAGGAAGTTGCACACTTTGCGGTGGGGATCATCCATCTCATGTCTGCACCAGAGAAGCATTAGGGTTATCACAACCTTACCCTTACGATAGACAACCAACTCAAGCGCCTAACATGTACTCTTATAGTGAGCAGAAGTACATCAACTACAACACCGAAAACTATCCAATGAATAGACATCCACCGTTGGTACCACCCCACTGTAGACCATACGAGTACCTTCCTACAGAACAAGGCAGAGAAGTTCCTAGGTATAATCCATGTCCAGGATCACGAGGAGCATCTAGACTATATGAACATGGAGGATATGGACAACCTCAACCTATACCAGGACAACAACCACCCCACACACTAGCTCCGATACAAGGGTAGAACCTCACAATACAAGTCGTTTGTCTTGAGTGTGGCAAAGAACAGCTCCTGAGAGATTGTCCTGGACATCCCTCTAGTGCACCAAAGGTTACACCCGTTAATGTAGTAGGCCTGGCACAGGATTCAAGTTCCAGTAGTGATAATGTGGCTCCTATACATGCAATTACCAGGGCACAAGCCTTTCAAAAAGCTAAACTAGCTGAGCAATCAGAGCCAAGTGAATCAGGTGAGCCTAGTAAGAGAAAAACAAGAACATGGAAGGATACTAGAGAGAAAGCCAATCGTAAGTGGACCAAAAGGTTATCCGAACTAGAAGAAAGCCTGAAAGATGCAAAAACAAAAATAGATGATATTGCCTCTCAAAGCCCCTCGCAAGTCAAAACTCCATCCACACCACCTCATCCCCACCCACCAACCAATGTAAATAGACCACCACAATCAGGGTCTGTTCTTGCAGATCCAACCCCAGAAGACTTGGACATGGTGTTCAAGGCATACCAGGCTCGACTTCAAGAAGGGCCAACACCTGCAAACCTAGATAAGAGCTACCCTAGAGCAGATTTAGAGATTGAACGGACAAAAATGTGCATTAAAATGGTGGAACTAGCTCAAGCTATGTTCGAGGCCAATCAATCATTCAATCAGACGAATGCTATTACAACGGGTTTGCACTTCCAGGGATTACTAGATAGATTAGAGCAGTTGGTAAATAAACCTCGTCTCTTTACCTCCACAGGCTCAACCAACTGTTGAAAGAGAAAGCTCGTCACCAAAAAAAGTCTATGTTCCTGACTCCATAGATGATGGAGAACCTCTCTCAATTCAACAACACTCTCAAAAGTTCTTGCGGGAAATACAAGAAGAGAAATGGGCCAAGGAGAAGGATAATCCCCCTCCTATTCTTGAGATTGATGATCTTCATGACCAGTTTCCCCAAGACATCCCGTCTACTTATGGAGACCAAACAGAGCAACAAGAAGATGAAAGATTAGATTTTGAATCTAATTCTTTACAAGAGTTGCCACAATTCACGGGCCCATGGGAATCTGAATCTCTCCAGATCAGAGCTCCCACAATACTGGTAAGAAATGAAGACTCAGTGGTTCCAAGAAACACTGACGTCATGAAGAACACTAAGGTTCAATGTCATCTCACTTTAGAAGAGCTTCTCAAAGCAAAACCTGAGATATGGAATCATGTGAAAGATCAGGTTCCAGAACTTGATTCCCATAGGCCAAAAGCAGGCTCTAAACAAGAAGTTCCAAAGGTACCTCTCGATAAAATAGGAGACATGAGCAAAGGTGAAGAAGGTAATACTTATCTTCCAATCACCTACCAAGGTTACACAACCAAAGCAATCATGGATTCAGGTGCTGGTGCTGCTATTGCAACCACCTCCTTGTGGAAGCGATGGGGCAAGCCCACATTAAGACCAACTAGAATGAAGCTTCAGATGGCTGACGGCCATGTGGAAAAACCTCTAGGATTGCTCGAAGGGATAACTCTAACCACTTGTGGTGTAGAGTTTGAGCACACCTTTGCTATATGTAACTTTGAAAAAAATAATGTCTACGAGATGATCCTAGGAAGACCCTTCCTATGACAACTGCAAATAGTACAGGATTGGGGAACCAACTCCTTGTACTTGCAGCGCTTAGGGGTCACAACCAAGGTCAATTTGAAGGATTACACCTTCAGAGATGTACCACCCCTACAGTGGAATCCTATCCACAAGGAGCAAGAAGATTCAATCTCAGTGCATTCTAAAATTTCATCTGATACATCTTGGATGCATGAAGATACTCATTTATGGATGTGCAAGGTCGCAAAGGAAGAGGAGAAATGCTTAAAGGCAAGAGAAAAAGGAACTTCTCAAGGAGATAGACTAGTTCGAGACCCAGCCTATACGCCGATGATATTTCCAGATGAGGAATTTGAGCCTCATGGTTGGGCAGAAATCCTAGCCACCATGGACATTGCTGTCAATGAAGAACAATGGACACCTCATTGTGATGAGGAGGGATATGATATTTCAGTGTTCATGTGTCGGCCCTTGCTAGAAGAATGTGACTCTAGTGACTTCATAGAAGAAGAAGAGAACGATGATGATCTAGAATCCATTGTGATGGATAGTTGCTTTATTTCAGAGGAGCACTATCTAGAAGACATAGGAATATTTACACAAAAAGAAGAAGAACCTCTCACAAGCATCAAGACGGTAGATTCAAAGGATGAGAGTGAAGGTAGTCAAAAGAAAAAGAAAAGAAAAGTAGTGAAACAGGACGAGGAGGAACCATTGTTTGAAGTACCAGAAAATTTCAAAAAATACAAAGTTGAGGACCGGAAAATTTTGGTACGAATGCCTAAGAGAGAGGCCACAATAGGAGAAGCATATGATAACAAAGAAAAGACAAAAAAAATCGTAGTCACCATGGAAGAGAACGAAGAGAGATGTACATACATAGGAGATGACCTAAGTAAAGAAGAGGAAGTAGAGTTGGTAGCACTATTAAGGGAATATAGAGACGTGTTTGCATGGCACTATAGAGACTTGAAGGGAGTAGATCCAAAAATTTGCTCTCATATGATCCCCATGATAGCAGATGCCAAGCCCACCAAACATAAGCCCTACACATATAATGACACTTATGAAGCCAAAATAAAAGAAGAAATTGATAGATTGATTGAAGCTGGATTTATCTATGAGATTGAGCATACAGAATGGGTGTCCCCCATTGTAGTGGTGCCCAAGAAGAATGGAAAGTTACGTGTGTGTATTAACCTTAAAAAAGTTAATGCCGGCACGATAAGAGATAGTTATCCGGTTCCAATCACTGAACATTTATTGGAGCGTGTTGCAGGCAAGGAAGTTTATAGCTTCCTTGATGGATTTTCAGGTTGCAATCAAGTAGCCATTGCCCCAGAAGATCAACATAAAACAACTTTTGCCACAGAGTGGGGGATCTTTGCATTTCGGGTGATTCCATTTGGGCTCACCAATGCACCTGCAACCTTTCAACGGCTCATGTGTCATGTCTTCAAAGAGTTCTTGCGAAAGAGCTTAGAAGTATATGTGGATGATTTATGTGCTCATTCCCAAGAGCGAAAATACCACATTCCTGAGCTCAAACAGATCTTCAACAAGTGTAGAGAATATCGAGTCTGTCTAAACCCAGAGAAGTGTGTGTTCATGGTACGTCAAGGTAAAATATTAGGTCACATTGTCTCTAAGAACGGGATATCAACAGATGAGGACAAGGTAAAAGCCATAGCGGAGTTGCCGAGGCCAAGGAATGTTAAAGAGGTACAAGCCTTCATGGGCCATTGTGGATATTATCGTAGGTTCATTCACATGTATGCAATCATAGCTAAACCTCTTTATGCCTTGTTGACAAATTTTGAGTGGAACGATGAATGCGAAAAGTCCTTCAATGAGTTGAAGAGACGCTTGTGCACAGCACCAATACTGACCACTCCTGATTGGAATAAGCCATTCCATGTACACGTGGATGCATCCAATTATGCAATAGGATGTGTGTTGTCACAACCAACTGGTGAAGGGAATTTAGATTTTCCTATAGCATATGCTAGCAGGTAGTTGAATGCTGCTGAACGAAACTACACCACAACCGAAAGAGAAGGTTTAGGCATGGTATATGATGTGAAGAAGTTTAGACACTATCTATTGGCCAACAAGTTCAAATTTTTCACTTATCATCAAGCTTTATTATACTTGGTCAATAAACCTTGCAACACAGGACGCTTAGTAAGATGGTTCCTCTTACTAATGGAATATGACTTTGAAGTGGTTGTTAGGCAAGGTAAGACCCACCCCAGAGCGGATCACCTTTCTTGCATCACTTCAGGAGAGCCGCTGCAAGGAGTGTCTGATGAATTGCCCGACACTTATTTGTTCAATCTAGAAGTTGTTCCTAAATGGGCAAATAAGTTGGTACCAGTCCTAACCTTCGGACCCGCAAATAAGAATGTAAATACAAAAAAAGATGAAATTGTAAAATCACAAAGCTATCAAATATTGGCAGGAAGCATGTATAAACAAGATACGGAAGGTGTTCTAGCTTGTTGCATCGAGGACGATGAACATAGCAGTTGGTTGCAACAAGCCCATGAAGGATTGCTAGGAAATCACTATTCTAAACAGCGAACATTGCAGAATCTAAAACGTTTGGGAGTGTATTGGCCTAGCATAGACAAAGAAATTCATGAGTGGATTAAGAATTGTCCAATGTGCAAAGAGAGACCCCCTGTGGAGCATGCCACCCTTTATCACGTGTCATTAATTCGAGATTGGAGTGCTCCATTGGTAGAATTCATGAGATCGGGGACCTTACCCAAGGAGGCTAGTCTAGCAAGGAAACAAAGCATGGAGCAAGAGGCTAAAGACTACGCCTTCTTAGGAGACAACCTATATAGGAGAGGAAAAGATGGTTACTTAAGATTGTGCGTTCACGAATCGGAATATTTGGAAGTCTTAGAAACTGCCCATAGCAGTGTTGTAGGCGGACATTTTGGTCCTGATCGAGTAATTAAGACTATTCTATTCTCAGGACTTTGGTGTCCCACTCTTCATATGGATGTACATACCTATGTGAAGAAATGTGACACATGCCAACATGCCCAATACCCAATTAGAAAAGATGAGATGCCTTTGAGGCCAATGATGGGCGGACGTGCATTCTCGAAGTGGGGCATAGACTTTGTAGGTCCTATTAACCCCCCAGCTAGAAACTCCCATGTAGAATACGTTATTGTAGCCACGGACTACCTTACAAAGTGGGTAGAAGTCAAAGCCACAACGAAGAATGATGCTCAAACAACGACAAAGTTCTTATTTGAGAATGTGTTCACACGATACGGATTACCAATAGAGTTAGTAAGTGATAGAGGCACACACTTCTTGAATGAAGTAATCGAAAATCTTCTCCAGGAATTCTTGGTGATACATAAGAAGTCTGCCCCCTATCATCCACAAGCTAACGGACAAGCTGAGTGCACAAACAAGATCCTATGTAATGTATTGACAAAACTAGTAAATAACAAACGCTTTGACTGGGACAAACAACTTCATCATGCTGTTTGGGCCTACCGAGTTGCCTATAAAATGGCACTCAATGCCACCCCATTTCAGATGGTCTTCGGATAGAATGCTGTGCTACCATTGGACTTCCTAATCCCAACTTTAAAAGTAGCACAAGAGCATGAGTGGAATGGACATGAATTATCCTCTAGGATCTTTGAGCTAGAACGCTTAGGTGAGACAAGGTTACGAGCGGCTGCAGGCATCTATGCTGCAAAGAAAAGGCAAAAGGCATACTTTGATGCACATATCAAGGATAAAGGCTTGAAAGAGGTAGACCTGGTGTTGGTTTATACATTAAAGCAACATGCTCGTAAATTGGAAAAAAGAGGATATGGACCCATGATCATCAATAGAATTTCCACTAGCGGTGCAGTTCAATTGGCCACACTAGAGGGAGATATCCTGCCAAACTATATCAGTGGTTGTCGAGTCAAGCTATATCAAGAACCTCTTACTGAGGATATGCTAAAGAGACTCAACACTGCTAAGAAGCGAAAAGAAGAAGAATTAAGGGTTAGAGAAGAAGCACAGGCTGAGGCGAGAGAACGCATTAGGAGAAATAAGTTAAGACGCCTAGGCCTAGATGTCAATGTTGAGGCCCCAAGATACCACATGGCCATGTGTCAAACATCAAGTGCAATGGCTTCTCAAATAATTGATCGACGTCCTTTTGTGACCATAGCGGTAGGACAAGGGAAGAATGCAAGGACTGTGAGAGCATTGATTGACTCAGGTGCAACAACTAGTGCAGTTAGACTATCCTACTGCCAAGACTTGCAATTGAACATAAAGCCCATAGAAGCCTATCTCATAGGTCTGGGAGGTGTGGAAACCCCTTGTTTGGGCAAGGTGGAACTTCCCATCTACCTTCAAGATGTTCCAATAAAAGTCGAAATGCTAGTGTGTCATGATGAGGACCTTATAGAGCCACTTATCTTGAGTCAAGTTTGGATTTACGACCATGTAGTAAACTTGAACCTAAGAAGTCAATTTCTTCAAGTTTGGATACAGGAACAATGTATTACATTAGAATTAGACAATTGCATGCTCACAAATCCAGAGGTCACACATTCTCGTAGTTCTTCCGAAACTAATCTTCGCAATGAAAATGTTGTGTGTGTCAACAACCCTACGAAGCAAAAGGACTCAATCATGGAAGCAAAAGCTCAAAGGCCAGTAAACCTCTCTTCTTCTTCACATACTAATGCACGTGTAACTCGACAAAAGCGGCAAGCAAAAATGACATCTGCTATATCAACTAGACAGATGGAATTCAAGAAGAAAGAAGCTCAAGGCATGAAGCAGATTTGGGTACGCGAAGGAAAACAACCCCCAGCCTTGCCGCAACCCTTCCCAGTTAGGCAAGTCAACTATGATAAAAGAAGCACCAAGAAGCGAGGACCAGCTCAATCCTACGGACTTCGACAAATTTGGGTACCAAAGCAATCGAGGGAGGCTGACCATAATACCATACAAATTTGGGTGCCAAAGAAGTTAGTTGTAGCTCAAAAAGAGCGATTACAAATGTGGGTACCCAAGACAATCTTACATGCACAAACACCACCAATCTCCCTCACAAGCAAAGCTTCCACAAAAACACCAAGGAGAAGCAAGGGTCACCACCAAGCACACAGCACCAAAGCAGATCAACCCACCTCTTCGACAATCATAAAAAGGCAACCTAAAAGGGTTTGGGTGTGGAAGCCCAAAGTACCACTAGCTTCCAGAGAGCCAAAGAGCCAACGACACTGGATACCAAAATTCAGAAACCACCCAAAGATACAGAGGACAAAGCTTATGTCTATAAGGCCAAACACTACTCTGAAATGGATCCCTATAAGGAGGCTTACATCATTGCAAGATTCAATCGACACCTCCAAAACAAAGATTGCATCAAGTCCACAAGTAACATCAAAAGCCTCGACCCGCAACAACCATGTGCCTTTGGCATAACCTGGTCTTTTGCACCATTCAGGTCATGCATTTCCAAAGTATGCATTAATATAGGGCCACATTACACGGTCGTGCATAGACACCATTGAGAAATCCCAGGCACATGAGGCACAGACGACATATGTAAAATATTTTGTTGATACTAACCTCCTTCTTTCTATTTTGCAACATTGTTTCAAAAAATAAAAGAAGAAGAAGAAAAAGAACGGAACGAAGAGAGCTAGGTGCTTGAAGACACTCGTCAGCGAACCATCAACAAAGACATCCATCAACAAAAAGACAAACCAATGGTCAAACACTGTGATGGAAGTACAATACAAAAAGATAGAGATCAATGGACCTTTCACCATGGTAAGACGTGTATGTTTCAACAACACTATAACCATGATAGATTAGGAACGAGGTAATATGTTTGGTTGCCCCACTGTCAAAATACCAAATATCTGAGTCTACTGCAGACATGCACTGCTCATGAGAAGATGGGTCAAAATTGTAGACAGTAGTAAATGCCCATTCTTCTTCCACAAGATTAGCAGACTCTGTTTTTGGTGTAGAGGCCTCTGCAAGAACCATTCCAGCCTCTTTCTTCTTTGCCTCTTTAGCAGCCAGTTTTGGATAGTTCTTTATGATATGGTCATTCCCTTTACAGTACTTACAAAACAATTTCTGCTTTTCTGATTTCTTCTCATCTTTAACTTCCTTCTTAGAATATGCAGAATTAGCAGATTTCTGCTTACTAGTTGAAGAGCTCCATTTTCCTTTGCCCTTCTGACTAGCCAAGAAAGCTTGATCTGCAAATCGCATAATGGACCTGTTCTGCATGGACTGATCTTCCTACAACAGAATAGAGACTAACTCCTCAAATGATAAGGCATTTGGATTTCCCTTCATCATCAACCGAAGAGTAGAAGCAAAACTCTGATATGAATCAGGAAGACCATTCATAACAATCTGCATAAGTGAGCTATATGGTACTGTTCCTTCAAGTCTTTGATCTTCGTTAGGAAACTGTCCATAGAATCACCTTCATTCATGTGCTCACTCTCCAACTGTTTTCGGAGGTAAGCAACACGAGCCTCATTCCTAGCTTGGTACAATGTGGTAAGTGTGTCACAAGCATCCTTAGCTGTTCTGCAAGAGCGAATGTGAGGAATAATGGCACGTTTGACAAACAAAGCTATCAATGCATGTGCCTGGTCATCTGTGCCATCCCAAAAAATCTGCTCCGTAGTAGGTGCAGTAGAAACCACAGCACGAACAGGAATATGCAGAATATCATCATCTTTGACACCTTCTGCATCAGCTTCAGTACCTGTGGTTGTAACAGTTGCAGGTTTAATAGGACGTTTTTTGACACCCTGCAAAATGTTCCACAGTCCTTTTGCAACCAACACATGTCGCATCATATAAGCCCATAACGGGTAGTTGGTACCATCCAACTTATCCTCAATGGCCAACATATGGAATGCATCACTGCTTTCAGCCATGGCAGGTGACTAAAGTACCTTGATGCAAAAAATTGGTTGTATCCCAAAAAGTTGAACAGAACTGCCCAGATGAATTCTGCTAGACCTAAAAAAAAGTATAAGAAAAAGTAAATGCAAGATTTTCAATGTATCCTATTGTATATCTCCATAGGTCTTAATATCTATGTATTTAAGGATATAAAAACCAACAAGTTGTTGGAGTTTGAGGTCTACGGAAGCACACAAACAACATAAGGAAGAAGAAAAAGCTTGAAGCAAAATACACAATACTGAATGTATTACCACTAGAATGTACAAAGATAAGTGACCCATTAGGGCAATAGGCACATCTACAAGGGGGGGAACCTCCTAATGAGGGGAAAAAGTGCCCCAACAGTTCTAGTGTGCTCACACACATCACTACCTAAATATATCAAAAATCCCCCCCTGGGAGTGATGTGGTGAACAAGGAGCTGGCACTCATGTATAAGGAAGTGCCAAGCTATGTGGAATCACTCCACAAAGGGAAGTAAGCCCAAAGCTTTGCGGAAAGCTTCAAACTTCTCCCTAGAGAGAGCCTTCATGAAAAGGTCTGCAATATTCTCTTGGGTGGGCACGTATGCCAAGCTGATCTCTCCAGCAAAGAACCTCTCCTGACATAATGATAATGCACCTCAATGTAGCTTAGAGCGAGCATGAAACACAAGGTTCCTTGCAATTGTCAATAAGCTCTGACTGTCAGTGAAGATGGTGGTGGCAGAAGATTGACCAACACCCAAATCAGCCATAAGGTATTAGAGAAACACATGCTCAATAGTCACTGTGAAAGCTACCCTATACTCAACCTCACAACTGGAAGTGGCCACAATAGGCTGCTTCTTGGTCAACCAAGATATACATGAGCTACCAAGCATGAAGCAAAAGCCACTAGTGGACACACGAGCATCATAGAAACTAGCCCAGTCAGAGTAAAAAAAACATGTAAATCTAGCGGTAGTGATCCCCCCTTGGGATAAAATAATCCAAGTAGACAGTTACCACTCAAGTCGTGAAAGATGCGCTTAACTACCTGCCAATGCTTAACAATGGGCAATGCATAAACTTGCTCATCTATGAGACAACAAATTGAATATTTGGCTGAGTAATGCAGAAGTAAATCAAACATCCAACAACTTGTTCATAGAGGACAACATCAAATGCATCTCCAACATCATGAAGGCTCAATTGTAAACTTGTCTCCATAGGAGTAGCAATAGGTTTATAGTCTTCAAGGCAAAAATGTTGTAATAATGTGTCAATATATTTCGTTTGACACAAAGCTATTCTGCCATCGACTTGCATAAATTGAATGCCCAAATAGTGATGGCAAATGCCCCAAATCAGACATCTCAAATGAGGCACGCAGATCAGCCTTAAAATCAGCAATATGCTTCTTATGAGGACCAATGAGCAGCATGTCATCAACATACACAACAATGATTAGAGGCACATCATTAGCACGCTTAACATATAAGGTGCTCTCAGTTGGACTATTCTCAAAACCATGTGCAATCAGATAGGCATGTATCTTTTCATACGAAGCACATGGTGCTTGTTTCAAACCATATAATGCCTTTTTCAACCTGCACACTTGGTCTTCATGCCCTTTCTACACAAAGCCATGGGGTTGAAAAACATACACTTCTTCATGCAAGTCACCATTCAAAAATGCAGTTTTAATGTCCAACTGATGTATATTCCAACCATGATGAGCTGCAAAGTGAATAGATGCTACAAACAGTAGTCATTCGGCAAGTAGGAGCAAAGGTCTCATCAAGATCAATGCCTCTTTTGTGAGCATAACCCTTTGCAACAATCCTAGCTTTATACTTGTCAACTGTTCCATCAGGCTTACGCTTCAGCTTGTATACCCTCTTAGTGCCAATGGCCTTCTTGCCAGGAGGCAAGTCACATAATGACCATGTACCATTCTTCATTATAACACCATATTGAGATTGCATAATAGCCATCCAATTTTATGAATTTTGTGCTTCATCAAATGAAGCACGATCATTCTCATCACAAAGACTAGAGGCAGCCATAGCATAGCAATCTGATCCAAAAGAGGCACTATGAGAGCCTCAATGAGCATGATATGAAAGAGGTGCATTAAATTTGCTATCACGCAAAGTCAACACCAACCGTTTTGGCATAGTTTTTGCCTCCTCAATATCAGTTTTCTCATCAACAAGTGAATCATGTAAGTTTGCATTAAAAATGGAATGATCTGCATCATCACATGAAACCTATAAAGGCTGAGAAGAAGCCGCATTAGGACCAACACTAGACTCTCCACCTGAAAAAAGAGGTAGCAAAGTATCATACATGTCTTTGGAGCTAATAGATGTCTCCTTAGTACATGAAAGTGATGGTTGTATATCATCTTCCACAAAAACATCATGGCTAACCAAAATGTGTTTAGTCTGTGGATGATACAGACAATAGCCTTTGCTTTCAGAACTATATGCAACAAAAATACATTTCACTGCTTTATCATCCAATTTTCTATGTTGTTGTTCAGGCACTAATGCATATGCGAAACAACCAAAAACACATAGGTAAGCAACAGATGGCTTATGACCATGCCAAGCCTCATCTAGAGTCATAGACTGCAATGCTTTAGTGGGACACCTATTAAGTACATATGCTACATACATAACAGCCTCAAGCTAGAAACTATGTG
This sequence comes from Ceratopteris richardii, assembly GCA_020310875.1. Taxonomy (NCBI): domain Eukaryota; kingdom Viridiplantae; phylum Streptophyta; class Polypodiopsida; order Polypodiales; family Pteridaceae; genus Ceratopteris; species Ceratopteris richardii. The sequence continues at coordinate 19,599,394 of CM035408.1, read as the reverse complement.
GTAAAGCCTGACTGTTGACGATAAACCTCGCCATCTCCATAAGTGACTTGTTCTTCCATTCAACAACTCCATTCTGTTGAGGTGTATATGACATTGTACATAGAAATTTTATCCCACATTCAGCTAGAAATGCATTAAATTTAGAAGACATATACTCCCCCCCTCGATCAGAATGGAGGGTGCCCATTTTACATGCTAACAGATTTCCAACCAAACCAGAAACTGTTTGAAGCACATATACACTTTGGACTATGCTTTCAATGGATATACCCATGCATGCTTGGGAAAATCATCAATGAAAGTCATGAGGTAAAGATAGTTTCCAAAACAGGGTGTTTGCATAGGACCATAGACATCACTGTGAACAAGCTACAATTTCTGAGTAGCTGGGACTGAACCATCTTTTGGGAATGAGGAACGCTGCATTTTGCCCAAAATACAGCCTTCACATACATGTTTATTGGGTGCCTCAAGTTTGGGAAAAGAGGACACCATTTCAAATTTTTGCAGGCATAGAAAACTAGAAAAATTCAGATGAACAAAGCGTGCATGCCAACGCTTTGCATCTGACATAGCTTGAGAATTATGTATTGTACATGCTAAATCATTCACAAATTTTTCATAGTCTATGAGCTTATACAGCCCATGACATAAAATGCCAAAAGCAATAATGACATCTCCATTTGACAGATCATGAATTGTACATTTGTCATCGACAAATTTCACAACCAAGCCAATCTTGGCTAATGCTAAAACTGATAACAGATTTTCCTTGATCCTTGGCACAAGTAAAGCATCTGGCAATGTAAAAGAACTACCATCAACCATAGTCAGAATGATCTTACCAACTCCCATAACAAAATAAGAGGAGTTGTTGGTGCATGTGACAGTATTCCCTGTAGGGGCACACTCGAGTGAAGTGAAGAAACTGCACTACAAGGTAATATGTTTGGTCGCCCCACTATCAAAGTACCAAACATCTAAATCTACTGTAGACATACACTATTCATGAGAAGATGGGCTGCAAACAGTGGTAAATGCCCATTGTTCATTCTGCACAAGATTAGAAGACTTTGTTTTGGGTGTAGATGCCTCTGCAACAAACATTCCAACCTCTTTGTTCCTTCCCTCTTTAGCAGCCAGTTTTGGACAGCTCTTTATTACATGATCAACTTTACAATATTTGCAAAACAAATTTTGCTTTTCTGTTTTCTTCTCTTCTTTGTGTTTCTTTGATTGTGCAGAATTAGCACATTTTTGCTTACTAGTAGAAGAGCTCCATTTATCTTTGCCCTTTTGACTATCTAGAAAAGCTTGATCTACAACACACATAATAGACCTGTTCTACCTAGACTAATCTTCCTGCAATAGAACAGAGACTAACTCCTCAAATGTTAAGGCATTTGAATTGCCTTTCATCATCAAACGAAGAGTACTAGAAGCAAAACTCTGATATGAATTGGGAAGACCATTCAAAACAGATTGCAGAAGTGAACTGCTAGGCAAGAATTCATCAGCAGAAATCAATTGTTCCTTCAAATCTTTGATCTTTATCACAAAACTATCCATGGAATCTCCTTCATTCATGTGCTCACTCTCCAATTGTTTTTGGAGGTAAGCAACATGAGCCTCATTCCTTGCCTGGTAGAAAGTGATAAGTGTATCCCAAGCATCCTTCGCTATTCTACAAGAGTGAATATGAGGAATAATGGTACGTTTGATAGACAATGCTATCAATGCATGTGCCTAAGCATCTCTGCCATCCCAACAAATTTGCTCTACAGTAGGTGCAATAGAACCTGCAACACAAACAACAATCTATATAATATCACCATCTTCGATGCCATTTGCATCAGCTTCAGTACCTGTATTTATAGGTGTAATAGGACGTTTTTCAATACCCTATGCTTCATGAAGGAAGTAGTTCAAAAGTATTCCTAGAGAAGGAGGCTGAGTCGCACATCCGATTACAGATCTCACAGCCCTTCAATGAAACATTGCACACAACCAAAGGAAAAGACAAACTCATTGGGGACACCCCAATTATTCCACCAACATGGCTCAATGTGGAGGTGGCATAGCTAAAACTGATAGTGACATGGACACCCAACAACAATTGGTGGATGCTCATAAGGAATATGAGCAAGATCATATAGAGAAAAATTGATTTAAAGCACTTAGCAAGAATTTAATTCCTCGAGCTTGAGGAGCATTAGAACTATCTACCTACCAAGTTTCATAATTTTTAGAGCTCGTTTGAGCCTCCAAAATAGCCTAGGAACCTAATTTTTAACTAGGCCGAACACTAGGTTTGGACATGGCCACTAGCTAGTCAAAAACTATAAAAGGAGCTAGAGAGCTCATTTTTGGGAGAAAAAATTGTGGATTGAACTAAAGAAGAGCTTTTCTAATTGTGTTTGGATCTTAATCAAAGCTTCCATTGTCTCACACTTTGATCTTACTTGTGTGCACGTGTGTGTGTGTATGTGTGTGCATGCTTGTGTGCTTCTCCATCACCATTTGTGCACATCACTTGCTCGAGGTCTCCATACCATCCTCATGTCTTCCCATACTGACATTAAAGGAGGCACTGAGCTACACCAAAATTTGGCGCCGTTGTCGGGGAGAGAGCTTTGAGGACGAGCGTGTGATGGTAAGATGTAGAGTTGTGATGTTGGCATTGTAGGTAATTTCTTTACTTTTCCTTATTTTTCTCTTTTCTTACTTCACCACCATCATCCTCACCATCTCCCACCTCCATCCCCATCATCGCAAAATTTTTAGTTTTTTTGGTCATATCACCTTCCCCACCTCATTTCCCTCATTTCACTTGTGAGAGAGAGCGAGAGAGCAATTTGTGTGTGCTATTTTTGCATGTTTCTTGTGTTGGAAAACAATGTCCCAATGACAAAATGGTCTAGCATGTTACTTATTGTACACATTATACAAGTTGCTCTTCAAAACTAGACGGGCGTTCAAAGAATCTATATATTTTGTTCTTAGGTGTTCTACAACCAAAATAACAGGGTGATGTGGATAGAACAAAATCTTCTCATATAACCGTCCAGGATTCAAATCCCCTGATCGGCAGCGCAAAACGCGATGAGGTTTTTAAAATATGCTTTTGAAAAAAAAAACAACACACGAAAATAACGGACGTCAACAGTTTCGCGATTGATTTTGGAACACGATCAAGTGATTTATTCAAGAGCTTTACGATCGCTAGCTTTTGGGAATTGCTTTATTATGATGAAGGCTCTACTATAAAAGAAGCCATTGGGCTCACTATCTTGTATCCTTCACCTACTTTTCAACACAAGCCTTGAGCTTGGACCTCAATAGAGGTGGTGTTTCTTCTAGCACATGGGGCAGCCATGGTGCTAACTTGAAGCATGTTGAGGAGCTGCTATGGAGTTCTTCTTGGAGATTCTTCTTGGAGAAGATGAAGGGTGTGCTCACACTCTAGCTCATGGAGAGGAGGTTATCTCTTGTTCATAGAAAGAAGACTTGGTCATTAGCAGCTTGATGGTGAGGATCGGCCATCTACATGGTGTATTTGAAGATTATCTTCTACATGAAGATTTCAGGCTACTTCAAAGACATTGGATGGTGTTTAACATAAGATTTACATCTTATGTTAAGTATTCAGGTACATATTCTCTTTATGCACACAGGTACTACTTGGAGTTTATGGAGGCGATAACATCCATATCAGGAGGAGTCCTATTCGGCATAGGTACAAGAGAAACAGTACGTATATGCTTTATGCATATTTGGATGAGGTGTTTGAGAAGGTGTGTTCACATGAGTTTGAGGATTTCTGGCAGCAAACTTGTTAGCATTCTTTGCTACTTTTTAAGTATGTGATATTTTCACACATGTATCTGACTTAGGGTCTTACATAGCCTAAGGTTAGATGAGGGTTTGTTGATTATCAGTTTCACACTGATCCTTCCTCTTTCAGTCACTCATATTCACTCTTCTATAACCTATTAGGTCACACATCTCATGTATATTCAGATTTTTGCCCATACATCTGAATATGTTTGTACATTTGTACATTCACTCATCCATCTATTTCTCATCACATAGAGTGGTTGAGAGTTTTGCTCCCACATTGTACATTGAACATTGGTATATATGATACTATGAGTAAGTGATGGCTTACGTAAGACTTTACACATGTTGACTAGTCTCTCTCTATCTTTGTCTCATCATTTGTATGATTAAATGTGGTAATGGAAATATGGTTATTGCAAAAGGAAGCAAAGTTGGCCCACTTTATCTTTTATTTGTATCATAGAAATAATACTTGTTAGCTGTTATTGAATAGCATATGGCTTGTATTTGGCATGCCCGTTTGGGCCACATATCTTATAGTGGAATGGAAAATATTACATGCGTTATCTTTCTCTAATTTTTCATTTTGTGAGCATTGTCAATATGGAAAGAAAATTGGGAATGTGCATAAAATGAACATTGACTCTTCAATACAACCTTTAGATCTCATTCATATAGATGTGTATGGTCCTATGCCCACAAGGTCATTAGGTGGTTCTCTTTACTTTGTCACTTTCATAGATGATGCTACTAAAAAATTCAAGGTATATCCTATCAAATCGAAGGATGAGGTATTTTCTATTTTTAGAAAATGGCTTGCTTTAGTTGAGATTGAAAGATAATGGGGTGAATATACCTCACATGAATTCAACCTTTTTTGTTAGTCTAGAGGAATTCATAGAGAGTTTATAGCTCCTTATAACCCTAGTACAAAATGGTGTAGCTGAAAGGATGAATAGAACTATTCAAGATATAATTTTTATGCTACATCATGCAAATCTTTCACAAGGCTTTTGGGCAAAACAGTATTGACTGCAGTTCATGTGATTAACCTTTCACTTAGTACTACCAAAGGTTTGAAAGTGGCACAAGGATTATGGATAGGGAAGCCACCATATTGATCATCTTTGATATTGGGGTGTGAAGCATATGTTTATACACCCAAGAATCTTAGACAAAAGTTGGACCATAAGTTAAAGAAATGCATTTTTCTTGGATATGGTCAAGAAGGACAATTTGGATATCGCTTATGGGATCCTGAAACATGGTCGATGATCAGAAGTAGTGATGTCATTTTTAATGATTCTAAGATGCATAAACAACCCATTAAGGAGGTTGAAGTGAGAAAAGTGGTGTTTGAGGATACTAGTTCTCCAAATCACATACATAAAAATGTTGCACATAGGAATGGTCAAGAAAATGCCCAATCAGATTAGTCTGTAGATGTTCCTGTCCATCAATCATTGAAACGCTCTACACGTGTCTCACATCCACATGATAGATATGTTCAAGGTTTGGATTTTGTTAGACTAACAGATGCTAGTGAGCCCTTTTGCTGCGAAAAAGCTATGCAAGTAGAAGATCATGTCAAAGGGTAGGAAAGCTTTACTGGGACAGAGTGATGCAATTATAGGTATGGACTGGTTAGTTTAAAATTATGTGACAATCAATTGCAAACAAAGAACAATAATTTTAAGGCTAGATGGTGAATCTATGCAGATCCTAAGTGATTCGCATAATCCTAGGCCTATTCTCCTCTTAGCCATGTAGATAGTTAGAGGTATATATGATGGATGCAAAACATTTGTTGTGTACATGAATAATTTGCATGGGGAAGACAATGAGGAAAAACTTCCGAATTATGTAGAAAATTTTTTGAAAGAATATATAAATGTATTTTTAGAATAATTTCCTATTATACCTCCACCTAGGCAATATGACCATGCCAATGACCTCTATCTAGGGAGTGAACCATATTCTAGAACATACTATAGATTTAACATAGATGAAATAAATGAGCTTAAGATTCAATTAGATTGTCTTTTAAAGAAACAATTAATAAGACTGAGTGTATCACCTTTACAAGCACCTTTTTTATTTCCAAAAGAAGAAAAAGATGGTTCTTATATATTATGCATTGATAATAGGGGGTTGAATAAGAGAGCAATTAAAAATAAGTACCCACTCCCTCATATAGATGACTTATTGGGTCAATTAAGTGGATTGATTGTATTCACTAAGATTGACTTAATGTCTAGATATCACCAAATTAGGATCAAAGTAGAAGGCATACCCAAGACAACTTTTTGAACACATTATGGAACCTATGAGTTTACTATTTTTTGGATTAACAAATGCTCCTTCCACATTCATGTTCTTGATGAACAATAGTTTTCATGATTATTTAGATGAATTCAACTATTGATTTATTTTGATAGTGATGTGTGTAAACACCCTTCGGACTGCTAAGGTACTTTTTCCCTCTTTAGGAGTTTTTTTCCCCAACTTGTATATATGCCTATAACCCTAACATGCCACTTATATTTGGCCATTCACTTGGAAATTCATTCAGTGTAGTATTGTGCTCCAAGCTTCTTCTTCTTCCTTGTGCTTTTTGTGTGCTTGCTCAGACCTTAAACTCTAATAATTGGTATCACAAGAGGTTTCTGCTTCATCTGGGGTGTGCAAAAAATTATATCCTTTTGTGTCAAATATATATGAAAGAGGTCATTGCTTCATCTAGGATGTGCTAGCAATTTTTCCCTTTGTCCTTTTGGTTTGCTAGTACAAGAGCCTCAAAGTTTACTATAGGTTTAGTTGAACTTGATATGGTGGTTCTGTTCAACTTTCTGAGATACAATCATTCTTCTACATCATGGTATTTAGTCAGTGGCCATGGCTAAAAACAATGATGTATTCGGTATTTTGGTTGTTGAGGACAAGTTGGATGGTACCAACTACCCATTATGGGCATATATGATGTGTCATGTATTCTTAGCAAAAGGATTGTGGAATATTGTGCAGGGTATTGAAAAATTCCCTACTACACATGAAAATACAATTATTGAAGGTGATGTAGATGGCATTGAAGATGATGATCTCCAAATTCTTGTTCCTGTTGTGGTTCCTGCTGTAGCTACTGTAAATCAACTTTGTTGGGATGGTAGAGATGCTCAAGCACATGCATTGATAGCCTTGTCTATCAAACATGCCATTAGCCCTCATATTTTCTCTTGCAAAACAACAAAGGATTCTTGGGATACACTTACCACTTTGTACCAAGCAAGAAATGAGGCTCATGTTGCTTACCTCTAAAAATAGTTGGAGAGTGAGCATATGAATGAAGGAGATTCTATGGAAAATTTCTTGGCAAAGATCAAATATTTGAAGGAACAATTGATTTTTGTTGATGAAGTCTAACCATATAGTTCATATCAAAGTTTTGCTCCTACTACTCTTCGATTGATGATGAAAGGTAATCCAAATGCCTTAACATTTGAGGAGTTAGTATTTGTTTTATTGCAGGAAGATCGATCCAAGCAAAATAGGTCTATTATGCATGTTGCAAATAAAGCTTTCTTAGCTAGCAAGTAGGTCAAGGATAAATGGAGCTCATCTACTAGTAAGCAAAAATTTGCTAATGTTGCACACTCAAAGAAGGAAGACAAAGATGAGAAGAAAGAAAAGCAGAAACAATTTTGGAAATATTATAAAGGAAATGATCATGTCATAAAGAGTTCTCCAAATCTGCAAAAGGGGCAAAGAAGAAAGATGTTGGAATGGTTGTTGTAGAGGCCTCTACACCAAAAACAAAGTCTGCTAATCTTGTGCACAATGAAGCATGGGTGTTTACTACTGTATGCAGTTATGAATCATCTTCTCATGAGTAGTGTATGTCTATAGTATACTTGGATGTTTTGTACTTTGATAGTGGTGCAACGAAACATATTATCTCACAATGCAGTTTCTTTAGTTCACTTAAGTGTGCCCCTACAGGGAATACTGTCACATGCACAAACAACTCCTTATATCCTGTAATGGGAGTTGGTAGGATAATTTTGACTACTACTGATGGTAGTTCTTTGACATTGTCAGATGTATTGTAAGTGTCAGGGATCGAGAAAACTCTGATGTTGGTTTTAGCATTAATCAAGATGGGCTTGGTTATTAAATTTGTTGATGATAGGTGTGAAAATCATGATCTTTCATATGGTGAAGTCATTATTGCTTCTCGCATTTTATGTCATGGGCTATATAAGCTCATATACTATGCAAAATATGTGAATGATTCAGCATGTGTAGTTCAAGATTCTCAGGCTATCTAAGATGCGAAGCTTTGGCATGCATCTTTGGCCATCAAAATTATGCTAGTTTGCTATGCCTATAGAAATCTAATATGGTGTCCTATCTGCCCAAAATTAAGGTGCCTTGTAAACATGTATGCAAAGGTTTTATTTTGGGAAAAATGCAGTGTTCTTCCTTCCCTTAAGATGGTTCAGTTAGAGATGTTCATAAATTGTAGCTTGTTCATAGTGATGTCTTTGGTCCTATGTAGACACCTTCTTTTGGGAACTACTTTTACTTTGTGATGTTCATTGATGATTTTTCTAGGCATGCATGGGTTTATCCATTGAAAGCAAAGTTCAAAGTGTTTGTGTGCTTCAAAGAGTTTTTGGTTATGGCTGAAAATTTGTCACCATGTAAATTGGGCACCTCCACATGATAATGCAGATCATCCCATTTCTGATGTAGATTTACATGATGCAGTTGTTGATGATAGAACTTATATAGAGAAGAAAAAAACTATTTCTAAACAGCTTGTCTATATTTTAGGAGATAGCAAGTTAGATGCACCTCTATCATATCATACTTGTTTAGGCTCTCATAGTGGTTCCTTTACATCAGATTGTTATGTGATGGCTGTCTCTAATCTTTACGATGAGAATGAGCATTTTCTTTTGATGAAGCACAAAATCTTGGAAATTGGATGGCTGTTATGCAATCGAATTATGATGCTATTATGAAGAATGGTACTTGGTCTTTATGTGATTTTCTTCCCAAAAAAATGGCCATTGGCACTAAATGGGTATTCAATCTTAAATGTAAGACTAATGGAATAGTTGATAGTTATAAGGCTAGGTTTGTTGCAAAATGTTATGCTCAAGAGAGAGGCATTGATTTTGATGAGACCTTTGCACCCACTTGTCAAATGACCATTGTTCATAGAATCTATGCACTTGTAGATCATCGTGGTTGGAATGTACATCAGCTAGACATTAAAACTGCATTTCTGAATGGTGTCTTACATGGAGAAGTGTATATATTCCAGTCTCATGGGTTTGTGCAGAAAGGGCACAAAAAAAATGTTGATATATTTCATTAATGATGTGTGTGAACACACTTAGGACCATCAAGGAATTTTTTTTCCCTCTTTAGGAGTTTTTTCCCCACCTTGTATATATGCCTATAACCGTATCAAGTCAAGTATCTTTGTACATTCACTTGGTAATACATTTACTATTGTGTGTTGTGCTCCAAGCTTCTTCTTCTTCCTTGTCTTGTTTGCCTGCTTCCACAAACCTCAAACTCCAACAATTGGTATCAGAGCAGGTCCCTGCTTCATCTAGGGTTTCATCAACACCCCTCCAGTCACAGTCCCAAAATTGCATGAAAATTGGTGAAGATACTCAAGATGATTATGAGTTCAAAACTTCTTTTCTTTGTGGTGCCAAAATTTGGATTGTTCGATTGAGTTACTAAGTGAGTATGATTTTGACATTAAGTATTTGGATGGTTAGGAAAATAAGGTCCCTAATGCATTGAGTCAAAAGCCTTTATGTAATCTCCTTTTTGTAAGAAAATCTGATTTTCTCAATCAAATACAAGAAGAACTGAAACACGATTCTTTTTATGGACTTATTTTAAGTTTTATACATGCAAAGAAGGGTTTGATGTATCAAGAAAAATTTCATTTGCAAAATGGATTTTTATATTGTAACAATCGATTATGCGTTTCTCATGAATCTCCATAGAAATTTCATATATTACATGATTGTCATGACCCACCTTTTCTTGCACATCCAAGTTATTTGGGGTCCTATGATAAGACAAAGTATTCTTATTTTTTTCCATTTTTGAAGAGGGATAATAGGAAATAAAGTGCTAACATGTGAAAGCCAAGATTAAAACAATGCTTGTAATACTACAACCTTTGGATGTTCCAAATCAGAAGTAGGAGCTCATCTCTATGGAATTCATCACTAAATTGCCTACAATAAGAAGTAAAGATGACGCTATATTTTTATTGGTTCATGTGTTGGAGTTCAGGGTCTGTGGAATCATGTGAACAACACAAGGAAGAAGAAGAAGCTTGGAGCACAACACACAATACTGAATGTATTACCACTAGAATGTACAAAGATAAGTACCCCATTAGGGTAAAATGCGTATATACAAGCTGGGGAAATAACCTCCTAAAGAGGGCAAAAAGTGCCTCGGCAATCCTAGTGTGTTCACACACATCACTACCTAAATATATCAACAAATCCCCCCTGGGAGTGATGCGATGAACAAGGAGCTGGCACTTATGTATAAGGAAGTGCCAAGCTATGTGGAATCAATCCACAAAAGGAAGTAAGCCCAAAGCTTTGCAGAAAGCTTCAAACTTCTCCCTAGGCAGAGCCTTTGAGAAAAGGTCTACAATGTTCTCATATGTGGACATATATGCCGAACTGATCTCCTGAGCAGAGAAGCTCTCCTTGACAAAATGATAGTGCACCTCAATGTGCTTAGTGTGAGCATGGAACATAGGGTTCCTCGCAATTGCCAATGCACTCTTATTGTGAGTGAAGATGGTGATGACAAAATAAAGACCAACACCCAAATTAGCCATATGGCGTCTAAGCCACACACACTCAACAATCACTGTGGAAGCTGCCCTATACTCAGCCTCACAACTAGAAGTGGCCACAGTAGGCTGCTTCTTACTTAACCAAGATATACATGAGCTACCAAGCATGAAGCAAAAGCCACAAGTGGACACACGAGTGTCATAGCAAGCAGCCTAGTCAGAGTAAAAAAAAAAAGCATGTAAATCTGGAGGTAGTGATCCCCCCTTGGGATAAAACAATCCAAGTAGTCAGGTACCATTCAAGTAGTGAAACATGTGCTTAATCACCTACCAATGCTTGACAACCTGGGCAATGCATAAACTTGCTCATCTGTGAGACAACAAACTAAATATCTCATCGATTAATGCATAAGTAAATCAAACATCCAATAGCCTACTCGTAGAGAACAACATCAAATGCATCTCCAACATCATGAAGACTCAATCGTAAACTTGTCTCCATAAGAGTGGCAATGGGTTTACAATCTTGAAGGCCAAAATGATGCAATAATGTGTCAATATATTTTCTTTTACACAAAGCTATTCCGACGTCAACATGCATAAATTGAATGGCCATATAATGATGCAAATGCCCCAAATCTGACATCTCAAATGAGGCATGCAGATCAGCCTTAAAATCAGCAATATGCTTCTCATGAGGACCAATGAGCAGCATGTCATCAACATACACAACAATGATAAGAAGCTTAACATATATGGTGCTCTCAGTTGGGGTGTTCTCAAAACCGTGTGCAATCAGATAGGCATGTATCTTTTCATACCAAGCACGTGGTGCTTGCTTTAAACCATATAATGCCTTCTTCAACCTACACAGTTTGTTTTCATGCCCTTTCTCCACAAAGCCATGGGGCTGAAAACATACACTTCTTCATGCAGGTCATCATTCAGAAATGCAATTTTAATATCCAAGTAATGTACATTCCATCCATGATGAGCTACAAGTAGTCATTCGTCGTGTAGGAGCAAAGGTTCCAACCATGCTATGAACAGTAAACATTCGGCATGTCAGAGCAAAGGTTGCATCAAAATCAATGCCTCTTTCCTGAGCATAACCCTTTGCAACAAGACTAGCCTTATACCTATCAATTGTTCCATCAGGCTTGTGCTTCAGCTTGTATAACCACTTAGTGCCAATGGACTTCTTGCCATGAGGCAAGTTACATAAAGACCAAGTACCATTTTTCATAATAGCATCATATTCTGATTGCATAGCATCCATCCAATTTTCAAAATTTTGTGCTTCATCAAACAAAAGAGGCTCATTCTCATCATAGAGACTAGAGGCAACCATAGCATAGCAATCTGATGCAAAAAAAGCATTATGAGAGCCTAAACAAGTACAATATGACAGAGGTGCATCTAACTTGCTATCACGCAAAGATTGCACTGGCCATGGTTTTTGCCTCCTCAATATGAGCTCTCTCATCAAAAAGTGCATCATGTAATCTGCATAAAAAATAGAATGATCTCCATCATCACATGAAACCTATAAAGGCTGAGAAGTTGCCTCATTTGGACTAGCACTAGACTGTCCACCTATAAAAAGAGGCAGCAAAGTGTCATACATGACTTGGAAGCTAACTGATGTCTCCTTAGTACATGAAAGTAATGGCTAAATAGCATCTTCCACAAAAACAACATCATGGCTAACCAAAATGTGTTTAATATGTGGATGATACAGACAATAGCCTTTGCTTTCAGAACTGTACCCAACAAAAATACATTTCACTGCTTTATCATCCTTGCGTTGTTGTTCAGACACTAATGCATATGCTTGACAACCAAAAACATGCAGGTGAGCAACAGATGGCTTACGACCATGCCAAGCCTCATATGGAGTGATAGACTGCAATGCTTTAGTGTGCCACCTATAAAGAACATATGCTACACACATAAAAGCCTCAAGCTAGAAACTAGGTAGAAAAGCCTGACTCTTGACCATACATCTCACCATCTCCATGAGTGACGTGTTCTTCTATTCAGCAAGTCCATTTTTTTGAGGTGTATACGGCAATTTACACTGATGTTTTATCCCACGTTCAGCTAGAAATGCATTAAAATCAGAAGACATATACCGCCCCCTCGATTAGAATGGAGGGTGCCCATTTTACATACTGATAGATTTTCACGCAAAGCCAAAAATTGTTTGAAGCACACAAATACTTTGGACTTTGCTTTAATGGATATACCCATGCATGCCTAGAAAAATCATCAATGAAAGTCACGAAGTAAAGATAGTTTCCAAAAGAGGGTGTCTGCATAAGGCCACAGACATCACTCTGAACGAGCTTCAATTTTTGAGTATCTCAAATTGAACCATCTTGTGGGAATGAGGAACGCTACATTTTGCCCAATATATAGCCTTCACAGACATGTTTACCAAGTGCCTCAATGTTGGGCAGAGAGGACATCATTTTAGATTTTTGTAGGCATAGAAAACTAGCAAAATTCAAATTACCAAAGTGTGCATGCCAAAGCTTTGCATCTGCCATATCCTGAGAATCATGTACTGCACATCTTGAATCATTGATACATTTTTCATAGTCTATCAGCTTATACAACCCATGACATAAAATGCCAGAAGCAATAATGATATCACTATTTGATAGATCATGAACTGTACATCTATCATCAATAAATTTCACAACCAAGCCAATCTTGGCCAAAGCTAAAATTAATAACAGATTCTTCTTGGTCCCTAGCACAAATAAATCATTCGACAATGTAAATGAACTACCATCGGTAGTAGTTAGAATGATCTTACCAACTCCCATGATAGGATAAAAGGAGTTGTTGCCGCATGTGACAGTATTCCCTGTAGGGGCAGACTCGAGTGAAGTGAAGAAACTACACTGTGAGGTAATATGTTTGGTTGCCCCACTATCAAAGTACCAAACATTTGAGTCTATTGCAGACATACACTGTTCAAGAGGAGATGGGTCACAACTACAAACAGTGGTAAATGCCCATTCTTCATTTACTTTAGCAACCAGTTTTGGACAAATCTTTATGACATGATCACTTCCTTTATAGTATTTGCAAAAAAATTTGTGCTTTTATGCTTTCTTCTCATCTCTATAATCCTTCTTTGATTGTGAAGAATCAGGACATTTCTCCTTACTAGTAGAAGAGATCCAATTAGATTTGCCCTTCATACTAGCGAAGAAAGCTTGATCTCCAACATGCATAATGGACATGTTTTGCCTATCTTGATCTTCTTGCAATACAACATAGACCAAATCCTCAAATGTTAAGGCATTTGGATTGCCTTTCATGATCAAACAAAGAGTAGAAGCAAAACTTTGATATGAATCAGGAAAACCATTCACAACAGACATTGAGGTCACACTATCTGTGTGTAGTCCATTACACTTCCCTTGTATCATATGTTCAATAACATTTACATTTTGATACATTCATTCGAGTACATTTTTGTCTACTGTCTACTGTTGCATCTCCTTCATTATAGTGATTTTATGAAATCAATTTCTCTACGTGTACTCACTTATTTGTTTGGTTCAGCCGATCTTGAGTGAGCATAATAGGAAATGAGTGATCATAATACTGAGACCTTCTATTCCCAAAATAGAAGGTTCTTCACATTTCTTGCATATTCTAGTTATCTATTTTGATGCAAACAATTGGCATTGATGCTCCAAAGGACTTGGCGATTCTAAATGCATCATTGTGAAGCTAAAGAGGTATATTAAGCATCCCTAGAGTTATATTTGTAGGTGTAGAGAAGGTTTTGTGCAGCACCAGCTCATCTTTGGAAGCTATCACACCATCTCCTCATAGTGGTATCAGAGCAACTAGTCAACATGGGAGATGGATTTCCTTCATCCATAAACAAGTTGGATCGAGGTAAGTACTCAACTTGGTCACTTATAATGGAAGCTTATCTTCAAGGAGAAACCTCTATGGTTACATATCTGGAGATGAGATTATGCCAATCCTCAGAAGCAAAGGACAACCAATTCAAGAAGAACAAGAGAGGTTAAACACATGGTGTTCAAAGGATGCTCTGGCAAGGTCATATATTCTAAATTCAATCTCTGATTTTTTACTTCCACACATTAGGAGTTTCAAGACTTCACAAGAGACTTGGAATGCTCTTGAAGCATTCTTCTCATCAAGTACCAAGGCAAAGAAGAATCAACTGTGGATGGAATTCACCACACTCAAGAAGATGCCCAAGCAAAGTGTGATTGATTTTGTCACCAAAATGAAGGACATACAGACCAACTTGGAAGCATTCAAGAAATCATTGATGAAGGACAGATAGTAAGGCAAGTGATCATTGGAATAAAGGCAGATGACAAATGCGAATCTTTCACCACAGGCATCATGGACCTCTACATGGATATGGAGGTTCCTGATTTCAACACTCTCATGGGAAAATTGTTCACACATGAGGCTAAGCTTATGAAGAATGGAGACAAGTCAAAAGTTAATTAATCCTCTCCTCTCTATATAGATAAGAACAAGAACAAAGATGGTAAAGGCAAAGGCAAAAAGTTTGATGATGAAGGTAGCACCTCTCAAGTAAACTTTGCAGGCAGAGGTAGAGGCGAAAGAGGAAGACGAGATAGGGGGAGAACTCAAAGAGGAAGAGGTTACAATAGAGGAGGCTATGGAAGCTCAAGAGCTAGATTCAATAACAATAATGGATACAACAACGATTCATACAACAAAAACAACTACCAAGGAGGATATAGAGGAAGGAGAGACTACAACAATTATGCAGATGATCAAACTCAAGAAGATTCACTTTTTCTTATGAACATGACCATGAAGCAAGGTAAAGTAGATGAACATGTATTCTATATAGACTCACCTTGTTAAAATCATGTAGCTAGGAATGTGGCTCTACTCTCAAACTTGGAGGATCCAAGGAATAGACATGAAGTCCAAACAAGAGATGACGAAAGGCATCCATTTTAGAATACAAGCAATGTGAAGACTTCATATAGTAATATGAACCTATTGAGCAAGGTATTATATGTGCCAACTATCACCAAGAACCTCATAAGTGTAGGTCAAATTGTGGAAAAAGGTTTGCAGGTCAGGTTCACAAAGAATGGAGCATTTGTTGAGGATCCACACCAAGGATTCAAGAGGATATCAAGAGGAGAAAAATCAAGAAGATTATTTACATTTGAACTCCAAGATACCAGAAACATTGCATTGTTCAACTATGGTAACCAAACTCTATCAAAATTGGAAATTTGGCACAAGAGGTTAGCCCGATTAGGTGAAAGGGATCTGAAGGAAATCAATAGGGAACTTGGTTTACCAAATATCTCCAAACAACACATGATCTACAAATGTAGTGATTGTCAACTTCGTAAGTCACACAGACAACCATTCACAAAGAGGGGATACATTCATGGAGACTTATTGGAGCTAGTCCATATAGATGTATGGGGACCACGTAAGGAGCCTTCAATCTCTAGATCCAGGTATTATTTGTCATTCATTGATGATTGTGGTAGATGGAAAATACTATACTTCATGAAGCATAAAGATGAAGTGTTATCATGTTTTAAGAAATATCTAGCACTAGTAGAAAATCAAACAGGAAGAACTTTGAAGAGACTAAGGTGAAATGGAGGGGGATAATATTTCTCCCATGACTTTGATTCCTATCTCCAAGAGAGAGGAATCAAAAGAGAGATTACAAACAAGTATACTCTAGAGCAAAATGGAGTTGCAAAGAGAAGAAATAGAACAATTGTGGAGGTTGCAAGGTCAATGCTAAATGAGAAGAAATTACCAAATCACTTATGGGCAGAGGTTGTATCCTCAACCACATACTTGATCAATAGACCCCCATCAAAATAATTGGATGGGATGACACCTTATGAAGCATAGAATGGAAGAAGACCTAGCCTTGATCATTGCAGGATTTTTGGATGCATAGTATATGCATACATACCTTCACAAATCAAAGGCAAATTAGATACAATGGCATAGAAATGCATCTTTATTGATCTCCCCTCCTAAGGACAACTCCCCTCTGGTAGAGGTCTAGCTACAGACTTCCCTCCTCAGCCGTGCTCGTTGTAGATTCCTCCTCAAGCATTTCTACTATTAGAGTTCAACAGGTACTCCTTTAATTCTCTAGCCATGCGAGGAGGTTCTACTTCTATCCATGGCATATGGGGGTTCATGGTTGAGATTTATGAAATTCTCTTGATCAAATCCGACATACTCCTCTTAAGTAGTATAAGGGTACTATTGTCTTGCTATCGATGGCTTGGGATGAATGATGTTCCCCAGCCTCTCTTGACATAGAACCTTGGTTCATCTATTTGAGTCTGTGCTCAAGAAATAAAAGGTTGAGTGCCTTCATGCCTCCATCTATTCTAGCTTGCTCTCTCTCTCTCTATGTATTACAAGGGCAGAGACATGGCAAGCGTGGCCTCTCATTGGCATAAACATAGACGTGATGGAATCTAGAGCAATGTACATAGCCTTCATAGATTTTCTTCTAAAAATAGATGCGGGGAGCTTACACGTATGGTTGAAGAGATGCTGCGAGTGAATTGCCTTCCTAACACTAGAGTGTATTCCATGTTCATTGAGTATCTTGTGAATGTGGGGAATCTTTTTTTTTTAAGTAAAGGAAGTTCGGCCTTAGCCTACTCTCCCAGACTTGTATTAATTAAAAGAAAAGTACAAGTGAAGGGGACTAGTGCCCACGGGATCCCTCGAATCCCACAGAATAGGGGTAGCTTTTACAGAGTTTAGATGTCATTACAAAGAAAAATCACCCTCTCATCACCCTCATGTGGGGCCCACTTGGGTTTAAGCTTGTTGTTGATCAAAAGGAGCACTTGATTATGCCTAAAGGGGGGGATTTCTTACAATTAGCGATTCTTTTGCCAAGGAGGAACATCGATTTCTCAATCAACCACTCTTTGGGAGAGTTGCCAAAGTTATAATCACATCTTTCCCGCCAGATCTTCCATAGGACCTCTCCTCTCACTGCATTCCAAAGAGTCGCAAAGTAGCCAATCGCTTCTACCAACGGAGCTTGTTTCCAATTTTGGGAAGACTGGGATCGGGGAAAACAAAAGGGTCAGAATGTCAAGATTCTTCCAATTTGAGAATCCCATGAGAGTCAACACATTCTTATTTTTGAAGATCAGCTTGGCCCACGAGGCCTCCCCATTGCACCATGCCTTAATCATCCATTTTGCCGCAAGTTTTTTAGCCATGCACCCAATGTCCAGAATGCCAAGGCCCCCACTATCTCTTTGGCTGGAGCATATGGACCACTTGATTTTAGGCACCCCCCTTCTGTTGTGGTCACCCATCCAAAGGAAGTTTTTGCAAATACTTTCAACTTTGGACAACTCTTGCTCTTTCGATCTCCAACAAGAGAGGAAGTAAATGCTCAATGAGATGAGGAACGTGTTGATAACCATTGCGCATCCAGCGAGATTGAATTTCATACCTCTCCAATAGTTTAACTTACTTTCAAGTTTGGTCAAGACCAAACTCCACCGTTGCTCCATTGAGATACCAAATCCCAAGGGAATCCCAAGAAGTTGGAAAATTTGGCCCTGAGGAATGTTTTGACAGCCATGATCAAAGAGAAGGTCAGGCTCGATCCCAACAATAGCTCTAAAAGCAGTCTTAGAGTGGTTGATTTTGGATCCAGAGGCATCACATAAGGTATCCAAGCACCTCCAAAACGTCACCAGGCTGGTATTATCGTTGTGGACAAACACATTAATATCATCGGCAAAAAGTCTCATGGTGATCTGGCCTTGTTCATGGGGCAATCGAAGGCCTTTGATATTAGCAGCTTCCACCTGTTGTTCCACTAGCCGGCTAATCCCTTTCGTGGCAATGGCAAAGAGAAGGGGAGCCAATGGGAACCCTTATCTAATCGTTCTTCTTAGTTTAATCACCTTCAAAATTTAGCCATTAACATTAATTTGAGTCGATGCATTTCCCAGAAGGGTCAAGATCATCTTAGTGAATTTTTTACTAAATCCGAGATCTTTAAGTGACTGTAGAATATAGTCCCATTCCAGCCTGTTGTAAGCTTTTTCAAAGTGGATCTTGAGGAAAACCACATCTTGTCTTGACTCATTTGCAAAGTCGAGACCTTCCCAAATGGCTTCCAATATTGACCTACCTTTGATGCAACCTTTTTGATCCTCGCTTAACCACGCTCTCAGATGGCTAGAAATTATATTGGCTATGACTTTGGTAATGATCTTATATCCTATTTGGAGCATCGTAATCGGATGCCAATCTCAATTTTGTTCTTTTCCCCTTTCTTGTGTATTAACTTGATGATGCGATTGTTGAGACAAGTCAGAGGCATGCTGAACTCGAGCAGCTCTTGCCACTGTAGACGAAGAGGGGTGGCAACCACCAACTTGAATGACTTAAAGAACTCATTAGTGAGTTAGTCTGGCCCCGAGCTTTTACCAAAAGGGAGGGCATTGATGACTTCAATGATTTCTTCTTTCAAGATAGGGGCATCAAGCAAGGAACGAAGGTTGTGTGGGATCCTGTGAAAGGATACCCTAGATATGGCTGCCATACAGTCCCGTCTATGGTGGAAGAGGGGGGTCGAGATCCCTAGGAGTCTCAAAAAGTGCTCTTCAATGATCCCGATATTATCTTCGCCCGTATTGCATACATAGCCATTTGAGTCTAGCAATAAGGGGATTGATTCACAGTTTTGTTTTCTTTTAAGGATGTGGCACATCTCTTTGGTGGGTTTGTTGGCTTTTCAAGCCCACCACTCTTTAAAGAAAATTTGCAAATTTTTCCTTTGTATTTCTTCCTCGTATCTCAACAATGCTCTGATTTTTCATAGGCCTTTTTAGGATTGAGCTTTTCCTTCGGTCACTTCCTCCTCAAGTCTCCAGAGTCTATGATATAGAGCTTCTCTACATGCCTGCCGAACAGTCTCGAGCATCTTCCCAGTTCTTATCATGATCTGCCGCAACTTTTCGACTGCACATTTCCAGCCCTTGGTTGGGGACGAGTAGGAGGCGAACACCTCCGTCCACACTTCAGTTGGATGGGAAGCGATAATGATCAGGTAGTGATCAGAGATGGCAAGGTCGGTGCATTGTGAGAGGGAAGGGTGGCCCCATTGATGAATAATGTTGTGAGCAACATAGCTTCTATCCAATCTAGCTTTCCTCAGGTCCTCACCTGCTTGAAGATTTGACCACGAAAAGCCATTTGAATCTTTGAATTCAACCAAATCCAAGTGCAGTTTGGTTTTGTCCCAAGTTTCTTTCTCCCGACTATCGATGATCCAGCCCCTGTCGTTCCATCTATTCGCAGGGTCCTCCACCATATTGAAGTCACCACAAATTAGCACGTTGTGGGGGAGCGAGTCCAAGGAGGCCCACGTGTTCAATCTCTCCAACTCCTTGTTAGGGGCGTACATAGAAACTAAAGTAAATCGAAAGGGGGCACCAAAGGAAACGACAATCCATCGATGGCACTGGTCTTCAATGGAGTTCTCAAGCTTATCAAACCAGAATTGATTTATACCAATTGCTGTCCCACCGGACCCTCGGGGGTGTGACGTCAAAATCCAAACATGGTTCGAGAAGATATGTCTAAGACGTTTCTAGAGGTCTGCTCCATCAATTTTAGTCTCTTGAATACAGATAAATTTTGGATTTAGGCTAATGTCGCGAAGCCATTGATCAATGATGGTCACTCTTGAAGGTTTAGTTAGCCCTCTAAGACATGTGGGGTATCTTGATGCAATCGCCAAGACGGTAAGTTAATGCATTGTATGAAAGTAACTCCTAGCAAGGTCGCACTTAGAATTCTCAGAAAGGGCTTTGGAAGGATGGGAAAGATAGAGCAACTTCTTGACACATTGAATGGGATCTGAGAATGCTTTTGCAAGCTAACAAATCAACTCTTTCCAGCAATACAAACTCTAGAATTTTCAGGTAAGGTTGAAGAAGACAGAGAAATTTCATTAAAAAATCATGTCATACATAAAAGCTACCATGCTCGATGTGGCTGTGCATGTAACAAAGTCGGCTAGGCAGCAAGGAACTTTGGAATTCGGCATGATGTAGGCATCAAAAGATTGCATCTCTCTTTCACTTGTGCTTCTTGTTTCCTTCCTTCTATAAAAAGAATGGTGATTTCTAGACAGTTGGACTCACATTTGTTATAGTGTGTTTGTTTCTCATATGGTGTGTGTCTTTGGGTACCTTCATGAATAATTTAAGACACAATCATGTTACAATAATTTGAATCTTGTTTTACGTTGATTGGTTTACACATTTGGGGTTTTTGTGACTGCCCTTTCAAAGAGATTGTGTCTAGAACCTATGATCCAACTAACGAAGGATTGACACACACTCATCGAGGAGGACTACCATGGCATATGCCTGGACAATAGAGCTACATTGAGCAAACAATTCTTTACAAGCATTCGAAAGGACAAGATGATGATATCAAGGTCTCCGACAAACTTCTTGTTGACACAAATCATACATCCCATGGATTCGTGAAACTCAGAAAATTTTGCCTCCATCCAAGAGGGTACAAGGTCAACAGTCCTAGAATAGTAGAGTCTATTCACAATGATTGCATCCTGTTCTGTTCCCGTACTCGCACATAGGTACCCTTTTCTTCAATTTTTTTTTCCAAAATGGAAGTTCAACATAAAGAAAACAATTGTACAAGTGAATGGACTTAGTACTCAAGGGACCCTCTGAATCCCATAAAGCAGGGGAAGATCAAACAAATTTAGAGAGCTCTACAAAGAAGTTAGATCGCCCTCTCATCCCCTTCATGTGGGGCCCACTTGCTTTTAATCTTATTATTCTCTAGTAAAAACATTCTTATGATGTCTGAAAGGTGGGTTTCTTACAATTGAAAATTCTTTTTCGTAATAGAAAAAGAGACTTTTCTTCAAATTTTCCTTCATGCACTTTCGTATCTATTGAAGGCCTTCAATATATGGAACTTTACCTAGGTGACATATTCTTTTGCTAAACTGATCCCCCATGTGTACTTTCTCTGGCATGGGCCGTCTCGTTCTAAGTAAGACTTGTACTACCTTTCTACAACTCGATCTCAAATGGAAGTTCACTTGCTTGTTGATCATGGTGCTTAAAGTTGACAATCATGATTTGACCAATGTATACCCATATTGTGCAACCTTGTTATGCTTATGATGGGATGATGCCCTTGAGGAATGCTAGTACATAAAAGGCTCGAAGGTTGATGGGGTAAGGTTGAACAAATCCGAAGACAATGCTAGTACAATGGGACATTGTATATACACAAGGGGTGGAGACATTGTTTCATTTTTTGTATTTTTGTATGGGGTTAACTAATTCCGTTTGAGGTTTGTTGTGATATCTTTTGATGCATTGTATACTCGATCCAATGAAGCTATGTGTGTAATAATGCAGAACACTTCTTAACTGGCCCAATTTTTTTTTTTTTAATAAAGGAAGTTTGGCCTTAGCCTACTCTCCCGGACTTGAATTAATTAAAAGAAAAGTACAAGTGAAGGGGACTAGTGCCCAAGGGATCCCCCGAATCCCACAGAGCAGGGGTAGCTTTTACAAAGCTTAGATGGCACTACAAAGAAGGTTAATCAGCCTCTCATCGCCCTCATGTGGGTCCCACTTGGGTTTAAGCTTGTTGTTGGCCAAAAGGAGCACTTGATGATGCCTGAAGGGGGGGGGGATTTCTTACTGGCCCAGATTTGGAGCTCATGTAAATATGCTCCTTGAAGGGTACTATCACAAGGTTCACAAGCAACCATATATGTGGACCCAAAGGATGCCTCCCTTATGAGCCACTTGGGGCCCCACACCTAGATTCATTGAAAAGAATTGTTGTTTCTTTTTCTCACATAGGGGACCGAAACCTCATTGGGGACACTCACAGTGATTGCTTCGACTGGGTGAAGAAAGGATTAAACAAACCTAGAACCCTACCACATGTCTTCTTGCAGTCCTACCTGAAGATATGCCCACTTTGCACTTATGCATGATGTTAAGGTTCTTGTTGCTTATGAATGTCTTTGGGGCTTTATGTGGACATCTCTCACAGTTACTTTGGAACCTATGAATTGGTGAGGAAAATGGTGCTATATCTCTTGAATTTTATATGTCCTATGATTGTTTTGATATTGTGTACCACAGTTTGGAGGGCTAATGATGGCAGGTAGCACTCGGTATCTTGAGATTGAGATGTATGTGATTGTCCCTCATGGGGATTGTATCCATATCCCCTAGGATCACATGCAGAATGTGATGGAATTTTCTTGTGTTGTGGCTTGGTTGTATAGAAGTCAAATCTGGATTGGTCATAGATGTGTCCTATTTGTAGGACTGTGGGATGCAATTATGCCTAATGATAGATGATGATTAGTTTGCTCCTTTTTCACGTTCTCCATTTCTATATGTGTTCCTTTATGTTTCTTCAAATTGCAGGTTGGTGTACCCTTGGTGGGGATATGGAGTTTCTTGTGACTGCCCTCCTTTGGGTAGTGTCCAAAAACTCCACCCAAACTTAGAATTGGAAATTTATTAATTCTTGGCACTTCTAAAATGCTTGAGGAATGATTGTATGTTTACTATATGAACATTCATTATGTTTTCACATTATGTTGCAATGACATTGTGTAAACTCCCTTGGTTGTTCACATCACTCTTATATAGAAGGGTACACATAACACACACACTAAAGAATGAAGGAAATTTGTTATGAAATACTTGCATGAGGCACTTAAGGAACCATACCACACTCATGTTTCACTTTACAACTTGTCACACATGCACACAATGTAATATTTTCTGCAAAAAGGATAGGTTCTTAGACTTAGCAACCTTTGCATGATCATTGATGGTGTGTAAGGCTAAAGAGGTTTGATGGTTTATTTTCTTCTTGAATCTTAACAAGTCTTGAATATTTCTCCTTGAAAGTTGTTTTCTTCAAGTGTCCCACTTGAAAGGAAATATGTTGGGTTTTTGGTGAACGCTCATGTACTTGGGATTGTGTCCCAAAACCACATGGACTCTTTTCACAACTTAGAGCTAGTCAAATGCAAGTAACCAATGTGGTCGCTCCTCATGGACTTTATGACTTCTCTTTTGGCCACCAAGGTTAGAAAAGATATTTGTAATGAATGCTCACTTTAGGGTTTTTTGAGATTCAAAAGTATTTTTTGCTAGGCTCTTGAGATTTTCACAATTTTGGGGTTCTTTGGAGCTTCTCCCTCAAGAACAAACTAATTCTTTGTTTTTTGTGACTGCCCATATGTTTGGGATGGTGTCCAAGGAACCTTGAATTTGTGGATGATGCACTTCATGGCTTGAAGAGTTCAAGAACCTACTCTCTTGGAGATCCCCATCAACTTTGGGATGTCATACATTGTGTCCATAGTGGTGTAAGGCTATGGGACACAATTATTCAAGGTGTTCTTGTAAGGACACTCTTGGCATATGCTTTGGACTCAAGGGGTGATCCCCTCTTGTCTAATTTCATCCTTATTCCCTTGATGTTTGATCTCCTTGAGTGGTATGCTTGCTTTTTCTCTTCAAGAATTATCTTTCTTATCATCCCATGGTGTTGTGCAAGGTTGGAGCTCTATATTGAACTGGAATCACTCACCACACTCCCTTGGGGTCTTTGAAGTTATGTGGCTTCATGGTGAAGGGCTTTGGTGTGCAGAACAAGAGGAGCAAGGAGGAGATCGAGGGAGAGAGAGAAGAGGAGAGACGTGCATGGATGCATGGGAGCCTCGAAATCTACATAATGTTCTCTCTTGAGGCAATGCACTATATATGATGTATATATATGAATATGGGGGTAAGGTCACATGACCCTTACATCCCCAATAATCTCCCACTTAAGGGTCAATGTGACCATAAGTGGTAACGTATACAAAGAATGATGTAGGACTATACAATAATGTACAAGTTGAGTTCGGATCTCAACCCATACGGATCAGCCTACACCAGCTGCCTCAAACAAGGTGTATCCATGCATCTCAAACTGCTCTAGACTCATATCGATAAGAGTCGAGCTCATATCTAACTAATGCAAGAATTGATGAAGCTCTTACAAAGCTCCCACTTGCTCTATGCCTATGTCAATCATCGAACGACTGACATCTCTAAGTGCAAATGCTCCAATAGCAACTACAATGTCTGGTCTCGAGCATAACAACTCGTACATTAGACTCTCGAATGCTGACAAAACATGTGCTATCCTGGCTAACCTAAGTATATCATCCATGCCTGTATCCAAGGCATCCAAAGCACTATCATCAAGACCAACATGTCTTGATATATCTGTGTCAACATCTGGCATGAGCGAATCCAAGAATGGCTGCATGACCGCTGACTCATCAACATCTAAATCAGTCATCCTCTCAACCAAGGATGTGTCTAGCTGTGCATCTTGAGAGCAAGTATGATCTGGCATACACTGTGTATCATAAGAGCTATCCTACTCTACCACAATAAGTGTACCATCATGCTCCACATGAGCTAACTACACAACATCAACACCAAGATCAAACTGATGATCACACTCTAATTGAGTATCATCATAATGCTCTACATGAGCATCCACATCATGCTCTAAAGCATCCAACTGATCATCCAAAGTGTGCTCCACATGAGCATCCATATGATCAATGAAATCATGCTCTACATAAGCATCATGAGCATCCAAAACATGCTCTACATCTGCATCCATCTGAGCATCTGAATCCTGCCATACATGTGCATCATGAATGTCAATAGACCTATGTGTAGGTAGACAAAATGAGACATTACGAGTCTCACATCGCACATAAGGCTAAACTCCCACTGAGACGAGATTGTCTCTCACATGAAGTACTTGCAGTGGATACTAGTGCCCAATCCTAGCACCTCTGATAAGCATAAGTTGTCCCAACTACAACTGAAAATGATGCTCACCAAGGAACACATAACATCTGCTCTCCTGTAACTGGCCAATTGAAATCAAACTCATAGGGAATGAAGGCACATAGCGTACATGTCTGCGTATAAGTGATGCTCCACTGGGTAGTATAAGGCATACATCTCCTGCACCCTCAATGTCATATGTCATACCATTAGACATGCGCACACATCCACGACTCTCACCTGAGAATCGAGTAAACCACTCGTGGTGTGGAGTAACATGAAAAGTGGCTAATGCATCAAGCAACCAAGCCATATGTGTGCTATCGAATGAACATGAGGAATCTTGAGATGAACCATAGGAGAAAGTGATATCACTGTCACTGGCATAATCAACTGCCATAGACTCTCTTGAAACCACTACCTGGCCTGCATCACATGCATGTCTCTGACGTCGTCGTCACATCCGCCTAAAGCAACATCGTCGAATATGGCCCTCATGACCACAATGCCAAAATCGAAGTCGTCGATGTGACCTACATCTCACATGAGTCGATGGACTTGCATATATATCATGTAGCCTCTTCCATAATGCACTACTCATCTCCTCACACATAACAGACTCATATATAGAATCCACAAGCTGTAATCCAATAGTGGAGCTAGCCAATGCATCCATATCCATCCATACATGGTCCGACATGTCACGAGGCCTTTGTGCATCTCTATGCACAAACATGTGTAACCTTGCACGAACCAATGTATGCCACATCTGATCTTTCCATCTCATAAAGTCAATGCCATCAAACCGAGAAGAGACCATGCTAGCAATCCAAGAGACTAGCAATGTAATAAGAGACTAAAAACAATACTCTATCCTCAATATGATCACACCTGCATATCCATATGCATAACTCACACCACAAATGCCTCGATGGAGAAGGAACCATGTGAACCACCTATCACATAACCATGCATCTAGCATGCACATAAAACCACAAGCATAAGCCTGCTTGCCAAGTCTCCAAAGTGATCAAGTAGATGTGAAAGAATCCTGCGAAAAATTCAACAGAGTATCCCCTGTAAACTGAGCAATCAAACAAGATAACCAATATCAAAAGAACAATGAGTAATCTATCACCACTTGTCACTGATGCAATCAAGGACAATGGAAAATACATATGCCCACAAACTGATGGCAATATATTATGTATCTTTCATTGATGATTTCAGTAGTTGGACTATCTCATATTTTATGAAGCACAATACAATGGCGATACACCTCCCACTCAAGAATAAATCTTGCAAGATGGTCCAACCTATCACGAACAATGTTTTGACCAAGTCCAAGTGAATGGAGATAATCAATGATCCAAAGCTATCACACAAGCTTCAAGATCCACTAGAGTTCTCTTCTAGCATAAAAGCTGTAGAAAAATTTCGGCAGCATCTCCTTTGTAAAATGGAATCGCAACCAAATAAACCATGTGGGAATCACCATCCACATATGCCAAGAATCACACTGGCAAATAATGAACAAATGCTAATAACAGTGACAAATGAATGTGTAACTGAGGCTCTCCAATCTAGATCATGTACCTGCAAAGAAAACAAAAGATACAAGTACCAACCAAGATCCAAATCAACTCTCACAAAAGTATGTGCAACCGGCAAGTAAATCCATAACCAAGTGTCATAAGCAAGATATAGACCACAATGCCACTATACATCCATGATCGAACTCATGATGACATAAACCTCAAAAAAGAGAATACCACAATGTCATCTTACATGTCAAACACGTGACAAGATCATGCTCTACTCTCAAATGGAGGAGCTATCATAGTGATATTACATGTACAATGCCTTGAGTCTCTGAAAATAAGAGCTTGCACACCAAAAAATCTCTCGAAGAAAAAGTTCCAAACCAAAATGAAACTCCAAAAGCAACTAGGGTTGTTTTGGTGAAAATATGTTGCTCTGTGTTTTGCTATTTCAGAGGTGATAACCTCTGAATCTAAACTTTTCACCTCCAGCAAACTTGGCTACGTAAGGAGATAAAGAACACCTCAATTGGAGGTGTTTAGCTCAAGATATATGCAAAACAAACATCAATTGTCAATTTCACCTTCACCTGAAACACTGCTGCTCTGTATTTTGCAATTTCGGTGACTTTGCACTCAGAATGGATCTATCTTCTTCTACAAATTTGTAGAGGCTACTTTACAACTTATAGCAATTTCTACGGATAGCAAGTTGAATTGTCTCATTCTGATTTGTAAAACTCAACTTATAGCCAAAACACTAACCTATTGTCCAAGTGATTGTAGATTCATTTTCTACATCAGTCTGCATTTTTCAAATTTTTGGCACTTTAGAAGTTTGAAATTTTTGTGCCCTTTTGTGAAGCTATAACCCTTTGTGTCAGCTACACATAGAACTTTAAAATGCA
The DNA here is from genome assembly GCA_020310875.1 of Ceratopteris richardii. Classification (NCBI taxonomy): domain Eukaryota; kingdom Viridiplantae; phylum Streptophyta; class Polypodiopsida; order Polypodiales; family Pteridaceae; genus Ceratopteris; species Ceratopteris richardii. The sequence continues at coordinate 19,571,286 of CM035408.1, read as the reverse complement.
TCAATCCGAGCTCTCTAGCTCAAGTTATGGCCAAAATAATGAACTACTGTTGAGAGATGCCGACCTGCACTTTCACCTCTTGTGACCTAAGCTTCCATTGAAGCTTCTTGCACACAAACCTCAACATGCTCTAATATCAATGAAGGGCTTTGGTGTGCAGAACAAGAGGAGGAAGGAGGAGATGGAGGGAGAGAGAGAGAGAGAGAAGAGGAGAGACGTGCATAGATGCATGGGAGCCTCGAAACCCACATAATGTTCTCTCTTGAGACAATGCACTATATATGATGTATATATATGAATATGGGGGTAAGGTCACATGACCCTTACATCCCCAATACATGGTTTTTTGACTTCCCCTGGTGGGATGGTGTTCAAAACTATTATTGTTTGCTAGTTCTAAACTTGATGGAGCTTTATGATTCCTTTGGATGCATAGTCAAAGATGTGTGAGCTCACATGGGCTCACAACCCTAGATGTGCTCTATCTTCCAAGGAATGTGGGTAATTTTTTCTTTCATACAACACATATTTTATGTTAATAAAAGTTACATTTGATTGATATTTTTCATCATGTTCACTACCAAGTTATCTTAGGATGCTATTAACATGAATAAAAAAATATGATCTAATGTGTATTATAATTAATACGTATGTTAAAGGGTTTTCTCAAATTCTCTTTGGACAAGTGTGGGATTTTTTGGAAAGTTATCAAAAAGGGCCACTTAAGTGTATTGTTTTGGTACCAAACTAGTGTTAAAACATGTGGCTCTTAAAAATCATGGAATGATCATAAGCACATTTCATTGCAAGTCTCTTTCAAACCCCTTCCAAATAAGAAAAGGAGTGCTTTACTAACTAAAAAAGAAAATATCTATTACAAAACTACTTGGAGAATGTGAGCAATTAAAAATGTTAATAATGAAGATGATGGAAATACAAATTGAAACAAAAAAAGGTTACCTATTGTTGATATATTTAGGTAGTGATGTGTGTGAACACACTAGGACCGCTGGGGCATTTTTTCCCTCTTTAGGAGGTTTTTTTTCCCCCGACTTGTATGTATGCCTATTGCCCTAATGGGCTTCTTATCTTTGTACATTCTCTAGTAATACATTCAGTATTGTGTGTTGTGCTCCAAGCTTCTTCTTCTTCCTTGTGTTGTTCACATGCTTTATAGGCGTCTAACTCCAACAATTGGTATCAGAGCAGGTCATCGCTTCATCTAGGGTGCCCTCGACACTCCTCCGATTGCAGTCTCAGAATCGCATGAATTTTGGTGAGAATTTTCTATGTGTTTTTGAGATCAAAACAGCTTCTTTCTGTGGTGCCGAAATCGCGAACTGAGCTCGTTTCGGCATCCGAATGCACTATCGTAGCGCTTGTGCAGGCTATTTTGTCTTTTTGTGCCAAACGTATATACCAATTTTTGTTCGCCAATATAAGCGTCTCGAAGTCTACTATAGGTCTAGCAGAATTTGTATAGGTAGTTCTGTTCAACTTTTTGAGATAGAATCAATTTTTTGCATCAAGGTATTTTAGTCATTGGCCATGGCTGAAAGCAGTGATGTATTCTGTATGTTGGCTGTTGAGGATAAGTTGGATGGTACCAACTACTTGTTATGGGCTTATATGATGCGACATGTGTTGGTTGCAAATGGACTATGGAACATTGTGCAGGGTGTCAAAAAACATCCTATCACACCTGCAACTATTACAACTGCAGGTACTGAAGCTGATGTAGAAGGTGTCGAAGATGGTGATATTCTGCAAATTCCTGTTCGTGCTATGGTTTCTGTTGCATTTATTGCAGAGCAGATTCGTTAGGATGGCAGAGATGCCTAGGCACATGCATTGATAGCTTTGTCTATCAAACATGCCATTATTCCTCACATTCGCTCTTGCAGAATAGCTAAGGATGCTTGGGATACACTTACCACATTGTACCAAGCTAGGAATGAGGCTCGTGTTTCTTACCTCCAAAAATAGTTGGAGAGTGAGCACATGAATGAAGGTGATTCTATGGACAGTTTCCTAAAGAAGATCAAAGACTTGAAGAAACAGTTGATTTTTGCTAATGAGGTTATACCAGATAGCTCACTTGTGCAGACTGTTCTGAATGCTCTTCCTGATTCATATCAGAGTTTTGCTTCTACTCTTCGGTTGATGATGAAAGGCAATCCAAATGCCTTATCATTTGAGGAGTTAGTCTATGTTCTCTTGCAAGAAGATCAGTCCAGGCAGAACATGTCCATTATGCGAGTTGCAGATCAAGCTTTCCTGGCTAGTCAGAAGGGCAAAGGAAAATGGAGCTCTTCAAGTAGTAAGAAGAAATCTGCTAATTCTGCATATTCAAAGAAGGAAGTTAAAGATTAGAAGAAATAAAAAAAGCAGAAATTGTTTTGTAAGTACTGTAAAGGGAATGATCATATCATAAAGAACTGTCCAAAATTGGTTGCTAAAGAGGCAAAGAAGAAAGAGGATGGAATGGTCGTTGCAGAGGCCTCTATACCAAAAACAGAGTCTGCTAATCTTGTGTAGGAAGAAGAATAAGCATTAAGTAATGTCTACAGTTTTGACCCATCTTCTCATGAGTAGTGCATGTCTGCACTAGACTCAGATGTTTGGTATTTTGATAGTGGGGCGACCAAACATATTACCTCGCAACACAGTTTCTTCTCTTCACTAGAGCCTGACCCTACAGGGAATATTGTTACATGCACCAACAACTCCTCTTATCCTATCATGGGAGTTGGTAAGATCATTTTGACTACTGCTGATGGTAGTTCTTTTACTTTTTAAGATGCCTTATTTGTGCCAGGGATCAAGAAGAACCTGTTATCAGTTTTTGCATTAGCCAAGATTGGCTTGGTTGTGAAATTTGTTGATGAAAAGTGTACAGTTTATGATCTGTCAGATGGTGATGTAATTATTGCTTCTAGCATTTTATGTTGTGGGTTGTATAAGCTCATAGACTATGAAAGATCTGTAAATGATTTGGCATGTGCAGTAAATGATTCTCAGGCCATGTCAGATGCCAAGCTTTGGCATGCACGCTTTGGTCATCTGAATTTTGCTAGTTTGCTACGCATGCAGAAATCTGAAATGGTGTCCTCTTTGCCCAAACTTGAGGCACCTCGAAAACATGTTTGTGAAGGCTGTATTTTGGGCAAAATGCAACGTTCCTCCTTTCCAAAAGATGGTTAAGTTCGGGCTACTCAGACATTGCAGCTTGTACATAGTGATGTCTATGGTCCTATGCAAACACCTTCTTTTGGGAATTATCTTTACTTCGTGATTTTCATCGATGATTTTTCCAGGCATGCATGGGTATATCCATTGAAGGCAAATTCCGAAGTGTTCATGTGCTTCAAACAGTTTTTGGTTTTGACTTAAAATTTGTCAACATGTAAAATGGGCACCCTCCTTTCTGATCGAGGGGGGGAATATATGTCTTCTGATTTTAATGCATTTCTGGCTGAATGTGGTATAAAACACCAGTGAATAGTGCCGTATACACCTCAATAGAATGGAGTTGCTGAACGAAAGAACATGTCACTCATGGAGATGGTGAGGTGTATGGTCAAGAGTCAAGCTTTACCACATAGTTTCTTGCTTGAGGCTATCATGTGTGCAGCATATGTAGTGAACAGGTGTCCCACTAAAGCGTGGTAGTCTATCACTCCATATGAGGCTTGGCATGACCGCAAGCCATCTGTTTCTCATCTGCGTGTTTTTGGTTGTTTGGCATATGCATTAGTGCCTGAACAACATCGCAGAAAATTGGATGGTAAAGTAGTAAAATGTATTTTTGTTGGGTATAGTTCTGAAAGCAAAGGCTATCGTTTGTATCATCCACAGACTAAACGCATTTTGGTTAGCCGCGATGTTGTTTTTGTGGAAGATGTTATTCAGCCATTGCTTTCATGTACTAAGGAGACATATGTTAGCTCCAAAGACATGTATGATACTTTGCTGCCTCTTTTTATAGGTGGATAGTCTAGTGCTGGTCCTAATGAGGCAACTTCTTAGCCTTTGTAGGTTTCATGTGATGATGCAGATAATTCCATTTCTGATGTAGATTTACATGATGCATTTATTGATGAGAGAGCTAATATTGAGTAGGCAAGAACTATGCCAAAATGGTTGGTGCAGACCTTGCGTGATAGTAAATTAGATGCACCTCTGTCATATCGTATTCGTTCAGGCTCTCATAGATCCTCTTCTACATCAGATTGCTATGTTATGGCTGCATCTAGTCTCTGTGATGAGAATGAACCTGTTTCGTTTGATGAAGCACAAAATTCAAAAAATTGGATGGCTGCTATGCAATTTGAATATGATGCTATAATGAAGAATGGTACTTGATTTTTATGTGACTTGCCTCCTAGCAAGAAGGCCATTGGCACTAAGTGGGTATACAAGCTGAAGCGTAAACCGGATGGTACAGTTGACATGTATAAGGCCAGGCTTGTTGCAAAGGGTTATGCATAGGAAAGAGGCATTGATTTTGATGAGACCTTTGCACCTACATGCCGTATGACTACTGTTCGGAGCATCTGTGCACTTGCAGCTCATCATGGTTGGAATGTACATCAGTTGGACATTAAAACAGCATTTCTGAATGGTGACTTGCATGAAGAAGTGTATGTTTTTCAGCCCCGTGGCTTTGTGCAGAAAGGGCATGAAAACTAGGTGTGCAGGTTAAGAAGGCATTATATGGTTTAAAGTAAGCACCACGTGCTTGGTATGAGAAGATACATGCCTATCTGATTGCACATGGTTTTGAGAACAATCCAACTGAAAGCACCTTATATGTTAAGCATGCTAATGATGTGCTTCTGATCATTGTTGTCTATGTTGATGACATGCTGCTCACTGGTCCTATTGAGAAGCATATTGTTGATTTTAAGGATGATTTGCATGCCTCATTTGAGATGTCTGATTTGGGGCATTTGTGTCACTATTTGGGCATTCAGTTTATGCAAGTTGATGGTGGAATGGCTTTGTGTCAAATGAAATATATTGACACATTATTGCAACGTTTTGGCCTTGAAGACTGTAAGCCTATTGCCACTCCTATGGAGACAAGTTTACGATTGAGTCTTCATGATTCTGGAGATGCGTTTGATGTTGTCCTCTATCAGCAGGCTGTTGGATGCTTGATTTACTTATGCATTACTTGGCCAGATATTCAGTTTGCTATCTCAGAGATGAGCAAGTTTATGCATTTCCCAGAAGTCAAGCATTGACAAGTAGTTAAGTGCATCTTTCGCTATTTGAGTGGTGCTCGGCTACTTGGGTTGTTTTATCCCAAGGGGGGGATCACTACCGCCAGATTTGCATGCTGTTTCTGACTCTGATTGGGCTGGTTGCTATGACACTCGTGTGTCCACTAGTGGCTTTTGCTTCATGCTTGGTAGCTCATGTATATCTTGGTTGAGAAAGAAGCAGCCTACTATGGCCACTTCCAATTGTGAGGCTGAGTATAGGGAAGCTTTCACAACGACTGTTGAGTGTCTGTGGCTCAGTCGCCTTATGGCTGATTTGGGTGTTGGTCAGACTTCTGCCACCACCATCTTCACTGACAGTCAGAGTGCATTGGCAGTTGCGAGGAACCATGTGTTCCATGCTCGCACTAAGCACATTGAGGTGCATTATCACTATGTGAGGGAGAGGTTCTCTGCTTGGGAGATCAGCTTGGCATATGTGCCCACGTAGGAGAACATTGCAGACCTTTTCAGGACGGCTCTGCCTAGGGAGAAGTTTGAAGCTTTCCGCAAAGCTTTGGGCTTACTTCCTTTTGTGGAGTGATTTCCACATAGCTTGGCACTTCCTTATACATGAGTTCCAGCTCCTTGTTCACTGCATCATTCCCAGGGGGGATTTGTTGATATATTTAGGTAGTGATGTGTGTGAACACACTAGGACCATTGGGACACTTTTTTCCCTCTTTAGGAGGTTTTTTTTCCCCGGCTTGTATATATGCCTATTGCCCTAATGGGCTACTTATCTTTGTACATTCTCTAGTAATACATTTAGTATTGTGTGTTGTGCTCCAAGCTTCTTCTTCTTCCTTGTGTTGTTCGCGTGCTTCTGCAGACGTCTAACTCCAACACCTATGTTGTGATACCATGTAGAAATGAAAAAGACCACTCATAATCTGCTATCAACCACATACTATGCACATAATGGGTGAAGAAACAAAAGGTAAAAAAACATGATGAATGAATGAAAGTAAGTGCTTAAATGCAATGATCTATGAGAATGAAGCCTCTATGAGAAGAGTGTGGAGACTCTTAGTAATGAGCTGGATTGAATGAATATGAAGGAAATGAAGTGAGACATCGTATATTGAGTAGGGTGTAAATCTCCTTGCATGTGGGATTCATATGCTTGTATGAGAATGAAAAAGGCTCTAGACAAAAGTGTGGATCATGGATATCGCAACCATTGTAGTATGTGCTACAATAATTGTGAACATCCTTGACCATGTGCAACCAATGTACACCTAAGTTATTCAACTTTTTAAAGATTTGTGTATGGGGAAGATACCATCCCTAAATAAAGTGATGGGCTTATGTAATGAGATTCCACTTTTCATTATCATCTATACAACACGATATGATTCCTACTTTTTCTTATCAGTAGATGCTTCTAGTGATGATTTGGACATCCTTCGAGTCTCTTATCATGTGATGTTTTTCAAGTAGATGTGGATGCAATGGACCATAAGTGAGTACAAATGCATAGGGCTCAACTCATTTTGGACAAACCTCTAGATTAAAAAAATAGGCATATGGATAATTGCACAAAATCCCATGAAATTTTTTGCCATTACTTAATCTAGGAGGTGATCTACATGTACATGTGTCTTTCCTTTCTTGACTATAACCTCAAATTAAAATTCCATTAGAAGGAGAAGTCAACATAATAATCTTCTAGTATTGCAAGGCTTATTCACTAGGTAGAGAAGAGCCTAGATCAACAAGAAATTTAAACTTATTTTCTAGCAAATAATGTATAAATTTATTTAGAACATAGATCATTCCTAATCCCTCTTTTTTAATCATTGTGTAATTATGATTTGTTTTGCTGAGTTATCTACTAGCATAAGAAATCCAAAAGTCAAGTTTTCCTTCATCTACAGGTTGCAATAAATGTAGTCTATATTATAATTAGATGCATCAATATGCACATGGAAGATTTTACTCCAAATCCACATCTTTAATAGCATAAATATTAGCTAGTGTTTAAGCTCTTCAAAAGCTTTATCACACTTTTTGTCCATTTTGATTTAGCGATAAAGACATATATAGGATGTGCAACAATTGAATACATGTAAATAAACTAATGAAAATATCCATAATGTCCCATGAATGCATGGAATTGCTTGAGCTTTATTAGTTTTTCTAGATTGACTATCACTTTGATTTGCCTTCGTCTATAGACATACCCTTTTTTGAGACTATATGTCCCAAAATTTTGCTTTTTCTAACTATGAAGACATGCTTTCTTGGGTTTAAAGAGACTCTGTATTATTGGCATTTTACAAAAATCTTCTCTAGCATCATGATGTGCTCAACTCTTTGTGTAGAGTATGCACAAAAGTCATCCACGTGTACTTCAAAGGCTTTTGAAAGTTCTTTCAAGGCATGGCACATCAATGTTTGGAAAGTGGTAGAGGCAATTTGAATGAACTCACTTTAGCTATGTGGATCCCCCACCACTGTTGATGTATTTTGGGAGTTGTGTGTGTGAACATACTTAAGACTATCAGGGCACTTTTTTCCCTCTTTAGGAGGTTTCTTCCCCCCGGCTTGTATATATCCATGTAACACTAATGGTGCACTTATCTTTGTACATTCTTTGGGTAATAAATTCAGTATTGTGATGTGCTCCAAGCTTCTTCTACTTCCTTCTGTTGTTTTTGTGCTTCGATAGACCTCAAACTCCAACAATTGGTATCAAAGCAGGTCACCGCTTCATCTAAGGCATCATCAACACCGCTGCAATCATAGTCTCAGAAATTACACAAAAATTGGTGAACATACTTAGGGCGATTAAAACAAATTCAGTCTATTGCGTCAAAATTTTGATCTACATTTCAGCCTCTAAACACACTATCGTAGTAACTATGCAGGAATTTTCTTTGATTTCTTCGACAATCACAATTAAATTCCTTTGTAGTTCTTCTTCATCATATGCTTGTTCTTTTATAAATTTGTGCTTTGGATTTAGAGATAGAGCTAATTTACTTTCAAATTCATTTTTCTTAAGTGCTCAAGGGTTACAAAGTCATCCAACTTTCAATCTTGTGGGTATTACTCACTTCATCAAGTGCTTTCTCTAATTTGTGTAAGGGATATCTCTATGTTACAAGATCTCTTATAGAATCACTTACTTTAAAATCTTCTAGGAACTCAAATTTTCAATAAAACTTTCGTTCCATTATGATGGAAACCAAATCATGATCATCATCTTGTTTTTTTTCATGTATTCGATCTTCTTTTTGAATTCTCTCAAGGAAAAAAAAGTCCATTAATTTCAAAGCCTTTTTTGTTCTAGTGTTTTGTCATTGTGGCTTCGTTAACCAACATGTCCATAGTTGTTAAAATTTGCATCCACTAGCATGGATCAAATTCTCCATCAAAATTTTTTTTAGGTTTTAGGAATATATGTTGGATCTTGTAGCGCTCTAATATTCCTTTTTCACTTGTCCAAAAACCCATACATTCACATCTTCTTGCATACATGGTTATGAGTTTGATGATTTATCTTAAGAGAATTCATTTGCATCTTTATGTACAATATTCGATTGAAGAGGAGAGATATCTTGATATTCAAATTATGGAGATTGATTCTAGTTGTCATTGCTAAGTGCAAAAGATAAAGAAAACAGCTACCACAATCTTGCATTATTCTTAACTAAAACATATTCTAATTACTACCTTGATTGAAATTGAAATTTTCTAGGATATGATTGAATTCAGCTATGCATATACTTTACTTTAATCCTTCTAGATATCCAATTCGTCTTTCAATGTGTTTATTGATCAATTCCAATTTTAGACATGTAAGGACTAACACAAGTTTTCCCCACTTTCCCCATAGATATTTAGTGGCTACCTCTACTTCTATCCCTTTTTCAAAATCGCTTTTTTTGTATTCCATTGAACAAGATAAGAAGGGATGTGTTTCCTTCATCTCCTTTGTTGAATTCTCCTACCTTGTTAAAAGGGAACTTGCTTCATACTCAAACTATTTATTGGCTTTTTTATCTCTAAGTCTTTAGCTTCAATTTTTGTGTCCACAAACATGTCCATTTGCTACCACAAATGTGGCTTTGCATGTAAAAATTTCACCCAAGTATTCTTTAAGAGCTCTTAGTTGGGTGTATTATGTTCAATTTTGGCCCTTGAAAACCTTATAGAGGTTGCATTTCTTATTATAGACTCAATATCATACTCTCCAATGCATTGTGGCAGCTTGTAAGACCTTATCTGCATCAGTAAAAAAATCTATTCGTGACGAGTTCTCACTCAAAGATTATTCCACAATTTGAGTATCTCCATTATCTAGAATTTCTTGCACGAGGCTTGTGATTATTTTCTTGCTATTTTTTCCATCTCATTTCTTGCAGTTGGTTCCAAAAAATATTGAGGTCATTCTTCTTCCACTTTGGGGATTAAAAATCAAATATCTATCTCTTCATTAGCCATGTCCATTAAAAGTTCTCTTTCCCAAGGCTCTCATTCACCTACAAAATCTAGTACCACGAATCCTCATAGGTTCTTCCATCTTTGCAATCTTTTTTCTTAGTTTTGGCATGGGTTCTTGCAATTCCTGGTCCATCATTTCCACAATAAGGGCTTTTGAATCACAAATCTTATGATTTCTCCCTAAGTAGTCTAGCTTCTTTTAGAAGTTTCTATGAATTTTTGTCATTTTCTTTACAAAGACCACATACAACCGATCAAACAAGATCATCCACAATCAACCACAAGAGATGGGCATATTGCAAAATGTACAAGGGACTCAGCAAAACAAGATCAAGTGACCCCCACCAAGTGACAACATTGTCTAAATTTATCATACGATATAGCTTTTGTCGAAGCATTTTCTGAAGTTCCTTGAGTATGAACCTTCTCAAGTGAAACGTGCTCACTAGCTAAGAAATCACAAATAAGGAGATACCACATCAGAATGTGCTTGGTACTTGCATGATTAACCAGATTCTTATACAATGCAATGGCAGTCTCACTATCACTGAGTGAACAAGATACGTGCTGAGATATGCTCATTTCATATACCAACCTAGAAAGCCAAAATTCTTGCTTATATGTCTCACTCACTACAATGTACTCTAATACTCTTGTGAAAATAATTGTAAATCCTTGAAGATGAGACCTCCAAGTAATACTACCGCTTTGTGAAGCGAAAGATTTGAAGTGGCAATTTACACTACTTATGGGATAAGTTTCCAACCAATCGGAGCTTCATGGAGATTTTTGCCCACACATTCCTCTGTTAGGTCAAGTCTCTACACAAACCCGGGAGTAGAAGGGCAATTTTGAAGAGTTTTCTCAAGTAACTTCATAACTCCTTTCAACCCAAAATTTTGGATATAAGGAGGTCATTATTTGCACCACTCTTGAAGAAAATTTTCAAGACTTTTGCAAGAGGAGAAGCCCTCCCAAAGGAATCCCAAAGAAGGCTTCCACTCACTTTTGGAAACTCTTTTTCTCAACAGAGTGGAAGATTTTGAAGCTTGGTGTTTGAAGGATGGTTTGAAGCACATCAATGTTGATCGTGGGCTGAATAGTGGAGTCGCAACTCATCTAAGGAAGCCCAAGCTGACCTACAACCAGAAGAGAATTCTAAAGGAAGAATCGGGGAAGTACTCAATTTCTATTTCCATATGTTCTTCCTTTTTGAAATTAGGAAATGCTATCTCATTTCTCTTTATTTACAAAGTATTCATGGAATGGGATTCTATATACTTTATAATATAATGGAATGTTATATGGATTTTGTTGATATATTTTGGTAGTGATGTGTGTGAACACACTAGGACCGCCGGGGCACTTTTTTCCCTCTTTAGGAGGTTTTTTCCCCCAGCTTGTACATACGCCTATTGCCCTAATGGGCTACTTATCTTTGTACATTCTCCAGTAATACATTCATTATTGTGTGTTGTGCTGCAAGCCTCTTCTTCTTCCTTGTGCTGTTCACGTGCTTCCACAGATGTCTAACTCCAACAATTGGTATCAGAGCAGGTCATCACTTCATCTAGGGCGCCGTCGACACTCCTTTGTTTGCAGTCTCAGAATCGCACGAATTTTGGTGAGCATACTTAGTGTGTTTTCAAGATCAAAAAGCTTCGCAATGTGGTGCCGAAATCGCGATCTAAGCTCGTTTCGGCCTCCGAATGCACTATCATGGCGCTTGTGCAGGCTATTTTGTCTTTTTGTGCCAAAGGTATATACCAATTTTTGTTTGCCAGTATAAGCATTTCAAAGTCTGCTACAGGTCTAGCAGAATTCGTTTGGGCAGTTATTTCAAATTTTTGAGATACAGTCAATTTTTTGCATCAAGGTATTTTAGTCATCAGCCATGGCTGAAAGTAGTGATGTATTCCGTATGTTGGCTGTTGAGGATAAGTTGGATGGTACCAACTACCCATTATGGGCTTATATGATGCGACATATGTTGGTTGCAAAAGGACTGTGGAACATTGTGCAGGGTGTCAAAAAACGTCCTATCACACCTGCAATTGTTACAACTGCAGGTACTGAAGCTGATGCAGAAGGTGTCGAAGATGAAGATATTCTGCATATTCCTGTTCGTGCTGCGGTTTCTACTACACCTACTGTAAAGCAAATTTGTTGGGATGGCAAAGATGCCCAGGCACATGCATTGATAGCTTTGTCTGTCAAACGTGCCATTATTCCTCACATTGGCTCTTGTAGAACAACTAAGGATGCTTGGGATATACTTACCACATTGTACCAAGCTAGAAATGAGGCTCGTGTTGCTTACCTCTGAAAACAGTTGGAGAGTGAGCACATGAATGAAGGTGATTCTATGGACAGTTTCCTAACGAAGATCAAAGACTTGAAGGAACAATTGATTTCTGCTGATGAGGTTATACCAGATAGCTCACTTGTGCAGACCGTTCTGAATGGTCTTCCTGATTCATATCAGAGTTTTGCTTCTACTCTTTGGTTGATGACGAAAGGCAATCCAAATGCCTTATCGTTTGAGGAGTTAGTCTCTGTTCTATTGCAGGAAGATCAGTCCAGGCAAAACAGGTCCATTATGCGAGTTGCAAATCAAGCTTTCTTGGCTAGTGAGAAGGGAAAAGGAAAATGGAGCTCTTCAACTAGTAAGCAGAAATCTGCTAATTCTGCATCTTCAAAGAAGGAAGATAAAGATGAGAAGAAATCGAAAGTAGAAACTGTTTTGTAAGTACTATAAAGGGAATGCTCATATCATAAAGAACTGTCCAAAACTGGCGGCTAAAGAGGCAAAGAAGAAAGAGGCTGGAATGGTTGTTGCAGAGGCCTCTACACCAAAAAAAGATTCTGCTAATCTTGTGCAGGAAGAAGAATGGGCGTTTACTACTGTCTGCAATTTTGACACATCTTCTCATGAGCAGTGCATGTCTGTTCTAGACTCAAATGTTTGGTATTTTGACAGTGGGGCGACCAAACATATTACCTCGCAGCGCAGTTTCTTCTCTTCACTCGAGCGTGCCCCTACAAGGAATACTGTTACATGCGCCAACAACTCCTCTTATCCTGTTATGGGAGTTGGTAAGATCATTTTGACTACTGCTGATGGTAGTTCTTTCACTTTGTCAGATGCTTTATTTATGCCAGGGATCAAGAAGAACCTGTTATCAGTTTCTGCATTAGCCAAGATTGGCTTGGTTGTGAAATTTGTTGATGACAGGTGTACAGTTCATGATTTGTCAAATGGTGATGTGATTATTGCTTCTGGCATTTTATGTCGTGGGATGTATAAGCTCATAAACTATGAAAGATCTGTGCAGTAAATGATTCTTAGGCTATATCAGATGCAAAGCTTTGGCATGCACGCTTTGGTCATCTGAATTTTGCTAGTTTGCTACGCCTGTAGAAATCTGAAATGGTGTCCTCTTTGCCCAAACTTGAGGCACCTGGAAAACATGTTTGTGAAGGCTGTACTTTGGGCAAAATGCAGCATTCGTCCTTTCCAAAAGATGGTTCAGTTCGGGCTACTCAGAAATTGCAGCTTGTACATAGTGATGTTTGTGGTCCTATGCAGACACCTTCTTTTGGGACTTATCTTTACTTCGTGACTTTCATCGATGATTTTTCAAGGCATGCATGGGTATATCCATTGAAAACAAAGTCTGAAGTGTTCATGTGCTTCAAACAGTTTTTGGTTTTGGCTGAAAATCTGTCAGCATGTAAAATGGGCACCCTCCATTCTGATCGAGGGGCGGAGTATATGTCTTCTGATTTTAATACATTTCTAGCTCAATGTAGGATACAACACCAGTGTACAATGCCGTATACACCTCAACAGAATGGAGTTGCTGAACGAAAGAACAGGTCACTCATGGAGATGGCGAGGTGTATGGTCAAGAGTCAGGCTTTACCACATAGTTTCTGGCTTGAGGCTGTCATGTGTGCAGCATATGTATTGAACAGGTGTCCCACTAAAGCACTGCAGTCTATCACTCCATATGAGGCCTGGCATGTCCGCAAGCCCTCTGTTGCTCATCTGCATGTTTTTGGTTGTTTGACATATGCATTAGTGCTTGAACAACATCGCAGAAAATTGGATGATAAAGCAATAAAATGTATTTTTGTTGGGTATAGTTCTGAAAGTAAAGGCTATCGTCTGTATCATCCATAGACTAACCGCATTCTGGTTAGTCGTGATATTGTTTTTGTGGAAGATGCTATTCAACCATTTCTTTCATGTACTAAGGAGACATCTGTTAGCTCCAAAGACATGTATGATACTTTGCTGCCTCTTTTTACAGGTGGATAGTCTAGTGCTTATCCTAATGAGGCAACTTCTCAACCTTTGCAGGTTTCATGTGATGATGCAGATAATTCCATTTGTGATGCAGATGTACATGATGCACTTATTGATGAGAGAGCTAATATTGAGCAGGCAAGAACTATGCCAAAATGGCTGGTGCAGACCTTGCGTGACAACAAATTAGATGCACCTCTATCATATCATACTCGATCAGGCTCTTATAGTGCCTCTTTTGCATCAGATTGCTATGCTATGGTTGCATCTAGTCTTTGTGATTAGAATGATCCTGTTTCGTTTGATGAAGCACAAAATTCAGAAAATTGGATGGCTGCTATGCAATCTGAATATGACGTAATAATGAAGAATGGTACTTGGTCTTTATGTGACTTGCCTCCTAGAAAGAAGGCCATTGGCAATAAGTGGGTATACAAGCTGAAGCGTAAACCTGATGGTACAGTTGAAAAGTATAAGGCTAGGCTTGTTGCAAAGGGTTATGTGTAGGAAAGATGCATTGGTTTTTATGGGACCTTTGCACCTACATGTCGTATGACTACTGTTCGGAGCATTTGTGCACTTGTAGCCCATCATGGTTGGAATGTACATGAGTTGGACATTAAAACTGCATTTCTGAATGGTGACTTGCATGAAGAAGTGTATGTTTTTTAGCCCCGTGGCTTTGTGCAGAAAGGGCGTGAAATCCAGGTGTGCAGGTTAAAGAAGGTATTATATGGTTTAAAGCAAGCACCTCGTGCTTGGTATGAGAAGATACATGCCTATGTAATTGCACATGGTTTTGAGAACAATCCAACTAAAAGCACCTTATATGTTAAGCGTGCTAATGATGTGCTTCTGATCATTGTTGTCTATGTTGACAACAGCTACTCACTAGTCCTATTGAGAAGCATATTGCTGATTTTAAGGCTGATTTGCATGCCTCATTTGAGATGTATGATTTGGGGCATTTGCATCACTATTTGGGCATTCAGTTTATGCAAGTTGATGGTGGAATGGCGTTGTGTCAAACGAAATATATTGACACATTATTGCAGTGTTTTGGCCTTGAAGACTATAAGCCTATTGCCACTCCTATGGAGAAAGGTTTACGATTGAGTCTTCATGATGCTGGAGATGCATTTGATGTTGTCCTCTATCAGCAGGCTGTTGGATGCTTGATTTACTTATGCATTACTCGACCAGATATTCAGTTTGTTGTCTCACAGATGAGCAGGTTTATGCATTGCCCAGGAGTCATGCATTGGAAGGCGGTTAAGCGCATCTTTCGCTACTTGAGTGGTACTCGGCTTCTTGGGTTGTTTTATCCCAAGGGGGGATCACTACCGCCAGATTTGCATGCTTTTTCTGACTCAGATTGGGCTGGTTGCTATGACACTCGTGTGTCCACCAGTGGTTTTTGCTTCATGCTTGGTAGCTCATGTATATCTTGGTTGAGCAAGAAGCAGCCTACTGTGGCCACTTCCAGTTGTGAGGTTGAGTATAGGGCAGCTTTCACAGTGACTATTGAGTGTGTGTGGCTCAGACGCCTTATGGCTGATTTGGGTGTTGGCCAGTCTTCTGCCACCACCATCTTCACTGACAGTCAGAGCGCATTGGCAGTTGCGAGGAACCCTGTGTTCCATGCTCGCACTAAGCACATTGAGGTGCATTATCACTATGTCAGGGAGAGGTTCTCTACTGGGGAGATCAAATTGGCATATGTGCCCACGCAGGAGAACATTGCAGACCTGTTCACGAAGGGACTGCCCAAGGAGAAGTTTGAAGCTTTCCACAAAGCTTTGGGCTTTCTTCCTTTTGTGGAGTGATTTCCACATAGCTTGGCACTTCCTTATACATGAGTGCCAGCTACTTGTTCACCACATCACTCCTAGGGGGGATTTGTTGATATATTTTGGTAGTGATGTGTGTGAACATACTAGGACCACCGGGGCACTTTTTTCCCTCTTTAGGAGGTTTTTTCCCCCCGGCTTGTACATACGCCTATTGCCCTAATGGGCTTCTTATCTTTGTACATTCTCCAGTAATACATTCAGTATTGTGTGTTGTGCTTCAAGCCTCTTCTTCTTCATTGTGTTGTTCGCGTGCTTCTGCAGACGTCTAACTCCAACATATTTTAATGACTTGAGGTTTGCTAGTGTGATTGTGTTTTGATTTAGCAGGTGAGGGCATGAACGCGTGTAGATTTATTCAAATATTTTTGAAGATAATTAAAAGATAGTATTATATATATTTTTTTGTAAAAGTAGTTGATCACTTAGAAAGAAATGTGTTTGTAAAAATAGTAGATCACTAAAATATATCCAATCCGAAATGGGAACCCTATACCCTTCTATAAACGAAGTTAAAGGGAACATGGAGTAGGTCCTAGATATGCTTTGTCCAACCCAACCCCTTCCTGCTCGGATGGGTTCCTTGTCGATCCGACCATGGAACCCAATGATGAGTAAAGGACTAGATGCTCCTTTACCCATCCACAGAAATTTATCACTTAAGAATAGAACTAGGGAATTGATAAAAAATCCTCATCCTACTTCACTCTGTTCTAGAAGTCTCTCATTGCAAAAGACTTAAAACCACCATAGTTTTCAAGGGAAGACAAAGATAGAAATAAAGATGCAGTCTTGAACTTTTTGGAGAAGTGGAAAGACTCACATCAATTTAAAAATACCCATGAAGCTTACCAAGTCTTAGAGACTAAATTTTCCCTTGGGCTAAAGGCTTACAAATGGTTATGAGATTGAAAGAGTCCCAAAGGATTCTTGACCTGGATTCAATTTGAAGAACTCTTCAAAAAGAGTTCTGATCAGAGAATGAGGACGAACACAAGTGGGAAGAGTGGGACAAGGTGCTTTAACAAGGGCATCCCCTCTCCTTGTATATTTCTCATTATCAAGAAATAGTTCTTAAACCTCAAAATTTAGATGACTTCCATAAGGTTAGAGGCTTTATCTGTGGCCTCAATAAGAAAATTAAACATGAAGTAAAGAAAAGTACCCTAAGACTTTAGAAGATGCCATAAAATTAACACAGATCTACGAAGATCATGCTAAGATTGGGGTTAAACCACTCCATCTTATCAAGGAAAATAAAAGCTTTAAAATAAATAAACAAAAATTAGGCACTTTCAAAAGAGAAAACGTCAAGACTCCTTGATTTTCATGGCCAAGACTTGACCTTGAAGTTTGCTAGAAAGCAAAGAATGAAAATATTTGCTTTAAGTACATTCAATAAAAAACTATATTGCAAGGGTGCAGTAGAAAGCCACTCCTGAGCAGAAAGGACAGGAAAAGGTAGGACTCCACCTACTCCAAACTTTAAACATTGAAGATAGTAAAGCTAAAAAAAAGTGGAAGTCCTGCACGATGACTGCATGCATCAATGTTTGTCTGATTCAATGTGGGTCCAAAATAAGTTTGGACCACATGGCTTAGTCAAACTCCATGCCTATGTGAGAGAGGAAAGGGCCAAAGTCATGATAGATGACTTCACCACCTATAAATTTTTGAGTTAGTCACTATTCAAGAGTTTAAAATTTGCCTCAACAAAAATCTCCACATCAGTATATAGTGTCCATGATGCACGGATAAGATAAGAAAGTCCGGGACACTATGATATGTGATATCAAAATTGAGTTTTGATGATATGAAGATAAACTTGATTTCTAGATCATATATATGGAAGGAACTATTGTAGTCTTGGGTAGGGAGTGGCCATGGGATCTAGGTAGATCACTTAAAAGGAGTTACCTATTGAATACTTTGGAATTTGAAAGGAATGGAATCTGTTACTTGATTCAAGGGGGACATGATGTGTTGAGTACTCCCTTAATCTCAAGTATGGAACTGAAGAAACTTGTAAATTTTATATGATACTTCCAACTAATGTAAATGATGTATATAATATAAGTCTAGTTTTGTATGTCTCATCTCCTTTGTATGCTCGTGAAAAGTTTAAGT
Source organism: Ceratopteris richardii (assembly GCA_020310875.1). Classification (NCBI taxonomy): domain Eukaryota; kingdom Viridiplantae; phylum Streptophyta; class Polypodiopsida; order Polypodiales; family Pteridaceae; genus Ceratopteris; species Ceratopteris richardii. The sequence goes on along the minus strand of CM035408.1, from coordinate 19,553,278 downwards.
GTTCAATGAATAATTATCAAGACGTTTTTTCAGAAGAAGTTCCCCATGACTTACATCCTTCTCATGGGCAAGTTGATCATGCTATAGAATTGCTCCCATGAACTAAGCTTATATATAAGCACCCCCTACTGACTCCCATATTCCCAACAATCACAAGTAGAGAAGCGAGTGAAAGAATTCCTAAACAAGAGATTCACTCAACCTAGTCATTCACCTTGTTCATCACCTATTCTTTTAGTAAGAAAAAGGATGGATCAATGAGATTATGTATTGATTACTGAGCTTTGAAAAAATTTATGATAAAGAATAAATATCCAATATCTTGAGTAGATTAAGGAGCTAAGATATTTTCAAAGCTTGATCTTCTTCAAGGACATCACCAAATTAGAATTAAACCTGAAGATGTTTCCAAAATAGATTTTAGAGCCAAATATGGGCATTTTGAGTTTTTAATTCATGCCTTTTTGACTAACAAATGCCCCTGCCACATTCATGACTTTGATGAACACAAACCTAGGCCCTTACTTAAGAAAATTTGTAGTCGACTCCCTAGATGACATTCTTGTCTATAATCAAGATACAACTGACCAGCTTCCCATCTAGAACATTTGGAAAAGATTTTACAAGTTCCAAAAGAAAAGAAATTATATGGAAAGGAAGCTAACTATGAATTCTTTTCAATAGAAATAAGATACCTTGGTCACATTTTATCTAAGAAAGGAATTCAAGTTGATCCTGAAAAGGCCCAAGTTATTCTCAACTGGCCTTAGCCTAAAACCATTACATAGTTTCAAAATTTTCAAGGGTTAGTAGGATATTATAGAAAGTGTGTGCTAAACTTCCAAAGATCTCAATATTTTTATCTGAGAAACTAAGCGAAAGCCTAAAATCCTTATTTGGGATAAGGAATAGATTGAAAGTATGGAACAACTTAAGAAAGCCTTAGCTTCAGCCCCACTTCTACAAATAGTAGATCCAAATGAACCCTTTGTAGTTGAAACAGATGCTTGTGATCTAGCGATTGGAATTGTGTTGAATACGAATGGTTGAAAGAAATTATTTTATCTATGAAAAAGAGCTTTTTTTAATTATGACTGCTCTAAAGAAATGGAGACATTACTTGTTTGGCACCAAAGTAACCATAGTATCAAATGGTTTGCAATCAATCCGAGTTGACAAATAGAAAAGCAAGATGAGTCAAGATACTTTAAGAATTTGACTATGAACTCAAATATCAAAGATGGAACTTCAATGTAGTTGTAGATGCTTTAAGCCATATGCCTATGTTGAATTCTTTGAGTTTCATAAAGATTTCCAATAACTTAATTGAATTGATGAAAGGAAAATATCAAGAAGATAAGATGTTTAAGGAAGCCTAGAAGAAGACTTTAAACCAAAGTACAAATTTATCATCTGACGATAAGTTTAAACACTATAGTATTCAAGATGAATATCTGTTATACAAAGGAAAAGTATGTGTACCTTGTGATTAAGAACTTAGAAGAAAAGTTTTTTTTGAATGCCATGATGCCCCAAGTGCCAAACATCCAAGAATCAACAAAACTTATGGATTGGTCAAAAGACAACTTTATTGGCCTAATGTATATAAAAGTGTACAAGATTATGTACTTAGTTGTCCAAAATACCAAGTAAATAAAGCATAGAAGTTCAAAATAGGAGGCTTGTTACACTCTTTGTAAATTTCCAATGGGAAATGGGAAAGCATTTCCATGGAATTTATCACAGGCTTGCCTTGAACCCAAAAGGGCCACGATGCAGTTTGGGTCATTGTTGACCGATTGACCAAAATGTCTTGTTTCATACCTACTCGAACTATAGTTAGAACTCCAAAATTAGCTAAAATGTTTATAGAATGTCTCTATCGATTCTATGGCCTACCTCAAGACAAAGTATTTGATAGAGATAGAAAGTTCACTTGTCATTTGTGGAGAGTTGTATTTAGTAGGTTAGAAACAAATTTGAATATGACTAACAAATGAGCATCCACAAATAGATGGTCAAATTGAAAAGCTCAATCGAATACGTCAAGATATGTTATGAGCCTATGTTGTATCTTCAAACCAAACTAATTGGGAAGACTATTTACCTTTAGTTGAGTTTGCTTACAACAGTGCCAAGACTTCAACAACTGAATATGGTCCCTTTATGTTTATGTATGGGTTCCAACCAAGGGCACCATATGCAATTGGATTGCAAAATGAGAAAGTCCAAGGAGTGAAAGATTTCTTGAAAGATATGAACTTTCATCAAAAAGTAGCTAAGGAAAACCTAAGGAAACCCCAAAATAGAGCTAAAGCATTTAGTGGCTCTTAAAGCTGAGATATTTTTAGGTTGGAGAACAAGTATATTTGAAAGTTCTTCAGAAATATGAAACTTATAACACAGGATCCTATCCTAAACTTTCTCCAAGATTTTGTGTCCCTTTCAAGATTCTTAGAAAGATTGGGACTTTGGCTTATGAGTTGGAAATTCTCGATGATTTCTACTTCACCCATTATTTCATGTAAGTAGATTGAGAAGAAAACTGAATAAACAAGACAATCTTGTATCTTTAGCTAAAATAGTCCATCCAATTTCCCTTCAGAACATCCCTCATAAACTAGAGAAAATATTATGCACTCAAGATGAAAATACTAGTAATGCCTAGTTAAATGGAAAGATGGGACAAAAGAAAACACCACTCGAGAGTGAGTAAGTTCTATCAATAAAAGATTTCCCCGTTTTCTAACTCTAAATTAGGAAAGAGGAAAATCTTTGGGAGTGAGTTGTTGGAGTTTGATGTCTATGGAAGCATGCGAACAACACAAGGAAGAAGAAGAAGAAGCTTGGAGCACAACTCACAATACTGAATGTATTGCCACTAGAATGTACAAAGATAAGTAATCTGTTAGGTCAGTAGGCGTATATACAAGCTAGGGGAAAATGACCTCCTAAAGACGGAAAAAAGTGCCCTAACAGTCCTAGAGTGTTCACACACATTACTACCTAAACATATCAACAAATCCCCCCTAGGAGTGATGCGGTGAACAAGGAGCTGGTACTCATGTATAAGGAAGTGCTAGGCTATGTGGAATCAATCCACAAAAGGAAGTAAGCCCAAAGCTTTGCAGAAAGCTTCAAACTTCTCCCTAGGTAGAGCTTTTGTGAAAAGGTATGCAATGTTCTCCTACGTGAGCACATATGCCAAGCTGATCTCTCCACCAGAGAACCTCTCCCTGACATAATGATAATGCACGTCAATGTGCTTAGTGCGAGCATGGAACACAGGGTTCCTCGCAATTGCCAATGCGCTCTGACTGTCAATGAAGATGGTGGTGGCAGAAGACTGACCAACACCCAAATCAGCCATAAGGCATTTGAGCCGCACACACTCAATAGTAGCTGTGAAAGCTGCCCTATACTTAGCCTCACAACTAGAAGTGGCCACAGTAGGCTGCTTCTTGCTCAACCAAGATATACATGAGCTACCAAGCATGAAGCAAAAGCCACTAGTGGACACACGAGTGTCATAGCAACCAGCCCAGTCCGAGACAGAAAAAGCATGCAAATCTGGCGGTAGTGATCCCCCCCGGGATAAAACAACCCAAGTAGGCAAGTACCACTCAAGTAGCAAAAGATGCACTTAACCGCCTTCCAATGCTTGACACCTGGGCAATGCATAAACCTGCTCATCTGTGAGACAACAAACTGAATATCTGGCCTAGAAATGCATAAGTAAATCAGGCATCCAACAGCCTGCTGATAGAGGACAACATCAAATGCATCTCCAGCATCATGAAGACTCAATCGTAAACCTGTCTCCATAGGAGTGGCAATAGGCTTACTGTCTTCAAGGCCAAAACACTGCAATAATGTGTCAATATATTTCGTTTGACACAACGCCATTCCACCATCAACTTGCATAAACTGAATGCCCAAATAGTGATGCAAATGCCCCAAATCAGACATCTCGAATGAGGCATGCAAATCAGCCTTAAAATCAGCAACATGCTTCTCAATAGGACTAGTGAGCAGCATGTCGTCAACATAGACAACAATGATCAGAAGCACATCATTAGCATGCTTAACATATAAGGTGCTTTCAGTTGGACTATTCTCAAAACCATGTGCAATCAGATAGGAATGTATCTTTTCATACCAAGCACATGGAGCTGAAAAACATACACTTCTTCATGCAAGTTACCATTTAGAAATGTTCTTTTAATGTCCAATTGATGAACATTCAAACCATGATGAGTTGCAAAGTGCACAAATGCTCGAACAATAGTCATTCAGCATGTAGGAGGAAAAGTTTCATCAAAATCAATGCCTCTTTCATGTGCATAACCCTTTGCAACAAGCCTAGCCTTATCCCTGTCAACTATTCCATCATTCTTATGCTTCAACTTGTATACCCACTTAGTGCCAACAACCTTCTTGGCAGGAGGCAAGTCACATAAAGACCAGGTACCATTTTTCATGATAGCATCATATTCTGATTGCATAGCAGCCATCCAATTTTTAGAATTTTGTGCTTCATCAAACAAAAGAAACTCATTCTCATCATAGAGACTAGAGGCAGCCATAGTATAGCAATCTGGTGCAAAAGAGGCACTATGAGAGCCTGAACAATTATGGTATGATAGAGGTGCATCTAATTTGCTATCACGCAAAGTTTGCACCAACCATTTAGGCATAGTTTTTGCCTCCTCAATATTAGATCTCTCATCAACAAGTGCATCATGTAAATATGCATAAAAAATGGAATGATCTACATCATCACATGAAACCTACAAAGGTTGAGAAGTTGCTTCATTAGGAACAACATTAGATTGTCCACCTATAAAAAGAGGTAGCAAAGTATCATACATGTCTTTGGAGCTAATAGATGTCTCCTTCGTACATGAAAGTAAAGGTTGAATAGAATCTTCCACAAAAATAACATCACGGCTAACCAAAATGCATTTAGTATGTGGATAATATAGACGATAGCCTTTGCTTTCAAAACTGTACCCAACAAAAATACATTTTACTACTTTATCATCCAATTTCTTGCGATGTTGTTCAGGCACTAATACATATGCCAAACAAACAAAAACATGGAGGTGAGCAATAGATGGCTTACGACCATGTCAAGCCTCATATGGAGTGATAGACTACAATGCTTTAGTGGGACATCTGTTAAGTACATATGTTGCACACATAAGGGCCTCAAGCTAGAAACTATGTGGTAAAGCCTGACTCTTGACCATACACCTTGCATCTCCATGAGCGACCTGTTTTTCCGCTCAACAACTCCATTCTATTGAGGTGTATATGACACTGTACATTGATGTTTTATCCCACGTTTAGCTAGAAATGCATTAAAGTCGGAAGACATATATTCCCCCCCTCGATCTGAATGGAGGGTGCCCATTTTACATGCTGATAGATTTTCAGCCAAAACGAGAAACTATTTGAAGCACATAAACACTTCAGACTTTGCTTTCAGTGGATATACCCATGCGTGCCTAGAAAAATCATCAATCAAAGTCACGAAGTAAAGATAGTTTCCAAAAGAAGTTGTTTGCATAGGACCATAGGCATCACTATGTACAAGTTGCAATTTCTGAGTAGCTCGAACTAAACCATCTTTTGGGGAGGATGAATGCTGCATTTTGCCCAAAATATAGCCTTCATAAACATGTTTACTGGGTGCCTCAAGTTTGGGCAAAGAGGATATCATTTCAGATTTCTCGAGGCATAGTGCTGAAGCTCAAGGTCAAGAAAAGCATGGAAGCACATCAAGGAAGTGGAAACACAAGAAGAAGGAGCAAGTAGGGAGCTCCAAGAAGCACCTGTCAAATTTTCATAAGAAATCCCTATAAAGATAGTGATTTTTATCACTAAAAACCATTGTAAATACCATTTTTCATTTTTGTTACTCCATTTTATTCACGCCGAGGAGTCCTCAAGCTTGAGGAGTATTAGAACTATCATCCTACCAATTTTCATAATTTTTGGACTCCGTTCGAGCCCCCAAATAAGCCTTGGAACCTATTTTTTAACTAGGCCGGACACTAGGTCTGGACAGGGCCAAAACCACTCAAAAACCTATAAAAAGGGCTGGAGAGCTCATTTTTGGGGTTGGCTTGTTGTAGATTTCAGCTTTGTAAAAGAGCTCTTGTGTAATCGAAGTCCTTCCATTGTTCCACTCTTTGCTCTTACTTTGTGCGTGTGTGTGTATGTGTGTGCATGCTTGTGTGCTTTCACTCACACACTTGTGCCATCACTTGCTCACGGTCTTCATACCGGTCCTCACGTCTCCACGGATTGACATTTATGAGGTGTATCTCCTCACATTGGTACTTGCCATTGTGCTAGAGTGACACCAAATTTGGCGCCGTTGCTGGGGAGAGAGCTTGGAGGACGAGCGTGTGACGGTAAGACGTAGAGTAGCGATGTTGGAAGGAAAAAAATCACTATTTTCAGTTCAGTTTCTGAGTTTTCCTTCTTCTTCATCTTCATCATCATCACCATCTTCTTCCCTCTTCACATTCTCTCATTTTTTCCATTTTAGACAGTACATTCACTCATTTTTTACTCGTGGCTGTGAGAAAGAAGCGCAAGAGAAGCTGAGAACCAAAAACGCTGAAGAAAAACACTTGAAAAACTCTGGAAAACACTAAAATCTGGGCGACAGCATCGTGGTGTGAGAGGAACAGTGCCTGGTATCGCGAGTGACAAATCGTGCATTTGGAGGGTGACTTTGCACCTACAGGCACCTAGGAGTGACAAGGAGGACACAAGGTACACATATTTACAAAAAAATTTTGAATTTGGGTGTCAAAATCTCCAAGTATCGTGTCCGGTTGAGTTTTGGTATCGCGATACCAGAATTCCCGCGTATCGCGATACTTGTTGAGGTATCGTATCGTGCATGCCCACTTGAGGTATCATGATACCATTCTAGTATTGTATCGTCAAGTGCTGGTATCGCGATCGCGGTTGCCTTGGTGGTATCGTATCGTGGTCCACCTAGTATCGTATCGTGTCGGTCACGGTATCGTATCGTCGACTGACCAGTATCGTATCGTTGGCCCAGTTGGTATCGTATCGCGCGTGACAGTGGTATCGTATCGCCACTTGCATAAGTATCGTATCGCGAGGTCAAGAAGTATCATATCGTGCACTTTGTGGTATCGTATCGTGTAGCACAAGCAGTATCTTATCGCCATTTGAGTGGTATCGTATCATTCACAAGCTGGTATCGTATCGTCTCCTGTTTTGGTATCATATCGTGCAAAGATTCAGTATCGTATCCTCTGATTTTTGGTATCGTATCACGGGGTCATGTGGTATCGTATCGCCTAGAAGGTATCGTATCATCTACTGAGTGGTATCGTGTCACTTGCAAACAGGTATCGTATCATCCCGAGAATTCACTGGTATCGTATCGTGGAAGTTGGTATCGTGATCGCAATCATCCTGGTGGTATCGTATTGTCTAAGGTGGTATCGCCTGAAGTGGTATCGTGTAAGACAAAGGTATCGTATCGTGAAAGTCTGGTATCGTATCGCCTGTTCGGAGCTTCCAAAGAGATCCTGTTTCCCTGTTTTAACCCCCAGAACCCTGAACTGGCATAACTTTCTCATACGAAATCCGTTTGCTGTGATTTTGGGTTTGTTGGAAAGCTTGTGGGGAGTACTACCAAAACTTCCACTGGTTACGGTAAAATTAATACTAGGATTATTAGATATAGTATTTTGAAGTGGACCCTCAGGGGAACGAGGAAACCAAAGAGCTCTAAAGGATTTTAAACAATACAAAGGGGAAATTTTGGACTTGTAGACAAAGCTTATGAACCTAAGATCTGGCAGACACTTAGGCAAGGATAGACAAAGCATTAGATCATCTGAGGCTAGTGTCAACCATACAGCTAAGTCTTGGGCACAACAACTAAGTGGTTATCCCTACACACTAAGTTCAGAAACCAGTGACTCAGAAATGTCCTTCAACATGGAAAGACCCACACGTACCTCAGGTACTACTTATTTACAGACACCAGAAGGTCCCTATAAAACCCAATTGGAGTATATCAGGACCAACCAATTAGGTGCTCGCATCTATGAGGATGGTTTGAGACGATCAGTGGTCCAACTCAAAAATCCTGGCCAACCCTTTGGACTTGAACACCCAGTGGTCAAGTTTGAAGAGGGTGCCTACATTGATAAGGAAGGAACCATGTATGTGGTTACCAGCCTACCAGATAGGACAAATGAGTGTGGAAACATCATTCCTGAGAACAAGCTAGGAGACTTAGAGCAAGGAGACCTAGGACGAGAACCCAAGACCCCTAGAGGTAAGTCAGTCTTGACTAGAGTGATCATTCCAGAATGGATTTCCCAAGACAACAAAAGCATAGAGCTATTCTTGAATAGAGGAACGGAGGAAGCATTTTGGAGATTCAAGCCAGATCAACCAAGCCCAACAGTCACCATCTATGAGTTCAAGGATCCAGAGATACCAGGCAAGGTTGTCTATCTAGATCACACATCAGAGAAATTGTTCTTGGTAACAGAGCAGGATAGGCATGCATACACTTGGCAGGGTGAATCAATTTTCCCTCCACTAAGACCTAGTGTTTCCCATGGACTCCAAGGAGCAGGATCATCCAAGGCTCATGAAACCCAAAGGGAAAGGACTAGAGAGAGACCTGAGGTAAGCTTTGCACACACTGTGGGCAGAGATAGATCAGGACATGAGGGTGAAAGAACTGAAAGAGAGAGACATAGAGCACATAGGCATCAAAGAGACGAACAAGATTTCCCATTGCCCAGACCCCGAGAGCACTCAACAACCCTTAGACCCTCTCAAGTGGTTAAGGCAATGAAGAACTATTTTGATGGGTTTGGAGACCCTTATGATCATGTGGATGAGTTCAAACAAGTGCTAAGAGTTGAACAGGTTGAGGACCTGTTCACACAGTTTGAGGCATTTGGTTTAACTCTTAAGGGTACTGCCTTAGCTTGGTTTCAACCCCTGAATAGTCGCAACTATCGAGAGATAGGCCAACTGCTAGAGGAATTCATTGTAGAATTTTCCAAGAGTGGCACCAGGCATAATACATCATCCTTGATCCACAGCTTTAAGCAGACACCCCAAGAAACAGTGTGACTTGCAGGAAGAAGGTTTAGACAGTACTTGGAAAGATGCCCTATGCCAGAATTACCCACTGCAGCCAAACAAGTGGACTTGTTTTTAAATGGTTTACTCAGCACAAAGTTAAGGTCATACGTATACTTGAAAGAGCCTAGATCCATAGAAGAGTGTGTGCGCATGTGCATTGGCATAGAAGACAACTTGGGTGAGGAGTTAGGACTGTCCGAACTCTATAAAGACTCTGATAGTTCTACTAGTCATACCTCTAGAACCTCCAGTGAGATAGATGAGATAGCTGAGCAGGTGGCCAAAAAGCTAGGAGTTCAAAATAAACATATGCCAAGGGTCACCTCATTGAAGCGATGTTATATATCCGGAGGAGATCACATGGCTAATGTCTGTCCAATGATGGCTCAACCCCAAGGAAACCATAATGCTCTATATTGCACCATTGAGAGGAATACACAAATCATACGGCTCAAGATTGTCCCTATAACAGGTAGGCTATTAGACAAAATTATCAGCAACCTTACCAGCATGGTAGGTATCAGAACCAGTACCAATAGCCATATTATAGGCCACAACAACAATATCAACCTCAATACCAGCAGCAATATCAGACACCAAACAGGCCACAGCCAATCCTGGGAAACCAACCACCAGCTCCTGCCAATGTGATCCCAGTTAAGTTAAGTATGCAGTGGCAGAGGAAAACCCTAATAGAGCATTGGTGCCACTAACCCCATTGGTCTCAGAAAATGACTCTCACGCTCATGGTTCAGACTACTTCCATGAAGATAGTTCACAAGCTTATTACATAGATTCACCTGAGCAAAGTGAGACTTCTCCATATCAATACAAGACACCACTTATGGAACAAAATTGGGAACCAAAATACTCCAATGTCATGTATACGAATCCAAATCCTAGGCCCCAAGTGAGACAAGTAAGACCACAAGCCCCTAGAGGACCATGCTTTAGATGTCAAGGCGACCATTTCATTTGTGAATGTCCCCATCAACCAGCACTTGGACAAGGACAGAACATCACAATACAAGGCTTTTGTCCTGAGTGCGACAAGGAACATCTTCCTAGAGAGTGTCCCAGGAATCCCTCTAGTGCACCCAAGGTCACACCCATCAATGTGGTAGGCTTAGTGGCGGATTCAAGTTCAAGTAGCAATAATGTGGCTCCTGTACAGGCAGTTACTAGGGCACAGGATGCACAACAAGCAAAACCATCTGAGCAATCAGAGTCAAGTGAGTCAGGAGAGCCTAATAAGAGGAAACCAAGAACATGGAAGGATACCAGAGAGAAGGCTAATCGAAAGTGGAACAAAAAGCTATCCAAGCTAGAAGAAAGCCTAAGGGATACCAAAACAAAAATAGAAGACATTGCATCTCAAAGCCCCTCGCATGCCGAAGCTCCATCCACTCCACCTCATCCCACCCCACCACCCATTGTAAATAACCCACGACCAGGGTCTGTTCTTGCACATCCAACCCCAGAAGGCTTGGACATGATGTTCAAGGCCTACCAGGCTCGCCTTCAAGAAGGGCCAACAATTGCAAACCTGGATAAGAGTTATCCGAGAGCAGATTTAGAGATTGAACGGACAAAAATGTGCATGAAAATGGTAGAAGTAGCTCAAGCTATGCTTGAGACTAGTCAAAAGTTCAATCAAACAAACTCTGTCAAACCAGATTTGCATTTCCAGGGCTTACTAGAAAGATTAGAGCAGTTGGTAAACAAGCCGCAGGTTTCTTTACCTCTATAAGCTCAACCTGTTGTTGAAAGAGAAAGCTCGCCGCCCAGGAAAGCTTATGTTCCTGATTCCGTGGATGAGGGAACACCTCTTTCAATGCAACAGTACTCTCAAGAGTTCTTGCGGGAAATACAAGAAGAAAAATGGGCCAAGGAGGAGGGTAATCCCCCTCCTATTCCTGAGATTGATGTTCTTCATGACCAATTTCCCCAAGACATTCCGTCTATTTATGGAGACCAAGCAGAGCAACAAGAAGATGAAAGATTAGATTTTGAATCTAATTCTTTACAAGAGTTGCCTCATTTCACAGGCCCATGGGAATCTGAATCTCTTCATATCAGAGCTCCCACAATACTGATAAGAAATGAAGACTCTATGGTTCCAAGAAACACTGAAGTCGTGAAGAACACTAAGGTTCAGTGTCATCTCACTATAGAAGAGCTCCTCAAAGCAAAACCTGAGCTATGGAATCATGTGAAGGATCAAGTTCTAGAACTTGATTCCAATATGCCCAAAGCAAGCTCTAAGCAGAAAGTTCTAGAGATACCTCTAGACAAGATAGGAGACATGAGCAAAGGTGAAGAAGGTAATACTTATCTTCCGATCACCTACCAAGGTTACACAACAAAAGCAATCGTTTTTGAAAGTCCTCTAGGATTGCTCGAAGGGATAACTCTAACCACTTGTGGTGTAGAGTTTGAACACACATTTGCGATATGTGACTTTGAGAAAATTAATGTCTACGAGATGACCCTAGGAAGACCCTTCCTACGACAGTTGCAAATAGTACAAGATTGGGGAACCAACTCCTTGTACTTACAACACTTAGGGGTCACCACCAAGGTTAATTTGAAGGATTACACCTTCAGAGATGTACCACCCCTGTAGTGGAATCCCTTCCACAAAGCAAAAGAAGATTCTATCTCTGTGGAAGTTCACCTGATCCATCATGGCTGCATGAAGATATTCACTTGTGGATGTGCAAGGTCGCAGAGGAAGAGGAAAAGCGCCTAAAAGCAAGAGAAGAAGGAACTTCCCCAGGACATAGACCAGTTAAAGACCCAGCCTATACACTGATGATTTTTCCAGATGAGGAATTGGAACCTCACGGTTGGGCAGAAATTTTAGCTACCATGGACATTGCAGTCAATGAAGAAGAATGGACACCTCACTGTGATGAGGATGATTATGATATTTCTGTGTTCATGTGTGATCCTTTGTTGGAAGAGTGTGATCCTAGTGAGGTCATAGAAGAAGAAGAGAATGACGATGATCTAGAATCCATTGTGATGGATACTTACTTTGACTCAGAGGAACACTATTTAGAAGACATAGGAGTGTTAACCCAAAAAGAAGAAGAACCCCTCACAAGTATTAAAACTGTAAATTCAAAGGAAGGAAGCGAAAGAGGTCAAAAGAAAAAGAAAAGAAAAGCAGTAAAGCAAGAAGAGGAGGAACCATTGTTTGAAGTGTTAAAAGTCAAGCTTCAAGCTAAAAATTCGTGGGGAATCTTTTATGGAAATGTGGAGCAATCAAAGGAAGCCAAAAGCCACGAGATTCCATCACGAAAAGTCACTCAACCACTCCCCAAGTCATCTCAACTAATTCCTCCAAGTTAGGAGGCTGATTTGGAAAGGTAGTTCCTAGATTTTAGGGACACTCTTCTCACTATAAAAGGAGCATGTATCCCGACTTCTTTTGGGCCATCTTCTTGGAGTTTTAGCTCATGTAAAGTGAGCACTAAGTGCTGGAGTTGTGATAAGCAAGCCCCTTGCTTAAGCAACCCCCTTGCTTAAGCAACCCCCTTGCTTGCTTGTTTGTTTTCTTTTAGTAGGCATATCTATGTGTGTGCGCAGGCAGTGTTGCAACTCTCTACCCCTGAGTTGTTAGCATTGCTTCTCCCTCATATGGTATCCATTTGATGTAATTCTTGTCTCATTGGATAGCTATAAGAGTCTATTTTATGCTTACCAATTCTCTGGAGCATTCTCTGAGTAAGCTGGGAGCAACATTCATTTTAGTGAAGTTGTGTGATTGATATCTCTCTCTTTGTGTAGGCTCTGTTGGAAATATTTTGCTCTCTGTTGTAAGGGCTGGTTCTCCTTCTCTATGTATCCATTTGCTATGATTTTGGTGTCATTGGGTAGCTATTAGAGTGCTCTAAAGTTGACCCAAGTTTGAGATTCATTCTCTGTATAATCTGTGAGAAAAGTTTGCTGGAGTGAAGTGAGGTCTCTGCTTGACTAGCAGTTGTGAGCATTCAACTAGCTCATGTTGTAGACATTGTTTCTCTTTGTGTAAGCATCCATTTCAAGTGAAATTTGATTTGTTGGAAAGCCCTTGGTGTCTACTACAGGTCTACAAAAGCTCACTGGAGTTCTCTGCATAAGCTCTGAGTAAGAGCATTTTTGGTGTGCAGAGGTCAAAGAAGGATACCTGTGGAGGTCATTCGCGCTTCATCGTTGCTTAGGGGTTGAGATACTTCCCCCATCAGTGGTATCAGAGCATTTGGGCATCTTGGAGGTATCACATACAAGCAAGAAGACCTCTTGGAGTTGGTGGTTGAAGAGTTGCATCAACAAAAGCTTCTTGGAGGTAGCTCACATCAAGGGGGAGCTATTCTACTCAAATTTGCAAGAGCACAAGGTGTCCATCTAAGGAAAGCTTTGGATTGAGGTAACCTCAGAGCCTCATTTTCATTTTACACACATTGGAGCATTAGCCAAGGGCTAGGTCAAGTATCAAAGACTAGATATGGGAGACTTCAACACTCAAATTGAAAAGCTAGACAAAGGTAACTATCAACCATGGAGATTTAGGGTCTCCAACTATCTTATGGGCAAGGGCCTTTGGGGGTTGATTAGTGGAAGTGAACCAAGACCTAGGTTGGATGAGAATCCAACCAATGACCAGAGAAGGGCCTTTAGGGAATGGAATGAAAGAGACAAGAGGGTTATCTTTATTCTTTCTCAACACATTAGCAATAGCATGATCGGCCATATCCAAGACCTGGATTCAAGCATGAAGGTATGGGAGACATTTGAAAGGCTTTATTCAACAAGCACCAAAGCAAGGAAGATCCAACTCAAGAATGAGCTCAACAACCTTAGGAAGAGCTCAGGGAGTAGCATAAATGACTACATACTTAAGGTCAAGGAGTTATCAGATGCATTGGGATCCATTGGAAGCCACGTAGACGATGACGATCTTGTGGCATATACTCTCAATGGTTTGAGAGATGATGAGAAGTGGAAACCCTTTACCACTTCAGTTTATGTAAGGGATAATCTTCCCGATTTTGAGCAATTGGTTGCTCTCATGGTCACCGAAGAAATGAACATAGGTGGAAGTTCAACTAAAAGCAAAGATGCACAAGTTTTCTATGCAGGTAATCAAAGGGGCAAAGGAAGACAAGGACAAGGAAGGGGCAAAGGAAGGTTTGGAGGAAGGCAAGGCCACTCAAGAAATCAAGGACATGACCAAGGCACCTCATCACAAAGAGGGAGAGGAAGATCAAGAGGAAGAGGAGGACGACATCAACAAAACAGGAATCAAGATGGCGAAGGATGTTACATATGTGGCAAGTTTGGCCACTATGCTAGAGATTGCTACCAAGGAGGAAACCAAAGGAACTATAATCAAGGTTCTTCATACAAAGGCCAAGGTAATTATGCTTCTACAAGTTCAGAAAATGACAATCTCTTGATGATGCACATGAATGGGAATTCAAGCAAAGTAGATAACACTTGGTATATTGATAGTGGATGTAGCAACCATATGAGTTGCAATGCTTCTTGGTTTACTAATCTACATGTTCCCAAAGGTAAAGGACATGTAGAAACAGGTGATGATACAACCCATGAGATCTCCCATGTTGGAGATGTAGCTTTGGATGACAAGGAGGAAGGAAGATGTCTCAAGGATGTCTTGCATGTACCTACCATCACAAAGAACTTGGTGTCCGTTGGGCAAATGGTTGAAAGAGGCTATCAAGTAAGGTTCAACAAAGGTGGATGCTTTGTGGAGAACCCTAAGCAAGGTTACAAGGTCATAGCAAGAGGAAAGAAGCAAGGGAGACTCTTCACTTTGGAGGTAAATTCTCATTCTATTCAACATGTCTACTTCACATATGGAAACAAGAGGATTTCGGAGTTGGACTTGTGGCACAAGAGGATAGGTCACATCAACATACAAAGAATGAAGGAAATGCAATTCAAGAGGCTGGTTGAAGGTCTTCCCAACTTCCAAGGACAAGGTATGAAGCATTTATGTGAATCTTGTCAACTAGGGAAGCAAGCGAGACTTCCATTCAAGAAGAGTGGCTACATAAGCCAACATCCATTGGAGTTGATACATACAGATGTGTGGGGGCCAACGAAAGAGCAATCCATTGGAGGTAACAAGTACTTTGTCACTTTTATAGATGATTGCACAAGGATGGTTTGGGTTTATTTCATAAAAAACAAATCAGATGTGTTTACATGTTTCAAAGCATTCAAGGCAATGGTAGAGAAGGAAACAGGTACATATATCAAGAAGCTAAGGTCCGATGGAGGGGGAGAATATTTCTCCAATGAGTTTTCTGATTTTTTAATGGATCAAGGCATCAAGAGGCAAGTAACATGCAGGTACACACCCCAACAAAATGGAGTAGCAGAGAGAAAGAATAGATACATTGCCGAGATCGCTAGAGCAATGCTTAATGAGATGAATGTACCTAACATGTTTTGGAGTGATGCAGCAAATACCGCCATGTATCTAATGAATAGGGCTCCTACCTCAGGGATCCATGGCTTGACACCATATCAAGCCTATTATGGTAAGAAACCTGATCTTTCCCACTTGAAGATATTTGGATGTACTTGTTATGTACATGTGCCAAGTGAATTGAGGCACAAGCTACAACCAAAGGCAGAAAAGTGTGTGTTTCTAGGATATTCAAATGATCATAAAGGTTACAGGTGCTTCAACCCAAACACAAAGGACTTGAGGATATCAAGGGATGTAGCATTTGATGAGCTACTCCCTTGGTATAAGAAGTATGATTGTATGCAGGACTATGAAGAAGAAAAGCATGGACATGATGAAGAACAAATCGACCTAGAGCTAAGCGGCCCAAGGTGTTCCATCAATGAAGATAGTTCAAGCATGAACTCACCATGGAGGGGGAGATCTTCATCAAGCTATGAAGCACAATCAATCAACAAAGGCAAAGCAACATTGGTGGAGTTGGATGAAGAAGGTAATGAAGTTGAAGATGATGAAGGACACATGATGGAGAAAGAAGCCACGTCAAAGAAAGAGATCAAGTTCCCAAGGCAAAGGAGGTTTATTCCTCCAAAAGGTGAAGAAAGGAAGTCTTCTAGAGTTAAGTATCCAACTCAAAGGTTTACTTATGATTCATACATGGCAACACATTATGCATATATGAACAAAGTAGTAGAAGATCATGAGCCCGATTGCTATGAAGATGCAAGCAGGTACACCGAATGGAAAGAGGCAATGCAAGAAGAGATCGACGCACTTGAGGAAAATCAAACATGGACTCTAGTGCCCAAGAAGGAGAACATGAAGGTAATAGGTAATAAGTGGGTGTATAAAGTAAAGAGGAATTCAGATGGATCTATTTCTAGGTTCAAAGCAAGATTGGTGGCCAAGGGTTTTGCACAAACCTATGGAGTGGACTTTGAAGAGACATTCAGCCCCGTGGCAAATATGAGCACCATTAGGACACTCATTGCAATGGCTGCTAGCAAAGGATGGAAGCTCTTCCAATTGGATATCAAGAATGCCTTTCTCAATGGAGACTTGGAAGAAGAGGTATACATGGAGCAACCACTAGGTTTTGTTCATAAAGAGTTTCCACATCATGTTTGTAGGTTGAAGAAGGCACTTTATGGCCTAAAGCAAGCTCCAAGGGCTTGGAACCAAAGATTGGTGGACTATTTGATCAAATGTGGTTACAATCAATGCAAGGCGGATCCATCTCTCTTCATCAAACAAAGAGGAGAACTTGTGGTCTACATGTGTGTGTATGTAGATGATCTTATCATTACAGGTAATGATACAAAGGGCATTGAGGAGATCAAGGCAAAGCTTGGAAAGGAGTTTAGGATCTCTGATCTTGGAGATCTTAGGTATTTTCTTGGCATTGAAGTTGTATACAAAGAAGAAGGTATTATGCTCATACAAAGGAAGTATATTCTAGACCTACTTGAGAGGTTTGGGATGCTACATTGCAAGCCTATTTCAAATCCCATGGAAGTTAATGTAAAGCTAAGCTCCATTGATGGAGAGCCATTAGAGGATGTAACTTTGTATCGATCTATTGTAGGCTCTTTCAATTATGCCACAATAACCAGGCCCGACATAGCATATGGAGTTGGAGTGTTATCACAATTTATGCATAGTCCAAGGACTACACACTTGCAAGCTGCAAGAAGAATGTTGCGATATCTAAAAGCCACTATAAATGAAGGATTGTTCTACTCATTTGATGATGATATGCAGGTCAAAGCTTATTCCGATGCCGATTGGGCCGGTTCGAAGGAAGATAGAAGGAGTACAAGTGGTTACCTAGTCATGCTAGGTAGCAAGATCATCTCATGGATTTCAAAGAAGCAACCCACGGTGGCATTATCTTCCACCGAGGCTGAGTATAGAGCTTTGGCTCAAGTCACATGTGAGCTAATGTGGATTAAGAAGTTATTTATGGAGCTTAATTTGCAGGTTGACACATATCCAATTTTTTGTGACAACATGAGTAGCATTCATCTAGCATCAAATCCTGTCTATCATGCTAGAACCAAGCATATTGAAGTGCACTATCACTTCATAAGGGAAAAGGTGATATCCAAGGAAGTTTCAGTACATCATATTGGTACCAAGGACCAAGTTGCGGACATGTTTACAAAGGCTTTGGATGGGATGAAGATTTCAAAATTCAAGCAATGCATCAACATGAAGGAGCTTGGATGAGGATGAAGAATTGAAGCTTGAGGGGGAGTGTTAAAAGTCAAGCTTCAAGCTAAAAATTCGTGGGGAATCTTTTATGGAAATGTGGAGCAATCAAAGGAAGCCAAAAGCCACGAGATTCCATCAAGAAAAGTCACTCAACCACTCCCCAAGTCATCTCAACTAATTCCTCCAAGTTAGGAGGCTGATTTGGAAAGGTAGTTCCTAGATTTTAGGGACACTCTTCTCACTATAAAAGGAGCATGTGTCCCGACTTCTTTTGGGCCATCTTCTTGGAGTTTTAGCTCATGTAAAGTGAGCACTAAGTGCTGGAGTTGTGATAAGCAAGCCCCTTGCTTAAGCAACCCCCTTGCTTGCTTGTTTGTTTTCTTTTAGTAGGCATATCTATGTGTGTGCGCAGGCAGTGTTGCAACTCTCTACCCCTGAGTTGTTAGCATTGCTTCTCCCTCATATGGTATCCATTTGATGTAATTCTTGTCTCATTGGATAGCTATAAGAGTCTATTTTATGCTTACCAATTCTCTGGAGCATTCTCTGAGTAAGTTGGGAGCAACATTCATTTTAGTGAAGTTGTGTGATTGATATCTCTCTCTTTGTGTACGCTCTGTTGGAAATATTTTGCTCTCTGTTGTAAGGGCTGGTTCTCTTTCTCTATGTATCCATTTGCTATGATTTTGGTGTCATTGGGTAGCTATTAGAGTGCTCTAAAGTTGACCCAAGTTTGAGATTCATTCTCTGTATAATCTGTGAGAAAATTTTGTTGGAGTGAAGTGAGGTCTCTGCTTGACTAGCAGTTGTGAGCATTCAACTAGCTCATGTTGTAGACATTGTTTCTCTTTGTGTAAGCATCCATTTCAAGTGAAATTTGATTTTTTGGAAAGCCCTTGGTGTCTACTACAGGTCTACAAAAGCTCACTGGAGTTCTCTGCATAAGCTCTGAGTAAGAGCATTTTTGGTGTGCAGAGGTCAAAGAAGGATACCTGTGGAGGTCATTCGCGCTTCATCGTTGCTTAGGGGTTGAGATACTTCCCCCATCATGAAGTACCAGAAAATTTCAAGAAATATGAAGTGGAGGACCGAAAAATTCTGGTATGAATGCCTAAGAGAGAGGCCATCATAGGAGAATCATATGATAATAAAGAAAAAACTAAAAAGATTGTTGTAACCATTGAAGGGAACGAAGAGCGATGCACATACATAGGAGATGACCTAAGTGCAAAAGAAGAAGCAGAGCTTGTAGCTCTATTAAGGGAATATAGGGACGTGTTTGCATGGCACTATAGAGATTTGCAGGGAATAGATCCACAAATTTGCTCTCATACGATACCCATGACCGCCGATGCCAAGCCCACCAAACAAAAGCCCTACACATATAATGACACTTATGCAGCTAAAATCAAAGAAGAAATTGACAGGCTGATTGAAGCTGGATTTATCTATGAGATTGAGCATACTGAATGGGTGTCCCCCATTGTAGTGGTGCCCAAGAAGAATGGGAAGCTGTGAGTGTGTATTAACCTTAAAAAGGTTAATGCTGCTACAATTCGAGATAGTTATCCGCTTCCAATCACTGAACATTTATTGGAGCGTGTTGCAGGCAAGGAAGTTTATAGCTTCCTTGATGGATTTTCAGGCTACAACCAAGTAGCCATTGCCCTAGAAGACACAAAACGACTTTCGCCACAGAGTGGGGAATCTTTGCATTTCGTGTGATGCCATTTGGGCTCACCAATGCACCTGCAACATTCCAAAGGCTCATGTGTCATGTCTTCAAAGAGTTCTTGCGGAAGAACTTAGAAGTATATGTGGATGATTTATGTGCTCATTCCCAAGTAAGAAGATACCACATCCCTGAGCTCAGACAAATCTTCAACAAGTGTAGAGAATATCGAGTGTGTCTGAACCCAGAGAAGTGTGTGTTCATGGTACAACAAGGTAAAATCTTAGGTCACATTGTTTCTAAAAATGGAATATCAACAGATGAGGACAAAGTAAGAGCCATAGCAGAGTTTCCAAGGCCAAGGAAC
This sequence comes from Ceratopteris richardii, assembly GCA_020310875.1. Classification (NCBI taxonomy): domain Eukaryota; kingdom Viridiplantae; phylum Streptophyta; class Polypodiopsida; order Polypodiales; family Pteridaceae; genus Ceratopteris; species Ceratopteris richardii. The sequence continues at coordinate 19,533,370 of CM035408.1, read as the reverse complement.
GTTAAAGAGGTGCAAGCCTTCATGGGTCATTGTGGATATTACCGCAGGTTCATCCACATGTATGCCATCATTGCTAAACCTCTTTATGGATTGCTGACAGATTTTGAGTGGAACGACGAATGCGAAAATTCCTTCAATGAGTTGAAGAGACGCTTGTGCTCAGCACCAATACTGACCACTCCTGATTGGAATAAGCCATTCCATGTCCATGTAGATGCTTCCAATCATGCAATAGGATGTGTGCTAGCACAACCCACAGGTGAAGGAAATCTAGATTTACCCATCGCATATGCTAGCAGACAATTGAACGAAGTTGAACAAAATTATACCACAACGGAAAGAGAAGGTTTAGGCATGGTATATGCAGTGAAGCAGTTTAGACACTATCTATTGGTCAATAAGTTCAAGTTTTTCACTGATCATCAAGCTTTACTATATTTGGTCAATAAACCTTGCAATACAGGCCGCTTAGTAAGATGGTTCCTCTTACTAATGGAATACGACTTTGAAGTTGTTGTCAAGAAAGGTAGGACCCACCTTAGGGTGGACCATCTTTCTCGCATCACTTCAGGAGAGCCTCCGCAAGGAGTGTCTGATGAACTACCTGATGCTCATTTGTTCAATTTAGAAGTTATACCTAAATGGGCAAATAAGTTGGTACCTATCCTAGCATTCGTACCTGCAAATAAGAACGTAAAAACAAACAAGGAAGAAGTTGTAAAATCACAAAAATATCAAATATTAGCAGGAAGCATGTACAAACAAGATACAAATGGTGTATTAGCTTGTTGTGTCGAGGACGATGAACATAGTAGTTGGTTGCAACAAGCCCATGAAGGATTGCTAGGAAATCACTATGGTAAACAACAAACATGGCAGAATCTAAAATGTTTAGGAGTGTATTGGCCTAGCATGGACATAGAAATACATGAGTGGATTAGGAATTGTCCATTGTGCCAGAAGAGACCCCCAGTGGAGCATGCGACTCTTTATCATGTATCGTTAATTCCAGAATAGAGTGCTCCATTGGTCGAGTTCATGAGATCGGGAACATTTCCCAATGAGGCTAGTCTTGCAAGAAAACGGAGCATGGAGCAAGAGGCTCAAGACTATGCCTTAGAAGGAGACAACCTATATCGAAGAGACAAGGATGGTTACCTAAGACTGTGCGTTCATGAATCAGACTATTTGAAAGTCTTAGAAACTGCACACAGCGGTGTTGCAGGTGGACACTTTGGGCCTAACAGAGTAATCAAGGCCATTCTATTCTCAGGACTTTGGTGGCCCACTCTTCATATGGATGCACATACTTATGTCAAGAAATGTGACACATGCCAACGTGCCCAATACCCAATTAGAAAAGATGAGATGCCTTTGAAACCAATGATGGGAGGACGTGCATTTTTGAAATGGGGTATAGACTTTGTAGGTCCTATTAATCCCCCAGCCTGAAACTCCCATGCAGAATACATCATTGTAGCCACAGATTACCTCACAAAGTGGGTGGAAGTAAAAGCCACGACAAAGAATGATGCTCAAACGACGGCTAAGTTCTTATTTGAGAACGTGTTCATGAGATATGGGTTACCAATAGAGTTGGTCAGTGATAGAGGTACGCACTTCTTGAACGAAGTCATTGAAAATCTACTTCAAGAATTCATGGTGATACATAAGAAGTCAGCCCCCTATCATCCACAAGCTAATGGACAAGACGAGAGCACGAATAAGATCCTATGTAATGTGTTGACAAAACTAGTAAATAATAAACGCTCTCATTGGGACAAACAGCTTCATCATGCTGTTTGGGCTTACCAAGTTGCCTACAAAACGGTACTCAATGCCACCCCATTTCAGATGGTCTTTGGACAGAATGTTGTGCTACCATTGGACTTCCTAATCCCAGCCTTAAAAGTAGCACAAGAACATGAGTGGAATGGACATGAATTGTCCTCTAGGATCTTTGATCTAGAACGCTTAGGTGAGACAAGGCTACGAGTGGAAGCAGGCATCTATGCTGCAAAGAAAAGGATAAAGGCATACTTTGATGCTCATATAAAGGATAAAGGATTGAAAGAGGGAGACCTCGTGCTAGTTTATATGCTAAAGCAACATGCCTGAAAATTGGAGAAACGAGGATATGGACCTATAATCATTAATAGAATCTCCACTAGTGGTGCGGCTCAATTGGCAACTTTAGAAGGAGATATCTTGCCAAACTATATTAGTGGATGTAGAGTCAAGCTATATCAAGAGCCTCTTACAGAGGATATGCTCATGAGACTCAACACTGCTAAGAAGCGAAAAGAAGAGGAGTTAAGGGTTAGAGAAGAAGCACAAGCAGAGGCTAGAGAGCGCATCAGAAGAAATAAGTTAAGGCGACTAGGCCTAGATGTCAACCCGAAAACCCCAAAATATCACATGGACATGTGCCAAAAATTGGGCATAATTACTTCTCACATAATCAATCGACATCCCTTTGTGACCATAGAGGTAGGACACGGAAAGAGTGTAAGGACTGTGAGAGCATTGGTTGACTCAGGTGCAGTAACTAGTGCAGTTAGACTTTCATACTGCCAAGACCCGCAATCGAACATCAAGCCCATAGAAGCATATCTCATAGGACTAGGAGGTGTGGAAACCCCTTGTTTGGGCGAGGTGGAACTTCCCATCTACCTTCAAGATGTTCCAATGAAAGTCAAAATGCTAGTATGCCATGATGAAGACCTTACGGAGCCACTTGTCTTAGGTCAAGATTGGATTTATGACCATGCAGTCAACTTGAACTTAAGAAGTCAACTTCTTCAAGTTTGGGCACAGGAACAATACATCACATTAGAATTAGAGAATTGCATGTTCACAAAATCCAGATGTCACACCTTCTCATAATTCTTCTAGGACTAATCCTAGCAGAAAAGATGTTATATGTGTCAAAAGCTCTGTGTTCTAGAAGAACTCAATCAAGGAAAAATAGACTCAAAGACAAGCGAACTCCTCCTCTTGTATGAAGGCTAAAGCCATCACAACCAATCAACCCAAAAGGCAAGTGAAACAATACATGATAACCGCTATATCAAAAACACAAAGAGATGTCAAGAAGAAAGTAGTTACAGGCATGAAGCAAATCTGGGTATGAAAGGGAGAGCAACCACCAGCCTTCCCAATACAATTCCCACCCAGGCAAGGCAACCAAAGGAAGACAAGAATCAAGAACCTACGACACGCTCAAGCCCAAAGAATCCAACAAATTTGGGCACCAACAAGGGTCTGTCAGGGACGACAGAGTCAAGAGGGGGGGGGAGTGTTGAAGCTCAAGGTCAAGGAAAAAGCATGGAAGCGCATCAAGGAAGTGGACACACAAGAAGAAGGAGCAAGTAGGGAGCTCCAAGAAGCACCTGTCAAAATTTCAGAAGAAATCCCTATAAAAATAGTGATTTTTATCACTAAAAACCATTGTAAATACCATTTTCCATTTTTTTTACTCCATTTTGTTCAAGCCGAGGAGTCCTCGAGCTTGAGGAGTATTAGAACTATCATCCTACCAATTTTCATAATTTTTGGACTCCGTTCGAGCCCCCAAATAAGCCCCGGAACCTATTTTTTAACAAGGGCGGACACTAGGTCTGGATAGGGCCAAAACCACCCAAAAACCTATAAAAAGGGCTGGAGAGCTCATTTTTGGGGTTGGCTTGTTGTAGATTTCAGCTTTGTAAGAGAGCTCTTGTGTAATCGAAGTCCTTCCATTGTTCCACTCTTTGCTCTTACTTTGTGCACGTGTGTGTGTATGTGTGTGCATGCTTGTGTGCTTTTCACTCACTCACTTGTGCCATCACTTGCTCACGGTCTTCATACCGGTCCTCATGTCTCCACGGATTGACATTTATGAGGTGTATCTCCTCACGTTGGTACTTGCCATTGTGCTAGAGTGACACATAGCAAACTAGCAAAGTTCAAATGACCAAAGCGTGCATGCCAAAGCTTTGCATTTGACATAGCCTGCGAATCATGTACTACACATGCTGAATCATTCACAGATTTTTCATAGTCTATGAGCTTATACAACCCATGACATAAAATGCTAGAAGGAATAATCACGTTGCCATTTGACCGATCATGAACTGTACATCTGTCATCAAAAAATTTCACAACTAAGCCAATCTTGGCTAAAGCTGAAACTGATAATAGATTCTTCTTGATCCTATTCTTTATGACATGATCATTTGCTTTATAGTACTTGCAAAACAATTTTTGTTTTTTTGTTTTCTTCTCTTCTCTATCTTCATTCTTTGATTGTGCAGAATTAGCAGATTTCTGCTTACTAGTAGAAGAGCTCCATTTACCTTTGCCCTTCTAAGTAGCCAGGAAAGCTTGATCTACAACATGCATAATGGACATGTTTTGCTTGGACTGAGCTTCCTACAACATAACAAAGACCAACTCCTCAAATGTTAAGGCATTTGGATTTCCTTTCATCATCAAACGAAGAATAGAAGCAAAACTCTGGTATGAATCAAGAAGACCATTCAGACCAGTCTACACAAGTGAACTATCAAGCAAGACTTCATCAACAAAAATTAATTGTTCTTTCAAATCTTTGATCTTTGTTAGAAAACTGTCCATAGAATCATCTTCATTCATATGCTCACTCTCCAACTGTTTTCTGAGGTAAGCAACACGAGCCTCATTCCTAGCCTGGTACAATGTGGTAAGTGTATCCCAAGCATCCTTAGCTGTTTTGGAAGAGTGAATGTGCGGAATAATGGCACATTTGATAGAAAAGGCTATCAATGCATGTGCTCGAGCATCTCCTCCATCTCAATGAATTTTCTCTACAATAGGCGTAGCAAAAACTATAGCACGAACAGGAACATGAAGAATATCGTCATCTTCAATGCTGTCTGCATCAACTTTAGCACATGTATTTGCAGGTGTAATATGATGTTTTTCAACACTTTACACAATATTCCACGGTCCTTTTGTGACCAATACATGACAGATAAGCCCACAATGGATAATTTGTACCATCCAAGTTATCTTCAACAGCCAACATACGAAATACATCATTGTTTTCAGCCATGGCCATAAACTAAAATACCTTGATGCAAAAAAATGACTGTATCTGAAAAAGTTGAATAGAATTACCATCATGAGTTCTACTAAACCTATAGCAGGCTTCGAGTCGCTTATATTGGAGAACCGAAACCTGTATATATCTTTGACATAAAAAGATGAAATAGTCTGCATAAGCACTATGATGGTTCGTTCGGAGGCCGAAATGAGCTCAAATTGTGATTTCAACACACAAAGTGAAGCAGTTTTGATCTCCTAGTCATCCTGAGTATGCTCAACAAATTTCGTGCGATTCTTAGATTGTGATCGGAGGAGTGTCAATGCCCTAGATGAAGTGATGACCTGTTCTCATAACAATTGTTGGAGTTCGATGTCTGCGAAAGCACGCGAATAACACAAGGAAGAAGAAGAAACTTGAAGCACAACACACAATACTGAATGTATTACCACTAGAATGTGCAAAGATAAGTAACCCATTAGGGAAGTATGCATATATACAGGCCGAATGAAAAAAACCTCCTAAAGATGGAAAAAAGTGCCTCGACGATCCTAGAGTGTTCACATACATCAGTGCCTAAATATATCAACACGAGTCCATGATTGATGAGACGGATCATGGTGCATGGCAGAATACTCCACATGATATACCAACACAGATTTTCAAGGATAAAAATGTTAAACACGAAAGAATGTTGTATAACCCTTGGGTTTACAACCATGAATAATGGCTTCAATCCTTGCAAACCCTTGGTTTATTTACTTGGGTTTAAATATCATAATTTTGATGTATTATTGAATTATGTTATATGGATTCAAACTATCTCAAGGTACCATGCATGCAAATCAATTCCAAAAATAATGAACTAACTTAAAGGGAAGACCTTGTAGAAAATATAGAAGAAGATATATGATTAGCTTCAAGGATTCTTTCAAGGAGTTTTCCACTCGAATATTATCATTTCTTCATTGTATGATATTTGCACCCCCATTTCTTCATTCTATGATATCTGTATTCCAAGAGGGTAAGTTAAAGAAAAAAAAGGATCCCACACACACAAAATGCCAGGTTAATGAACTTGCTTTGTAATTCCCCTTTTTTTAAAGAAGAAGTTTAGCCAAAGCGTAATTTACCTTTTTCGAAGGCAATTGACTTAACTGGTTTAAATCTGCCCGAAAGCAATACACTAAAGAGGTTGAACCCTCTCCCAGGTTGGACATGTGTATCTTGGAAAGATGTTGCATGTGGCTGATGTGCCACCGTTTGTCCTGCAGTAGTTGTGATTGCCGTTTAACCTAGCCTTGTAAACCCCTGTTCTTGTGGGATAAGGGGGTTCCTATGGATACTATGGTCTTCCTTGTACAGTTGCAATTTCAAAGTTAAAGCCTGGGGAGTAGACTTCAGCTGAACTTCCATTTAAAAAAATAAAAGGGAGGTTGAACTCTGGCATCGCCTCAAAAAGCGAAAAGCCTAACCAAATAGGTTGCTCTTTCCTCTTAAAAAGACATTCATTCTATCCATATGTAACTGATCACATACGTACTTCGAATTGATGATTTGGATGGTTTATGTATCCATTGTTTCGTTCCCTGTAGCGACGACAAGTTTAAAACCGTTCTATAGTTGTGAGGACGTGGGTCTACATACATCCGCTAGGATTATATATTTCTTCCTGCTTTCATTTATGTGATTTCTGCAATTTATATTTGTGTGCATGTGAGATAGGAAAGATTCCTACTTTCATTCATTGTTGTGATTTCTGCAATTTGAGAGAGAGAGAGAGAGAGAGAGAGAGAGAGAGAACGTAAATGCAGTCCTGTGCCGTGCCTCCAAAGACGATATTGGGACTTAAAGGCTCACTCTGGCCAAAGACTGGCATCAAATGCATGACCTAGACCACAGACCTTTATATTTTTATTCCATTAGAATGTATAATGCTGTTTTAAATGGATGGAAAACTTGGCACTCCCCTTCGTGGGGGTGTGCCTGGATATCTCCAGTCTTGTTTTATTCCAGGTCTGTGAAAGGAGCAAGGATCTGCAAACATGCACTAGATTGCATAGTTACATATTGAGGCGTGGCTTGATCTTTAGGTTCTCGGATAATTTGATTTCTGCCTATGTAAGATGTGGAGGCCTAGAAAAGGCACAGGAATTATTTCATGTGCATAACAGCAAAGATGTATCCACTTGGACATCACTCATCACCGGTTGTGTTCAAGTTGGTAAGAGTCCAGAAGCGCTCAGCTATTTTGGCAGGATGCAGCAGGCAGGTCTCTGTCCTAATTCGGTTACCTTTAGCTGTGCCTTAAAGGCATGTGGCATCACAAAAGTAGTTCAAACTGGAATTGAAATTCATGAAGAGATTGCAAGACTAGGGTTACTGTCTACTAATATCAAGCTTGGAAATGCGTTGATCAGTATGTATGTCAAATGTGGTGCTCTTTCCCGAGCACAATGTGTGGCTGAAGAGCTTTCAGTTTGGGATGGTATCTCTTGGAATGCACTTATCGCTGGATATGTGGAGCATGGTAGAGGTGAGGAAGCACTTTATTGCTATGAACAGATGCGGCAAGACGGATTCATTCCAGATGCTTTCACCTTTATTTCCCTCTTGAAAGCCTGCACTAATATGAAAGCGATGTCAGTAGGAGGCCAACTCCATGACGAGATCTCTAAACAAGGGCTGTTAGAAGATAATGTTGTTCTTGGTAGTGCTCTAGTTGATATGTATGCAAAGTGTGGCGCTATTATAAGTGCAGAGAAGGTACTAAAGGAGCTTCCTGTACGAAATGTTGTCACATGGAATGCATTGATTTCAGGATATGCAGAGTGCACTTCTAGTGACCAAGCATGGAATTGTTTTGAAGACATGCAAAAGGATGGTGTACTTCCAAATGCAGTAACATTTACTTCTATGTTGAAAGCATGTAGAAGCATGGATGCACTTGGCAAGGGAGAGGAACTTCATTACAAAATGACTGAACATGGCCTGCCAGGGAATGATATTTTGCTTGGCAATGCTTTGGTAGATATGTATGCTAGGTTTGGAGCCCTAACAAAGGCTCAGCAAGTCTTTGAAGAACTTCCTCGTAGAAATGTGACATCTTGGAACATATTAATTAATGGATATATTGAACATGGGGAACCAGATCGAGCATTAGAGTGCTTTAAGCAGATGAAACAGAATGGCCTTTTTCCAAGTGCAGTTACCTTTGCTTGTGTCTTGAAAGCATGTGGCACTCTTAAAGCAATACAAATAGGGGAAATGATCCATGATGAAATTTCTAAACAAGGGCTCTTAAAGGAGAATGTTGTGGTCGGCACAGCTTTAATTGACATGTATGCTAAATGTGGGTCTTTGACCAAGGCAACACAAGTGCTTGAGGGGCTATCCATACGGGATTGTGTTACATGGACTGTCTTGGTAGCTAGATATGCTGAACAAGGTGAAGAAGTCCATGCTTTGGATTCCTTTGAGCACATGCTGTCTGAAGGTGTTGTTCCCAATGCAGTAACGTTAGGTTCCCTTTTAAAGGCATGTGCATCTGCAGGAGCTATTGGCAAGGGAGAAGAAATACATGAGAAGATTGTTAAACAAGGGCTTCTGGAGAACAATGTTGCCCTTGGCAATGCTTTGATAGACATGTATGCCAAATGTGGATTTCTTACAAGGGCACAAAGACTGCTGATGGAACTTCCTATGCGCAATGTTATCTCTTGGACATCATTAATGGGAGGTTTGATGCGACAATGTGAAGGCTCACAAATCTGGAACTGTTTTGAACAGCTGCAACATGAGGGTCTCTTCCCAGATGCAGCATTATTTTCTTGCATGTTGAGTGCATGCAGTCGCCTTCGCTTAGTGGAAGCTGCCGAAGCACATTTTGTGGATATGCACATGAATTATGGCATTAAGCCAGATTTGATGCATTACACATGTCTGGTAGATGCTTTTGGACGTGTAGGGCACCTCGAAAGGGCAGCCTTAATTATGGCAAAATTGCCAACTTCTGATGTTGGAGCATGGTCTTCCTTTTTGGGCTCTTGTAGAAATTGGGGGAACCTAAATATTGCCAGATGGGCCTTCGAGTACAGTATATTCAAATGATGGTGTTGTTCTCCAAGTCCTATTAGTGGATGTAGAATATGTAATCAGGGTTAAGTTGTGAGCTTGCTGGATCTAGAATTCTTTTCACACTAGATTGTATTTGATAATATCAAACTATAAAAATTTCTAAATACTTGTAACAAATATATGTGTCTCATTCATTTGATGAGGAAATGCACTCCAAAAGACTTCGCGACCTCCAAACTGAGTTTTAACATCCCTTTTTTGCACAGGAATCAGAAATTTTGAGTATTAAATGCTGAAGGTTAATTTGTGTGCGTGGAGTTTCTTGCATCCACTAACAGGACAAGTTCAAAGTCAAGCTTCGGCATGAATGCAAGTCAAAACCCAATTATTATGTAGAAACTTTACAAGAATACGTATCACAGAAAAAACGCTTGATGTGTGTTCTTGTCAGAGGCATCTCAGGGCTGCTTGAAAAATAGTGGGAATCCAGAGTTGGAACTTTTGAAGCAACCTTCTTTGTGGCATTCATTACTTCAGCATTAGGGATGGATCCGTTCTTCTTTCAATAGTCCATTGATGTTAGTGATGGATTTAATAGCTATATTTAATTCTCTCGCATACTGCTTATGGTACCTCTAGCTGTAATATATTTGAACTTCGCAGAAGTTAGCTAGAATTTATAAGAAGGAAATAGGAAGTAGCAATGCAGCAGTAGAACAAGGACAGAAAGACATAAGAAAACTTGAACTTTCAATGGTCAAAAGCATAGTAAAACATTAATCTCTTTATTGTATGTCTTTAACATGGATTGTAAATCCAATTTTGACTCCAACCTATTGAAAACACGGTTATGTCTTGGCCATCATACAGCTGATAAGATAGATGATTACAATAACATGCAACGAAACAAGAGGAAGGATATAAAGTGAACAAATGCAATGTCTTGGCCATCATACAGCTGATAAGATAGATAATTACAATAACATGCAACGAAACAAGAAGGATATAAAGTGAACAAATATAAGAGCAAAAGACATGTGCAATAGAATGAACTTGTATTGCACAAGCCAATCAGGTTTCAAAATAAAATATTGAACTCACAAATATGATCTCAAGATAAGGAGTTTAGCCTTTTGATGGAAAGAAGGGGCTGTGGAGGATTTCCTTTTTTGGGGGGAATGCTCTAGGGAAAACATACAACTCAAGAAAGCGGCAATCTCTAGGGACTTTCTTGATTTTCAAGCTATGTAAAATCTTTACTGAAGTTTGTTTTCATAGTTAAGGTGGGCAAATGTAGAGGATTATATGTTTATAATTGGATATCAACTTTCCTAGTCATAAACATGGATGACTCATGGAGATTTTAGAGTTGAAATACATTGTTATATGGTTTAGTCCTCTCCTAGCTCTAATGATTGAATATAACGGGAATGTTTGAAACAAGAAAAAAGTGTATATAAGGCTAGGGTATTATTTCCATTACAATATCTATTAAGATAAAGTTGTTGAGTAGCTTCTAGTGCTTAATCTAGTGCTTGTGTTGTTAGTCGCTATGGTTCAAGAATCCTATTTTCAAGGATATAAGAGGAGTTGATGGGTACTATGTGTTAGGGAGCACTAGATTGTGCCCTCTGATTAGATTGGACAAGATTTTGAAGTACACTTTTGATTACAAGATTACCCATGGAAGGGAAACAATACAAGAACATACAACTCATATGAGAAGTCTCACAACCCAATATTAATAGGTATGAATAACTTGACTGGATAGGATATAGGAGGTCCCACAACCTAGGACCCTAAGTATGCCACAAGATACCAAAATTAGAAGAGCTCCCTTGATGGAGGTGAACTAGATACAAAATATAATTTGATAGGATTTTGTACTATGAGATTACAAGATGAGAAGACTAGATGTCCAGAAACTTGACTAGATAGGATTAGAACAAGGAGCTAGAAAAGAACAGGAACTGGAACTTGGAAAGTAATTACTTTGAGATTGTGTCTCATTGAGATCTCAAGCTTTGCATTGGCGAAACTAAGGATCTATCTAGCTCGACCCTCCTTATATAGGTGTTCAAGAGATGATTAGCTCCTTAGTTTGGGAGAGGGAAGGGGGCCACATTTGTTGATGATATTCTGTGAGATATAACTCCTATCAAGTCTTTCTCCAAGTTCACCATCTTGGAGGTTTGACCACGAGAAACCGATAACATCCTTAATCTCCACAAAATCTAGGTGTAACTTGACTTGGTCCCAAACTTCCTTCTCTTGCCCATCAATCGCATGTCCCTTCCTCCCCCATCTGTCAGAAAGGACCTCTACCATATTAAATTCCCCACAAAGGACCATGTTGAGGGGCAGAGAATCCAACGATTGCCAAATGGACACTCTACAATCTGAGAAAGGATAACAGACTCTCTTTCGAATAAAGCCTCTCACGAAGAAAAACAACCAACCGAGATACTACGGAATAGCCCTGTTATGGGGAAACTCCTATGTTAGGATCCCTCTATCTCGAAGAAAAAAGTCAAGGAGAAAAACGAGGGACAAGGACCCTCTCCACAAAGATCTCAACCTCTAATAGTGTTTATTGTGTCTCTCAATGTTAGAGGGCCATCGGACCCCTTAGCAGCGACCGTGGTCGGCCTAATGGATCTGCGATAAAAGCATAAACCCAAACTTGATTTGTCTTCAAGAGATCAAAATTGACAAGGAGGAAGTACAAAAGAGAGTTAAGAGCATTTCCTCGTCCCATGTGTGGCTCTTCACCACACAACCCAGGGGAAATGGTGGCACGACTATCAGCATCTGTTTAAGTTGTCACGCGAGAATTGTGGATTCCCTTACTGACCAAAACCATCAGTGGGTTGGTGCTTCTTTTGGGGGGTCCTCTGCAATTTTCCATCATCTCCTTGTATGCTCCCAATATCGATCCGAAATACCGAGCTTTCACTGTCCTGGCTAGCATCATTGTTGGTGATGAGCCAAACCTCTTTGCTAGTGGCATTTCCTTCTTGGTTGCTTTCTTTGCAATTCAAATCTTCAAGGGTTTTTGCTAAACCTATAACAGACTTCGAGATGCTTATACTGGCGAACGAAACCTATATATATCTTCCTTGCTTTCCCCTGTCGAGTTCTGATAAACCTGTAATAGACTTCGAGATGCTTGTATTGGCGAACGAAACCTGTATATATCTTTGGCACAAAAAGTTGAAATTTCCTATGTTAATATATTTAGGTAGTGACATCTGTGAATACACTAAGACCGTCGCGACACTTTTTTCCCTCTTTAGGAGGGTTTTCCCCCCAGCTTGTATATACACCTATTGCCCTAACGGGTTACTTATCTTTGTACATTCTAGTGGTAATACATTCAGTATTGTGTGTTGTGCTCCAAGATTCTTCTCCTTCCTTGTGCTGTTTGCGTGCTTCCACAGATCTCGAACTCCAACAATTGGTATCAGAGCAGGTTGTAGCTTCATCTACAACATCGTTGACACCCCTTCGATGACAATCTCAGAATCATACGAAATTTGGTGTGCATATTCAAGGTGGTTAGCAGATCAAAATAGCTTTGCTGTTTGCTGTCAAAATTGCGATCTAAGCTCATTCTGCCTTCGAATGCACTATCATAGTGCTTGTGTAGGCTATTTTGTTGTTTTGTGCCAAAGATATATACAGGTTTCAGTTCGCTAGTATAAGCATCTCAAAGTCTGCTAGAAGTTTAGTAGAACTTGACAAGGTACTTTTGTTCAAATTTTTGAGATACAGTCAATTTTGTACATCAAGGTATTTTAGTCACTCGCCATGGCTAAAAGCAATGATGTATTCCATATGTTGGTTGTTGAGAATAAGTTGGACGGTACCAATTACCCATTATGGGCTTATATGATGCATCATGTATTGGTTGCAAAAGGACTATGGAATATTGTGCAGGGTGTTGAAAAATGTCCTATTACACCTGCAAATATAGTTGCAAAAGGTGATGTAGACGGCGTTGAAGATGATGATATTTTTCATGTTCCTGTTTGTGCTCTAGTTCCTGTTGCACCTACTACATAGGAAATTCATTGGCATACCAGAGTTTTGCTTCTACTCTTCATTTGATGATGAAAGGCAATCCAAATGCCCTGACTTTTGAGAAGTTAGTCTCTGTTCTGTTGCAAGAAGATCAATTTAGGCAGAAGAGGTCCATTATGCGTGTTGCAGATCAAGCTTTTCTAGCTAGTCAGAAGGCAAAAGGTAAATGGAACTCTTCTATTACTAAGCAAAAATCTCATAATTCTACACGATAAAAAAAAGGATAACAGAGATGAAAAGAAAACATAAAAGCAAAAATTGTTTTGCAAGTATTGTAAAGCAAATGATCATGTCATAAAGAATTGTCCAAAATTGACTACAAAAGGGCAAAGAAAAAAGAGGCTAGAATGGTTGTTCAGAGGCCTCTACATGGAAAATAGAGTCTACTAATCTAGTGCAGAATGAAGAATGGGTGTTTACTACTGTTTGTAGTTTTGACCCATCTTCTCCTGAAAAGTGTATGTCTATCGTAGACTCAAATGTTTGGTACTTTGATAGTGGGGCAACCAACCATATTACCCCGCAACATAGTTTCTTCACTTCACTCGAGCCTGCCCCTATAGGGAATACTGCCACATGCACCAACAACTCCTCTTTTCCTGCCATGGGAGTTGGTAAGATCATTCTGTCTACTGCTGATGGTAGTTCTTTTACATTGTCGGATGCTTTATTTATCCCAGGGATCAAGAAGAATCTATTATAATATTTAGCTTTAGCCAAGACTGGCTTGGTTGTGAAATTTGTGGATGACAGATGTAGAGTTCATGATCTGTCAAATGGCGATATCATTATTGCTTCTGGCATTGTATGTCATGGGCTCTATAAGCTCATAGACTATGAAAGATTTGTGAATGATTCAGCATGTGCAGTACATGATTCTCAGGCTATGTTAGATGCAAAGCTTTGGCATGCATGCTTTGGTCACCTGAATTTTGCTAGTTTGCTATGCCTGAAGAAATCTAAAATGGTGTCCTCTTTGCCTAAACTCAAGGCACCCAGTAAGCATGTTTATGAAGGCTATATATTGGGCAAAATAGCATTCATCATTCCCAAAAGATGGTTCAGTTCGAGCTACTAAGAAATTACAGCTTGTTCACAGTGATGTCTGTGGTCATATGCAGACACCTTCCTTTGGGAACTATCTTTACTTTGTGACTTTCATCGATGATTTTTCTATGCATGCATGGGTATACAATTCTAAAAGCAAAGGCTATCATCTATATCATCCATAGACTATATGCATTTTGGTTAGCCGTGATGTTATTTTTGTGAAAGATGCTATCAACCATCACTTTCATGCACTAAGGAGACATCTGTTAGCTCCAAAGATATGTATGATACTTTGCTGCCCCTTTTTATAGGTGGATAGTCTACTGCTGGTCCTAATGAGGCAACTTCTTAGCCTTTACAGGTGATGATGCAGATCATTCCATTTCTGATGGAGATTTACATAATGCACTTGTTGATGAGAGAATTGATATTCAGGAAGCAAAAAATATGCCAAAATGTATGGTACAGACTTTGCATGACAGTAAATTAGATGCACCTCTGTCATACCGTACTCATTCAGGCTCTCATAGTGCCTCTTTTGCATCATATTGCTACGCTATGGTTGCCTCTAGTCTCTGTGATGAGAATGAGCCTCTTTCATTTGATGAAGCATAAAATTTTAAAAATTGGATGGCTACTATGCAATCAGAATATGATGCTATGATAAAAAATGGTACGTGGTCTTTATGTGACTTGCCTCTTGGCAAGAAGGCCATCAGCACAGTGGGTATACAAGCTAAATTGTAAGCCTGATGGAACACTTGACAGGTATAAAGTTGGGCTTGTTGCAAAGGGTTATGTGCAAGAAAGAGGCATTGATTTTGATGAGACCTTTTCACCTACATGCCGAATGACTACTGTTCATAGCATTTTTGTGCACTTGCAGCTTATCATGGTTGGAATCTACATCAATTGGACATTAAAATTGCATTTCTGATGGTGACTTGCATGAAGAAGTGTATGTTTTTTAGCCCTTGGCTTTGTGCAGAAAGGGCATGTAAACCATGTGTGCAAGTTAAAGAAGGCATTATATGTTTTAACGCAAGTAGGTAGTGATGTGTGTGAACACACTAGGACCATCGGGCCACTTTGTTGCCTCTTTAGGAGGTTTTCTTCCCGGGCTTGTATATATGCCTATTTCCCTAATGGGTTACTTATCTTTGCACATTCTAGTGGTAATACATTCAGTATTGTGTCTTGTGCTCCAAGCTCCTTCTCCTTCCCTGCGCTCTTTGCATGCTTCCGTAGACCTCGAACTCCAATAGCCTACAAAAGCATTGTGATAGCACTCCTAATCACCCTGAGTATGCTCAACAAATTTTGTATGATTTTGAGACTGTGACCTGAGAGGTGTTGATGACACCCTAGATGAAGCGGTGACCTGCTCTGATACCAATTGTTGGAGTTTGAGGTTTACAGAAACACACAAACAACACAAGGAAGAAGAAGGAGCTTGGAGCACAACACACAATACTGAATGTATTACCACTAGAATGTACAAAGATAAGTAACACATTAGGGCAATAGGCGTATATACAAGCTGGGGGAAAAAACCTCCTAAAGAGGGAAAAAAGTGCCCCGGTAGTCCTAGTGTGTTCACACACATCATTACCTAAATATATCAATAGTGTGTGTGCGTTATTCATGTTGTTAATAGTATGAGGTAATATGGATAATGGAAAGAGTCACATTAGTTATAAAAAGCATCAAAATTTTGAATAAAAATGTTAACATGATGGCCATACTCTTAACCATCCTAAGATTAAAACACTCTTGAACTAGAAGCAAAAAACTTATAGTTTTACATGACAATATTGAAGCATATTAGAAAATTGCAAGAAGAAGGGGAAATATTTATCTTTGAGGTGTGTGGATGGTGGATTGCTCCCATAGAGAAGTATTAGAGAACTTTCTAGATACATTTATGCAAGATTATTTTCAGATTCCATGCATATATTTGCACAAATGTTTTGACATGCATTCTTTGCTTACATCATTGCACAATGAATCCACGTGGTCAATATATATGCCAAGGAAGATTCTTTTTCCTTGGATATATTGAAATATCAAGTAGTAAATGATATATAATATGTCACAAAAAGACAAAACATTCGAAATTTTTCTTTGGATTATTAATAAAATAAAATAATTTTTGATAATAAAGAACCCTTCATATCCATATATTTAGTTTTCAATAGTGAATAATGTCTTTCGTAAAGATTTAAATTTATGATTATTTAAATGTATTCAAAATATCGAATAAAAAAAAGACATTGAAACTTTCACATCAAAACTTTAGAAGGAATTAAAAAGTGGCCTATAACTATAACATATTCTTTTACACAATGAAGAATTTATAAGGCTAAATGAAAATAGAATATACCTTAATCTTATTACATCAAAGGATTTAAAGGAATGTCAAATAAAAGCAAAAAAATATTTTCTATTAGCATTTTCCTCTTAAAATTATCTGCATGTATGCCAATATGAGCTTCATTTGAAGTATTTAATCTACAATCACATCGTTGTGATCTTTCATATTTTCCTTCTATGGAAACAAAAGCTTTATATGTCAAAGGTCATGCCAAAGTTGGAAACTTCAAAAATGTATATTCTTGTTTGTATCTAATTTGTTAGTGTAGTTATCTCGGTTGATATATTTACGTAGTGATGTGTGTGAACACACTAAGACCGTCGGGGCACTTTTTTCCCTCTTTAGGAGGTTCTTTTCCCCCGGCTTGTATATACGCCTATTGCCCTAATGGGCTACTTATTGTTGTACATTCTCTAGTAATACATTCAGTATTGTGTGTTGTGATCCAAGCTTCTTCTTCTTCCTTGTGCTGTTTGCGTGCTTCTGCAGACGTCTAACTCCAATAATTGGTATCAGAGCAGGTCGTCGCTTCATCTAGGGCGCTGTCGACACTCCTCCGTTTGCAATCTCAGAATCGTACGATTTTGGTGAGCATACTCAACGTGTTTTCGAGATCAAAATAGCTTCGTTCTGTGGTGCCAAAATTGTGATCTGAGCTCGTTTCGGCCTCCGAACGCACTATCGCAGTGCTTGTGCAGGCTATTTTGTCTTTTTGTGCCAAAGCTATATGCCATTTTCTGTTTGCCAATATAAGCATCTCGAAGTCTACTACAAGTCTATTAGAATTCATCTGGGCAGTTCTGTTCAACTCTTTGAGATACAATCAATTTTCTGCATCAAGGTATTTTAGTCACCAACCATGGATGAAAGTAGTGATGTATTCCGTATGTTGGCTATTAAGGATAAGTTGGATGGTACCAACTACCCGTTATGGGCTTATATGATGCGACATGTGTTGGTTGCAAAAGGATTGTGGAACATTGTGCAGGGTATTGAAAAACGTCCTATCACACCTACAACTGTTGCAACTGTAGGTACTAAAGTTTATGCAGAAGGTGTCGAAGATGATGATATTCTGCATATTCTTATTCGTGCTGTAGTTTCTGCTGCACCTACTGCAGAGCAGATTTACTGGGACGGCAGAGATGCCCAGGCACATGCATTGATAGCTTTGTCTGTCAAACATGCCATTATTCCTCACATTCACTCTTGTAGAACAGCTAAGGATGCTTGGGATACACTTACCACATTGTACCAAGCTAGGAATGAGGCTTGTGTTGCTTACCTCCGAAAACAGTTCTAGAGTGATCACATGAATGAACGTGATTCTATGGACAATTTCCTAATGAAGATCAAACACTTGAAGGAACAGTTGATTTCTGTTGATGAGGTTATACCACATAGCTCACTTGTGCAAACCGTTTTGAATGGTCTTCCTGATTCATATCAGAGTTTTGCTTCTACTCTTCCGTTGATGATGAAAGGCAATCCAAATGCCTTATCATTTGAGGAGTTAGACTCTGTTCTGTTGCACGAAGACACAGGTCCATTATGCCAGTTGTAGATCAAGCTTTCCTGGCTAGTCAGAAGGGCAAAGGAAAATGGAGCTCTTCAACTAGTAAGCAGAAATCTGCTAATTCTGCACATTTGAACAACCAAAATAAAGATGAGAAGAGATCAGAAAAGCAGAAATTGTTTTGTAAGTACTATAAAGGAAATGATCATATCAGAAAGAAGAAAGAGGCTCGAATGGTTGTTGTAGAGGCCTCTACACCTAAAACAGAGTATGCTAATCTTGTGCAGGAAGAAGAATGGGCGTTTACTATAGTCTACAATTTTGACCCATCTTCTCATGCGCAGTGCATGTCTAGAGTAGACTCAGATGTTTGGTATTTTGACAGTGGGGTGACCAAACATATTACCTCACAACACAGTTTCTTCTCTTCACTCGAGCCTTCCCCTACAGGGAATACTGTTACATGCACCAACAACTCCTTTTATCCTATTATGGGAGTTGGTAAGATCATTTTGACTACTGCTGATGGTAGTTCTTTCACTTTGGCAGATGCTTTATTTGTGCCAGGGATCAAGAAGAACCTGTTATCAGCTTCTGCATTAGCCAAGATTGACTTGGTTGTGAAATTTGTTGATGACAGGTGTACAATTCATGATCTGTCAAATGGCGATGTGATTATTGCTTCTGGCATTTTATGTCATGGGCTGTATAAGCTCATAGACTATGAAAGATCTGTAAATGATTTGACATGTGCAGTAAATGATTCTCAGGCTATGTCAGATGCAAAGCTTGGCATGCACGCTTTGGTCATTTGAATTTTGCTAGTTTGCTACGCCTGCAGAAATTTGAAATGGTGTCCTCTTTGCCCAAACTTGAGGCACTTGGAAAACATGTTTGTGAAGGCTATATTTTGGGCAAAATGCAGCGCTCGTCCTTTCCAAAAGATGGTTCAGTTCGGGCTACTCAGAAATTGCAGCTTGTACATAGTGATGTCTGTGGTTCTATGCAGACACCTTCTTTTGGGAATTATCTTTACTTCGTGACTTTCATCGATGATTTTTCTAGGCATGCATGGGTATATCCATTGAAGGCAAAGTCCGAAGTGTTCATATGCTTCAAACAGTTTTTGGTTTTGGCTGAAAATCTGTCAACATGTAAAATGGGCACCCTCCGTTCTGATCAAGGGGTGGGGGATATATGTCTTCTCATTTTAATTCATTTCTGGCTGAACGTGGGATAAAATACCAGTGTACACTGTCGTATACACCTCAACAAACTGGAGTTACTGAACGAAAGAACAGGTCACTCATGGAGATGGCGAGGTGTATGGTCAAGAGTCAGGCTTTACCACATAGTTTCTAGCTTGAGGCTGTCATGTGTGCAACATATGTACTGAACATGTGTCCCACTAAAGCACTGTAGTCCATCACTCCATATGAGGCTTGGCATGATTGTAAGCCATCTGTTGCTCGTCTGCGTGTTTTTGGTTGTTTGGCATATGCATTAGTGCTTGAACAACATCGCAAAAAATTGGATGATAAAGGAGTAAAATGTATTTTTGTTGGGTACAGTTCTGAAAGTAAAGGCTATCGTCTCTATCATCCATAGACTAAACACGCAGTGATGTTGTTCTTGTGGAAGATGCTATTCAGCCATTGCTTTCATGTACTAAGGAGACATCTGTTAGCTCCAAAGACATGTATGATACTTTGCTGCCTCTTTTTACAGGTGGACAGTCTAGTGCTGGTCCCAATGAGGCAACTTCTCAGCCTTTGGAGGTTTCATGTTATGATATAGATCATTCCATTTCTGATGCAGATTTACATGATGCACTAGTTGATGAGAGAGCTGATATTGAGCAAGCAAAAACTATGCCAAAATGGCTGGTGCAGACTTTGCGTGACAGAAAATTAGATGCACCCCTGTCATATCGTACTCATTCAGGCTCTCATAGTGCCTGTTTTGCATCAGATTGCTATGCTATGGCTACATCTAGTCTCTGTGATGAGAATGAGCCTCTTTCGTTTGATGAAGCACAAAATTCAGAAAATTGGATGGCTGCTATGCAATTTGAATATGATGCTATAATGAAGAATGGTACTTGGCCTTTATGTGACTTGCCTCCGGGCAAGAAGGCCATTGGGTAAGTGGGTATACAAGCTGAAGCGTAAACCGGATGGTACAGTTGACAGGTATAAGGCTAGGCTTGTTGTATGCTCAAAACTTTTCTTTCAACAACCATGCATAATTATCAAAAGACAATGGAGTAATTTTTCTCTCTTATAATATTATTGAGTTTCAAATACAAAATAGATGGAAAATGAACCTAAAAGGTTGAGATTATTTTGGAGTGTAACTTGCATTCCTATTCTATACCAAGATTCCCAAAAGATGTTGGATTTGGGGGAGTAGGAATGCACATAAGAAACATGAAAAAAAGAGGAACCTTAGGAGAAAAATATTGAATGCATTACTAAGTCTATACAAAGATAAGTAGCCCATTAGGTTTATGGATGTATATAAAAGCTGAAAGAAAGAAAATCTCCTAAGGAGGAAAAGAAGTGTACAAATAGTCCTAAGTGCATTCACATGCATCAATATCTAAATATACTAATAGATCCCCCTTGGAAGTGATGCAATGAATAAGAGGCTAACACTCATGTATAACGAAGTGCTAATGAATGTGAAATAAGATCAATCCACAAAAGGGTGTCTGCATAGGACCACAAACATCACTATGAACATGTTGCAATTTCTGAGTAGCTTGAATTGAACCATCTTTTGGGAATGATGAATGCTCCATTTTGCCCAGAATATAGCCTTCACAAACATGTTTATCAGGTGCCTCGTGTTTGGGTAGAGAGGACACCATTTTAGATTTCTACAGGCATAGCAAAATAGCAAAATTTAGATGACCAAAGCATGCATGCCAAAGATTTGCATCTGACATAGCCTGAGAATCATGTATTGCACATGCTGAATCATTCACAGATCTTTCATAGTCTATGAGCTTATAAAACCCACGACATAAAATGCAAGAAGCAATAATGACATCCCCATTTGATAAAACATGAACTGTACATATGTCATCAATAAATTTCACAACCAATGCAATCTTGGCTAAAGTTGAAACTGATAACATATTCTTCTTGATCCCTAGCACAAATAACAAATTTGCAAGTGTAATAAGATGTTTTTCAATATCCTACACAATATTCCACAGTCCTTTTGCTATCAATACATGATGCATCATACAAGCCCATAATGGGTAATTTGTATCATCCAACTTATCCTCAATAGCCAACATACAAAATACATCACTACTTCCAGCCATGGCCACTAATTAAAATACCCTAATGCAAAAAATTGACTGTATCTCAAAAAGTTGAATCGAAGTACCCTATTGAATTTTGCTAAACCTGTAGCAGACTTCGAGATGCTTATATTGGCATATTGAAACTTCTATATAACTTTGGCTCAAAAAGATGAAATAGCCTACACAAGCACTATGATAGTGCATTCAGAGGCCGAAATGAGCTCAGATCACGATTTTGATACCACATAGCGAAGCTGTTTTGATCCCCTAATTAGGTTGAGTATGCTCAACAAATTTCATACAATTCTAAGACTGTGACCAGAGAAGTGTTGACGACACCTTAGATGAAACGATAACCTGCTTTGATACCAATTGTTGGAGTTTGAGGCCTCCAGAAGCACACAAACAACAGAAGGAAAAAGAAGAAGCTTGGAGCACAACACACAATACTGAACATATTGCCACTAGAATGTACAAAGATAAGTAACCCATTAGGGCAATAGGCGTATATTTAAGCCAAGGGAAAAAACCTCCTAAAGAGGAAAAAAATGCCCCGATGGTCCTAGTGTGTTCACACACATCACTACCTAAATATATCAACAACACACACATATAGATACACATACACACACATACATATACATATGCACAAACGCACACATACACATACACTTAGACATACACACACACCTATACATATATACATATTCACATATGCATACACATACGCACATGTATATGCATAAGACATATCTATATGCACACATATACATACACAGATACATGCATATACATGCATATAGACACAATTATATAAATATAGATATATACCTAGATGTGCATACATACATTTTATACACACACAACTACATGCACATACATACATATTTACACACAAACACACATATAATATGAATGAATTATATAATTAAAGTAGTAAATCACATGTTAAATATAAACAAGAATAAAAATCATTAAAACAAGGCTTTTCATTCATTAGTACCACAGACACAATTCAAAGCATAACTGAAATGAGAAAATATATAGATATAAAAGAAGTAAGTATATCAATGTAAAATATATATCCAATGTAATATATCAGTCATCATGATCATCTTCATCCACATCATTGTGTAAGTCCTCATCATCATGATCATCCGCGTGATCTGATGTATCTATAGTGGCATCATGGGTAGAGGTGTGAGCACTCTGTGATGTTCGAGATTGTCCCGCCTGTGTGTCTCTCCACCTCATCCATATCTACCTCTCCATAATACTCTTGTATTACATATAATAAACATAAATAAATAAAACATATAAAACATCAATAAAAAAAAAAATTATATGAAATTTACGAATACCCACAAAAGCATTTGGATGATCTTGCATGTACTCACTGCGACGTTGATATCCACAATGTGTAGCAAAATCGATTTCCTTTTTTGTAGGACATTGAGCATAATCCGTTCGCTACATTGCAACAAATAAAAAAGATTAATCATTAGTATTTTAACTAAAATAAAGAATATAGTTTCAACAATACATATACTTACAAATGTAGGTACAAAACCATGATGGCCCATTTGGCCTAAGTGTGATGTATCACCAGACTCAACTCTCTTTTTTGCAGCTACTTGCATTTATTTAATGAAACAGCAAAACATAGATTAAATATAAAACATATGAGAATTATAAGTCACTATAATATAAACTATTAATTTGTATACCTTCTACTAAGGAAATGAGCCTTGAAGACATAGCTATCTGCAAAAATATTGCCATGTCTCACATGGTATGTTAGCTCTTCTCTTATTTTGTTCTACCATAAAATATCTCCTGTTATTTAAATCTCAAACAAAAAAAAGAATCAAAATATAGAAAAAACTTTAAATTTAAAAACATGAATATACATACACACACACGTACATAGAAAATACATACCCACACACATACATATATACATACACATATACATGCATACACATACACATATACATACACTTACACATACATACACTTACATATACATACATACACATACACACACATACATGCATACACATACACATGCATACACTTACACTTACATACATACCCATACATACACATATACACACATACATGCATACGCATACACATATACATACATACACATAGATAGTAAATACATACCCACACACATACATATATACACACATACATACATGCATACACATACACATATACATACACTTACACATACATACGCACACTTACATATACATACATATACACACATACATGCATACACGTACACATACATACATACCCACACATACACATATACACACACATACATGCATACACAGACACATATACACACACATACATGCATACACATACACATATACACACATACATAGTAAATACATAATCACACACATACATATATACACACACATACATGCATACACATACACATATACATAAACTTACACATACATACGTACACTTACATATACATAAACACATACATGACATACACATATATACACACATACATGCATACACATACACATACATACATACACATACATAGTAAATACATACCCACACACATACATATGTACACACACACATACATGCATACACATACACATATATATACACTTACACATACATACATACACTTACATATACATACATACATACATACACTTACATATACATACATACATACACATACACGCATACACATACACATATGTATACACTTACACATACATACATACCCACACATACACATACACATACACATACACATACTCATACACATACATGCATACACATACACATACACATACATACATACACATACATAGTACATACATACCCACACACATACATATATACACACATACATACATGCATACACATACATATATACATACACTTACACGTACATACATACACTTACATATACATACACACATACATGCATACACATACACATATGCATACACTTACACATACATACATACCGACACATGCACATTTACACACACATACATGCATACACATACACATATACATACAATACATACATAGTAAATACATACCCACACACATACATATATACACACACATACATGCATACACATACACATATACATACACTTACACTTACATATACATACATACACACACATACATGCATACACATACACATATGCATACACTCACACATACATACATACCCATACATACACATATACACACACATACATACATACACATACACATATACATACATAGTAAATACATGCCCACACACATACATATATACACACATATATGCATACACATACACATATACATACACTTACACATACATACATACACTTACATATACATACATACACATACATACACACACATACACACATACACATACACATATGCATACTTACACATACATACATACCCACACATACACATATACACACACATATATACACACATACATGCATACACATATACATATACATATATATACATACACACACATATACATATACATATACATACATACACATAAACATACATGCATACACATACGCATACACTTATACATACTTACACATACATACATATCCACACATACACATACACACACATACATGCATACAAATACACACACATACATGCACACATACACATACACACACATACATCCACATATACATACATACATACATACATACATACACATGTCATACATTTATAGTTTTGTATGTGTATTTTTATGTCTGAATGTGTATTTGTGTATATGTGAATGTAATTAACAAGAAGACACGACATAAGCATCACTAATGATGCACATAATCACAATCACAAGCATAATCACGACATAGTTGCACATCAATGTGTCACAAGCATTAGACGAGAAGAGAACAAGTACGCATGCACATCATGATGACAAGAGAGCTAGAGTCTAACTACAAACTAGCATTATCTCATTACTTCTAGAAAAGCTCTCCCAAAAGAAGAGGTGGAGACCTCTTTATATACATAATGGCAAAAAAGCATGCTATGTGGGATTTCTATACTGAAAGGAGAATGAATCCCACTTATTCTCTAGTGTGGCACTCACACACACCTATACAAGAGTGCTTATTCAATTGAACGAGAGGTAGAAAAAGGTACAAATGATTATGAAAAAGAGTGGATTCAAGATTTATAGGTTGTCTTTTCAACACTCCCCCCTCCTTGACTTTGTCGTCCTCGACAAAGCTTTTGCAAGTATGGAGCTTTTTGTGGAAGAGCGTGTAGGAGTTCCTTTTGATTTGCATGATCCTTGCACCGTTGGAGTGCTTTGCTTTGTTGCTTTTCTTCATCTTGATTTTTGCATATTTGTTTGGAGTTGGTTGTCTTGTAACTTGTGTCTTTGGCCTCATGTAGATAGGAGGAATATGCTAGAATGCTTTGTATTTCTCTCTCTGTCTCTCTCTGTCTCTCTCTCTCTCTCTCTCTCTCTCTCTCTCTCTCTCTTTTTAATTTTATAAATGGATGGATGATGTATGAGAATGAAATGATAAAAATGTAGATGATAGATACAAATAGATGAAATTAATTCATCTCTTCTTAGCCCATATGCATGAGTGGGGACTAAGGGTGCATGGGTGGAAAACAAAAAAGTGCCTATGCACCGTCTTTTAATGTGACCCTATCTTATGCATACTCTAAAAAATCCATACAAAATGTTGGAGTCTATTGATCTCCAAAGTACAGCTAGAAGTAGGTGAAACCCAACAGGACCTAGTTGACTTTTTCACAAACTTGTATGCACAAACCAATTTTCTTGCAGAGCAAATTTCTCTTTACTCACTTGGAATTTTCCAAAAATGTTTCACACACATAAACTAGACTCTAAGAGCTTTCCAACAAGATATAGAACACCTCAAATGGATAAATACACAATGAGCTATGACCTCTGCAATATGCAGCTTTAATGGAGACCTTGAAACAGAGATGAACCTGAGGACACACATCACTTGCAGAGACTACTGCTCTTAACTCACAACTCCAATGACTTTGAAACTTTCCAGAATACAAGTAGACTTAAAGAGCTTTCTAACAAGCCAAAGAACACATGATTTGGATACATACACAAGGATATATGACCTCTGCAAGTTTGAGGTTTAATGGAGACCTTCAGCAGGGATAAAAAACAGAGAACACATACTACTTGCAGAGAGTATTGCTCTCAGCTCACACATCCAATGATTATGAAAATTTCCAGGAAGAAAGTAGACAGTAAGAGCTTTCCAATGAGCTATCAAACATGTAATTTGGATATATAATGAGGGAGATACAAGCTCTGCAATCTCTGCATACAAAACTACAGTAGTGTAGAGATACACATATGACTCTCTTGGACATCCCACAAGATCACGAATTTTCTCCTCTTTTTATAGCATGGGAAACTAATCTAAAACCTTCCTAATACATCTAAATTCGTGGTAGACACTTGGATGGAGGTATTACATGACTCAAGTGCTCAAATAAACAAAGTATTGATGGATTTTGAGAACTAGCCACATCGACCTTCCACTAGGACACCACTGAAGCTCCCTTGTGACTCACTAATTTGACTCACCATGTTCTAGAACTCACGTGGTATTTTTGCTACATTTTATGAATAATATGAGCCTTCTTGAAGTATTTGAAGACTTCCCAAAGGTATTTACATAATTTGAAACTTGTACCCTACATAAAACAAATGTTCGCAACATTCTCCCCCTCAAGTTTCAAAGGGTATTTCCTTCATGCCAAGAATATAGTTGAATCTTTGAAGCTTTGGTCCATCCAAGGATTTGGTGAAGATATCTGCAACTTGATCCTTTGTTCCAACAAAAGAAACCTGCACTTCATTGTTCATGGCCTTCTCTCGAACATAATGATAGTGAACCTCTATATGCTTTGTTCTAGCATGAAAAATAGGATTTGAGGTCATATGAATGCTGCTCAAATTATCCCCATATATCAGTGGTAAATCAACCTGCACATTCAAGTCATGAAACAACTTTTTAAACCACATAACCTCAGTAGTAGCCAATGCTAAACCTCTATACTCAGCCTCTGTAGAAGATAAAGCAACTGTAGGCTGTTTCTTTGAACTCCATGTTAATGTCTTGTTTCCTGCTATTACCACATATCCACTTGTGGATCTTCTGTCATCTTTGCTTCCAGCCCAATCTGCATCACTAAAGACTTTAAGAGTTAGATCAGCATCATGACTATAAAATAATCCTTCGTTCATGGTACCTTTCAAATACCTAAGCACTCTTTTCGCTGCATGCATATGAGGTACTCTAGGTTCATGCATAAACTGTGACAATACTCCCACTGCATAACATATATCAGGTCTAGTTTTTGTTGCATAAATCAAAGATCCTACCATGGATCTATATACATTCATATCATGCAACTCATCACCTTCCTTTGCACTCAGCTTTACATTACATTCCATTGGAGTAGAAACAAATTTACATTCCTGCATACCAAACCTTTTCAGCATATCACATATATACTTTCTTTGTATCAACCACATACCTCCATCGCTATACACAATTTCAATCCCAAGAAAGTATCTGAGCAAACCAAGATCTGAAAGTTTAAATTCTTTTCCCAAATTACCTTTTATCTCATCAATTGCTTTTGCATCATTCCCTGTAATCAACAAGTCATCCACATAAATGCATACATAGACACACATGCCATCTACATGTTTTACATAAAGTGAAGGATCAGCATGACTCGCTGTGTATCCTTGCAGCATAAGATACTTTACCAACCTTGCATTCCATGCCCTTGGTGCCTGCTTAAGACCATACAATGCCTTCTTTAACCTGCATACATGATTAGGACATTTTGCATCCACATAACCATCTGGTTGTGACATATACACTTCTTCATTTAACTCACCATTAAGAAAGGCATTCTTTATATCGAGTTGATATATATTCCACCTCTTACTTGCAGCTAAAGCCAACAAAGTTCTCACCGTTGCCATATTTGCTACTGGACTAAATGTTTCCTCATAGTCCACACCTTGAGTTTGATTATATCCTTTTGCTACAAGTCTAGCCTTATATCTAGACACACTACCAGCACTATTTCTTTTAATCTTAAAAACCCACTTGCAACCAATTACCTTTTGCTTTGGTGTACTTGGAACTAAAGTCCAAGTCTTGTTATCCTGTAGTGCTTCCATTTCTTCTCTCATTGCTTTCTCCCACTTTTCATCTCCTTTGGCCTCATCATAACATGTGGGTTCATTTTCCTGCTCAACTTTTGTCATAAAAGCATAATGAGTATTCATGAAAGATTCATAAGTATACCTTTGAGGTTGCTTACTTACTCTTGAAGTTCTTCTTACCTCCAATGTAGATGCTCTTCCTTTCTTATTAGGAACCTTTGATGATTCTCCATACTCACATACATCACTAATTTCCTCTCCTTCATCATTAACTTCAACAAGTTTGAGTTTACCTTTACTTTTAACACTTGGAGGTGACTCTTGCCTTAATCTTCCATTGAAAGGTGATCCTCTTTCTTCATCTAAACCACTCCTTTCATCATTTAAACTTCCTGATGGCTGAACTATGCATTCATCTCCTTCAACCACACCTTCTTCATTTTCATCCATGACCTGCAAACAATTCTTATCTGCATACCATGAAAGTGATTCATCAAAGTTTACATCTCTTGACACAACAACCTTATTGGTATGAGGATTATAGCATCTATATCCTCTTTGAGTATCTGCATAACCAATAAATATACATTTTTCTGATTTCGCATCAAGTTTAGATCTCACCTCACTAGGTACATGTACATAACATACACAGCCAAATACTTTCAAATGACTTACACTTGGTTTCCTTCCATACCATACCTCATATGGTGTCAAATGATGAACTCCAGCAGTCGGAACTCTATTCATAATGTAAACACTTGTGCTAACAGCTTCAGCCCAAAAATAATTAGGCAAACACATATCATTAAGCATGCTTCTAGATGCTTCTGCTATGATTCTGTTTCTTCTTTCTGCGACTCCATTTTGTTGTGGAGTATACCTGCATGTAACTTCTCTTTTGATACCTTCATCATACAAAAAATCAGTAAAAGCTTGAGAGAAATACTCTCCTCCTCCATCGGATCTTAGCTTCTTAATATACCTTCCTGTTTGCTTTTCCACATATGATTTGAACTTCTTGAAACAATCAAAGACCTCACTCTTATGTTTAATAAAATACACAAATGTCATTCTACTATGATCGTCAATGAATGATACATAGTACTTATTACCAACCAAGGATGCCTCTTTAGTAGGTCCCCACACATCTGTGTGTATGAGATCTAGCAAACCATCACTTACATAGCTTGAATGCTTGAAAGGTTGTCTACTCTGCTTACCCATTTGACATGCTTCACAAAGATGCACCATATGTTGCTTAGTAAGATCAGGTAATCCTTCAACAATCCTTTTCTTTGATAGCTCCTTTAACCTGTGTACATTCATGTGTCCAATCCTTTTGTGCCATAGATCAAGCTCTGCTATTCGATGTATACCATAAGAGAAATAGTTTGTATGATTTGGGTTTACCTTGAATGTAAACAATCTACCTTGTTTTTGACCTCTAGCAATTAACCTCCTTTGCTTTGGATCCTCAATGAAGCAACCTGCATGATTAAATCTCACTTGTAGACCTTTTTCTACCATTTGACCAACCGACATCAAATTCTTAGTGATCGTTGGCACATAAAGTACATCCTTCAAGCAATTTTTCTTGCTCTTATCCTGCATAACAACATCTCCAACCTGCATAATCTTATGTGTTGTATCATCTCCTGTTTCAACATGACCTTTACATGACGGATTATGCATATTAGAAAACCATGAAGCATCATGAGACATGTGATTAGAACAACCACTATCTACATACCATACATCGCTATTGCAATTCATCTTAGTTTCTACATTCATCATAAGAAGAGAATCATAATCATCACTTTTACCTTCAACTGCATAATTTCCTTGTTGTTTACCTCTTCTTGAATAGCCTCCTCTTCGATTACCACCTTGATTATTTTCATTTTGATAACAATCTTTGGCATAGTGTCCATACCTTCCACATATATAGCAATTGTTCTTATTATCTTCACTCCTTTGTCTTTGGTTGTAGTTGTAGTAGCCTCTCGTACCTCTAGCGCTTGATCTTCCTCTTCCTCTTGTGTTGAAGAAGCCACTTGAAGTCCTTTGATCATCGCTCCTTCTTCCTCGACCTCTATTTGAACCTCTTCCACCTCTGTTTCCACCTCTTGATGATCCTACATAAAGAGCTTGTCCTTGAGATCCTTTTTGATTTGAAGTAGAACCATTTAGATTCATTTCCTCCGTGACCATGAGGGCAATAAGTTGATCAAAATCTGGTAATTCTCCTCTGACATAAACTGAAGTAATGAAGGGTTTCCATCTCTCATCATCTTTGAGTCCGTTGAGAGTATGTGCAACCAAGTCGTCGTCCTCCACATGAGCTTGAATTGATCCTAGTTGATCTGCAATCTCTTTAACTTTCAATATGTAATCATTGACCGATGTCCTTGTATCTTTCTTTATGTTATTCAACTCATTTTTGAGTTGAATCTTCCTTGCTCTTGTACCTGTAGCATACAACCTTTCCAATGCAAGCCAAACATCTCTACTTGTGTCTAGATCTTGTATATGTCCTACCATTGAATCTTGAATATTTTGTGATAAAATGAATATAACCCTTTTGTCTCTCTCATTCCAAAGTCTAAACTCCCTCAATTGTTGCTGATTTGGGTCCTCTGGTAATGTGGGTTTGATATCTGTGCCGTCAATCAAACCATACAAGCCTCTACCTTGCAAGTATGCTGTGATTCTAAACTTCCATGCCTGATAATTGGTCTTATCAAGCTTCTCTATTTGTGCATGTTGGTCTCCCATAATACAAATGCTAAGCTTCCTCCTTTAAGCCTCCTTTCCAATGTGTGTGATGAGAAGAAATATAATATTTACCTTGTAAATGAGGTATGTGCACCTTTCTTTGCTTGGATGTTGCTTCAGATGCCTCCTTGCAATCTTCTTCTACCTTTGTGTAGTGTTGATGATGAACTGCTTCTTTGATAGCTTCAAATTTTTCGTCAAGGTATGATAACCTTCTCCAAGCCTCCAAGTACTTGCTCTGATACCAATGTTGGAGTCTATTGATCTCCAAAGTACAGCTAGAAGTAGGTGAAACCCAACAGGACCTAGTTGACTTTTTCACAAACTTGTATGCATAAACCAATTTTCTTGCAGAGCAAATTTCTCTTTACTCACTTGGAATTTTCCAAAACTGTTTCACACACATAAACTAGACTCTAAGAGCTTTCCAACAAGATATAGAACACCTCAAATGGATAAATACACAATGAGCTATGACCTCTGCAATATGCAGCTTTAATGGAGACCTTGAAACAGAGATGAACCTGAGGACACACATCACTTGCAGAGACTACTGCTCTTAACTCACAACTCCAATGTCTTTGAAACTTTCCAGAATACAAGTAGACTTAAAGAGCTTTCTAACAAGCCAAAGAACACATGATTTGGATACATACACAAGGATATATGACCTCTGCAAGTTTGAGGTTTAATGGAGACCTTCAGCAGGGATAAAAAACAGAGAACACATACTACTTGCAGAGAGTATTGCTCTCAGCTCACACATCCAATGATTATGAAAATTTCCAGGAAGAAAGTAGACAGTAAGAGCTTTCCAATGAGCTATCAAACATGTAATTTGGATATATAATGAGGGAGATACAAGCTCTGCAATCTCTGCATACAAAACTACAGTAGTGTAGAGATACACATATGACTCTCTTGGACATCCCACAAGATCACGAATTTTCTCCTCTTTTTATAGCATGGGAAACTAATCTAAAACCTTCTTAATACATCTAAATTCGTGGTAGACACTTGGATGGAGGTATTACATGACTCAAGTGCTCAAATAAACAAAGTATTGATGGATTTTGAGAACTAGCCACATCGACCTTCCACTAGGACACCACTGAAGCTCCCTTGTGACTCACTAATTTGACTCACCATGTTCTAGAACTCACGTGGTATTTTTGCTACATTTTATGAATAATATGAGCCTTCTTGAAGTATTTGAAGACTTCCCAAAGGTATTTACATAATTTGAAACTTGTACCCTACATAAAACAAATGTTCGCAACACAAAAAACAATGGTGCAAAAAATGGAATGGATCTTGAGCAAAGTGCTCAAGGGTGAGGTGATGATGAGGCTTTCTCCAAATGTCCAACTCCAAGAGCCTCTTCTTTTCCATCAACCATTTGAAATGGATGATACCTTTGTCTACCAACCTGAAAAAAGAAAAATGAAAAGCAAATTTTTGCAATGTATGTACATGTGCCCTCTTTGTGCTTGGGTTAAACTTAGTGGGCTTAATGCTTGGCCTTTGGATGAGGCCCTATTCACGTGCATACTTTGTGTGCATCTTGAACATATGATGTGCATTGGGCAAGGTTAGGCTTGATACCCATGGATGCCGCACGAAGAGGTTTTAGGCCGCCAATATCTCTTTGTTTTGCTGGTCATCACCTCGAAGTTTCTCTTAGGATCATTTTTTAGTTTCGTCTTGATTGCTTTGGATCCCTTGGTTGGAAGTGGTCATTCTTGAAGATAAGGCATGATGTGTTTAGACCATGGATTATGGATTTTTTTGTGAGAGGATTGATTTTGTACAAGGGATTTCTTTGGTACCCAGATCATATTGTGATTTGGTTGGGCTCTAAGTAGTTGCTTGGCCACCCAAATTTGCTTGACATTACAAGGGAAATGTGACTTCTTCTTGATGTATGGGTCTTTTGGGCCTTCTATGTGAGTCTTTAGGGAAAACTCATTTGTACATGGTGAATTCAACAAAGATTGAGTTCCTATACATACATAATGCTCATGCAATGGATCATAGGGTTGTGTGGTTTGAGATTGATCTAGAGATTCAGCGATGCATTTATCCTTATTACACGTAGAATCTCTAGATATACAAATGGGGGAAGAAACTTCATGATTGACCATAGATATCACTTTATCTTCTATAGAACTCATACAAATTATTTTTTATCTCCTTCTTGATGATCCAAGTGTAGACTATCCTTGCTCTTGAATTCATGAGAGGAATCCAAGTTTAGAGGAAGAGAGGACCCTTCCACATTCGCCAAGCACTTGGAGTCCTCCATTTCTCCATTCTCCAAGGTTTCCTGTGACTTACTCAAAGAAGGTTTAGATAAAAAAGCATGAGTGGAAATACAATTTTGTGGATTAAAAGTACAATCTTTGAATAGATGATTATGTCCACAATCATTACGATGAGGATAATCATTAGGATTTTAAATAGGCACACATGTAGTGGTGGACATAATAGATGGACAAGACACTTAAAATTCTTGATTTTGTTTAACAAACATTTGAGTTCCAATGACCAAGACTTCATCTATACCTTCCATGACGAAAAATGTTTCAAAAAATGGCATATAATCCACTAGAACAGGCAACATAACTTCACCCATGCAATCATAATTTTCACCATTCATGAGGATAGAAGAATGAGTTGTTGGTTGAATGTTCTCAAAAATAATAGTCACTAGATCAATATGAATCAAATTCCACTCACAATTAGGATTGACATAAACACTCATCCTTCTATGTTCATATCCTATTCTTAAATCCACAAAAGTATTGTTATATCCTCTTGTTACAAGTAAGGAGCCTACCCCCTCAAGTATTACACCCATTTCCTCAATTCTTTGTAATTTTTCTCTAGTTGTTTCGCCTTTAAGTGAGACTTTTTCATGCATCTCATGGTTGTTTCCCTTCTGTTTTTCAATTTTATCCCCCTTCCTTCTCTCTTTTGCCTTTTTCTTTCCCATGTTGAGACAAATTTTTGGTTTTTTGAAGTGTTTTTTAATATTTGTTTTGGGTTTTTTGTGTGTGTTCTTGAATGTTTTTTGGAGTTTTATTTATTTATTATTATTTTTTTGTTTTTATGCAAAGAATATGTGAAATAGGGGTTCACCAAAACAAAAATAAGAGGCTCTTTCCAACACATAAGCTTAGAAAAAAAAGGGGATGTTGAGAAGTGAGCCCAAATGCTTGAGATGTGACCAAAATGTTAGCAAGAGTGAAACATTTGTAACACCAAAAAGATTATCAGACACAAACATAAGAATAACACCAACTTCTTCCAAAGAACATAGGAGCAAATTCTTTTGCATTCAACCCAATTTCAGATGATATCCTTTAAGAACTCGTTCACTCATCCTCAAGGAGAGTGTTTAAATGATGGGTTCCTAAAAAACAACTTTCTGCTTGTGTCAATTTCAATCACCCAACTAATCACATGTATAATAATCACACATGAAGTTCATCTAGTCATATACCTGCCTCAAAGAGAAACTCGTGATAGCCAACTACGAGTCCTACATATGTGAATAGATATGCGACCTACAAGGTATTGTCCTATTCCGAAGAGAACTTATAAAGGTCTTTTACATAGGTCTTTGAATCCTTTAAAATCATGCATTCTCTATTCGTGTTGTCAAAGGTGCAAAAAAGGCATGGTTAAAAACAGCCCAAATTTACAAGCTTTCCTTAGATTTGTCAAAAATTAAGCACTCTCTAGATATGATCATAAATTCGAAAAATAAAAAAAATTCATGGTTATGACCCTCACATTAATTCCCGCCCGAAAAGAAAGAAAAACAAAACTTCTTTTCTTTTTCGATACCCAACTATCCTTTTTACATCATCATTTTTTAATGCAGCTAAGCCTTCATGCAACCTTCTCTCTATACTTATAGACCTTTTAATACAACTTGAATTTTAGTTTGAAGACCCTTTCCATCGTCCCCACTCACTTGTCCTTTATTGTTTTATATCTACGTATATTTTGTTGGAACATGAACAAACCAGATGTTTTCATTCTCTGATATTTGCCACCTACTGAATTTCCATTCATTGCTTCGTAGCAGCCCAGCGGTCACATGTTCTTCATCCTATAGGCTATAACAACGGCTGCTTCTCATGAATTCACATACCGGATGGTTGAATAACACCTCGAGTGGGATGGTCCACCTCTCGTAGGGCAGCTGGTTGAGCTTTGGCCTCTTGAGGCGGAGGTCCAATGTTCAAGTCCTGGGTTGGACATGTTATGGCTTAGGTCAGTTGAAACCAGTTGTAACCATGTTTCCTTGTCTAACCCCTACTTTGTGGGATACGGGGGGTCCCGCGGGTACTATGCCCATTCACTTGTACAGTTGCAATTTCAAAGTTAAAGTCTGGGGGAGTAGGCTTCGACTGAACCTCCATTTGAAAAAAAAAAGAAAAAAAAAAAGCTCGAGTGGGAGGCACGGAGGGGGATATGCAAAACAGACCACACCCATTTCAACACAACTCAATAAAGATCTGCACCTCTGTGATTTCAATGCAGTAGATATTACCTCCCATACTTAGACATTCGCAAAGCCGCTTTTAAATCCGATCAAGCTGCCTATCTTGGTGGTTCGGTGCACCTCACTTACAACTTGGATCAATCAACGTACCAACATTCTCTCGTAAAGCTATCTACGCTTTGTAAAAGCTTCCCCCGCTCTGTGGGATTCGGGGGATCCCGTTCGTATTTTTCCTTTATTTAATTCAAGTACAAGAGAGTAGGCTAAGGCCGAACTTCCTTTATTTAATGGAACCGAGGAGATTCTGAGAACCATTCTCGGAGAAGCCTCAGCTCACACTACTACCCACGTCGCTCACTGACTGCTCAGCCACACCTTGTGCTTGCTTCGCCTTGTCTGCCACCTCAGAAGATGTATTTTTCACACCATCCACCTTTTGAGAGAAGGCCCTGCCTCCCGCATCTTAAGCGATAGTTGTTTCGTTCGAATTGCCATCCATAAACTCATTGCTTTGCAGTTATGCTCAGTTGTGCCATTCATCGCAAAGTTTGGGCTGTATCACCCTGCTTCTAACACAAAACATTCAGAATTAGTTAGACATAACCCTTGGCAAACAGTCCTTTCGGAGCTTCACCGTTCTCCCCTCGTATTGCAAAGTCAAGCCAATATTGTGCACACCTTCATGGTTAGCATTTTCTCTCCAGCAGCGGCTGCACCGAGAACCTGCCAAGTTGTAAAAATTCCAAGATTTGGATGATATGAACTGGACAAGCATAGAGTTAAGGTATCGAATGTGCAGATCAACTAGTTGACCTGACAGAACAACCCAACCCGTAGTCTAGATAATGTGTTCTCCATAGTTGATTAATACCGCCCATCTTTACTCGCATAATAGATGTGGAAGAAGAGTAACAGAGATGATTTGCGTGAAGCCTGCAAGAAGTGGTAATCATATGCCGCACTGTATTTGTCCGCTTGTGCTACAGTGTTTGCTTTTTCCTTCACTTGGTAGTGATAGATTTCATTGATAGATTTTCAGCATGGTGATGCGCTATTTATTCGGATTAGTGTATTGGTGATGTGACATATTCTTTTTATGCAGGCTTCTACATTCTTTCATGCAGAAGTTGACAAACTATGAGGAGCCCAGACTATGAAAGTGAGACACTAATTTAACGTAACCGCGTGTGCATCCGGAAGGAAATCTCTTCGTCCCTTCATCTCTTCTATAGATAGATATGTGTGAAGAAACCCCCCTGCTCGATTCTCCAGTTGCACCCTTTCTTCGTTCTCCATTTCTGTCTGAGCTCTGTTTCTTCTTAAACAATGAAGCTTAAGTCTGTACATGAATCTACCCCGTCAACTCATGCTCGGTTTCACAAAATCCTTGTTATCCCCTAACGTCGAGAAAAAATGGTACCCTGAGATAAGTCTAACGCATCCTGGCATCCTTTTCACTCTGCAATGTTCTAACAGTTGGTTGTAAGATTTGAACATTCTACTCCTCTCTGTCCTTTCAATGCAGTACGAAGGATACCATGAAATAGAGAATGAGAACATAATGTGCTGGCTGAACCTGTATTAGATGTATAGGTGATCCTTCCCTATCTAGTAGAGCCTCTAGCCTACTGTAAGCATACTAGGACTTGCTCTAAAACTTCTTTTCAAGCTGTTCCAGCCCACAATATGTCCACATGAAGACCATCTGAATGTACCTCATTTTTTGAAATTCGAAAAGTTCTTCTACTTGCCTCCTTTCCAAGCTTTATGGACACCGTTCACTTGAAAACCTCTATTGTTTTTGTTGATAAACCCCGGAAAAACATTTATTCACACATGATTAGAAAAAACAACAAAGTTAATAGAAAAAATTAACATGATAACTAAAAGATTTCTAAAAACTACTCTTATTCTACTCGTGACTTGAAGAATCACCACACATGGTAGATTAATCACCCAAAAAGGGGATCCTCAATTCACCAAAAATGGCTCATCTCAACAAGTATGAAAAAATCTTGCAAGTCGCAAACGCTCACAAGAGCGTAATGAAATGAAGAACTCAAAAAATCCTCATGAAAAGCTTGCATACACATCTCTTTCATGCCACAAACCAGATTCACGTAAGTGAGAAGAGAACACTCCCTAGCAACGGCGCCAAAAGTTGTTGACGTTGTAGCATCACAACTCATACTTGTCAATCCAGGAAGCATCTCATGAGACCCAAATGTTTGCGTAGAAGCACTCAGCAGACGTAATGGTGCTTCGTCAATGCACGATTAACAACGTATTAACAAGAAGACACGACATATTGCTAACGATGCACATAATCGCAATCACAAGCATAATCACGACGTAATCGCACATCAACATGTCATAAGTGTTAGACGAGAAGAGAACAAGTATGCATGCACATCATGACGATAAGAGAGCTAGGGTCTAACTACAAACTATCATTATCTCATTACTTTTAGAAAAGCTCTCTCAAAAGAAGAGGTGGAGACCTCTTTATATACAAAATGGCAAAAAAGCATGCTATGTGGGATTTCTATACTGAAAGGAGAATGAATCCCACTTATTCTCTAGTGTGGCACTCACACACACCTATACAAGAGTGCTTATTCAATTGAACGAGAGGTAGAAAAAGGTACAAATGATTATGAAAAAGAGTGGATCCAAGATTTATATGTTGTCTCGTCAACACATGACTACTTATGGATTATGCCTGAATGCAAATTCTCTTGCTAGTAGAGGGATTACACATGCGGAAAATGAAAGATTATATATTCATGGAAGACGTTACATGCATGGAAATATTGCAGGTTTAATAAACAATAGTTGAGGATATAATAGTTCAATGACTAATTGCACATTTGAGGAGCGTGAAAATAGTCACGAATCGCCATACATGAGTAGAAATGTAGCAAGATACATAGTTTTCAATGCTATTACTTCATTACATGTTGGTGATGAACTATTAGTGAACTATGGATGGTGTAGACCTCCAAGAGCACCTTTAAGCTAGAGAGCAATGAAAACTTTATAATTGATTGAAACTCTTTTTAAATTAACTTACATATTTAAATTTATGTTTAAAGTTTACTTTTCATTCATTTATGAAATACTAATGATTTTTGTTCATGTGTGTAGATTCATATGTATGACATTGATGATCTTCCACCACACCATTCAGAGTTGCTAATAAGACCTCATTTATCAGAAGCTTCCATGAGGAGGCTACACAAAAGTGATCCTATCGAATATGCAAGATTGAAAGACCTATATTCAAAAGAAGATAAAGTACAAGATCTTTGCGATAATGATGAAGATGATGGCATGACAAGTTTTATTGAAGATTGGTATCAAAATGATAGTGAAAGCATTGATATTTCTAAAACTGAGAAATATTTTCGAGAAGAATGTCTAAATCATATATATGAAGGAAGTCGCTTGACATGACTAAGTGCAAGCTTACTTATTCTCAAACTTCAAAATCATTTTGGATGGAGTAACATATCTATCTCGGCACTATTAAGGTATATTTTCTGTTTATCTATTTATTTATTTATTTATTTAGTTTCATTCATATCATCTTTTTCATGAACTTACAGGTTACTATTTGAATTTTTTTTTTTTACCAAGCAAGAATATTCTTCCTATATCACATGATGAAATGAAGAAGATAATCAACAATCTTGGTATATATTATGAGTGTATACATGCATATCCTAATGATTGTCTTTTATATAGATGTGAATATGCAGACTCTTTGACATGTCCTAAATGTCAATCTCCTTAATATAAAGAGGAAGAGGGTAAAATCCCAACAAAGATATTGAGACATTTTCCATTGGCTTCACAAATTAAACATATGTTTCAAAGCCCTGAATTATCAAAGCTTTTGACATGGGGATTTGATCATAAAAGTACTGATGGAGTAATGAGAATTCCGACAAATAGTGCAGCTTTTCAACATATTGATTCTAGATGGCCTGATTTTGCACAAGAGCCATGCAATCTAAAATTAAGAGTTGCATTAGATGGGGTTAATCTGTTTTCGATGAAATCTAGTAAATGGTCAACATGGCCTATGGTAGTCATTAGCTATAATCTCCTGCCATACCTTAGCATTAAAAAGGAACATTTAATGCTTTCACTTTTAATCCCAAGGAAACGACAAGTTAAAGAGATGAATATATACCTTGCTCTTATCATTGACAATCTCCAAGAGTTATGGAGAGATATTAATGTCATTGATGTATCGAAACACATTAATCAGAGACACATTATGGTTCGCAAAATTGTGGCTTATTCTATACATGATTTTCCAGGGTATGGTATCTATTCAAGTAATAATGTAATTTTTTTATCTAATATGTATACAATTATATGTGAGTTAATCTAAATATATTTTTATGGTTTTCATGATGCAAGAATATCTACTAAGGGATATAAGGCTTTCCCTTATTGTGGTGATTGGTTGAGATCAATTTATAGTAAGAATCTCAATAAGATATTTATTTTTGACATCGATGGTTCTTACTTGATGATCATCCATTAAGATGCAAAAGAGAAGTGTTACATTTTAATGGAAATATTGAAATAGATCAGTGTCCAAAACCAATGACACCTATGGATTGGTATAAAAAATGGACAGATGGCCCTCTTATAGATCCAGGATCCAAAATCTTCCATAATGATGAAGATGATGAGAATGTAAAGATCAGAGGTATTGGAGTATATGTCAATATGGTATTCTTTGGAGTATTGGAGAGAGTTAAAGGTTTGTCATCTTCTTGATCCTATGCATATATTCAAGAATATTGGTTATTCATTATGGCAACATCTTCTTGCATTAAAAGACATAATAGCATCAATAAATGATTTAAAGGAGCAAAACTCAAAACCAAAGTTATGGCCAATTTTTTATAGAAATTGATAAGAAACAACTTATGCACCTGCTCCTTGGATACTTACAACAAAAGAGATACAAACTATCAACAATAGGATTCAATCAATTCGAACACCTACAGGATATGGAGCATCTTTCCAAAACATGTTTACTATGGATGATAGGAGCTTATCTAGTTTAAAGAAACATGATTGGCATAACTTTCTGAAGCATATTCTACCTCTAGTTATCCATGGATGTACAACGAAAGGAGTACGAAATGTGATCTATCATCTTGGATCGCTTATAAGGTAATTATCATACTTTTATATTTAATATATAAAACTATTTGTTATCTTTTATTTATGAAATAATTTCTTTATAATTTGATTTATGATGATGATAGGTGGATTACATCAAAAGAGATTGACACTGTTAAACGTTGTGTTCTAACTGTCAGAAGTGCGTTTAAACGTTGTTGGGTTCTTGGGAGTGGAAGGGGTCTGTAAAAACAGAGGCCCTATGCTTGTTTTCCAAAATTACGTCACAACACACAATATACCAACACTCAAGATGTTATCAAGAATTGGTATCTCATTCTCATTCTTTACGGTTCGTCATTTTAACTCTATCAGAGTCTACCGAACACATTATACCAGACTATCATTATCGTAATACCGAATTACCTCAAAACCCTTTTTCCGAATACACACGATTGTAATATTTAACAGTAGTTCAACCTTCACCAAATAGCGCTCACAATCAGACAAACCGAAAACACAGAAGGACTCAACAATTTCAAACATACAGTGCTGAAGACTAACACACACTGGTGATAACCATTACTGTAGCCAAATCTCACCGTACAAGTACAGATCTCAATACTGAGAACAACACAATTCTGCACAGCGTTTTTAGGAACACTACCACAGTTACACAGACTTCATCAGCAATTGGCAGATCAATCAAGAAGAAGGACACCACGATATACGTACTTAACAGAACAATCGTCACAAAGATCTGCAGAACAACTCTCTCAGACAACAGTCCGACGATCTACTGGATGTAAATAAAACTCACAGCCACAACAGAGATCGATAAACAACGAACATGGATACGTACAGTATACTCGGAATACTCAGGAATTAGACAAGCAACGCTACAGCAACTCGAACAAGTGTCGATAGTACCACATAGAAATGAACACAGTACTCCAAATTAGCCAACTCGACACACAGTAACGACCACGACAATCACCCAGATAGACAGTTTGGTGATTCCACGAATCGTCGTCACTGAGCATCTCTTTTCATTGCTTTATATAAAAGTTTACAACTATCAGTGTAACAACTTTTCACGCGTGCAAACAAAAGATTCAGTTTTACAACTTCCAATCCGGCGGCTGACTAACACTCTGGCACGCACGGTGGACTCGAACCCGGAGGTTTTACAAAATTACTGTTCTTCTATAACTCCGTCTAAATACATGTTTCTAGCTAATCTAAAGGTTCCGGCGATTTTCTTCTTTGAAGTTTCTAACAGCTGTTTGAGAGTATCCGGTTCTACTAGTTGTGCATCTACTCTTACAGAACTTAAAGCTATAGCTTTGGTCAGCAAAATTTCTGCTTACGTCTGCAGAAAGGCTTCTTGTAGGTAGAAATCGTTTGATAGAGCCGCATCTCTGGAAACTTTCATTTCTGCCACTTGTTTCTCCATCTTGCTTACTCTTTCTTTCTGATTGTCCAGCTGATTCTCCCTTCTTTCGATCTCTTGATTCTAAAACTGTATGGTTCTGGAATATGCATCCTTTTTGTAATTGTGCTTCTAATGTCAGTTTTCGCCGTAGAATGTTGTTTACCTCGTCGAATTCTATCTTATATTTCTGGAGTTCTTTGGTTGTTTTCATCGCCAGATCAAACTG
Source organism: Ceratopteris richardii (assembly GCA_020310875.1). NCBI lineage: Eukaryota > Viridiplantae > Streptophyta > Polypodiopsida > Polypodiales > Pteridaceae > Ceratopteris > Ceratopteris richardii. Next base: position 19,490,549 of record CM035408.1, on the reverse strand, counting down.
TTCTTGGCCTTTTTGTACCACTTCGTCTAGTTGAACTCTGGTTTCTTCGGTTTCCTAGTGCGATTCTTGCATCTTCTTTGTCCTATAACTCTTGCTTCATTTTACTGATTTCGGCATTTGCATTTTGTAATGATTCTTCTTTCTTTGTGAGCTCAGCCATCGCCGCATCTCTCTGTCTGGTAACCATTTCGTGTTCGGCAATTCTGGCCTGTAATTCCTTCAGCTGTTCTTGTAGAGATTGGTTTTCAGCTTTGGCTACCAGTAATTCTTCCTGTAGGGGGCTAATGTCGGCCTCCAGTAGATCTACTTTATGTTGGAATTCATTGCAAATATTCTCTGTTACTTGCTTCATTTGCGCAGGGAGTTGTTGTGATAAATTGATTAGCAGTTGACCCATTGACGCTAACTCAGAGAATACGGGGATGGACGTGAGTGGAGGAGGGGGACGAGGTTGGGAAGAGGATGCGGTGAGGAGTTGCTGGGAGTTCGGTGGAGAGTAGTTAGGCGATGAAGATGAAGAAGCTGCGAGTTCGTCGGGTTGATTGGGTGGAATAGGAAGGATGGGGTTGAGCGGATGTTTTGGTGGTGGAGTGGGCAGGACAGGGTTAGGTTATGTTACCTGTTCTATTGTTTGTTGTGTGGTGTCAACGGTGTTGGAAGCTGTGGACTCGACTGCTTTCAGTAGCTCTTTCGAAAACTTCTTTAATGATTTGTTCGTCATCTCCTTGATGTTCCTGCTCAGATTGCTGCTGAGATGCTTCTTTGGACGAGCTTGTGTCCGAGTCGGTGTGATCCTCTTGTTCTTGTTGCCCTTCTGACGAAGACTGTGCTGATGATTCGTGCTGCATAGATGTTGCGGTGTCATGGAAGGTTTCTTCGTCCTGTTTTTCTTTTTCTCTTTCATCTTCTTTATTTCCTTCATCTGAACCTTGTGCTTCACTTTCAGATGAGCTGATTCTAATTCTTTTCCGACGGAGGAGTTGATTGAGTTCCTCTTCGTCTTCTTCATCATCTTCCAATAATTGGGCCGATTCTTCATGGTGCAGGACCGGGCCTCTAGGTGGTGGTTGTGCTACAAGAATGGCCGGAAAAAGGAAAGAAATAATGTGCGGCAATCTAGACCTTGGCATTCCTCCTTTGTTTACCTGTTTAATTATTGAAACGCATTCCTTCGACATAGGATCGCGTATTTGTTGGATGAATTCCTAGGGAATAACTGATTCATGGTGGCTAATGGAAGATTCGGGCCATTCTCTCGACCTTGCGAAGGGAGTGGACGAGCTTGTGTCCGAGTCGGTGTGATCCTTTTGTTCTTGTTGCCCTTCTGACGAAGACTGTGCTGATGATTCGTGCTGCATAGATGTTGCGGTGTCATGGAAGGTTTCTTCGTCCTGTTTTTCTTTTTCTCTTTCATCTTCTTTATTTCCTTCGTCTGAACCTTGTGCTTCACTTTCAGATGAGCTGATTCTAATTCTTTTCCGACGGAGGAGTTGATTGAGTTCCTCTTCGTCTTCTTCATCATCTTCCAATAATTGGGCCGATTCTTCATGGTGCAGGACCGGGCCTCTAGGTGGTGGTTGTGCTACAAGAATGGCCGGAAAAAGGAAAGAAATAATGTGCGGCAATCTGGACCTTGGCATTCCTCCTTTGTTTACCTGTTTAATTATTGAAACGCATTCCTTCGACATAGGATCACGTATTTGTTGGATGAATTCCTAGGGAATAACTGATTCATGGTGGCTAATGGAAGATTCGGGCCATTCTCTCGACCTTGCGAAGGGAGTGGAAACGCCTCAGCAAAAGCTTGGAAGGTGATTACAGTTCATGAAGGTAGGGATGTGATCGCCCAACTTTGTTGGGTGGCAGGTGTTTTAGCGATAGCGGCGATTATCTGGGCAAAGAACAGGTGGGATTCCACTGAATGCCACGGGAGTTTAGCAAAATTGGATAACCCACGGGTGCGTAGAAACTCTCCTACCTCGGTAGGGAGTCCGTCACGGAAAGTGGCATAGGTTGCCAGAGCTTCCATGGCGCACACAAAAAATGCAAGCACAAGACGCAAAGCACAGGGTTTATACAATCACACAAATCACGCAAACACAATAGCGATTTTCGGCGAAACGGAGAAGGTTAAGTAGATGCGCTGTAGTGGAGAGCAGTCAAAATCACTAATCATCGTGCGACGCTGAGATGATAACTTCATAACTTCGGTGTGCATGCATGAGCAGCTGGAAAGGGCAGGGCGGCTGTTGACATAATTAGTTATCAAAACGCGGATATTTACAGACTTATATTAATTTATTAAGCACGCAAAATTAAAAGAAAAAGAAAAGAAAACGCAAAAATGCGCGGCCAATCCACGGAACGTTCAGTGTGGATCGGATGCTTGTTGATACAGCCGCAGCTTCGAACCGTTGATGACTTTCGGAAGAGGAATTCCGATCAAAGTAGTCAACCGAAAAGTTGCTGGGCCCACTTGTTCAAAAATCCGGTAGGGGCCAAACCATCGTAACTTGAATTTGCCAGCAGAGCGATTTGATTTTGCATTGTAAAATAGTACAAGTTGTCCCACCGTAAAAACTGGGGTCTTTAGATAGCGATGATGTGTTCGAGCTTGTCTTAGCTGTACTTCCTGCATAGTTAGAAAACTTTGCCATCGGTGCTCATCCAGTTTTCTGAGTGTATCTAGCCGAAATGATAAAGAATCTTCTGGTATTAATTTCTGAGTGAGAGCCACACGTAATCTTGGCACAATAATTTCCATGGGTGCTATGGCTTCCAATCCATAAGCTAGTTTGAAGGGTGTTAGACCTGTTGCTACCTTATAGGTAGTTCGGTATGCCCACAGGACTGTAGGTAACAGTTGTTCCCATCTTTCCGGTGCTTCCAGAATGAGTTTTCGAAGCATATTTAGCAGGGTCTTGTTTGTACTCTCAGCCAAGCCATTTGCACGAGGATAATATGGTGAACTGAATTTATGCATGATCTGAAAAGAATGTGTGAGTACTTTCATTAGATTGTTAACAAAATGAGTGCCCTGATCTGTAACAAGCTCCAGAGGTAATCCAAAGCGCGGAAAGATATCTTTCATTAGGCAATTTGCCACCGAAATAGCTGTGGCAGATTTTAAAGCCCATGCTTCTGCCCATCTGGTTGCATAGTCTGTACAGGTTAGAATATAACGATTATTGCTGAGTATTGCTGGCGGTGTAATAGGTCCGATAAAGTCTAGACCCCACTTCTGAAAAGGCTCTAATGGCAAGACAGGTTGTAGAGGGAAAAGATGACGTTGCAGGGGCTGTCTAGATCTTTGACAACTATCACATTGTTTGACAAACTATGATACATCCTTGTATATAGTAGGCCACCAAAGTCCGCTTTGCAGAATTTTTCAGTGCGTTAAATCTGTTGCAAAATGGCCACCGGAAGGAATTGAGTGAGCCAAAGTAATGACTGAGTTAACTTCATGTGGTGGAATACAACGAAGTAAAACTCCAGTGTGATCCATATAGTATAATTCCCCAGCAATCAACCGAAATCGGCGGCTGAAAACTGCAATTTTCCTGCGTATTGCAGTAGAAGTCTGAGAAGGGAGGCATCCATCAGTAAGAAAGTTCAATATCTGATCATAGTATGTAGATGGCATAGGTGGGTCTGCAATTTCATCATTAGTCGGTTCAGAAACATAAATTGTCGGTGTTGTGTCATCTACACCGACCGGAGCTTCACGGGAATCTAAGCGAGAAAGGAAATCTGCTAAGGCATGTGAACTGCCAGGCCGATGAATAACTTCGTAATCAAATTCTTGCAAAAACAAAACCCATCGCGCTAATTGGCCACCTAAGTGCTGTTGCCGAACCAGATAGACAAGTGCAGCATGATCTACATGAAAAGTAAATTTACGGCCAAGTAAATAATGCCTGAACTTCTTGACAGAGTATACTAAACCCAGACATTCCCTTTCAGTTACAGAGTAATTCTTTTTCGCAGGGGCAAGCCTTCGACTTGCATAGTATACTGGTCTGAACCACTTATTCGTTTGTTGCATTAATACGCTTCCAATTGCTATATCTGAGGCATCAACAAATACATGAAAGGGGTGATCCCAGTCGGGAGGCTGTAAGATGGGAACTTGTGTTAATAAACACTTTAGACGATCAAATGCTATCTGACATTCCTGATTCCACTCAAATTGTCGAGGAGTCTTGGTGATTAATCTATTCAGTGGTATTGCCAAATGAGCAAGCCACCGTAAGTGCCGACCATGCCATCTTACTTGGCCCATGAAGCGCATCACTTCCTTAGGTGTAGTGGGCACAGGTGCTTCTAACACAGCTGTAATTTTATCTGGATCCACCTGTATACCTTGTGCAGATACAATGTGGCCAAGTAGCCTTCCACATGAAACCGCAAACACAGATTGGTTTGGGTTCAAACAGAGTCTGTATTCTCTGCATTTTTCAAAGCAACACCGTAAATGGAACAAGTGTGCTACTATCTTGCCAAATAATGAAAAATCATCAAGATAAACTTGCATAAACGAGGTAAGGTAAGGGGAGAATATTTCCTGCATACACCTCTGAAAAGTACTTGGGACATTTTTTTGATCCAAACCACATTACGGTACAAGCAAAAACACCCCAATTGGTGATGAAAGCGGTCTTTGGTATATCCTGTTCAACCATTCTAACTTGATTATACCCACTGTATCCGTCTAGGAATGAATACATTTCATGCCCTGCTACTCTATCAAGCATTGTGTCAAGAAAAGGTAGCGGAAATGGATCAAGCACCGTAGCTGCGTTCAGTTTCCGATAATCTACACATATTCGTAGCTGCTTATTTTTTTTAGGCACAATAACAATTGGTGAGATCCATTCAGCATGCTCTACTGGTACAATGAATTCGACCTTGAGTAGCCTATCAAGTTCTGCCTTTACCTGTGATGCATAGTTCGGATTCATCCGGTAGCTTGGTTGTTTGACTGGTTTTGCTTCCGGCTTCAGCATGACCCTGTGTTGATAAATGCGCGGGTCCAAACCCTTCATATCTTTGTAATCCCATGCAAAGACGTCGGAGAACTCTCGGAGTAGCTGGATTAGGTCTGCTTGAAATGTTTCCGATAAGTTTTCTTTTATCTTGATAGGACGTGGATGGTCTTCATCTCCTAAATTATAAGTGATCAACTGATCTTCTGGAACGTAAAATTGTCGGGGCTTCTATGTATCGTGAGTTGGCTTAAAAAGTTGTTGCAGTTGAGCGTCATCTATAGCAGCAGTATCTTCCTTCTTATCTTCTTCTGTTACAAGCATCACCATACAAACTGCGGGATTCTAGTTATCTACAACAGATTGTAGATCAACAGTTCCTAGGGAGATTAAGTCAATGTTGTTCTTTAAAAACTCTTCTTCTTCATCATTTGACAACCCATCTAACATATGAACTGGTTCTGCAAAATATGGTCTAGCATGCATTTGCAAGGCTGTATAGCATCTAATTTTACAACATATTTACGATTGTTGTCTTTGAAAGTGAGTTCCTGTGCAGACCAATCTTGTATAACCTTAGCTTGCTTCAGCCAAGGACGACCAAAAAAGAAGATTATAATCAAGGGTGGATTCCGGTAATTCTAGGACGACAAAGGTCATCTTAAATGTGGTACCCTGCAAAGTTATTGGTACATTCCATACAAGTCCTACTGGATGGACTCTTGACTGGTCAGCCATTCTGACAAAGAACTGAACTGGTTCGATTTCAGTCCATCCTAACTTCTTACACAGTGCAGCAGTAGCAATGTTGACACCAGATCCTCCGTCAATTAGTACCTGTGTAATTTTATGATTTTTATACCATACCGTAATTAAAGGAACCGAATGATCGACCGTAGAATCAGGTTCCGGTTGCACTACCGCTGTTGCTGGAATACAAGAAGGTACAGGACTGAACTGTTGTTGGAATTGTTGTCGAACTCCTGGTACTAGTGCAAGTAATTGGCCAAGAGGAAGAGGACGCGTTAGATAAAATCTCCCAGGCCTTATGTGATTGAATTGTGCTTTCCACGGATTCTGAAGATGATGCGCTGGCTGAAGAGGATGTATCTGCTGAAGATGATGTGCCTGCTACTGAATTAGAATCTTGTTTTTGTGTTCCTTCCTTGGTTAGCAAAGCCTAGGTCACCGGAATAGGATCTGGAAACACTGGAGGTTCGGCAGTGGTCCATTGACTGGCCTTATCATACATCCTTTGTTGTTCACGTATGCCTGGTTCAAATACTTCTGCTGCTGGTTGCAGTTGCTTACCGGATCGGGTCTGAATTACTGCAGCTTGCATTTCTACTGGTGTGATTTGTACCATATTAGTCATTGGGTTTTGACGTTCTTTCTTCCTCTGATCATACTTAGCTGCATCCTTACAAAATCTTCTGATGTGACCAAATTCACCACAAAAATGGCAGTGCGGTGGTGGCAAATTGGGATTTTCCTATGCTGGTTCGGCCTGCCAGCGATTTGCATTGTAGTTATTATTTCTCTGTCCTCTGTAATTTTGATAGCCTTGTGGCTGGTTGTTTCTCATTTGCGGAGGTACATAATGATTGGCTGGCTGTCCTGGTTCCTGTATAATAGCATTGACAGTTGCGGTTCCCTGCACTTTGGCGTTGTATGCACAATTTTTGGTAGTATGTCCGGTCGTGTTGCAGATAGCGCAGAACAACTGATTAAGTGCACAAGTGGCACTAGTGTGCCCTGAATTCTTGCATGTGGTGTAGAACATTTGTCTGGTCGGGTCTTCTGCAACATTTTTATTTGCCTTTAACCATTCCAAGTCTTCTGTAAATCCTCCAACCTTGTTTTCCAGCTGCAAAGCCATTGCAATCACTACATCTAGCGTCATAGCTCCTACACAGCATATGATCATAACCTGTTTAAGTTGCGGAGTCAATCCATTGATAAACCATTGAGCAATAACGTCATCCGGTAGGTTGGCATGTGCTGGTGGTAATTGCCTCAAATGGGTTCTGAATAGAGTGGCATATTCCTGCACTGTTTGATTTATGTTCTGTCTATTGTTTTGCAGGTAATCAAAAATTTCGGCTGGATTCTTCTTTAGCCTGAATCTTTGCAAAAATGCATCCCTTACTGCTTCATAGGTGCCCAAATGGTTAATATAATATTCTGTAAGCCATCTGGCTGCTTCATTAACCAATGTAGACTAGAAGACAATAGCCTTATACGCCGGATCGAGTGGATGGTTGAGCACTGCGTAACTTATCTCAAATGTGCGTACATGAGCATCTGGGTCATCTCTTGGAAATCCACCGAATTTAGTGTACGTTACTCCGGTTGGAGTCGGCCTTGGTGGGCATGGTTGTTGTTGTTGTTGTTGCCCGTTCATGGCGCTGATGGTTGTATTGTGACTATCTTCTGTACCCCGAGGCTGAATATCTGAATCGTCGAAATCTGTATCGTCAGCCTATGCACTTTCCGGGTCGATAATCTTGTTCAGTATGTTTCGAATCTCGGTTTCGAACAAGCTACCTTCCTTCTTGATGTCAAATGTAGGAAAGCTTACTCCCAATAGCGGTGACTGGAGTGATGATTCACCAAAAAATGGTAAACCGCCACCGAAAAACTACGAATTCTCGGTAACTTGTACCGAAATAACACCGGAAGGTGTCGATTTTTCACCAAAACAAAGTGCTCCTTCTCCTTCACTGGTTTCTTTGGCCAAGACGTTTCTATTCGTAAACAAATTCGAATCTTTACCTAATGGTGTTAAACTAACTTCATGCTGCGTTCTATTAGATTCTGGAGTTACTATATCTTCAACAGATTGTGACGAAATCGCACCAGAATCTGCCAGAGATTTAGTTCGTTCCACCGGAATATGACCGGAATTCTTACTAACGTTCTTTACTTTCTGGACAACTCACACCTATTTTACATGAGGAAGACTCTTCCTCAATTTTTACATCATTTGTATTTTCTTCTAGTTTAGATAACTTTCTATTCCACTTGCGATTGGCTTTCTCCCTGGTATCCTTCCATGTTCTTATTTTTTGCTTACTAGGCTCTCTTGATTCACTTGTCTGATTGTTCAGCTGGCTTATCCTGTTTTAAGGTTTGAGCTCTAATGATTGCTTGTATAGGAGCCACATTATTGCTACTGGCGCTTGAATCCACCACTAAGCCTACCACATTAATGGGTGTAACCTTGGGTGCACTAGAGGGGTTCCTAGGGCAATCTCTTGGGAGATGTTCTTTGCCACACTCAAGACAAAAACCTTGTATGGTGATGTTTTGTCCTTGTCTTGGAGTCAATAAGTGGGGACATTCACAAACAAAATGGTCACCCTGACATCTAAAACATGGTCCTCTAGGGCCTTGTGGTCTCATTTGTCTCATTTGGGGCATGGGGTTTGGATTTGTATACATGACATTGGAGTATTCGGGCTCCCAATTTTGTTCCATAGGTGGTGCCTCATAGTGATAGGGATAAGTCTCACTATGTTGAGGTGACTCTATGTAATAAGCTTGTGGACTATCCTCATAGGAGTAGTCATAACTCTGAACATGATGGTCGGTCTCTGAGACCAATGGGGTTACTCCCACCAATGCTTTATTAAGGTTCTCTTCTGCCACTACATACTTAACTGGAATTACATTGATAGGAGTTGGTGGTTGGTTTCCTAGGACTGGTTGTGGCCTATATGGTGCCTGATATTGCTATTGTGGTCTATAATATGGTTGTTGGTATTGGTTGTGATACCTACCCTGTGGGTAAGGTTGCTGATAAGTTTTCTAACAGCTTGCCTATTCTAAGGACAATCCTGATCCGTGTGGTTTGTGTATTTCCTCTCAATAGTGCAATATGGAGCATTCCTTTCTCTAATGTTTGGATTTTGCATTGGGCATATGTTAGCCATGTGGTCCCATCCGCAAGTATAACAGCAGTTCAATGAGGTGACTCTTGGTGTTTGTCTATTTTGGACTCCTAGCTTCTTGGCAACTTGCTCAGCTATCTCATCTATTTCCGTGGAGACTCTTGAAGTATGACTAGTAGAACTATCAGAATCCTTATAGAGTTTGGATAGTCCTAACTCCTCACCCAAATTGTCTTTTATATCTATGCACATTTGCACACATTCTTCTATGGATCTTGGCTCTTTAAAGTACACATATGATCTTAACTCTGTGCTTAGTAAGCCATCTAAAAACAAGGCCACTTGTTTGGCTGGTGTGGGTAATTCTGGCACAGGGCATCTTTCTATGTACTGTCTGAATCTTCTTCCTGCTAGTTGCATTGTTTCTTGGGGTGTTTGCTTGAAGCTGTGGATCAAGGATGATGTGTTATGCCTGATACCACTCTTGGAAAATTCTACAATGAATTTTTCTAGCAGTTGACCTATATCTCGATAGTTGGGACTGTTTAGTGGTTGAAACCAAGCTAAGGTAGTGCCCTTGAGAGTCAAACCAAATGCCTCAAACTAGGTGAACAATTCCTCAACCTGTTCAACTCTTAACACTTGTTTGAACTCCGCCACATGATCATAAGGATCTCTTGACCCATCAAAGTAATTTTTCATTGTCTTGACCACTTGAGAGGGTCTAAGGGTTCTTGGGTACTCTCGAGGTCTGGGCAATGGAAAATCATGTTCATCTCTTTGAGGCCTATGTGCTTGATATCTCTCTCTTTCAAGTCTTTCACCTTCTCGTCTTGATCTGTCTCCACCCACATTGTGTGTAAAGCTTACCCCAGGTCTCTCTCTAGCTCTTTCCCTCTGGGCTTCATGAGCCTTGGATGATCCTACTCCTTGGAGGCCATGGGAAACATTGGATTTTAGTGGAGGGAAAATCAACTCATTCTTCCAAGTATATGCGTGTCTATCCTGTTCTGTTACCAAGAACATTCTTCCCGAGGTGTCATCCAAATAGACAATCTTGCCTAGTGTCTCCGGATCTTTGAACTCGTAGATGATGACTATGCCCAATTGGCTAGATTGATCTGGCTTGGATCTCCAAAAGGCTTCCTCTGTTTCTCTATTTAAGAATAGTTCTATGCTTTTGTTGTCTTGAGGGATCCAATCTGGAGTGATCACTCTGGTCAGAATTGACTTACCTCTAGGAGTCTTGGGTTCTCTTCCTACATCTCCTTGCTCTAGGTCTCCTATCTCACCCTCAGGAATGATGTTTCCAAACTCATGTGTCCTATCTGGTAAATTAGTAACCACATACATCGTTCCTTCCTTATCAATGTATGAACCCTCTTCGAACTTGACTACTAGGTATTCAAGTCCAAAGGGTTGATGTGGATTTTTGAGTTGGACCACTGATCGCCTAAGACCATCCTCATAGATGTGAGCACCTAATTGGTTGGTATATATTCCAATTGTGTCTTATATGGACCTTCTGGTGTTTGTAGATAGGCCATTCCTGAGCCACCTATAGGTTTCCCCATGCTAAAAGACATTTCTGAGTCACTTGTGTCTGAACTGAGTACGTAAGGATAACTACTTAGTTGTTGTGCCCAAGACTTAGTTGTATGGTTGACACTAGCCTCAGAAGATCTATTGCTTTGTCTATCCTTGTGTAAGTGTCTACCAAATCTCAGGTTCATAAGTTGTCTTCTAGTCCCAAAATTCCCCTTCATATTGCTCAAAATCCTTTGGAGCCCCCTTGGTTTCCTAATCCCACCTGAGGGTCAACTTCATATTAGCCAACGAGCTATAGAGCTCAAAAAATGGACTTTTGATGAAAAAGTTATGTCAAATCAGGCTCCTAGAGGTCAAAACAAGGAAACAGGACCTTTTGGAAAAATCACGATTTTGTGTGAAAATCGCGATTTTGGGGTCTGAAAATCGCAATGCTGAGCTCTTATGAAAATCGCAATGCTGAGCTCTTATGAAAATCCTGATTTTGAGGGATCATGAAAATCGCAATGCTCAGCAATCGTAAAAATCATGATTTTGTGAAATCATAAAAAACGCGATGCTGAGCACTTATGAAAATCGCGATTTTGAGCAATCCCCAAAAATACGATTTTGAATGAAAATTGTGAAAAACACTATTTTGAGAATTATCAAGAAATTGCGATTTTGAATGAAAATCTTGTTTTCTCAAAATCGTGTTTTTGACATGAAAATCGTGTTTGATCAAAGTTGTGTTTTTGGCCTAAAAATCGCAATTTTGAGAATGACCAGAAAATTGCAATTTTGATTGAAAATCGGGTTTTTGAAAATCGTGTTCTGAAAATTGCGATTTTGTACCTTAGTGAAAATCGTGTTTTCTGAAAATCGTGAAAATCGTAATTTTGATTGAAAATCGTGATTTGTGAAAATCATGATTTTGAGCCCACTGAAAATCGTATCTTCTCAAAATCATGTTTTTTCAATATGAAAATTGCGATTTTGCCTCAGATCGTGTTTTGAGAATCGCCAAAAAATAACGCTTCTCAGAATAACTAGAAAATTGTGTTTTTCATAAACTTAGAGAATCGCGATTTTGAGCACAACCAGAGAATCGTGATTCTGAGAATGACCTCAGAATCATATGCTTTTCAGAAAGCTTTTAGGCGGGAAATAGCAAATCACATTTTTTTTTTTTAATTGAATTTTATGAAAATCACGATTTTCAGTCACAATCGTGTTTTTCGGCAAGAAATTCAAATTTTTGAGCGTCAAGCAATGACGAGCTCCGTATGTGCAGAAAATCGTGAAAAAACACAGACGTTTGCTCTCCCTTGCACTTCCTAACTCCTTCTCACACAATAATGCATGAAAAATGGTATGAAAATGGTGGAAATGCACTAAAAAACAAGAAAATTCTATGAAGATGAAGATGGAAGAAGGTGGAGATGGTGATGATGATGAAGATGAAGAAGAAAAATCATAAAATGAAGAGAAATGACAGTTTTTTTACCTTCCAACGTCACAAATCCACGATCTTACCATCACAACGCTCGTCCTCGAAGCTCTCTCCCTGGCAATGGCGCCAAAATTTGGTGTAGCTCATGCATAAGCACCACCTCCTTTACTTGTCAATACACGGAGACATGAGGACCGGTATGAAGACCACGAGCGAGTGAAGGCACAAGTGTGTGAGTGAAAGCACACAAGCATGCACACATATGCACATACGTGCGCACAAGGTAAGAGCAAAGAGAGGAACAATGGAAAGCTTCGATTACAAAGGAAATCTTCTTACAAAAGCTCTATTCTCTCACTAGCTAACCCCAAAAATGAGCTCTCTAGCTCTTTTTATAGTTTTTGGACTAGTTTTGGCCCTGTCCAGACCTAGTGTTCGGCCTAGTTAAAAGTTAGGTTCTAGGGCTTATTTGAGGGCTCAACGGAGTCTAAAAATTATGAAAATTGGTAGGATGATACTTCTAATAGTCCTCAAGCTCAAGGACTCCTCGGCTTGAACAAAATGGAGTTACAAAAATATGAAATGGTATTTACAATGCCTTTTAGTGATGAAAATCACTATTTTTATAGGGATTTCTTCTGAGAATTTGACATGTGCTTCTTAGAGCTCCTTATAAGCTCCTCGTTCTTGTATGTTCACTTCTTTGATGCGCTTACATGCTTTTTGCTTGTCCTTGAGTGTCAACAGTATTGCATATGTACATGTTCCAGATGAGTTGAGGACAAAGCTTGATCCAAAAGCAAAAAAATGTATCTTCATTGGATACTCCCTTGAGCAAAAGGGGTATAAATGTTATAACCCACTCACACGAAAGGTGAAGGTAAGCAGAGATGTGATGTTTGATGAAATGTCAAGCTTCTATGCAAATGCCAAAGATGGACTTGATCTTGAACCAAATGACAAAGAAAATGCTGAAAAATCAAGTGCAGAATCTCAAGTTTTGAGTGGACCAGATGCGTCACCAGGCAATAGTTCCAACTCAAATCCATGGAGTGGAAGATTGCATGGAAATTTCAATCCAAAAAATTCATCAACCACATCAAAGAAAGGTAAAGAAAAGCTTTCTACTGGTAGTAAAATATCTATAGGTTTTGAAGACATTGATGCAGATTCAAGTGGTTCAGAGAAGAGGCTTGATGAGGAACTTGGATTGCCCTTTATGAAGACTCCAAGAGTTAGAAAGGCACATGCCGATGACACAAGGAGAAGTGACCCAGGACAAAGAAGATCTGGGAGAATGTGGAATTCTGTGCAATGATTGATGTATGATAGTTATATGGATCAGCATTGTGCCTACATGAACAAGGTAATACAAGATGCTCAACCTTCTTGTTTTGAAGATGCAATTGGAAATATAGATTGGGAAAAAGCTATGGATGAGGAGATGGATTCTCTTTATGGAAACGATACATGGAAGCTGGATCCATTGCCGCAAGGAAAGAAATCCATAGGCTGCAAGTGGGTTTACAAGGTAAAGCACAATGCTGATGGTAGTATAAACAGTATGCATGTGTATGTGTGTGTGTATGTGTATGTGTGTATCTCTATGTGTGTAATGTGGGTGTATCTAAATGTGTATGTATGTATACCTGTGTATGTGCAAGTACCTATATGTGTATGTGTATGTGTGTGTATGCATATGTATGTATAGTATGTGTGTGTATGTATACATGTGTATACGTATGTATGTGTGTGTATATGTGTATGCATACATGTGTATGTGTGTGTATGCATATGTATATGTAGTGAGTGTATGTGTGTTTTTATATATGTATGTGTCTATGTTTGTGTGTATGCATGTGTATGTGTGTGTCTCTATGTGTGTGTATGTGTATGTGTGTATCTTTGTGTGTGTAATGTGGGTGTATCTATATGTGTATGTATATATATGCATGTATGTGCAAGTATGTATATGTGTATGTGTGTGTATGTATGTGCATGTGTGTGTATGTATATGTGTATGTGTATGTGTGTGTATGTTTGTGTGTATGCATGTGTATGTGTGTGTCTCTATGTGTGTGTATGTGTATGTGTGTATCTTTGTGTGTGTAATGTGGGTGTATCTATATGTGTATGTATATATACGCGTGTATGTGCAAGTATGTATATGTGCATATATGTGTGTATATGTATGTGTATGTGTGTGTATATGGGTGTATGTATATGTATGTATGTATGTATGTATGTATGTATGTATGTATGTATATGTGTGTGTATGTGTATGTAGGTGTGTATGTGAGTGTATATGTGTCTATATGTGTATGTGGGCGTGTATATGTGTATGCATGTATATATGTATGTATTCATATGCATGTGCATTATTTATGCATATGTATGTATGTGTGTGTATGTCTATGTGTATGTGTATGTCTCTATGTGTGTGTATGTGTATGTGTGTACCATATCAGCTCTCATACTGGCAAAAATACACATGCGCAAAATGCCTACGACGTCAGAATAGTCACTGGTATAAACATCAATTTCATAACACTGATATAAGCCTCTGTATAGGTGCTCGTAAAGTGTCATTATAAGCCTCTCTATAAGCATCGGTATAAGCCTCTCTATAAGGTAATAGCAAAAAAGTTCATAGCGTATTCAAATCATATTTTCTTCTAGTAACAATTCCCACAATACAACATATGAGCCCATATCAGCTCTCATACCAACGAAAAATACATATAAGGAAATGCCTACAGCATCGGAATAGTCACTGGTATAAACTTCATTTTCATAATGCTGGTATAAATGTCGGTATAAGCCTCTACATAAGTGCTGGTAAAGCATCAATATAATCGTCGATATAAGCCTCTATATAGGAATTGGTATAGCCATCGGTATAACATTGGTATAAGTGCGAGTATAAGCCTCTCTATAAGCATTGGTATAAGTCTGTATAAGGCATCCGTATATGCATCGTTATGTCCCTTGCAATATCAGAGCCTATACCGATGACCAGATCTGTAATATTTTTTCTGGATTAGAGTGTAGTGTCCCTTCTTGCAGCAACATGACAATGTTATTGTGTAACAAGGGACAATACATGCTTCCCAAAAAAAGGAACCGAGTACATGTCTAACATGTACTCTAGTGGTTGCCAAACCATGTACTTGCATGACTGGAAACCAAAGCAAGATTGATAAAGCAGAATACATTGTAGAACATAAAACAGATATGTAGGAGCACAATGATATGTAGAAGCACAATGAAAAGTAATGTATAAATGGATTTGTACCCATCATAAACAATCAAAACAAAGCTGTAAAAAATACTCAAATACATAATAGAACAATGCCATAAATGAAACATCTATGAATCCTATTGGAAAAGTACCATATATGAAACAAATATAAAACTATGGCACTACCATATATGAACCAAATACAAGGCAAACCATTGCCATATATGAACCAAATACAAAACTGTGGCATACCACTACCATACACAAAACTCGAGGGATCAAAACATCTATATTTGCAGTCCTTAAAAAAATGCACATTCATGAAATAAGACAAATCAAAATTATGTTCATTAAAAATAACTGAAAAACACTAAACCAAGTTCAAAAACTCACCTCACGCTAGATTATCCCATGAAATGACCATACCACATCCCCCCAAGTCCTGCAACAACGATACTAGCCCATGATGCTATCCAAAAGTGTCCTCTACTCGTGTTAGAGGACGACCCACTCCCAACTACAACAAATATGCAAAATGTGAGATCAACAAATATGATGTACTTAACATAAGTAAATTCATTCATCAAAATGATACTTACAAACTTGTGACACATCTTATCGTAACCACCACTACCCAAATGCGATGCTTTGACTACCTCTAGACATGCGGATTAGGAGTCTGTTGCTACTCATCACAAATTATCTCCCACTCCTCAATGTCTAGCCATACAGGCTTTGATAAGCCTCCTTTGAAAGCATCACAATCCTCTGATCAGTGATGCAAAATCACCTCATGTGCCATGTGCTAAATCCACTCTAAGCTGAAAACAGGGTGCCCATGTGTTGAACGATACTCATGATACATCATTTCTATGATGTAATTCTTGTGGTCTATCCTGTGCACTCCACTTGATCATGATAGAGTGTCCAAATTGTACTGTGCATAACTGTTGTATCCGCTGATGCATGCCCTTTTCAATTGCATCCATCACTAGAGCTCCATCCCATAAACGGTATAACTTTGAGTTGTCATGGTCATGAGCACCCCAAGCTTTACGTGGTGTATTATGTGGTGTACGTGCATCTCAGGCACTCAGTCTAGGACTAGCTATAAATGACAATGTGTCCATCGCACCACCTCCACTACATCCACATCCTCCTCCAGAACCATCGCCATCCGTAGATCCTCCTCTAGAATGTGACCTAGAATCTTACCTGTTTGAATAAGATGGGCCAGTCGCCCTGTACCGTGTGTGGTATTGAACAGTGGCACACACGTCGACTGTTGGAGCCACTAGGGGATGGTTGAGAAGGCAGCTCTGGTGCACTCATAAAGCTAGGAGTACTGGTAAAGGGAGTGCTGCCAAAGGGAGTGTTGCCAAGAGTACCGCCAAAGGAAGTGTCATCGATGAGAGTAGTCCCGTGAGAGACCCAATATTGTAATGCAATAATTTTATAAGTGGCTTGTGCTCAAGATATGAACTGTAGAAACTCCTCTGTCATGGAATCGAGACTGAGTGGTGGACTATCTCCCATCATGTTCTACACTAGATAACTCAAATAATTAGCATACAGATAATAACATTAGTACAAAAACATGATATTCTAGACAAAAAACGTAACAACATTAGAAAAGCATTGGACTAAGACTTCATTTCATTGTAAATACAAATAAGTACATACAATTTCTTTCTTCATAAGTCCTGTATTCTAGCATCCTCTTGGATATCTGATGCACAAATCATATCTATCTCTACATTGGCAACTTCCAAATCTCTTGATATGGCTGCCCCTTCTCGATCATCGTCCTTGTACAACATATCGTCCGTTTTCTCCTCATGTACTTGGGCTTCTTCAAAGGCCTCTTCTTCTAGGACAATGAAGTCTTCCTCTTCAACTACCACATGCAACTTATAGTCTAGTGTAGATGGAACTTCTTCTACATCCACGTCCTCATAAATTTATCTACTACATGGAGCAACTTCTAAAACAAATAGCCATTGTGGTTCTTCAGTTCTAGTGTAAAGACAACCTACTCATAGTGTTTGGGAAATACAAATATGTCTCTTTCATGCATCTATAGCTTTGTGGAGTCTACTTGAAGCAAACCACTCTTGTCCCGCCTCAATGTCCAATGATGACTACTTTGAACCACTTGATATCAAAATGAAAGTAGTCAAACCTCTTAAATGATAGCTTCAAGATAGCCCCAATCACTCCATAATACTCGAGTTTTCCTTCTTTGGTGTTGTCATCTCTTGCACTAGCTCTACTTTTTTGGAGAAAGTTGACCATGATCTCACTATCAAAAGTAGACCTATTTTCGTCGATGCATGTGATCCAAAAGTATCACCCATGAGACGATAGCACACCGTATTTGTAATACTGGACAACACATAAAATGGATTGCATTATGATGGTCAAACTAATGCATAAGATTAAGACATTAGTAATTTGCAATGTTTGAGAGCATCTAGCCATCTACTCATTGGAAAGTTTGAAAGAAGTTGAAGATTTTCCGAAAGAGGTAAAGAGTTAGTGGAACCATTCTTTTTAAACTGGACTCTTTCTTGTGCCTTTGCCTCCTTAGAAAGCTCATACCTCTCCAACCACTTCTGCATGGGCTCAGAGTTAATGGCACAAAATTCATTGCCTTCTCTCTGAAAATTGCATCCATTTTTTTATGGCTCCCTTGACCTTGGGGCTCCACTATGAGATGAACAACTTCATCATCATTCCATAAGCAGCACATTTATGGGTCCTGCATGCCTAGAAACCATGTTATGAATAGCAAAGACTCTTGTGTGAACCACCCCTCTACCATGCTACCCTCTAGATGTTCTCTCTGATGAACAAAATCTTTGTCTTCATGAACCTCTCTTACTTGTATGTATTATACTTGCACATCCTGTCTTGTTAAAGATAATCCCATCCCATAAAGTGTGGAGCTCTTTCACAAGTGGTGCAAGGTATACACCCATATTTTTTACCTTATACTTACCTAGCACAATGAGGGCTAACAACAAATGGCCCTTTTTTGTGGCCATGCATGGTGGGATCCTATAGCTGATCAAACATGCAGGCCATGTGCTCCACAAGGATCTACCTAAACCGAATAGATTTATGCCATCCATAGCTAGGAGTGGATCTATACTTCGAGCCTCTTGAGCAAACAAAGAACACTTACTATCTATGTGTTTCCAAGCATTGAAATCAATAGGCACTCGTATTACACCATTTTTAGATTTTCTCTTTGCATGCCATGAGATTAACTAGGCTATGGATTTGCATTTGAACATGCTCTTGATTCTTGGGATGACAGGAAAGTGGTGAAGAACCTTTGTGGGGACTTCTTCGCCCACAAGTTCTTTCCTAAAGCTTTTGCCTCCACACTTTGGACATATGTGGATGTGCTCATACTCGTTGCAAAAAAAAACACAATTATTCATACAGGCATGAATCTTTGTGTCATCCATACCAACGAGATCTAAAAGTTTCTTTGCATCCCCATGTGTTGGAGGCATTTCATTACCATATGGCAAAAACTGATGTTTCAAATTCTTGCAAGAGCTAAGTAATTACAATGATATTAGTAAATAAACCTATTTCAATGCAACAATGAAAGTTTCAATTCCACTCTACCTGAACAATTCAGAGACACTACCATCCAACCATCCATAGATGAATTGAAGATTGAGCATCACGAGCAATGCATGGTGAACACATATCTTTGCACCATTGTAGAGTAGTAAATGGGCTAGTTTTCGCATGTTTTGATGTTCTTTATCAGACTTTGATCGTGGAAATTATGGTGTATCCAAGGAACCCATGAAATTGTCTCCACCCTCAGGGTCTTCACCCATGTCATGAAATGCCTTGAGCATTTTTTCCATGTGTTCATTCTCTATCATGCTAACAGTAGCTTGTCCTTCTGCATCCCATGTTGTTCTCTTCTTTCCACGAGAGGTAGATGGAGCAATGTCATGTGGGTCAATCTTCTCACAAGCCAAACCATGCGACTGAAAGCATAGGTTTTGTAGTTGATCCGAAGCAAAGGTGCCATATTCTTGAACGTGTATAGCAAAAATTTGTAGTTTACAAAATATCTAATTCTTACAATGGATGCAAGGACATGCCATTCTCTCCTTCGGATCCAAAGATGCCATCTAATACCATGCGGAGGTGTTCGGACATGTCCCCCTCTCTCTCTCTCTATCTACCTATCTTCGTCTCTCTCTCTCTCTATCTACCTATCTTGGTCTCTCTCTCTCTCGCTCTCTCTTTCTCTCTCTCTCTATGTCTCTCTTTCTCTCTCTCTTCCCTCTTTCTCTATTCTCTCTCTCTCTCTCTCTCTCTCTCTCTCTCTCTCTCTCTCTCTCTCTCTCTCTCTCCTCTCTCTCTCTCTGTGATCTCTCTCTCTCTCGCTCAAAGATGCTAACCAAAATTTCATTACATTTTAATTTATCTCCTCTTCTCTCTCTCTCTCTCTATCTCTCTCTATCTCTCTCTCTTAAACGCCAACCAAAATTTCATTACATGTCGATTTCTATCTCTCTCTCTACCTCTGTCTCTCTCTTTTCAAATGTTAGCCAACATTTCATTTCATTTTCCTCTCTCTCTCTCTATCTATCAATTAAGGTTTTTATAATGTTTTTTTGTTTTTTTCATGAGTGTTGTGTTATATATATATATATATATATATATATAAAGAAAAAAACTCGTGCAAGAAGAAATTAAATAAAAATTAAGAAATCCTAAAAACAATAATATATATATATATATATATATATATATATATATATATATATATATATATATATATATATATATATATATATATATATAGAGAGAGAGAGAGAGAGAGAGAGAGAGGATGAGGGACTAGATCGCTTACCTATATATATATATATATAAATAAATAAATAAATATATATATATATATATATATATATATATATATATATATATATATATATATATATATATATATATATATATAGATAGAGAGAGAGAGAGAAAGAGATGTGTGTGAGGGGAGAGTCATGAAGCAAGGGGGGGGAGAGAGAGTGCAATTGAGATGGAGGGGAGGTATGCATGCACAGATGGAAGAGTCGGCTTTTGAGTTAAAAACATGCAAGTCGGCTTTCTATTTATAAAACATAACATCGAAAAAAGCACCAGTATAATCGTTGGTATAGTCATCGGAATAAGAATTGGTATGTGCCTGTGCAATACCAGAGCCTATACTGAGGCTTATACCGATGTCTATACCAACGAGTATACCAACACCTATTCCGATGTCGAGTTTTTATTTTTTTTCCAAACATCTTCCAATGGTCATACCTGCATCATGGATGATCTTTGGTATGGCTAGCATTGGTATGTCTCTAATCTATACTTGTGTCAAGGCTACATTAACAATAATGGAACAAATAATTAAAAAATGTTTAATAATCAATGTTGTGAGGATAGATCTAGAAATACTAATTCAAATATCTAAAACAATATACATTCTAATCTTACAAAAAAGTTTTGAAATCTAGTGTCAAACATATTAAGCCGGCCTTTTCATAACTAGGTAAATCTCTTGTGAATCCGCTAATTATAACTAAAAATTAAAATATGTTTAGGACAGCAATAGAAAATATAATTGGAATAATACAAATCAATATACATTGTGATATTGAAGAGAAGTGGGAATATTCAAAGTTTCAATAAACTTAATTTAGATACAATCACTATTGAAATAATGGAAGTATTGAGAAGAACTATTGAAATAATGGAAGTATTGAGAAGAACTATTGAAATAATGGAAGTATTGCAAAGCCACAATCCAACATTCAAGCTTGTGCATCTTAAAAGAATGTGAGAGATCCAAGAAATGGGGAACCATTCAACGATAACTAGAAATTCATTCTTTGTATTCCACTAGAAATGCCACCTAACAAATTATACAAGGTCCAAGAGCGAGTAGATTTGATGTATTTATTTACCTCTTAGATCGAACTATCATTGTCTAGTTGCACCTTGCTGAAACCAAATTTTATAGTTAAGGAGCTCAATTACTCAACTAGAAAGAGGTTTGATGCTTATAACATTTTAATGACATAAATTGATGTTGAAGACTCATAACTTTTTATTCTAAATAATATTTATAGGTCAAATTTGAGACCTTGTAAAATGCAACATGCTCACCAAAAGGGCCATACTACATGTTATGTTAGATATGCTCAATACTCCACCCTGAAGTGACCACAAATGATCCATGGTTCTCTAAGTTCTAAGGCCTCCATTATGAGAAGAAGCCATTGTGAGAGCCCAGACATTTGTGGAACCCTAACTTCCAAGTTAGATCAGGTCTATGTGTGATCGTTGATGATTATAGATGATCTTTGTGAGCCTAGACACTAGGTTGGATAGGGCATAAATTTTTGGGACATTGGGTTGCCATTCAAGGTGATAATAAAGGCCAATTGGCATCACGCAGTTTCCCCATAGAACCTTAATGGGGGGGAGTGCAAAGGGGGGCTTGCCCCCTTTTACAGGGTCCGGGGGGCCTATCCCCTCGGCCCCTAGGGCCGAGATGGTAGGAATTTCAATCGTGGAAATATTGTCGGATTTATATTTTTTTGACTATTTATTATCTCTTGACTACCTTTATCTATACCAACTTCCCTTGTAAAAGCTATATAAACAAGGACTAGGTTGAGCTTTATGTAGCATTGTGCACAAGTAAGCCCTTCATCTAGAGTCTATATAGATCGCCATCTAAGCTCCACATTGGGAGTGCACATGTGGACAACACCATCGTTGTAACTGCATTACACTTGGCAATCTAACAATTTGAGTTCTCTATCTCTGTCTACATTTTTCTATCAACTCTGTCTATTGGTCTATTCCTCTATGATGTTATTTCTTACATGGTATCAAAGATCAAGAGACTCTAAGTGGTGTAGAAGCAAAAACACATAGGTTTCAATGACAAAAGAGAAGATGCGAAGCAATATGTCATCATCTACAATTAGGAATCAAGGTGGTTCGCTAATAGGAGTAGCTGGAGCACAGACATGAGCAACAATGATGTCGGTCATCCCAACATTGTAGATATGACCACCAAAATTCACAGAAGGTAAACTTGATGGTACAAATTACACCCTATGAAAGTTTAACATCACTTCCATCCTTGATTCATATGAGAGTCTAGAGACTGTTCTTGGGACTAATCAAGAGCCCCAAGAAACACCTGATCCAAATAATCTTGGTCGAATGATTCCTCTTGATGTTGATCTTCTATGTGCTTGGAAACATAGAAATACAGATGCACTTTGTGCTCTAGTCACAAGTACTACTCATAGTGTTCTAACTCTCATTCAACATACTACCAAGGCATGTGAAGCATGGAACATATTGAAAAATCAATATGAAACTCATAATCAGACACAAATTCAGAACTTGGAGAATTAGCTAGCGAAAAAAAGAATCTACGAGATCAAATGGTAGGAGCAATTGTACAAAAGTCAAGTGAGGAGCTAGCTCGGTGTTGTCTTTGAATCTGTCCACCTAAGTTCGATGGTTTGGTAACTGATCTTAATACTCAAATCAAACCTCAATCACTAGCCTTTGAAGAATTCAGTGCCTTACTCATGAAGGAGGATTTGCAACTCAAGGCAAGGAGTCGTGGCAACAAAGGAGATGCTGCATTCGCAACAAATGCCAAAGGAGGCAAAGTGGACTCTTCAAAAGATGGAAACAAAAAGAAGACTGGCAAAAAGAAGTTCAAGGGAGAGTGTTTCCACTACAAGAAGAAAGGACACAGAATCCAATACTATCGCATCAAGAAGGCAAAAGACAAGAATAGCTCTTCAAAAGGTGGCAAGGGCAAGGAGTCTACCAACACAGCAGAAATAGAGCTTGAGTTATTTGTTACGATAGAGGAGGCATGTTCCTTAGTTAAAGATTCAAGAACGGATGACTCATGGGTGTCGGGTGTTGAACAGTGGTACATCTTGTCACATGATGGGCAGAAAAGACCTTTATAGTTCCTTAGCGCCTCTAAATGAACCCATCATAGTAAGGTAGGCAAAAATGCAAGATGTCCTGTAGAGGGCAAAGGTACAATTTCTTTCATTAACTCTGATGGGCATGTTAGAGAGTTTTCAAATGTGCTGTATGCTCCACAAACCAAACGGAATCTACTTTCAGTAGGTTCTATAGTTGACCAAGGTCATCAAGTGTCTTTCAGTAAGATAGGAGATAAGATTATGGACAATAACAACAACATTGTTGGGATTGGCATAAGGAGGAACAACCTATATGAGTTGTGTGCTCTTACAACCACTACAAGTGTGGGCACAAGTAAGCTATGGCATGAGAGATTCGGCACTATTTCTTAGGCCTTGAAGTTTTGCTCAACAAAAGTATGCAAGATAGATATCAAAGATATTCGACATGGAGGAGATTGAAAGGAAATTTCTATACCTATGGACGTCAACACAAAATTATCTATTGAAGGTACTTCACCTCTAGTTGATATTGGAAGATATAGGAAATTAGTTGGAATTCTCATCTACTTGTGTAATAGCATACCAAATATCTCTTATGTTATTGGAGTAGTAAGCAGGTTCTCTAATAAGCCTTCCCAAACTCATTGCAAGGAAAGCATGCAGGTACTCATGTATGTGAAAGGAACCACTGATTATGGTATTCTTTATGAAGAAGGATCATCTCTGGTCAGATACTGTGATTGAGATTGGGTAGGAGATATTGATTCTAGATAATAACTTTTTTGATATTGCTTTTCTTTAGGATCAAGGATTTTCTCTTGGATTAGTAAGAAATAACCGACTATAGCATTATCTTCTACTGAAGCTGAGTACAAAGCTGCATGTGTTGCAACATGTGAAGTAATATGGTTGAGGAGGAGCCATTGGGTTGTCATTTAAGGTGAAAATAAAGAACCTATGGTGTCGTGTGGTTTTCCCATAGAACCTTAATGGGGGAGTGTAGAGGGGGAACTTGCCCCCTTTTGCAAGGTACGGGGGGCCTATCCCCCCAACTCGTAGGGCAGAGATGATAGGACTTCTAGTCATGGAGATATTGTCAGATTGTATATTTGTTGATGGCCCAGGTTGAACTTTACATAACATTGCACACTAGTAAGCCCTTCATCTAGAGTCTATCTACATCGCCATCTAAGCTCCACATTGGGAGCACATGGGTGGAGAGCACCATCGTTGTAACTGCATTATGCTTGGCAATATGAGAATTTGAGTTCTCTATCTCTTAGTCTGCATCTATCTTTGTCTACATTTGTCTCTCACCTCTGTCTACTGGTCTATTATGCTATGCTGTTATTTTCTTACAATCATTTCCAATAACTAAAAGATTTGTGAATAACAAGAGTTGGTAAGTATATAGTCGAAATCATTACGCATTCTGATCTTATAAAGAGGTTTGGATGACCAAACTTGGGAAAATTATTCCTACTGACATCCAATTCAAATAGTGAACCAATAGATAGGGAGTTGTATTGACTTTCTATGCATAATTAAAATAAACGACTATGAATTTTACTTGGTTATCACCTTTTCTAAATATAATCCTACACCCAAATCAATAGAATCTGATATATTATGATATTTTTGCAAGTTTAACTATATCATACTAAAACTGTATTTTTGAAGTCAAAGGCTCAATTTGTTAACATAAATTAAACAAAGATCCTAATGTTTTTGAAATTTTAGAGGCACAAACTAATGTGTTCCATGCACAAACTAATGTGTTCCATAGTTCTATTTATAGATAGAAGGGGACAGCATTATGAAAATGTTGAAATAAAGGAAAAGGAGAAAATATCAGCCCATGTAAATTATATATCGATAAAATCAAACCAAGAGAATTTTTGTAGCTTTCCAACATCAAGTGCTGCATCCGATTGATGGCATAACATCCCGATTGATTGCATGAACATCCCTCTGCATGAAAGTAGAGAGTTTTTGGACTATTAGGAAGTGGACCAATCACCCCTCTCTCTTGCATACCAAAAATCCCAAAACTTGTCTAGATTTACAACCTATGTGGATTTGAGGCTGAAAATCCTCAAAATCTAAGCAAAGTTTAGCTCTAAGTATGTATGTAGCAATTCACTAGTGTGATAAAAATCAAGAAAAATATTGTCGTAGGATAGTACACCCCTCATGACACTCTCCAAAGACTAAGGCATGCACAAAATCATATCCAAAAACTGACGGAAAGATGGATTAAGAAATCATATTCTTGCCTTTCTTTATTTTTTGAAAAAGGTTCTTTAGTACAAAATTTTGACATCAGCTATGATGGAGTTTTCTTTCATAAAGTTGTAGTAAAAAGATAAATTTTTGGTAAGTAAGAATTTAAGACTTATCTTTGGGGGTAAGTTTCTTTTTTTTGTTACTCTCTTCCTTAGGTTCTAAATCATATGTCTTCATGAAACACCGAAAACAAAAAGGGAAGAAGCATAAGGGAAGATAATCAATGTTTGTGATGTGAGTGTAGAATGGGGAATAAAGTGATGAATCTCAAGGTTCAACCCAAGCAGAGATACATAAGGAGACCACTGAGCTAGCTCGGGTTAGTTGTAGAGGCAAATTTGTGTGAGTTAGAATGACCTCAAGGCTCACACCATTTCTATGTTGCTATGTTCGACTTGGCATCCCTACATGTTTGACAAATATACTGACTCAATCTTTGATAAACATATTCTTTCTTTCTTTGATGAACTTCTAATTATAATTCCAAAACCTTTTGACATATTATGGGAATTCCAAGGAGCTTTGAACTCAGATGAGAGGATCCAATGCAATTTTTTTCAAAAACCATTGTCTATGCTTTGTGAGTTGAGTTTTAAAGTTAATATACGTAAAAACTTTTGTATAGACATCATATCTCCATTCTCTGAAACTTCCAATTTTTTTAATGAATTGAAACAAATAGCTTGGACATATGTTTTTGTTAATGAAGTGTGAGTTTGATTCATGTGAACTACATGTCAAATCTATAACTTTTATGTTGCTATAAATTGTAGTTTCCTTAAACTATGATTCACTTGAACAATTAATTGTTGCTTTCAAGATAAAGTTTCTAAGAAATCAATATAATTTTTTTTCCTTGCAATTTAGACATTGATTTTTTTATCAATACAAGAGCTAAATCAAAGAAACTTCCTATTTAATTAATTTTGAAGATTCATATTTTCCATTCGAATTTCTATACATTGAATGAAGATGAAATTGTTTGTTATCTTTCCAAGAAGATTTTAAGGAGAATTTATTTCGTCAATCTATTGATGTTTTGCGAGGATGGATGGATGTGAACATGAATTCTTTTGACAAGGACAAGACTAAAGTGACTCCATTCACTCATGTGCAACCTGATTTGGCTATTCTTTTTCCAAATGAAATTGATGTGAGTAAACAATTTATTGCCAATGTTTTGTTTCCAATTGTGACTATTTTGCAAGCCAACCATAAAAGCAAATCACTTTCTCAAAAATTGGCACTAAGAGAAAGAGGCATGGGATGAATCATGTGGAATATGGAGTAAGGTTCCAAGACAATAGGGGGGCAAAAGATGGATGGATTTCTAGGAGGAAGAAGGGTGAGAAACATGAGAAGGTTGTGATGATGCTATGGGCGGGTATGTTACAATAGGTTGTTGTCATTCAATAGGTAGGGATGATAGAGAGGCTGGTTTTATTGGATAGGATGGTTTGATGCGTGACATGGCATTGGGAGAAAGTAAA
The DNA here is from genome assembly GCA_020310875.1 of Ceratopteris richardii. Taxonomy (NCBI): domain Eukaryota; kingdom Viridiplantae; phylum Streptophyta; class Polypodiopsida; order Polypodiales; family Pteridaceae; genus Ceratopteris; species Ceratopteris richardii. Next base: position 19,463,668 of record CM035408.1, on the reverse strand, counting down.
ACTTGAGATGGGGGTCCTAAAGTGGAAGGTCCTAGGGAAAGGGATGGACCATCTAGCTCACCATATATTGAGTGCAAACTATCGACAAGACAAGGAGAGGAAGGAATAGGGATGGATGGAAGAGGAGAAGAGGGGACATGGATTGGATCTACAACAATAAAGGAAGTTCCAAGCAATATAAAAAAGATCTTTGAGATTGTTCTAAAGGGACTTCTTTCATCTTAGTTATTTTTAACGGACAGAGCTTTCTTACCTCAATTTAGGAGAGTAGCAAAGCTTTCATCTACTTTGCCATCAGTATGTGCTTAATAGTTAAGTGTCCATTGTTTTATACTGAGTGAATAGGGGCTGGTCAATAGTCCAAGGTCGGAGGATCACACTTAGAAAGTCTTTGATTATTGAAGAAAAGAATCTTGGAGAGGACTCAAACTCCCAAGGAAAACCTAGTTTTGAGTAGGTATTCTACTATGGCAAAGGTAGAGGCTTTGGAAGTGGAAGAGGTTGCAATAACCAAGATGAAAATCAACAACAAAATCATGGAAGAGGAAGAGGACAATTGAGGTAGGGGGATCCAAAGAGGCTATAGAAATTTCCAAAGAAATGATTTAGGTAATGATAGTAAAGGATGTTGGAATTGTGGTAAACATGGACAATTTGAATGTGATTGCACGTTGAAGAATCAAAACAACTATGCATCCAAAAGTGCAGATGATTCTAAGAAGTTGTTCATGGTTCAACATCATATGATGAATACGATGTATATTGATGTTTCAAAATCGAATGGTAATGTCTGGTATGTTGATTCAGGTGCTTCAAATCACATGACAAGTCATGTGGAATGGTTTGGTAGCTCATAAAAATTGCCAATTCCTGGATATGTTGAAACAGGTGATGATACATCACACCCTATCAAACATACAGGAAACATAACATTGTCTATGGAGGACGGGAAAGTAAAACATCTTGCTGATGAGCGCATGTTCCACATATACTAAAGAATCTAGTTTCTGTTGGACAAATGGTTGACCAAGGATTACAAGTCAGGTTCAATGTTGATGGGTTATATGTAGAAGAGTACAAATAGGATGGATGATTGATTGCCAAAGGAAAAAAAGCGGATAGGATGTTCACCTTAAATGTGAAAATTCTTGAAATGAATGTAGCCATGTTTGCAAAAGGTGCAAGAGTAATTGCTGATTTAGAGATCTGGCACAAACAAATTGGACATGCAAACTTGTAGAGGCTAAAATTAATGCAATCAAAGTAGATTGTGAACAGACTATCAAATTTCAAAGTTGCGAAAATGCAAAAGGTATGTGCAACATGTCAATTTGGTAAACAGTCAAGAGCATCATTTTTGCATGACAAGCATGTTAGTGAGAATGTGCTAGAAATAGTACATACAAATGTTTGGGGTTCTACAAAGACCACATCTATGGGTGGTTGTAGGTTTTATGTTACTTTCATTGATGACCATGCATGGGGGTATATTTCATGAAAGAGAAGAGTGAGGTGTTCACTCACTTAGAAAATTTTAAAGCTATGGTGGAAATGTAGATGGAGGAGGTGAATACATGTCAAATGAGCTCAGTAACTTTCTTAAAACTCATGGAATTTGACATCAATTTTCATGCAGGTACACAACAAAACAAAATGGTCTTGTTGAATGCAAAAGTAGACATATTGCAGAAATAGCAAGAGCCTTGACGGCTGGGAAGAATATGACTCATTGTCATTGGGTAGAAGTTATGCATATTGCTGTATACATCATGAATAGAACAGTGACTCCTATTGTACATCAAGTTACACTTAAAGAGAAGTTTAGACAGAGTCTTAGGTCTTCAGAGGCTAGTGTCAATCATACTGCTAGGTCTTGGGCCCCGCAGTTGAAACATTATTCGCACTACCCTAGCTCTGAAACTAGTGAGTCTGAGATGTCTCACGGTATGGAGAGACCTACAGGAAGTTCAGGTGTGCCATATTTACATAGGGTAGAAGGCCCCTACAAGATGCAGTTGGAATACCTTAGGACCAACCGATTAGGTGCTAGCATCTATGAGGACGGCCTAGGAAGATCTATGGTCCAGATTAAAAACCCTAACCAACCCATTGGAATTCAACATCCAGCCGTCAAATTTGAAAATGGAGCATACTTGGACAAGGAAGGAACCATATACATAGTCACCAGCCACCCAGATAGGACAAATGAATTTGGTAATGTGATCCCAGAGATAGACATAGGTGACCTAGAGCAAGGAAACTTAGGTGGAGAGCCTAAAACCCCCCAAGGCAAATCTGTTCTTACTAGAATCCTCACACCAGAGTGGATTCCCCAGGAGAACAAGAGCATAGATCTACTCTTGAACCGAGAAACTGACGAAGCCTTTTGGAGGTATAAGTCTGAACAACCTAATGAGATAGGAGCGATCACTATTTATGAGTTCAAAGATCCAGATAGCCCAGGCAAAGTGACCTATCTAGACAGTACTTCAGAGAGGATCTTTGTCGTCACAAAACATGGTAGACATGCCTACACTTGGAAGGGGGAATTTATTTTTCCCCAACCAAGATCTAATGTCTCTTTTGGGCACCAAGGGGCTAGAACATTCCAAGCTCATGGCGCTCAAAGGGATAGAAGTAGAGATAGGCCAAAAGTGAGCTTTGCCAACCCAATAGGAAGAGAATGGATGCGAACAGAGACGAATAGAGAAGAAACAGAGAGAACTAGAGTTCCAAGGAACTTAAGAAATGCTGAGGATTTTCCCTTGCCAAGGCCTAGAGAGCACACGAGGACTTTGAGACCTACACAGCTAGCTAAGTCCATGAAGAACTACTTCGATGGCACTGGAGACCCTTATGATCATGTGGCCGAATTTAGGCAAGTCTTGAGAGCTGAACAAGTGGAGGATCTATTCACGCAATACAATGCCTTTGGTCTAACCCTTAGGAACACCGCTCTTACGTGGTTTCAACCACTAAATGAGAGGCACTTTAGAAACATAGACCAACTTCTAGAGGCTTTCATTACTGAATTCTCTAAGAGTGGCATAAGGCATAACACTTCCTCACTGATTCATAGCTTCAAGCAAACCCCCCAAGAGACGGTCCGACTTGCAGGAAGAAGGTTTAGGCAATATCTAGAGAGATGTCCTGTTTCGGAGTTACCCACACCAGCCAAACAAGTGGCTTTATTCCTAGATGGACTGCTAAGTACAAAGTTGAGATCATACGTGTACTTAAAGGACCCGAGGACCATAGAAGAGTGTGTACGCATGTGCATCGACATCGAGGATAACCTAGGGGAGGAATTGGAACTTTCAAAAATCTACAAAGATTCAGATAATTCTACTAGCTTCTCTTCCACGCAATCCACATCAATTGAGGAACTCGCTGAAAAAGTAGCTCAAAAACTAGGTGTCTCTAGCAAACAAATCCCAAGATTTGCCCCAGTTAAACGGTGTTATACTTGTGGAGGTGACCATATGGCGAACGTATGTCCTATCATGGCTCAACCCCAAGTGAATCCCAGTAGCCAATACTGCACCATAGAACGGAGATACACTAATCACACAGCACAAGATTGCCCATACAATAAGCAAGCGGTTAGGCAAACCTACCCTCAACCATATCCACAACAGGGAAGATACCAGAACCAGTACCCACCACAACAATATGCTAGGCCTCAACAAAACTACCAACCACAATATCAGGTGCACCAGAGGCCTTAGCCAGTGCTAGCACAACAACCTCCTGCTCCAGCCAATGTGATCCCAGTAAAGTATGCAGCTGCAGAAGAGAACCTGAACAGAGCCATAGTGCCAGTAACACCATTGCTTTCAGAAAGTGACTCCAGTGACCATAGTTTTGATTCTACACGTATTGATAGCCCCCAGGCTTACTACATGCAATCTCCTGAACATGGTGAATCCTACTATAGTGAAGAACCGAGTGAACCTAGTTGGGATCCAGAGTATGCAAACATCATGTACACAAATCCCAACACTAGACCTCAACCTAGGCAGGTAAGACCCCCATTCCCTAGAGGACCATGCTATAGATGTCAAGGAGATCACCTCATTCGTGATTGCCTAATGCCTGCACCTACACAACCCCAGTCAATAACAATACAGGGCTTTTGTCAAGATTGCAGAAAGGAGCATCTCTTACGAGATTGCCCAAAGAATCCCAATAATATGCCAAAAATCACTCCAATTAATGTTATTGGGTTAGTAGTAGATGCTACAGGAAGTGTAACGTCCACTGCACCAGTACATGTGGTCACTAGAGCTCAGGCTTTGCAGCAGAACCAAGGGTTAGGCCAAGAACAGAGTGCAGAGGTTAGTGAAACTGAGAGCATAGCCAAGAAACAGTCAAGAGCCTGGAAGGATAGCCGAGAGAGAATGAAAAGACAATGGTCTAAAAAGATGAGCGACTTAGAAGAAAGCATAAGAGAAACGAAAGCCAAAATTGTTGAACTCACCTCTCAAACAAACTCTCACATATCACCACCACCTTCATCCCTATCACCGTCTAATCCACCACCTTTCAACTGACCTCATACCATTCCACCACCCCCTAGAGTAGGATCAGTATTAGCTGACCCCACTCCAGAAGACATAGACATGATGCTTAAGGCATATCAGGCTAGAATCCAAGAAGGGCCAAATGTGACGGATAACGACAAGTGCTACCCTAGAGCTGACTTAGAGATAGAAAGAACCAATCTTTGTGCGAAAATGGTCGCATTGGCTCAAACCATGTTTGAAGCTAGTTGCCTCTTCAACTACTCTTGCTCAGCTAAGGCACAATTGCACTTAGATGGATTATTAGAGAAGTTAGAGAGCATAATTGCAAGATCTGCTAAGGAAGGAAAAAACCAAGGAAGAGATGAGGCAAGTAAAAGAATAAGCATTCCCCCACAGGAAGCTTATGTGCCTAACTCCACAGAGCCAGACACATCTTCTTCTATGAATTGGTACACACCAGAATTCCTCCGAGAGATCCAAAGAGAAATGGGCAAAAGAGAGTGAAGTCCCTCCTCCCATTGAACTTGTGGATGAAGCGCATGATCAATTCCCACAAGATATTCCCTCCATCTATGGAGAGCAGGAGAGTGCACAATCTCAAGAGAGATTAGACTTTGAGTCCAATTCTCTACATGAATTACCCCACTTCACAGGCCCATGGGAATCTAAGTCTACTTGTATGGGAGCACCCACGGTCATGGTACAAAACAAAGACTCAATCATTCCTAGGAACACGGAGGTAGTAAAGAATACTAAAGTGCAGTGCAATATCACTTTAGAAGAGTTACTCAAAGTTAGGCCAGAACTATGGAAACATGTAGCCAAACAAGTGCCAGAGATAGCTAAACCGCGTTCCCAGGTAGTATCTCATAGCACAGTGCCAGAAATTCCTCTAGATAAGATAGGAGATATGAGTGAAGGAGAAGAAGGAAGCACATACCTCCCCATCACCCATCAGGGATACACAACCAAGGCCATTCTGGACTCAGGTGCAGGAGTTGCAATTGCTACTACTTCCTTATGGAAGCATTGGGGCAAGCCAGCACTCACGCCGATGAGAATGAAATTGCAGATGGTCGATGGTCACATTGAAAGACCCTTAGGGTTGCTAGAAGGAATAACTCTCACTACATGCGGTGTTGAGTTTGAGCATACTTTCGCCATATGTGATTTTAGCAAGAACCATGCCTATTAGATGATTCTAGGAAGACCATTTATGCGACAGTTGCAAGTGGTACAGGATTGGGGAACCAATTCCTTGTATTTGCAACACTTAGGTGTTACGACCAAAGTGAATCTCAAAAATTACTCTCATAGAGATGTCCCTCCTATCCAATGGAATCCCATCCATAGAGCTAAAGATGATACCGAGTCAGTGCATTCCATAGGATCAGGATCCTCATGGATGCATGAAGACACCCATTTATGGATGTGTAAAGTAGCAGTAGAAGAAGAGAAGAGAGAAAAAGCCAGAGAGGTAGGTGCGAAAGAAACCCATAGATCAATTCAAGACCCAGCCTATGCACATGTAGTATTTCTTGATGAAGAATTTGAGCCTCATGGTTGGGTTGAAATTTTAGCAACAATGGATGTAGCCATCAATGAAGAACAATGGACACCCCACTGTGATGAGGATGGCTATGATATTTCAGTTTTCTCCATAGAGTCAATCATGGGAGATTCGGTTCTGGAAGAATGTGAACCTAACCCTGATGCATTTGAGGATGCAAGTGACTCCGATCTAGAGTCAATCATTATGGACCCACCATTTGGATCAGATGAGGAATACTTCTATGAACTTGAAGCTCACCCTCAGAGACATGGAGAGCTCGCAAATGATGTAAGGTTAACCACACAAGTGACCAGTAAGAGCAAAGTTAAGAAAAGGAAGAAGAGAGAAGTCCCACCAGAAGAAGAAGAATCTTTGTTTGAGGTCCCTGACAATTTTAAGAAGTATGAGATAGACGACAGAAGAGTCATGATAAGAATGCCTAAATGCGAGGCACAATCAGGGGAGGCCTATGATAACAAAGAAACCACCAAGAAAATAGTGGTAGCCATAGAAGAAGGAGAAGAGATATGCACTTACATAGGGCATGACCTGACGGAAGAAGAAGAGCAAGAGTTGATATCTTTGCTAAGAGAGTACAGAGATGTATTCGCTTGGAGCTATAAGGATCTAAAAGGTGTAGACCCTGACATATGCTCACACACAATCCCCATGACCTCAGATGCCAAACCATCCAAGCAAAAGCCATACACTTATAACGATAACTACGCTGCTAAGATCAAGGAGGAGATAGATAGACTGGTAGAGGCTGGATTCATCTATGAAATTGAGCACACTGAGTGGGTATCCCCTATTGTAGTAGTGCCCAAAAAGAATGGAAAGCTATGTGTGTGCATTAATTTGAAGAAGGTTAATGCAGCCACTATTCGAGATAATTATCTGCTTCCTATCATTGAGCATCTACTAGAGAGAGTAGCAGGCAAGGAAGTATACAGCTTCCTTGATGAATTTTCTGGCTACAATCAGGTAGCCATTGCCCCAAAAGATCAACATAAGACGGCTTTTGTCACAGAGTGGGGCATATTTGCTTTTTGAGTAATGCCATTTGGGCTTACCAATGCTCGCGCAACCTTTCAGAGATTGATGTGCCATGTATTTAAAGAGTTCCTGAGGAAGAATTTAGAGGTCTATGTTGATGATCTTTGTGCGCATTCCAACATTAGACAAACACATATACCTGAGCTCAGGCAAATCTTTGACAAATGTAGAGAATATCAAGTCTGCTTGAACCCAGAAAAGTGTGTTTTCATGGTCAGGTAGGGCAAGATTCTAGGACACATAGTGTCAAAGAATGGCATATCTACAGACGAGGAAAAAGTTAGAGCTATTGCAGATCTACCTAGACCAAAGAATGTCAAGGAAGTACAAGCTTTCATGGGGCATTGCGGTTATTACCGAAGGTTTATACACATGTATGCCATCATAACAAAGCCTCTGTATGGACTTCTAACCAATTTCGAGTGGACTGAAGAGTGTGAAAACTCCTTCAATGAGCTTAAACGACGATTATGTTCAGCACCAATCTTGACCACACCAGATTGGAATAAGCCCTTTCATGCTCATGTGGATGCATCCAATTATGCTATGGGATGTGTACTCGCACAACCGACTGGTGAAGGTAATATGGATCTTCCAATTGCCTATGCTAGTAGACAGTTGAATGGAGCTGAACGAAATTATACCACCACTGAACGAGAAGGATTAGGCATGGTATATGCAGTTAAAAAGTTTAGACACTATTTGCATGCAAATAAGTTTAATTTTTTTACTGATCATCAAGCACTGTTGTACTTGGTAAACAAGCCATGCAATACAGGTAGATTAGTAAGATGGTTTCTCTTACTAATGGAATACAACTTTGAGGTTGTGGTGAGGAAAGGGAAGACTCGCTGGAGAGCAAACCATCTCTCTAGGCTCACATCTGGAGAAGCCCCACAAGGAGTACCAGATGACCTTCCTGATGCTTACTTGTTTAATTTTGAAGTTGTACCTCAGTGGGCTAAGCCATTAGTGCCAGTATTGACATACGGGCCTAACCACCCAGCCATAAACACTCAAGATAGGGAGGTAGTAAAAGCCCAGAAGTACCATATCATGGCACAAAGCATGTACAAACACACAGATCAAGGGATATTGGCTTGTTGTGTGGAAGAGGACGAGTACGCAAAATGGTTGCAATCAGCACATGTAGGTGCATTAGAGCAACACCATTCGAGGCAAAGAACTTTACAGACACTAAGGAGATTCGGAGTGCATTGGCCTAGTATGGAAGCTGATGTACATAAGATGTGTAAAGAATGCCCAATCTGTTGCACTAAACCACCCGTGGAGCATGCCACTCTTTATCAAGTGTCCATAGTGCCAGATTGGAGTGAACCACTAGTAGCCTTCCTGAGGACGAAAACATTCCCACAAGATATGACATTGGCCAGACAAAGAAGTCTAGAACAAGAAGCCCTAGACTACTCACTTATTGGTGATAATTTATACAAGCGTGGTAAAGATGGTTACCTGAGACTATGTGTCCATGAGATGCCTTTGAAACCTATGATGGGTGGACGTGCATTCTCTAAGTGGGGAATAGACTTTGTTGGTCCTATTAATCCCCCAGCAAAGGGTTCACATGCTTAATATATCATTGTTTCCACAGACTACCTAACCAAGTGGGTAGAGGTAAAAGCCACCTCAAAGAATGATGCCCAAACGACAGCCAAGTTCCTATTTGAGAATGTGTTCACTAGATACGGGCTACCTATAGAGCTAGTTAGTGATAGAGGCACTCACTTCTTGAATGAAGTTATTGAAAACCTGCTCCAAGAATTCTTGGTTATACACAAGAAGTCTGCCCCCTATCATCCACAAGCTAATGGGCAAGCCGAAAGCAGAAATAAGATTCTATGCAATGTGCTGACTAAATTGGTGAATAATAAACGCTCTGATTGGGACAAACAGCTACACCATGTTGTTTGGGCATACCAAGTTGCCTATAAAACGGTACTCCAAGCCACCCCCTTTCATATGGTATTTGGCCAAAATGCATTGCTACCATTGGACTTCTTGATACCTACATTGAAAGTAGCACAAGAGCACAAGTGGACAGGCCATGAGCTTTCCTCTAGAATCTTTGACCTTGAGCGGCTAGGCGAAACAAGACTGAGGGATGCCGCAGGGATATATGCAGCTAAGAAATGACAAAAGGCGTACTTTGATGCCCATGTCAAGGATAAAGGATTGAAGGCCGGAGACTTAGTTTTGGTATATACCCTGAAACAACATGCAAGAAAGCTAGAAAAGCATGGCTATGGACCCATGATTATCAATAGGATATCCACGAGTGGAGCAGTTCAGCTAGCTACACTAGAAGGTGATGTCCTCCCTAGTTACATCAGTGGATGCAGAGTCAAGTTATATCAAGAATCCCTGACTGAAGAGATGCTAAATCGACTCAACACTGTCAAGAAACACAAGGTAGAAGAAAAACGAATTCGAGAAGAGGCTCAGGCAGAAGCATTGGAACGCATCCGAAGGATGAAATTGAGAAGACAGGGCAGAGAGTGGCCTAGGACAGAGGCCTATGCAGCTCAAGGATATCATATGGCTATGTGTAAAGTTTCAAGTATTAACTCTCATAGAATAGTTGACCGACATCCTTTTGTGACCTTAGAGATAGGACAAGGAACGTGTGCAAGGACTGTAAGAGCCTTGATTGACTCAGGTGCATCCACTAGCGCTGTTAAACTTTCTTACTGTCGAGAATTGAACTTAAATGTCAATCTTGTGGAAGCATATCTCATAGGATTGGGAGGTGTGGAAACCCCTTGCATGGGCAAGGTGGAACTTCCCCTCTACATTCAAGATGTTTTACTGACAATTAAAGTACTAGTGTGTCAAGATGAGGATCTCACTGAACCTCTTGTCTTGGGTCAAGATTGGATCTATGATCATGCAGTCAACCTAAACCTAAGAAGTGGACTTCTTCAGGTGTGGGTAAATCAGAGTCGAACTATAGTTGAGTTAGACAATGGAGCACTCAAGGAACTAGGAAAGGCACACACTCCTGGTCCTTCCAGGAGTACACATGAAGATGAGCATGCTATTCTTGTCCACAACTATGTGATGCAGAGGGATGATTATCTCAACAAAGAAGTCAAGGATACGATAGAGCTCCCTTCTTTTCCAAAAGCCACAGGGATACAACAACCAAAGGCGGATCAAATGCAGAAGAAACAGACGACTTATGCTCGAAGACCAAAGAAAATACAAAGCACGGTGTCTCAACCATCAAAACAAGTGTGGGTGCAGAAAGGCAAGCATTCTATTGAGGTCCAGCCTCAACAACTGGCTCAACTTCCTATTAGTGATCAACGACCAGACACTAATAAGAAGTCCTCCAAAAATTCTTCTATAAAAGTCAAGTCTATCTGGGTACCCAAGAAGTCGATGAAGGTTGACCCACAATCAAGACAAATTTGGGTGCCTAAGGCTTGCTTGTGGGCTCAAATAGCTACACACAGATCACACCATGTACAACATGATTCACTCACTCGAAGAGCCGATGCCCACTCTTATTCGATACACACAAACACATATTTACCCATGAGCACGAGCAGAATCACTTGTAAATGGGCCCCTAAAAAGCCTCATTTCCAGGCAGACACCCCCATAAAGCCCTCCAGAGTCTCCACAAAACCAAAACCGAAAGTCATCCACTATGTTTGGTAGCCCAAAGCTTGTAATAAAGCCCCCGATCCCATTTGTACATTCATCTCCACCGACTAACGGCATCATTCTCACACTGCATCTTTTCACTTAGCTCATAAGACTACTTGTTCACTAACAACACACGCAATCATCAAGCACACACTGACCTACTAACTCCTCATTCACCTCATGTTAATGTTGTAACGGGGACAAAAATTGTTCTACCTTGTCCATTACAATGTTAACACATGATTCTATATTCTCATAGAACCAGCAAGAAAGCAATAACATGGCAGAAGTAGGAGGCACTAGTTCCCAGGCAGGATCCAGCGGCCAAATAGTGGACATTCAAACCCTTCTCCTTGAACCACAACTCACCGAGAGGCCACAGGAACTCAGGGCAGTACATGTGCTTCTCATTCAAAATCCTCCTCAAGGGGACACTTCACAGGTTGGCAAACATGCACACTGGTTCAGTGATGTTGCAGGGCCATTGGGTGAAGGCACTTACTTTTGGGAATCAGAGATTGAATTTAATGGCAAATGGGGAAGATACCATTTCTTCACCCGTGAATTTGAGAAGTATCAGAATGTTGAAGTAATGAGATCTGTCTGGACTAGTGCGGGATTGGATAACTATTTTAGGGCACTCTTACCTAAGCCTGATTTCTTGCATTGTTCCTATTTGATCAGTACCATTACCCCTAGCCGAGCCAAGGGAGGCGATAGTACTTTTGTGCTACCCTCACTAACCCCAGGCCACGAGTTAAAAAGATTCAAACTGACCCTCAACCTTGTGCAGGAGGCCTTGGATATGCATGGGATGCACATTCCTACAGAGAAGGAAACAATGATCCCTGGACGAATGAAACATAAAGATCTTAACAAGTTAAAGGATATGGTGGCCATGACACCTACCATTGCTCTCCACCTACAAATGATCATGCAACACTTCGCTTTCCCCGCCCAAGAACGCTTCACGATGCCACCCAAAAAAGATCTGGTTCAGCTTGTACTTGGCAGAGATAGAGAATCTCACCATCAATCTGCCACGCTGGATCATCGATCAAATCCACCTCGCCCATCAACGTTGGAATAAGAAACAGAAGAACGTGCTTCATGGGTGTTGTGCTCTGACAAAAATAATTTACAGGTGCTTAGCTTATGACGTGCCCATTCAAAGAGCACTAGTATGGTCCAGGGCCCAAGAATTCCAAAAAAGGCTATCAACGGCGGGTCCTCCATCGAAGAAAATGAGAGGGGCAGTTCAATTACCGTGTGCCCAAGCAAGGGGAGCCACCACCACACCAGAGGTGACCCCTCCACAAACGCGATGTGTCCGACCATTTACTATTCACCTACCCAGACCAAGTGGAGAAGTACCCAATCTGGTGTTCCCTCCGATTCCATCGGACTTGGAGTTCCCACAAGGCTACACCCTAGCTGATTTGACAGATGAAGAAATCGCCCCCATGATTAATGAGTCTAACCTGGAGACAGAAACAGAGCAGACCCAAGGACCACAACCTGCCACTACAACTTTAGCCCCGACCCAACCAGAAGTAGTGGAAGTAGAGGAAGATGAAGAAGAGACTGAGGACGAAGAAGCATACGAGGAGCATGATCAAGAATACGAAGAACCTTCAGAACTAGCGAGTGCCCCAGCTTATTCGGCACAAATAAAGAGATTGTATGAAACTATGAAGAGAGTTCAAGAGCACCACAAACTGTCACTCGAAACAGGAAAAATGATAATAAGTTAGATGTTAGGAGAAGAGGGAGTGGATGAAATGTTTATTGAGTCCCTGAACCTGCATGCGGACGCAGTGGGCCTGGATGAAGCCATTCATTCAGCTGTGTCTTACATTCATCGCTTCAAAAAACGAGTGCCAACCCGTCCCATACGCTCCGGCAAGCAGATTCACATGAATGTATCAACACCAGGAGACACTACACAGACAGAGGAACATCAGGCGGCACCACTCTCACCACACTCCTCACCTTTCACTACGCAATTCACTTCACCACATGGCACCACCAGCCCCACTTCCACCATTACCACATATGACATGGGAATTCCTCTCTCTCCCGGCATCCAATTCGGAGGAGTTACCATGCCCACTTTCACAACACTATTCACAAACATCACATCCACCCCACCCACTGTCCCCATTTACATGGTCACACACACGTTTGACACCATGGAAACATCACCAGCCACCGCACCACTCCCTCCCCCCACGCAGCCTCAATCTCCCATACCCCCTCCACCCACATCACCACTTGACTCCACATCATTCACGACTCCCTTTCCCTTCCCCATTCCCCCTGCATCCTCTCCTTTTCCCTGCATTCTTTAATGTAAATAATATGTTTTCAATGTTACATCAATGTGTGTACCAACTACAGAGTGAGTATCAAGCTCTCGAAGACCGTCATCGTCAACTAACTACGAATCACCAACAACTATAGAGGCGGCTTACAACTATAGAAGATGAAAACGCTGACCTCAATCAACGCTACACCACACTCGAACAGGCCCATCAAACCCTCCTGGAGACACCCCAACCATCACAGTTGCCTGGCGTCAAACAACTCGAAGCTTTGCTTGAAGTCTACCAAACAGATAATCTAAGAGTCCGGCGTAATTTGACCCTACTCAGGAAACACATGGCCACCGCCCTAGAAGAGAAAAAGCGTCTGCAAAAGCAAAACAACGAACGCAATGGAAGGCTCCCCCCATGAGATCGACCCAGAACAGTTTAAAGCAGTCCCCTCAGATACAATGAAGACAATCCTGGAAAGCTATGCCGATCTATTAGAGGCACATGATGATCTGGAAAAGGAACGGGATGCACTACGCCGCCAGCTCAGGGAATAGGAGGAACAACCCAAGGTCATAGAGACAACCTCGACTTCAGAGGAGGTAAAGGCATTAATGGAGCAGGTGGCAAAATTGCAGAAGAAGTTACTGGAATATGAAAGACAACCCTCTCCAGTTATAGACCCAGAGCCAGATGAATTGGTACCCATTGAGGTGGATGAGTCGTATGAGGAACCATATGTTCCTATGCCGATGCCAGGAGGTCAGCAAACCTCGGAAGGAATGGACACCCTGGAAGTCGAAATACCCGAATGGCTTCAGAAACTCGAAAAGACAGCTAAAACCCATGAAGATCGAGTGGCAGTCCAAATCCAATCAATGGCTAAATTGGAAGACACGATCATAAAGTCAGAATATTTCCGAAGTATGTCACATCACAGATGGATAGGCACCAACGATGATTAGTATGTGCCATATTGTGTACTCTTGGCAGGTTACAACGTAGAGATTCAACAACGATGTGGCAAGGCTCCAACCTTTGTCACACAATTCGGCCCTGACGATATCCCGGAGAGTGCTAAAAAAGGATCCATTCATCAACCTACCTGGCGGATACGACTCTTAGAAACTTACCCTGAAATGGTTCGTACCTGGAATAACATGCCGCTATTTATCAAATACAACCCTTGTTATGTTCCAGTCTTTCGAAGATGCACATGGCCCGAGTTTACCATTGTTGTCAAGAACGTCAAAGGCTGTGCAAAGTGGTTAAATTATGTCTATCTAGCACCTCCTCAAGGACCTCCCACCGTTGCTTACATGATTTCTACAATCCGCCACTGGAGCCTTCGACTACGGAACACCCCTGATGTGATGGCACAGATGTGCATGAAGATCTGTGAATTAATGCTGATCACATTCAGAACATTCAAAAACATCAAAGACCCCCATTTATCAGGAGTTGGTTTCACTGTAGGCAACCTAGATCTGGTATATGACATGAGCACCACCCCCTCAATAAAGGTAATATATGCCCGGCACGCAAGAATAAAATACCTCCCAGCTTGCTTCAAGCAGACCTACGAGGAGATGTTTGTCACGGGGTTCTGGGAATATCACTCAGAAATATTTGTACCCAAACCCTCACATCTCCTCCAACTATTCGCTATGGAGAGGACCATCCACTCAGATCAATTGCGGGTGCCACATCCAGACTTCCTAGGTCCAGTGGATTGGGATGCATTGTTAACAGACCTAGCACGGGGGCTGCGACTCGAAGAACACCACCTTGCTTCAGATGTGGTTCAATACTATGTCCAACGCTCAACTAGACAAGGGTCTATCAGAGACGACACATGCGAGAGAGGGGGGGTGTTGGCAGCAGTCAAGGCACCGAAGGACTCACAAGACAAGGAAGCCAAAGAAGGGAGCCAGAGTGGAGAGAAGGCACAAGCAGACTAAGTAGTCAACGAAGATCTGGCAAGTAGGCCATTCAAATTTTTCCAAAACAACATCTTCATAACAGTGATTCTCATCACTACAAATCATTGTAAATACCATTTCACCTTTTTGTAACTCCATTTTGTGCAAGCTGAGGAGTCCTTAAGCTTGAGGAGTATTGGAAGTATCATCGTACCAATTTTCATGATTTTTAGACTCCGTTTGAGCCTCCAAATAGGCCCTAGAACCTAATTTTTAACTAGGCCGGACACTAGGTCTGGATAGAGCCAAAAGCTAGTCACAAACTATAAATAGAGCTAGAGAGCTCATTTTTGAGGTTAGCTTGTAATAGATTTGAACTTGTATGAGCATTTTTGAAGTAATCTAAAAGAACTCCATTGTCTTCCTCTTTGTCTTGCTGTGTGTGCGCATGTGTGTGTATGTGTGTGCATGTTGGTGTGCTTCTCACTCACGCACTTGTGCCTTCACTTGCTCGAGGTCATCATACCATCCTCACGTCTTCCCTGATTGACATTAAAGGAGGTGCTACTCATCACTGAGCTAGAAGCTCCCAAGTGTCATTCTCCTTCAAGGCTTCCATTTCTTCATCCATTGCATCTCTCCAAGCTTTCTTGCTTTGTGCTTCTTCGAATGTGGCAGGTTCTTCATTGGTTGAATCCTTTGCAATGTAGATTGAGTGCTTGGTGACCAAAGAAGTATCATAACCAAACCCCTCTGGTTTCTTCTTCTCCCTTGAAGACCTTCTAAGTGGTTGATGTGAGCTCTCGGGTCCATATGTAGCATCCTGCATCTTTGCTTTACCTTTGTTCTTCCATAGCTTTAGTCTTTCCAAGTCTTCTAGGTCAGTCTCCGAATCACTTTCTTCAATCTGCTTTGGCTCCTTTGGTTGAAGTGATGGAAAATCTTCATCCAAATGATATGGCAGCTTCACTTTCCTTTCATCATCAAACCATGATTTGTTTTCATCAAAAATTACATCTCTACTCACAGAAAATCCTTTATTGGTTGGATTGTACAATCTATATCCTTTTTGGTTTTGGTCATAACCAATAAATATGCACTTGTCTGCCTTGGGATCCAATTTCCCTCTTACTTGAGAAGGAATGTGAGCATAGGCTAAGCATCCAAAGATTTTACAATGCTCTAGACTAGGTCTTCTTCCATTCCACACTTCATATGGAGTGGTTCCATCTAGTGACTTAGATGGAAGTCTATTTATGAGATATGTCGTTGTAGACACAGCCTCTGCCCACAGGTAGTTTGGCAATCCCTTTTCGTTCAGCATGGACCTTGCAGCTTCGACAATAGCTATGTTCCTCCTCTCTGTGACACCATTGAGTTCGGGTGTATACCTTGTAGTGACTTCCCTTTTAATGCCTCTTTCATGCAAGAAGGCATCAAATTCAGAAGAGAAGTATTCTCCTCCACCATCTGATCCGAATCTTTTCAAAGTCCTACCTGTTTGGTTTTCAACAAGAGCAATATACTTCTTAAAGCAATTAAACACTTCATCCTTGTGCTTCATGAAAAACAAAATGGTCCACCTCCTACAATCATCTATGAAAGACACATAATATCTTGAGCCTGATATAGATGGCTCGTTACTTGGACCCCACACATCCGTGTGCACTAGATCCAAAGGATTTTGATACATATATCCTTTCTTATTGAAAGGTTGTCTAAGAGCCTTGCCGAGTTGACAAGCTTCACACTTATAAATCATGTGTTGCCTTGTGATATTAGGCAAACCAAGTACACTTTGGTCCCTGCAAATTTGTTTGAGTGTCCTCTCACCAATGTGAGCAAGCCTTTTGTGCCATATCTCCAACTCTGTTAGATTTTGAGATCCATAGCTAAACAAAGCTATGTTCTTTATATCTTCCACTTCAAAAGTGAAAAGCCTTCCTGTCTTTTCTCCTTTGGCAATCCTTCGAAAGCCTTGCCTTAGGTCTTCAACATATGCTCCAAATCGGTTGAATCTAACCTGCAATCCTTTTTCAACAATCTGTCCAACACTTATTAAATTTTGGTAATTGTAGGGACATACAAGACTTTGCTTAAGAGGTTCATATTCCCATCTGATGTCTTCACATTACCTATCTTCTCCACTGAGTGCTTTGTGTCATCTCCTGTCTGCACTTCGTGCTTGTTATGAGGATCTTCCAAATCAGAAAGTAAAGCCACATTTCCTGCTACATGGTTTGAGCATCCCGAATCAATGTAAAATATGTGATCATCATCCTTACCATTCTTCATTGATAGATTCATAATCAATAATGAGTCTTCTTGACTTTGGTCCTCTGCATAGTTATTGTAATCTCTTCTTCCTCTATGGCCACTTTGATAGTTGTTGTTGTTGTTGTAATTGTTGTTGTAGTAGTTGTTGTTGTAGCCTCCATTGTACCTGCCTCTATTTGATCCATAGCCACCTCTATTGAATCCTCTTCCTCTTGAGTTCCTCGGGTTCCTGAAACATTCTTCAGTAGTATGATTAAATAAGCCACATATATTGCAAGGTTGAGATGATTGGAATCTCCCCCTGCCTTGCTTTCCACCTCTGCCTCTTCCTCTAGCTCTTCCTCTACCTGCAAAGTTTGCTTGGAAAGAGCTACCTTCATCTTCATTCTTCCTATTCTTTGACTTGTCCTTGACCTTAGCTTTATCAGAATATAAGGCAGAAGTTTGATTACCTCTTGAGGACTCACCACCTTTGCTAATCTTTGCTTCATGAGTGAAGATTTGACCCATGAGTGTGTTGAGGTCGGGTACATGCATATCCATGTCAAAATCCATGGCTGTTGTGAATGACTCCCACTTGTCGTCTGCTTTGATTCCATTTATGATTTGTCTAATGATTTGCTCCTCTTCAATTACCTCTCTAATGCTTCCAAGTTGGTCGGAAATCTCCTTCATCTTTGTGACATAATCAGTCACATTTTGCTTCGGGCTTTTCTTCATTGTTGTCAACTCCATCCACAATTGGTTCTTCCTTGCTCGAGTGTTGGAAGAGAAGAAAGAAGCAAGTGCATTCCACGTCTCTCTTGATGTCTTGCATCCCTTGACATGAGGTAAAAGAAAATCAGAGATTGAGTTTAGAACATAGGACCTTGCAAGTGCATCCTTCGAACACCAATTCGAAAGTCCTTCCACTTCTTCATGTGATGGTTGCCCTTTGTTCCTCATGGTTGGCATTGCTTCATCTCCGGATATGAATCCATATAGATTCCTCCCTTGAAGGTAAGCCTCCATCCTTAGAGACCATGCCGGGTAGTTGTTTCGATCCAATTTGTCAAATGTTGATGGAAATCCATCTCCCATCTTGCTTGACTATGCTCTGATACCACTGTGAAGAGAGATGGTGGATGCAATCCAAAGATGAGTAGGTGCTGCTACAACCAGCTTCACACCAGCCAACTGAGACTTCAGAGTTGATTATTAGACCCTTTGAGCTTCCTAATTCCAAAATATCAGCCAAGTACTTTGGAACATGTATCCCAAAAGTTTAAGTCAAGACAGATAAGTTGCAAGATGACTAGCTCCCAAAATATCAGCCAAGTACTTTGGAACATGTATCCCAAAAGTTTAAGTCAAGACAGATAAGTTGCAAGATGACTAGCTCCCAAAACTTGCTATTTTTGGACATACACCTGTTGGAAAAAATGAACAGTGCTCTAAACCTGGTAGGAATTAGATAAAGTCCTTTTGGGCATAGCAAATAGACTTAGCAAGCTTCCCAATACAAGTTAAAACACTTCAAATGATGGACTGAGCACTGAGAAGAAGATTCATCAATTTTTGGAACATGCCCACCATTCTCGGGGCTCTGCAGAGATAGACCAGTCAGCAGTAAAATGCAGATATCTCCAAAATCGAAAAGTTAATGACCTTGAAAATTTATATGCAAAAAGAAGACAGTAAGAGCTATCCAGTGCACATTAAAACACTAAAAAAGAATTCGTAGAACTCTAGATATGACCTTCTGAAGTCACTGCTTTGAGTGAGTATAGCAGAGAACAAAACAGAGAAGTAGATGATGATAAATGTATAGATTCACATATGATTACGACCACATTGGCAATGAATATTTGCACAATGGGAGTAGAATGATAGAGCTATGGAGTAAGCTCTTCAATCTCTACAAAATGACATGAAGTGGTCACATACAAGGCTTGCTAATCGCCTCTTCCTTCTTGCTCTTTTTATAGCTATTCTTGGAGGGAGTTTTGAATTCGAATTGGAATGGCTCCACCTAGAAGTGATCCCCAAAGTTAGGAGATATTCCCTCAGCTCGAAAATTTGTGGTTTTAGGTAGATAGAGCCATGACTTTTCTTTTACATCATGCATGAGGTAAGCCATCCTTTTCCTTTTTTCGTTTTTCAAATACAAGAGATAAAAACGAACTCTTTTACAAGAGGTGTTCACATGACTACACATGTGACTTACAAATGAGCATAATATCAAGCATATCAAGCATGTAGGCTTGGGTAAAAAGCACCAACAATTCTTGTACATTTCTTTTATGTAATAGAAGAAGAAAGAGAAAACCATTTTTCCTTGCCTCAATCTGTGTGTGTGCTCCTCTTTGAGTGTGAGAGTGTATGAGTGATCTGTCTTCTTTATCTCCTTCCTCGTGACATCATCATATATTCAAACATGTGTTTGTGTGTATGTGTGTAAACATATGCAACTCTATGTGTGCATGCTTGAGTTCAATAATCTTTCCTCTTTCTCATGGAGGGGGAGTCATTCTTTGTATCCAAATTCAACTCATAGTAGAGCCAAAAAAGCAAGTGCTACTCCAAACAGTGAGGTAGATGCAAGTGAATAAGAATACAAAGAGGTAATCACTCTGATGGTAAAATTGAATAGGTTAAAGAAGCAACTTTCTAAAGGCAATGAAAGAAGATCTTTAAGGACAAGGTATCCAACTCAAAGGTTGAGCTATGATAGTTTCATGGCAACACATTTTGCATACATGATGCAGGTTATCAAAGACAAAGAGCATGAGACATATGAAGAAGCTTGCACACAAAAGGAATGAAAGGAAGCTATGAAAGAGGAGATCAAAGCTCTCAAACATAATCACACATGGGAGCTAGTGCCAAAGAAAGAAGGTATAAAGATTATTCCAAACAAATGGGTGTTTAAAGTAAAGAGGAATGTTGATGGTTCACTAGCTAGATATAAAGCTAGATTAGTTGCCAAAGGATTTAAAAAAACACAAGGCATAGATTATGATGAAGTTTTCAACCCTGTTTCAAAGATGGGAACTATCAGAACCTTAATAGCAGTTTGTGCTTCAAGGAGATGGCCACTATATCAACTCGACATCAAAAATGCTTTTCTTAATGGAGAACTACAAGAAGAGGCATACATGAGTCAACCGGTTGGATTTGAAGATGAAAACCATCCACACTTTGTTTGGAGGTTGAAAAAGGCACTTTATGGCTTGAATCAAGCACCAAGAGCATGGAATCAGAGATTGGTAGAATATCTATCTAAGTGTGGATACAACCCAAGTAGTGCAGATCCTTCTTTGTACATGAAGAAGGAAGAAAATAGAGAGGTATATATTTGCATATACGTCAATGACCTGATCATAACAGGAAATGATGTTATAGGGATTAAAGATATCAAAAGGAAGCTTGGTAAGGAGTTTAAAATTTCAGATCTTGGAGACCTGAAATATTTTTTAGGAATTGAAGTTATTTATGGAAAGAGTGGCATCTACTTGATGAAAAGGAAGTACTTGTTGGATGTTCTTTTCAGATTTGGAATGAGTGAATGCAAACCACTCACTCAACCCATGGACACAAATATAAAGATTTGTTCAAATGATGGAGAACCATTGGAAGATGTAACAACATATAGAAGCATTGTAGGATCATTAATCTATGCAAACATTACAAGACCTAATTTATCTTACGTTGTTGGTGTACTTTCTCAATTTATGCAAGCCGCAACAAGTGAACACTTAAATTCAGCCAAGAGAGTGTTGAGATACATAAAGCATACAATTAATCATGCTTTGTTTTACAAGTTTGATGAAGAACTGCAGGTCAAAGGCTTTAGCAATGCTGATTGGGCAGGTTCAAAGGAAGATAGAAGATCAACCTCAGGTTATGTGTTCATGATAGGAAGCAAACCTATCACATGGAGCTCAAAGAAACAACCTACTGTTGCACTTTCATCCATGGAGGCTGAATATAGAGGATTAGCATTTGCCACATGTGAAGCAATGTGGATTAAAAAGCTTTTGGCTGATCTTGGAGTGCAAGTTGGAACCATCCCTATATACGGTGATAACATGTCAAGTATTTACTTGGCAAGCAATCCTATGTTTCATGCAAGGAGCAAGCACATAGAGGTCCACTACCATTATGTAAGGGAGAAGGTATTGAGCAAAGATGTGGGGATAAAGTTCATCAGAAATAGTAGGTTGCAGATATGTTTACAAAGTTCTTGGATGCTTCTAAACTCAAAGGTTTCAAGGATGTGATAAATTTGTAGGACATAGATGAAGATAACTCCCAAATGAGCTTGAGGGGGAGTGTTGAAGATAAATGTACAAGCTCATTTTCATATGAGCCATGCTTGGATAAATTTACCAAATATAAAGATAAAGAAAAAGTAGAGAAAAAAAAGGAAAAAATAATAAAAGAAAAAGTCTAGTCAAAATTCATGATGAGTAAGAGATACAATATCTTACCTTGTAGTTAGTAGCATGTAGTGGAGAAAGTGGTGAGTTAAGGAGGCACAAACTTCTTCACATGCTCATTGGTTATAAAAGTGAAGTGGGAGCACATTCAAAACAAGGAGAGAAAGAGGCAAGAGCTCCCAGTAGTCAGATCTAGCCATTTTGTCATTTTGTCTTTCCTTAGACTCCTTCCAGCCGCACGTTAGTTTGTACATAGCTCTGTTGTGGAGCTCATATCTCAGTGTATATGTAACGATTTCTTGCGTTTAAACATTCATTGGAAAGCTTATCTTGTTTAATTTTTGTATACCAAATATCTCTTTGAAAGCTTATACAGTTTGTGTGATATCAGTGAAAGAGTGAAGTCCAATTTTTCAGTATACCTCTATAGACAAGTGGTCTATTTTGGTCGGTTAAGTTTCCCAACCAAAACATATCCAAATTGCTTGATTTTTGTCTTGTTGGAAAGCCAAAGCACCTATTTTCACTGTCCCAAATATCTCACTCAGAAGTTTTATATTCTACGAGATATCTATCAGAGAGTAAAGTCTAGTTTTATAGTGTACTTATGTGTGCAGGTGGTCTATTTTGGTCAGTTGAGTTTCCTAACCAAACCTCATCCAAATTACTTTTTTTTTAGCTTCTTGGAACGCTATTTGTGTCTACTTTCTCTGTACCAAATATCTTTCTCAAAGGATATATATTCAGAGATTTATGAGTCAGAGAGTGAAGCTCAGTTCTTCAGCATACCTGTGTGGACAGGTAGTTCATCTTTGTCAGTTGTGTTTCTTAACCAAAACTTGTCCAAATTAAGTTATTTATAGCTTGTTAGAAAGCTCTCTTTGTCTAATTTCATTGACTAAAGGCTCAAGTCCATTTGAGTTTTGCATTTAGAGCAACAAGCTATCTAAAGTGAAGCTATTTGTCCAAGTGCTGGACATACAAGGTTTCACTACACATTTCCGTTGTGCATAGGAGAACTCATTCTCCACAACACACATACACACACACATACATACACACATACACACACACACATACATAGATTTACACACACATACACATGCATAGACACACATATACACACATAGACACACACATACAAACATAGACACACACACATACACACATAGACACACACACACATACACACACACATACACACACACATACATACATAGACACATACACACTTACACACACACACACAAACACACACCCACACATTTTCGCACACACATACACATGCATACACACATATATATACACATACACACATATATGCACACATAGACACACACATAGATACAGACACATACACACATAGACACATACACACACATACACTCACATACACACAGATTTACACACACACACACATATACACACAAATTTACACACACACATACACATGCATACACACACATATATACACACACACATACATACACACATAGATACACGCATACACACATACACACACACACATACACACATAGACACACACACACACATACACACACACTTACACACACACAAACATTTACACACACACACATACACATGCATGCAGACACATATATATAGATACACACATATATACACACATATACACACACATACACACATAGCCACACACACATACATACACACATACACACATACACACATGCATAGAAACATACACACGTATATGCACACACACACACACGTAGAGAGACATAAACACACATACACATACATGCATACATAATGCATATGAACACATACACACATATGTTGGGAATTTAGTAAGTCTATTGCTAATACCACAGGTCCAAGTTCCATAGGCCCAGAATCTACAACACAGATTCCAACAATCTTCCAACATTGACAAAACATGAACATACCACATTTAATCATATAAATGATGAGACAAAGATAGAGAAAGATTAGACAACATGTGTAAAGTGTTACGTAAGCCACTATTTCTCACACTATCATATATACAAATGTCAATTTACAATGTGGGAGCAAAAATCTCAACCACTCTATGTGAACAGTAATAGATGATGAGTGAATGTACAAATGTAACAAACATATTCAAATATATGGACAGAAATATGAATATATATGAGATGTGTGACCTAATAGGTTTTAGAAGAGTGAATATGAGTGACAAAAAGAGGGAGGATCAGTCTAAAACTGATAATCAACAAAACCTCATCCAACTTTAGGCTATGGAAGACCCTAAGTCAGATATGTGTGTGAAAAGATCACATACTTACAAAAGTAGCAAAGAATGCTAACAAGTTTGCTGCTAGAAATCCACAAACTCATATGAACATACCTTCTCGAACACCTCATCCAAATATGCATAAAGCATACATGTATTTATTCTCTTGTACCTATGCCGAATAGGACTCCTCCTGATATGGATGCCACTTCCATATACTTCAAGTAGTGCCTGTGTGCATAAAGAGAATATGTACCTGAGTTCTTAACATAACATGTAAATCTTATGTTAACCACCATCCAATGTCTTTGAAGTAACCCAAAATCTTCTTGTAGAAGACAATCTTCAAATACATCATGTGGATGGCCGATCCACACCACCAAGCTGCTGATGAGTAAGTCCTCTCCATAAGCAAGAGTGTGAGCACACTCTTCTTCAAGAAGAACTCCATAGCCACTCCTCAACATGCTCCAAGATAGCAACATGGCTGCCCCATGTGCTTAGAAGCACCACCTCTATTGAGGGACCAAAGCTGGTGTTGAACTAGGTGTGGGATGAATTGAACAATGAGCTTGGTCTTCAATTTATAGTAGTTGTGATCCCTTGAAAGGCAAAATAAAAACAAAACTCACACGATCATTTTCTCTTCAAAAACGCAATCCAGAGTAAAATCCGTCACCGTCTGTTCACGTTCGTTTTGCTTTATCGTAAAAAGCATGACAAAAATTTCTTACACGCTGCTGCACGATCTACCGATGGTGGGACTCGGACCCTGGCGGCTTCTTTGGGAGGACAATCATCTAGCCATGGCACCCAACACCTTTGGTTGTAGATGGTATTAAAGGACTAGCTACAGTAAACTCTAGACAATTTTGACCAATAGGATATTGGATCTTTGTTTTCCAACAATCCCCCCTGCAATGTCATATTGGTACAAAATGAACTGAACATGTAACTTCATTCATCTGCAAACTTTCATAAGCTTCAGACTTGTACTCCTCAAATTTTCCTTCAAACCTTTTCTTCAAAAGTCTTCTTCAAAACTGAATTTGAGTTTCCTTCAAACTTCAAACACATGAACTTGCTGAATATGAACCATAATACTTGAGTAAATATGCAAACTAGATATCCAATAGTGTACTCATCAAGCAATCATTTGCTTGACAACAAATATAGCATGTATTGACTTTGAACCTGCTATCTCCCATCTTCTCAAGCCTGTAAACATACACTAGGATCCACATATTTGCATTTACCTTACAAAAAGTTTTCTCAATGTACTTCTGCTGCGTCATGTAAATACACTAAACAAAATCAAGAACTGAATCCTGGGACTTGTGACTGACAACTCACAACTTAGTGTATTATGAACACTGTTGGCTCATCTCTATTTGTACTCAAGTCAAGTCAACTCAACCCATGAGTCTCAAAAAAAAAATCTATGATGTCATCATGTCTTCATCCTTGTTCAATCTCGAAATCCTTCATACCTCTTTCCTTTAGAACCTGGTATAAAGATAAATGTGTGCACTTCTGAAACATAGCTCTCTGAAATATCAAGTTTCTCTTCAATAGAACTCTGGAACCTTCTCCTGAACAGGAACACCTAACAGGAACTTTCTCCAAACATTCTTCTTCTTTCAAAGCTGGAACATAAAGAGAAACTGACAAAGGAAATATAGGAATAGCTGAAATAGGAATATGTATAGATATGACTTTGCATTCTTTTACATATGGCTGAAAATAAGTCTTCATGTTTCATCACCCCCTGGATGATTTAACACTAGTATCCATAATTCTTCAAATATTTCAGACTTTATGAAATCTGGAACGTCTTCCTTCTTTCAATAAATCGAATCTTCAGTGATCAATACCTATATTTGAAACAAAATCTTTGAACCCTTTTTATTAGCACTACACAGTTGCCAATAGCTTCCACTGTTACTTCCTCAGCTTCCCATATTATAAAATAAGGTTAGCTGATCCATTACATGATAAAAACGTTACTAAAAGCATTTTAGGATCCATAATCGTCTACAACATAACAAGTATCGTCTTCTATTTCTCTGCAACACTAATCTGATAGAATTTGAATCTTTGACTTACTTCTTCCAATGTTAAGAAGTTTACAAACAAAGGATAGACATATGACTCAAAAATACTCAAGTTCTTCAAGATCTCTCTAGATCTTATTAAGATCTTTCCAACAAAATACCTATGTAGAATTTGCTCAGAGTATGCAAATACTTTACGAAAGTATTATTTGAAGACCAAGACTTGATGAAGAGAAGGCTACTTCAAATTCAAGGAAAAACAATGGTTTAGAGAAGATGAAGAAATGAGATCAACATCAAATCATAGGTATCAGGTTCTACTATCAGATTATCATTTGCAGGTCATATCTTTAACTACACTTTTCTATTTAATTGTAAATCTATTTATCTAACTAACTATCCATATTTTTATCATTTTTTTACACATACTATTGATTTATCTATCCATACACTTATTGATGTATTTATGTATATGTATACTTAAAATGTATTCGAGTACCTATCATTTTATTTATGAAACTTATTTTTTATTACTATTTTTATGAATTAGATTTGTGTTTAAAGTTTTAATATCGATTCTGATAGTCTGATACTCTATTTTTTATTTTTGCATAGATGGAAAGTAAAATAAATAAGCATGAGCAAAAATTTCTGGAAGACTTTGCGTGCTCCTACATGTATGGAATGAGAGAAGATCAAATCACTCTAGCCATGGACATATTTAATTACAAAGATTTCATTGAGGAATTATCTAGAACCACATATATCAACATTGAACATAAATTTGGCAGTGTGTCAGGTGGAGCACAGGTACTAGATGAGTAAATGTCCAAAGAACTTACTTGTATCTTTGGACATATCATCAAAGTAGCAGAGTCATTAGCATTGGATACCAGCTTAATTCCTGGATTCATCGACAAAATAAAATTTTTCGATTTACATTATCAAAAAATGAAGAGAGGAAAGTGAGTGAGAGAAGACACAACTGAACAGGAAGAGAGACCATCCAATCTTTGTTTGCTCCCATATTCATCTATTCATTTAGAATATGCAGCTCTCATGCAATATGGAATGATCCATAAAGTCAGAATAAGCCACCCGAGATTCATCAATGAAATATTTGTAGCCAAGTTATTCAAATTACATGGTACTAACATACAAACAGGAGAGAACGAAGCCATGAATGAAGCCACAATTTTATCTTGTTTATATATTTGGGTAGTGATGTGTGTGAACACACTAGGACCATTGGGGCACTTTTTTCCCTCTTTAGGAGGTTTTTTTCCTTGGCTTGTATATACACCTATTGGCCTAATAGGTTACTTATCTTTGTACAGTATAGTGGTAATAAATTCAATATTGTGTGTTGTGCTCCAAGCTTCTTCTTCTTCCTTGTGTTATTTGCATGCTTCTGTAGACCTCGAACTCCAACAATTGGTATCAAAGTAGGTCGCCACTTCATCTAGGGCATCGTTGATACCCCTCCAATCACAGACTTAGAATCGCTTTGCTCTGTGGTGCTAAAATCACGATTTGAGCTCCTTTTGGCCTCTGAATGCAATATCGAAGAGGTTGTAAAGGCCATTTCATCTTTTTGTGCCAAAGATATATACAGGTTTTGGTTCGCCAGTATAAGCACCTCGGGATGGTACCAATTACCCATTATGGGCTTATATGATGCGTCATGGTGTAGGGTGTTGAAAAACCTCCTATTACACCTGCACACATAGTTGTTGAAGGTGATGCAGATGGCATTGAAGATGAAGATATTCTTCATGTTCCTGTTCATGTTATGGTTCCTGTTGCACCTAATGTAGAGCAAATTTGTTGGGATGGAAGAGATGCTCAGGCACATGCATTGATAGCCTTCTCTATCAAACGTGCCATTATTGCTTCTGGCATTTTATGTCCTGGGATGTATAAGCTTAGAGACTATGAAAAATCTGTGAATGATTCAACATGTGTTGTACATGATTCTCAAGCTATGTGAGATGCAAGCATGCACACTTTGGTCATCTGAATTTTGCTAGTTTGCTACACCTGTAGCAATCTGAAATGGTGTCGTCTTTGTCCAAAATTGAGGAACCCGATAAACATGTCTGTGAAGCCTGTATTTTGGGCAAAATGCAGCACTCTTATTTTCCAAAAGATGGTTCAGTTTGAGCTACTCCAAAATTGTAGCTTGTTTACAATGATGTATGTGGTCCTATGGAGACACCCTCTTTTGGAAACTATCTTAACTTCATGACTTTCATTGATGACTTTTCCAGGCATGCATGGGTATATCCATTGAAAGAAAAGTCCAAAGTGTTTATGTGCTTCAAATAGTTTTTGGTTTTGGTTGAAAATATGTCAACATGTAAAAATGGGCGCCCTCCATTCTGATCGAGGGAGAGAATATATGTCTTCTGACTTTAATGCATTTTGGTTGAACGGGGGATAGAACATCAATGTATAATGCCATATATACCTCAATAGAATGGAGTTTCCAAAAAAAAGAATAGGTCACTCATGCAGATGGTGAGGTGTATGGTCAAGAGTGAGGCTTTACCACATAGTTTCTGGCTTGAGGTTGTTATGTGTGCAGCATATGTAGTTAACAAGTATCCCACTAAAGCGCTGCAATCTATCACTCCATATGAGGCTTGGCATGGTTGCAAGATATTTGTTGCTCAACTACGTGTTTTTGGTTGTTTGGCATATGCATTAGTGCTTGAACAACATCGCAAAAACTTGGATGATAAAGTAGTGAAATGTATTTTTGTTGGGTACAATTCTGAAAGCAAATTCTATCATCTATATCGTCCACAGACTAAATGCATTTTGGTTAAATATGATGTTTTTTTGTTGAAGATGCTATTCAACGATTACTTTCATGTACTAAGGAGACATCTTTATCTCCAAAGACATGTATGATACTTTGCTTTGTCTTTTTACACGTGGACAATCTAGTGCTGGTCCTAATGAGGCAACTTCTCAGCCTTTGCAGGTTTCATCTGATGATGTAGAACATTCCATTTCTGATGCAAATTTACATGATGCACTTGTTGATGAGAGAACTAATATTAAGGAGGCAAAAACTATGCCAAAATGGCTTGTGCAAACTTTGTGTGACAACAAATTAGATGGACCTCGATCATATCATACTCGTTCAAGCTCTCATAGTGCCTCTTTTGCATCATATTGCTATGTTATGACTGCATCTAGTCTCTATGATGAGAACGAGCTTGTTTCATTTGATGAAGCATAAAATTCAGAAAATTGGATGGCTACTGTGCAATTCAAATATTATGCTATAATGAAGAATGGTACCTGGTCTTTATGTGAGTTGTCTCCTGGCAAGAAGGCCATTGGCACTAAGTGGGTATACAAGCTGAAGCATAAACTTGATGGAATAGTTGATAGGTATAAGACCAAGTTTGTAGCAAAGGGTTATGCTCAGGAAAGAGGCATTGATTTTGATGGAACCTTTGTATCTACATGCCGAATAACTTCTATTCGTAGCATTTGTGCACTTGTAGCTCATCATGGTTGGAATGTTCATCAGTTGGACATTAAAAATCCATTTCTAAATGGTGAATTGCATGAAGAAGTGTATGTTTTTCAACCCCATAGCTTTGTGCAGAAAGGGCATGAAAACCAAGTGTGCAGATTGAAAAAGGCATTATATGGTTTGAAACAAGCACCACGTGCTTGGTATGAAAAAATATATGCCTACCTGATTGCACATGGTTTTGGGAACAGTTCAATAGAGAGCACCTTATATTATAAGTGTGCTAATGATGTGCTTCTGATCATTGTTGTGTATGTTGATGACATGCTGCTCACTTGTGCTCATGAAAAGCATATTGCTAATTTTAAGGCTGATCTGCATGCCTCATTTGAGGCATCATATTTGGGGCATTTGCATCATTATTTGGGCATCCAATTTATGCAATTTGATGGTGGAATAGCTCTGTGTCAAACAAAATATATTGAAGCTCAAGATGCATTTGGTGGTGTTCTCTATCAGCGGACTATTGGATGCTTGATTTACTTATGCATTACTCAACCAGATATTCAGTTTGCTATCTCACAGATGAGCAGGTTTATGCATTTCCCAGGTGTCAAGCATTGCTAGGCGGTTAAGCGCATCTTTCGCTACTTGAGTGGTACTCAGCTACTTGGATTGCTTTATCCCTAGGGGGGATTACTGCCCCCAGATTTACATGCTATTTTTTACTCTGATCGGGCTAGTTGCTATGACACTCGTGTGTCCACTAGTGGCTTTTACTTCATGCTTGCTAGCTCATGTATAGCTTGGTTGAGCAAGAAGCAGCCTATTGTGGCCACTTCTAGTTGTGAGGCTGAGTATAGGGCAGCGTTCACAATGACCGTTGAGTGTGCATGGCTCAGATGCCTTATGGCTGATTTTGGTGTTGGTCAATCTTCTGCCACCACCATATTCACTGACAATTAGAGCGCATTGGTAGTTGTAAGGAACCTTGTGTTCCATGCTCGCACTAAGCACATTGAGGTGCATTATCATTATGTCAGGGAGAGGTTCTCTAGTAGAGATATTAGCTTGGCATATGTGCCCACGCAAGAGAACATTGTAGACCTTTTCACAAAGGCTCTGCCTAGGGAGAAGTTTGAAGCTTTTCGCAAATCTTTGGGCTTACTTCCTTTTGTGGATTTATTCCACATAGCTTTGCACTTCCTTATACATGAGTTCCAGCTCCTTGTTCACCGCATCACTCACAGAGGGGATTCATTGATATATTTTGGTAGTGATGTGTGTGAACACACTAGGTCCATCGAGGCACTTTTTTTCCTTTTTCAGAGGTTTTTTCCTAGCTTGTAGCTATGCTTATTGCCCTAATGGGTTACTTATATGTATACATTCTAGTGGTAATACATTCAGTATTGTGTGTTGTGCTCCAAGCTTCTTCTTCTTCCTCGTGTTGTTTGAGTGCTTCTATAGGCCTCAAACTCCAACATATCTATTACGCATAGTGGAATTATTAGTCCACTTGGATTATCTAGGAACCATATAAAAAGTCTGTGTCTTATTTTCAACATGTGGAATGGTGGTACATTAGATATGTGGCTAGAGAAAATGAAGAAGAAGTACCAAAACATACCAAAAAGCAAAGCTACTAAAGACATAGAAGGAGACATAACAACCTTGAAGAAAAACATTTAGAAGCTGATAAACGGATTGTTGTAAACAATATCATTTTTACACACTTGTAATATATCCCACAACAATCTCCATCCAAGAAAGATTTTGTTGCATTTTGAAGTTGAGCATGCTTATATTGGGTCATGTGATTTTTGTAGAGCAACATATTTACCAACAAAAAGATGTTTTTCGAAGCTACTTGATTTAACAATATTGCCTAGAAATGAGTGGAGTTGAAAGTGTTGGTGGATTGCACTCAAATGTGTATCCACTTGTCCTCCACCTTTTAATAAAAGTAAAGAGACATTCATGGTTTTGATACTCCTATTGCAACTCTTGAAATGTATAGACTTAAATAGTTATCTCATTGATAGAAATGGGATTTACAAGTTCAAATATGCTTTAGAACTAGCTTCTGATAGAGATGTATCCAAAAGAGTAGATGCACATGAACTACTTAGAATATTCGCGAATCTAACTTAGTATGGTTTATATCCATGATGGATGGATTAAGACCATATTGAAAATTATCTATATTCCATTGAGCTATGTGGATTAAATGATATAGATTCATTTGCATTAAGTGGAGTAAATGTTGTGGATTCATTTGAATTATGTGGATTACATGAAGTGATATCATTTGAGTTAAGTGGATTAAATGAGGTGGTATCATTTGAATAATGTGGATTAAATGAAGTGCTATCTTTTGAATTATGTGGATGAAATGAAGTGGATTCATTTGTAATATGTGGATTAAATGATGTGGATTCATTTGAATGAAGTGCTATCTTTTGTATTATATGGATTGAATTATGTGCATTAAATGAAGTGGTATCACTTGAGTTAAGTGGTTTAAATGAGGTGGTACGATCTGAATAATGTGGATTAAATGAAGTGGTATCATTTGAGTTAAGTGGATTAAATGAATGGTATCATTCGAGTTAATGTGGATTAAGTAAAGTGGTATCATTTTAGTGGATTCATCTAAGTTATGTGAATTAAATGAAGTGGATGCATTTGAACTGTGTGGATTAAATGAAGTGGTATCATTTTTGTTAAGTGGATTAAATGAAGTGGTACCATTTGAATTATGTGGATTAAATGAAGTGTTATCATTTGAACTATATGGATTTAATGAAGTGTTATGTGGATTCATTTGAGTTATGTGGATTCTTTTGAGGTAAAAATAGTGTTTTTTTTGCAAATTTGAAAGTAAAAGATGGCAAGAATGCTAGATGTGAATAATGACCTTGATCATGTTGAATGTCAAAGGATTTTGTCTCAGCAGATGCTCAATTTGCACAATTAAGATTAGCATTTTTATTCCACCAAGATTTAGAGCCTGAGGGATTAGAAGGAGAACCATTATCAATGAAAGAAGTAAAAAAGCTATGTCCAAATCATTTTGTTTGTGATGTTCTCTTTTGGGTTATAGAAATGCAAAAGAAATAGCACTCGTAAAGCTTTGTGAGTTACAACATAAAGGATTAGTAGAAATTCTACTTCGATGTTTTGTGCAAGTTGAGAGATCATTACCAAAAAAATAATAATCAAATAGCACTATATTTCATTCAAAAATTCTTTGTACAAGATATTCTTTGTCGACGTGTAGATTGGGATGATCATGTGAAGAATGCATGTATAGGTTTGGGTCATCCTCAAAATCGGACAAAATTTTGTAATCAAGGAAATGAAGGCCCTCTTCCTTGAAAGAAGCCCTACATTTTGCTACTTGAAGAACATAATCTTATCCATGATTTATTTTTACAGAGAGCAGAATTATACAATGAAGGATTAACGATCCTAGATCATGAAGAACATTTGATGATCAACAAAAGAGGATTGATGATCTAGAAAATCAAGTGAAAATTTTACAAATATCTGTGGATGCATATGAGAGCAAATATGGAACAAAATACCTATATATACAAGTAAAAACTCGGGGCATGTATGAGAGATGATGAATGACCAGTTGTAAGAGTCATAATATACTTTAGAAGTGAAGAAGATATCTCTCATCAACTAGATGTAAAGTTTTATTGCACCCGATATTTTGCTCAGTGCTCCTTTTGTGTTTAATCTTTTGTAGAATGCTTTTGTACAAGTCTAAGTCTATAGTAGAGTGACCTTTGTACAAATTTTCAGATCCTAATTGTGATCCAATTGAGAGAATTGAGAGTAGAACATCTACATGTGTAAATGTGAAGAAGAGAAGACTGCAGTAGGTGCAAATTTGATGATAATGTTTTGGTCAGTTCTCCTTCTACAGTGTAAAGTTTTGAGCAAGCAAGCACTCATTCTTTAAATTGAAGTTAAGATACCTACGGCTAAAAGCATTTGAATAAATAGCTTGTATTTTAAGAGAACTGTGCATTAGAAGTTATAAGTGTCGAAATTAACTGTACAGAAGTATATTTTTAGACATAGGTGACTTGATTGGAGTAAATTGTTGGAGATAGACGTCTGCGGAAGCACGCGAACAACACAAGGAAGGAGAAGAAGCTTAGAGCACAACACACAATACTGAATGTATTACTAGAGAATGTACAAAGATAAGTAGCCCATTAGGGCAATAGGCATATATACAAGTCGGGGAAGAAAACCTCTTAAAAGGGAAAAAAGTGCCCCGACGGTCCTAGTGTGTTCACACACATCACTACCTAAATATATCAACAAATCCCCCCCTGGGAGTGATGCGGTGAACAAGGAGCTGGCACTCATGTATAAGGATGTGCCAAGCTATGTGGAAATCACTCCACAAAAGGAAGTAAGCCCAAAGCTTTGCGAAAAGCTTCAAACTTCTCCCTAGGCAGAGCCTTCGTGAAAAGTTCTGCAATGTTCTCCTCCGTGGGCACATATGCCAAGCTAATCTCCCTAGCAAAGAACCTCTCCCTGACATAGTGATAATGCACCTCAATGTGCTTAGTGCGAGCATGGAACACAGGGTTCCTCGGAACTTCCAATGCGCTTTGACTATCAGTGAAGATGGTGGTGGTAGAAGACTGACCAACACCCAAATCAGCCATAAGGCGTCTAAGCCACACACACTCAACAGTCGTTGTGAAAGCTTCCCTATACTCAGCCTCACAACTTGAAGTGGACACAGTAGGCTACGTCTTGCTCAACCAAGATATACATGAGCTACCAAGCATGAAGCAAAAGCCACTAGTGGACACACAAGTATCATAGCAACCAGCCCAATCAGAGTAAAAAAAAACATGCAAATCTGGTGGTAGTGATCCCCCCTTGGGATAAAACAACCCAAGTAGTCAAGTACCACTTAAGTAGTGAAAGATGCGCTTAACCGTCTGCCAATGCTTGACTCCTGGGCAATGCATAAATCTGCTCATCTATGAGATAGCAAACTGAATATATGGCTGAGTAATGCATAAGTAAATCAAGCATCGAATAGCCTACTGATAGAGAACAGCATCAAATGCATCGCCAGCATCATGAAGACTCAATCGTAAACCTGTCTCCATAGGAGTGGCATTAGGCTTATAGTCTTGAAGGCCAAAATGCTACAATAATGTGTCAATATATTTCGTTTGACACAAAGACATTCCACCATCAACTTGCATGAATTGAATGCCCAAATAGTGATGCAAATGCCCCAAATCAAACATCTCAAATGAGGCATGCAAATCAGCCTTAAAATTAGCAATATGCCTCTCATGAGGTCCAGTGAGCAGCATGTCATCAACATAAACCACAATGATTAGAAGTACATCATTAGCACGCTTAACATATAAGGTGCTTTCAGTTGGACTATTCTCAAAACCATGTGCAATCAGATGGCGTGTATCTTCTCATACCAAGCACGTAG
Source organism: Ceratopteris richardii (assembly GCA_020310875.1). Taxonomy (NCBI): domain Eukaryota; kingdom Viridiplantae; phylum Streptophyta; class Polypodiopsida; order Polypodiales; family Pteridaceae; genus Ceratopteris; species Ceratopteris richardii. Next base: position 19,428,629 of record CM035408.1, on the reverse strand, counting down.
TGCTTGCTTTAAACCATATAATGCCTTCTTTAACCTGCACACCTAGTTTTCAAGCCCTTTTTGCACAAAGCTATGGGGCTCAAAAGCATACACTTCTTCATGCAAGTCACCATTCAAAAATACAGTTTTAATGTCCAACTGATGTACATTCCAACCATGATGAGCTGCAAGTGCACAGATGCTCCGAACAGTAGTCATACGGCATGTAGGTGCAAAGGGCTCATCAAAATCAATGCCTCTTTACTATGCATAACCCTTTGCAACAAGCCCAGCCTTATACCTATCAATTGTACCATCCAGTTTACGCTTCATCTTGTATACCCACTTAGTGCCAATGGCCTTCTTGCTAGGAGGAAAGTCACATAAAGACCAAGTACCATTCTTCATTATAGCATCATATTCAGATTGCATAGCAACCATCCAATTTTCTAAATTTTGTGCTTCATCAAATGAAACAGGCGCATTCTCATCACAGAGACTAGGTTCAATCATAGCATAGCAATCTGATGCAAAAGAGGCACTATGAGAGCTTGAACGAGTACGATATGACAGAGGTGCATCTAATTTATTGTCACGCAAAGTCTACACCAGCCATTTTGGCATAGTTTTTGCCTGCTCAATATTAGCTCTCTCATCAACTAGTGTGTTGCTCTAGCACAATGGTGAGAACCACGTTAAGAAGCTCCACCTCCTTAATGTCGATCCACGAAAGAGATAGGAGTGATATGAAGATTGTGAATGTGAGATGTAATGAGAGTGAAGGTGAGAAGCATAGAGATGCACACACACATACACACACACATGTATGAGACAAGCAAGACACAATGGAAGGTAGGAAAATAGAATCTATTACTCAAGAACACTCTTACAAGCTCAAGCTCACTCTAGCTCATACAAGTCTACACTAGCTAACCTCAAAAATGAGCTCTCTAGCTCTTTTTATAGATTCTAGACTAGTTTTGACTGGTTTCACATCTAGTGATCGGCATAGTTAAAAAATAGGTTCTAGGTGCTATTTGAAAGGGTAAACGGGATCCAAAAATAACCAAAATTGGTAGGCTCATTCTACATAAGCTCCTCAAGCTCGAGGACTCCTCAGATTTCACAAAGTGGAGCTACGATTTACAAAAGGGGTTTTCCTATGTTACATATGGTACAAGAGTGATGAAAATCACTGTTGGGAGTTTTGAGAAGTATTTATAGAACATATTTGGTTGAAAAATGATTCAACTGGCTCCCCACTACTTCGTTGTGCTCTATCTTCACATGTTTCCGCATCATCTGTGCCTCTGGCTACTGCTCTATCTTCACAAGAGTGATGAAAATCATTGTTGGGAGTTTTGAAAAGTATTTATAAAACATATTTGTTTGAAAAATGATTCGACTGGCTCCCCACTACTTCGTTGTGCTCTACCTTCACATGCTTTCCCATCATCTGTGCCTCTAGCTACTGCCAACACCCCCCTCCCTCTCGCTTCTGTCGTCCTCGACAGAACCTTGTTGCAGGGTCTGTCGGATATAATTTTGTAGGAGGTCCTGAGCAAGGGAGTGCTCTGAAATGCGGATACCTCTTGCAAGATCTGCCTCGAGGTTTTCCCAATCTATGGGTTGAGGTTCATCTGGTGGCAGGAGTCTGTAGTGCGTGGATTACACCATTTGTTCACAGGAAAATAGTTGGAGTAAGTGTGTGGGCCTGCTGATGAACACTTCTGAATGGTATTCCCCAAAACCTGTAGTAAACATTTCTTCGAAGGTCATTTTATGGGACGCCGATAAGTATTTGATTCGACAGTGTCAGGCATAACACACGCGGAGCGATGGTTTCATGCTCATATCATATGCTAAATCTTGATTGCCATGCTCGAATCCCGGGGTGTTAACATGTGGTGCTTTGAGGCGATGGAAGACTTTGAATACTATCTGCATCATGTCAAAGATTTTGACAATCATATGCGCTGCTACATCATCCATTGGCCGTAAGCGAGGAAGCCAATGACGAATCGTTGCCATCATATATCCTATAGTTGGTGGTCCGGTGGGTGGCCTGAAATATGGGTAATTGAGCCAGTCCTGGCACTGCTTGTTGTTCTGTACTTTGATTGGAAAGGCCTTTCAGGAGCGGCGATGTGGCACTGGTCCCCAACATGGGTTATACTTTAGATGGAGTGGTGTCTTGACCCATGTGCTCATCGTTTCAGGATATTCTTGCAATAAATCCTGGCACCAAGTTGGTTGATATATTTCTCCTCTCTGCGCGTCTGGTGGCAAATCATCAGACTCAAATTGAGTTGCATGGGAGGGTGCCTTGCCTGTTTCTTTTTCAATGGCTAGCTGATATTCTACCATTAACATAAAATATGGTTTTTATTGTAGCTCACGCCCAGATATATACCTGTGAGGGGCCAAATGAGCAAAGTAAGGAGATTGTAATATTCGTTCCTCTATCATGGCCATTGCATGTAACTGAGCTTCCACACGTGCTGAGTGGGTCCTGCCAAGTTCTTCAACCATCTTCATCCATGCGAGAGTAGGAAGTTCAAAATTCGTTTGGCCTTCTGTCGTGACGCGTCCACCTGCGATGGGTTGGGGTTCATATGCTTCATCAAAAGTGTCCTCCACCAGGATAGGCACTGTTTCTTCATCCGCTGGTAGTTCTGATGGGGAATCTGGCCTAGGGGGTGCTTCGTAAGCTGTTATCTGTGCTCGAAGAGTCAATACCTGGGCCCGTAAAGCATTGATTTCCTCTATGATCTTAGGAGATGTGGGCATAGGAGCTGGTGGTACTTGCTATAAAGGTGCTCGTAACTGTAAGATTTTGTGTTCCTCTTGTAGCTTCTGGTATTCCTCGTTCATGTTATCATATTCGTCCAGTAATCTGGTATGATCTTCTAATAACATCTTCATAGATTCTGACGGAATAGCTTTGAAATGACTGGGACTTAAGGGTTGGTCTAGTTGATCTAAGGCAGCTTCCAAGTTCTCTCTATTCTGTTCCTATAGACGTTGGTTCTCTTCTTTAGCTGCTGCTAAGTGATGTCTGAGTAATCCCATGTTTCTAGTTAGCATTGCGTTTCAAATAGTTTGAGCCCTTAACAAGTTGTCAATATCTGTAACGGCCTCTTTTGTCTTCTATTCACTTTCGAGTTCTAGTTTGTGGTAGGCCTGACGTAGCTCTTGGTAGTGTGTGTTAAGGGAGGCATTCTCAATAGTTAATGAATTGAGCTGCATGCGAACATCTGACGAAATACGGTGTCGATAGTGGGTGATAAAAGTAATGGTGTAATGAATGCAGATGTTGTGGGTGTGGGTGTTGATGCAAGGGGAAGGGGAAATAGGGATGGGAATGTGGATGCATTGGTGACCGTGGAAATATGTGTTGTGCCTAAATGTGATGGTGCAATAGATGAGGTGAGTGGTGGTGCAATGGGTAGTGATATGTCCATGTCACTGGACGTGGTGTTGAGTGCAGTGACTGTGAATAGTGCAGTGATAGTGGGTGCGTAAGTGGGTGTGAAAATAGGATTTACAAAGGTAGCTGAGTAATTTACAGATGGGATATTTTGTACTGCTTGGTGGAAAGGGGAAAGAGGAAATACAGTGGGTCGGGGAGGTGAGACGGGGGAAAAGGTCAATGGAGGGGGAAATGGAAATACGGGTCTTGGAGGGGTGGGAAAGGAAGGGAAGGATGGATGGAGAAATGGACTGGATAGAAGGGTTGAAGTCCGAGGTGGTAAGCTAGGTTGTGTAGGTGCGGAAAGGGTGAGAGGAATGGAGGCGACAAAGGCTTCTGTTATCGCACTATCAAAGGATGTGGATGTTCTGGGAGATGCAGGGTATATAGGAGAGACTGGAGGGATGGGAGGTGAAAGAGGAGTGATTGGGGTGGTGTGTACCTCGACAACTGTGGTGGTCTGTACATTAGAGGTGTGAGGCGGGGAGTCGATGATGATTGTTTCTTCTGCCAAATATTCTTCAGGGATGAGGTGAGCTTCTCGGGCCTATTGTGATGACTGGCCATCTGTTGGCACACGAATATATTGACCTGGTTTTGATAACAAACGTACACATCGTGGGTCAAATTGTGGTAGTGGCTTCTTCTGCAAATAGCATAATGCTTCATTAGTGCCGATTGACTTCACTAGTTCTCTGAAACCTTGAATGTAGGCTTCTTCAAAGCCTCCTGTGGCAAGTTCTTATTCTACAAGCACTTGGCTTTCTTCTTCATATAGCTTTTTGCGTTCCCAAACTGCTTGCATGGTTCAGTATAGCTTCTTGATCGCCAATGTATAGCAGTCGCTTCAAATGTTTCATCTTCGTGCATGTTGGTGTCACCCTCGGTGTCAATTTTTTGTTCCTGTGTGTCAATCTGCACATGCTCTTGAGAGTCATGCATGCCCTAGCTAGCTTCATCATCACCGTCTTCATCGTCTTTTTCTGTCCTTTCTTCTTCTAAATTGGATACTTCTTGCTCTTGCTGTTGATCCAGGGGAGTGGTGGGGTACCTTGGTCGTTCAATGTATTCTTGAGAGAAAAATTGGCCTTCAGAAAACTGAAATTAATTTGAAAAAGCATCTGGCATTTCAAAATCGAATGCGGTATTCATTGGTTCTGCTTCCAGATTGGGTATTGGAAAAGTAAACGCTTCCGCACCAATGGTGTTGGGAATTTTTGTTGTTGTGGTAGTAGGTTCCTGAACTGAAGTTGCCTAAGATGTAACTGCACTAGTAGTGCCTTCTGTGATGATAGGTCATGACAGCCATATGCGAATGGGTTGTATAGTCGCAGGGGGTTCTGTAGGTGACTGTTCTAGAGAGGGTTGAGGAGACGGGGACTCTGGAACTTGTAGGCATGGGATAGATCCTCGCATGCACTTGCCTGCCCATCCCTTGCTGGACTTCCTGGCCTTCTGGGCAGTGCCTTTGAATGCCTTCAATTCTTCACTTGTCATTGCATGCTCTATTGGCACGTCATATGCCAAACACATATAAACAATTCTCGTGAGGGAGCAACATCCATGGATGATTTTTTTCCTTTCCCATCTGTGTTGTGCTAGATACAATTGATCAATAATCCAACTTGCAAGATCAACTATTTGGGCCCGATACAAGATAAATACAATCCAAACCAAATGTGTTTGTGAGGCACAGTAAAACAATCATGAGCTGGGAATGCGAAATGTTGCATACAAATTCTTAGTGGCTTAGATAGCTCAGGTGTGATTGCTGAGATGTCTTCCCATTTAGTAACATCACCACACTTCATCGGTTCTAGAATCAGCCTTTCTTGCTCTGTCGGCGTGTGAGTTCCATGTATCTTGATTGCAGCTCTAATCAAATCTTTAGAAAGATAAAACTTTTTAAACGGTGGGTCATTTACTAAGGACGGCAAAATGAATGTGCTTGGCAAATCCTTGTTCTCAGAAGCTGTCAATGTGGTTACCAAGTAGTAGCATCTGTAGAAATCTGGTTTGGGCAGTGGATCACTGAAGTATTCTGTGAAGCCTTTTCTCACCCCAACATGCTTTAAGTCTTCTGTATTCTGGAGTGCTTCAAACTCTCTGGAGAAGAACTAATACTTTCCCCACTTACTACTATCAAAAGTCAAATTGGCATCAAAAATAAAATCTGCATCCGCCAAAGGTCCTGCTAAACCTTGGAACCAATGTGAATTGCGATGGAACTTTTCCGTGTATCCCCTAGGTGGATCATCAATGGGCATCGGTCCTAGGAATCCTTGAAATTCTGGCGGTTGTTCAGTAGGATATGATTCAGCCAGTAAGTCAGGAAAATTTACCACAGGTACACTAGGGCCAGCTTCAGGTGGTCCTTCTGCCTGCATGATGAATGATGCGAGTGTGTAGAAGATCTGCTACAAAAGATTAGCACATTAGTATGGAAATTAATCATGATCCCATTAAAGTGAGACCGCAATCCCTTTCCATAACCGATGTGTAACCCGTGTAGCCAAGTGTTGTGAGGTGGTTTATGAAATGATTTTTGCAAAACTAATGCAAGTTCTAGACACCTACATGCTTCAAATGGTGCATACATTGCTTGATGAGATGTTATTACAAGTGATGTTGGGTATAGTGTGTGAATTTGTACAAAGTTCAGTCGTGAATGAGTTATTACAAGGGTAGTGTTTAGTCGGGGTGGGAGTAGTGTTAGACAACGGTTCATGAGGAGACAATTGGATACATTTCGGTATCCATTTCCTAAGAGTTGTTGAACAGATGGTATGTTTCTACTGAGGGACAAAAGGTGGTATTGGATGTGGTGGTACTGAGGGGTACATATTACATGGCTTGAGGGTTGAGCTATGATACACTGTTTGGGTACCCAAATCTGCGTGTGTGTGGGTCGATTCGTAAGGTACTTCTTGGCAATCCGAATCTGTCGAAACTTCGTTGAGGTCGAAGAAGGTTGAGAAGACTTTGGATACCGACTCTGATTTTGCTGAAACTTCTTCTTATCCTTTGCTTCTTTGTTGAAATATGTCGGTGGTTTTTGTCCTTTTGGCACCCATATTTGTCTCGTGCCTCTTGCTTTGTGATACTGATACTGTTTTCCCCCTTGTGTCGTCGGTCTGGGCTCCTCCGTTGTGGTTGACTCCTTTGTGGTTGAGGTGGAGAGGTCTGATGGACACTCTGCTTTGGAAAAGAAGGGAGGTCCAACACTTGCAAAACCTTCCCATTAGGAAGTGCATTGTTTTTTATCAAAAATCTAGGCCAATCCGCAGTAAGTGTGGAAGGATGGGCACCGTAGGGTATCGTGCCCATGTGGTCGATGATGCAGTCCACCTCTTTTATCTGGAAACTATCCATCGCCAAGTTTTGATGGGTTGACTTTGGAGAGAGCGTGCTTAGCCGAGGGATTTGGCCAAATATCTTCGGGTCCTCCATCGCATGCAATTCATATGGTCTAGGGTTACATACCTCAGGCAAAGTGTTGTTAGGGAAGTCAAGCGGTATCACTCGTCGCTGGTCTAAGGTTCCAATTTGCAAGGAGACTTGTCTAAGATTTAGGTCCACTAAGTGATCGTATAGCCAATCTTGGCCAAGGATTAGGGGTTCTATCAAGTCGTCATCATGGCACACTAGTAGCTTCACTGTCAAGGTCACATCGTGTATGAGGATAGGAAGGTCCACCTCCCCCATGCAAGGGGTTTCCATGCCTCCTAGCCCTATGAGGTATGCCTCAATTGGCCGCATTTCTATTCCTCAGTCCTTATAGTGGGACCATCTAATCGCACTAGTCACAGCTCCTGAATCAATTAAAGCCCTGAGCTCTTGGCAAGGGTTACCGTGCTCTAGCCTGACTGTAATGAATGGTCTCCTATCCACTATGCTAGGATGAGTGGTTGACTTTGCTTGACACATGGCCATGGGGTATCTAGGTGTTGTTTCCAGATGGTTATAATGTTCTCTCCCTAGTCCTTGTCTTCTTAGCTTCATGCGCTTAATGCATTCTATAGCTTCTGCCTGAGCTTCCGCTTGTATTCTCTTTTATTCCTCCTTATGCTTCTTTGCCAACATGAGTCGTCTAAGCATATCCTCAGTAAGAGATTCTTGATATAACTTGACTCTACAGCCACTAATGTAATTAGCCATTATGTCTCCTTCTAGGGTGGCTTATTGTACTACTCCACTTGTTGAGAGTCTGTTAATGATCAGAGGTCCATAACCTTGCTTTTCTAACTTCTGTGCATGTTGTTTCAACGTATACACTAGGACTAAATCTCCTTCTTTTAAGCCTTTGTCTTTCACATGTGCATCGAAATAGGCTTTCTGTCGCTTCTTTGCTGCATATATTACTGCTGCTGCTTTCAGCCTGGTTTCTCCTAAGCGTTCCAACTCCATTATGCTTGATGATAATTCATGGCCGGTCCACTGATGTTCTTGTGCAACCTTTAGGGTCGGTATCAAGAAGTCCAAAGGAAGCACAACATTTTGACCAAAAACCATCTTAAAGGGAGTTGCATTGTGTACGGTATTGTAGGCCACTCGATATGCCCAAACAATGTGATGTAATTGTTTGTCCCAATCCGAACGTTTGTTGTTCACGAGTTTCGTCAGTATGTTACAAAGGATCTTGTTAGTGCTTTCTGCTTGACCATTGGCCTGAGGATGATATGGTGCAGATTTCTTGTGAATCACCATAAAATCCTGTAACAAATATTCAATGACTTGGTTTAGAAAGTGAGTTCCTCGATCGCTCACTAACTCTATAGGAAATCCATATCTTGGAAAGACATTTTCGAATAAGAATTTTGCAGTCCTGTGTGCATCATTCTTTTTTGTGGCCTTGGCCTCTACCCATTTGGTAAGATAATCTATGGCAACAATAATTTATTCAGCATGTGTACTTTTTGCGGGGGGGTTAATGGGTCCTACAAAGTCTATACCCCACTTAGAAAATGCACGTCCTCCCATCATGGGTTTCAATGGCATTTCATCTCTGCAAGTAGGAAATTGAGTTCTTTGGCACACATCACATCTCTTAAGATAGGTATGTACATCCATGTGAAGAGTGGGCCACCATAATCCTGCAAAGAGTATGGCTTTGATTATCCTATCGGGGCCAAAATGACCTCCTGCAACACCTTGGTGTGCAGTTTCTAGTACGCTCAAATAATCGGTTTCATGAACACATTGTCTTAGGTATCCGTCTCATCCTCGTTTATATAGATTGTCACCAATAAGTGAATAGTCTTGAGCTTCCTGCTCTAGACTACGTTGTCATGCTAAAGTCATTCCTTGAGGGAATGTTTTCATCCTCAAGTACGTCACTAATTGGTATGAGAGACATGTGATATAAGGTAGCATATTCTACTGGTGGTCTTTCACAACAAACAGGGCATTCTTTACACAACTTGTAGACGTCTACTTCCATCGAAAGGCCAATATACTCCTAGTCTTTGCAGAGTCTGCAATGTATGATGTTTTGGATGATGTTGCTTTAATGCACCTACTGTGCTAATTGCAACCAATTCGCATTTTCTGATTCATCTACACAACAAGAAAGAATCTTTTGATTATCTTGTTTATATATACTTCCTATTATGATTTGATATCTTTGAGACTTGGTAATCTCTCCTTCCTTGATCCTTATCCTAGGATTCTTGGGTCCATATGTGAGAATAGGGACAATAGGCTTAGCCCATTTTGGTACTATCTCAAGGTTAAACAAGTATGCATCCGGTAATTCATCGGAGCTTCTCCTGTGGTTAATCTTGAGAGATGGTCAGCTCTGAGATGTGTCTTTCCTTTCCTGACTACTACTTCACAGTCATACTCCATGAGCAATAGAAACCAACGTATTAATCTTCCAGTGTTACAAGGCTTATTGACTAGGTACAATAACGCTTGATGATCTGTAAAGAATTTGAACTTGTTTGCCAACAAATAATGTCTGAATTTCTTTACTGCGTAGATCATTCCTAATCCTTCTCTTTCTGTAGTGGTGTAATTTCTTTCTGCTGCATTCAATTGTCTGCTCGCGTACGCTATGGGGAGATCTACATTACCTTCCTTTGTGGGTTGTGCCAACACACATCCTATGGCATAGTTGGATGCATCCACATGTGCATGGAATGGCTTACTCCAATACGGGGTTGTCAATATAGGTGTTGAGCACAAGCGTCGTTTAAGTTCATTGAATGAATTCTCACATTCATATGTCCATTCAAACTTGGTCAAAAGAGAGTATAGAGGCTTGGCTATGATTGCATACATGTGTATGAATCATCTGTAATAACCAGAATGACCCATGAAGGCCTGTACCTCTTTTACGTTATTTGGTCTAGGTAGATCTGCAATTACTTTCACTTTTTCTTCATCTGTAGAGATTCCGTTCTTTGACACAATGTGTCCTAGAATTTTGCCTTGTCTGACCATGAAAATTCACTTTTTTGGGTTCAGACAAACCTGATATTCTCGACATTTGTCAAATACTTGCCTTAATTCTGGGATATGTATCTGCCTCATATTCGAATGTGCACATATTTCATCGAGATAAACTTCCAAATTTTGCGTAAGAATTCCTTAAAAACATGACACATGAGTCACTGGAAAGTGGCGGGTGCATTTGTTAAGCCAAATGGCATTACACGAAATGCAAATATGCCCCATTTTGTGGAAAAAGCCATCTTATGTTGATCTTCTAGAGCAATGGCTACTTGATTATAGCCTGAGAATCCATCAAGAAAGCTGTAAACTTCCTTGCTCGCAACTCTTTCCAATAAATGTTCTGTGATAGGAAGAGGATAACTGTCTCTAATCGTAGCAGCTGTAACTTTTTTAAGGTTAATACACACGTGCAATTTTCCATTATTTTTGGGCACAACCACAATGGGGGATACCCATTCGGTATGCTCAATTTCGTAAATGAATCCTGCTTCTATTAAACGATTTATTTTTTCTTTAATCTTTGCAGCGTAGTTATCATTGTATGTGTATGGTTTCTGTTTTGTAGGTTTTGCATCTGGAGTCATAGGGATTCTATGGGAACATATATCCGGGTCCACTCCTTTCAAGTCTTTGTAACTCCAAGCGAACACATCTCTATATTCTTGCAATAGGGCAACAAACTCTTCATCTTCTTCATTCGTCAAATCATACCCAATGTATGTACATTTTTCTTTTTCTCCTTCTATGGAAATTATGATTTTTTTGGTTTTCTCTCGATTATCATATACCTCTCCAATGTCAGCTTTTCTGTTAGGCATTCGTACCATTATTCTTCTATCTTCTATTTCATACTTCTTGAAGTTCCCGGGAACCTCAAACAAAGATTCTTCTTTCTCTAACGTGGTTTCTTTCTTCTTTCTTTTCTTACCTTCATTTTTGGCAGTCACTTGTGTGGTTAACCTCACATCATTCATAATTTCTTCGTGTTTCTAAAGGTGAGTTTCTACTTCGTAGGAGTATTCTTCATCTGATGCAAAGGGTGGATCCATAATAATTGACTTTAGATCGAAGTCGCTTGCATCCTCAAATGCATCAGTGTTAGGTTCACATTCTTCTATAATTGAATCACATATGATTGGCTCTATTGTGAAGACTGAGATGTCATAGCCATCCTCATCACAGTGGGGGGTCCATTGTTCTTCATTGATGGCTACATCCATTGTTGCTAATATTTTTGCCCAACCATGAGGCTCGAATTCTTTGTCTAGAAATACTACAGGTGCATAAGCTGGGTCTTGAAGGGTTCGTGGATGTAGTTTTGAACCTAAGGTTCTAGCTTCTAACCGTTCTTCCTCTTGTTTGGCGACTTTACACATCCATAGATGAGTGTCCTCGTGCAACCATGAGGGATCTGATTCCAATGAGTGTACTGATTCTATTTCTTCTTGTGTCTTATGGATGGTATTCCATTGTATTGGGGGTACATCTCGATGGGAATAGTCTTTAAGATTGACTTTCGTAGTCACTCCTAAATGTTGCAAGTACAAAGAATTGGTTCCCCAATCTTGTACAATTTTCAATTGATGCATGAATGGTCGTCCTAAAATCAAGAGCAATTTCCCCAAGACATTCCCTCTATCTATGATGGTGTAGAGGAAGAAAAATTGAGTGAACACACAGATTTTGAATCCAATTCTTTGCAAGAACTACCTCAGTTCACAGGACCTTGGGAAGCCAAGTCTATCAGCATGAGAGCATCCATGATAATAGTGAGGAATGAAGAATCAATAATCCCTAGAAACACAGAAGTGATAAAAAACACTAAAGTACAATGTCACCTCACTCTAGAGGAATTGTTGAAGGTTAAACTAGAACTATGGAAACACATAGCTAATCAATTCCCTGAGCTTGCTACTACTGACTCACAGTTAGAATCACACAAGAAAGTACCAGAGATACCTGTAGAAAGAATCGGAGATGTAAGCGAAGGAGAGGAAGGTAACACTTATCTTCCAATAACCCATCAGGGCTACACCACGAAAGCCATCTTAGATTCAAGATCCGGAGTAGCCATCGCTACCACCGCTTTATGGAAACGTTGGGGTAAGCCAGCATTAAGACCTACCAGGATGAAGCTACAAATGGCTAATGGACATATAGAGAAACCATTAGGCTTACTAGAAGGCCTATCTCTCACCACTTGTGGTGTGGGGTTTGAGCATACTTTTGCCATTTGTGATTTTGGGAAAAATTACGCTATGTAATTCGGGTTTTGCCATGTTATTCCAATTAAGATAATGCGAGGCTTTGAACATAGTTTGTGCTAGTTCTACCATCTTCATGCAAAGTTTAGTCCTCTCAATTTCTAAATCTGCTCAAGGGTAGTTCTTACTCATTTCAGCTATCTGGGGTCCTTCTTTTATTCTAGCCTGATATGCACGAAACATCATGTCTAAATTTTCTGGTATGGGTTCCGCTAGAACTGATCTTGATCTCTGAGCTAGGTTCTCCTGATTTCATTCTTGAGAAGTCAATTCTAGGATTTTGGCTCTCGATTCCTTTAAACTCCCTTCCAACTCAGTTATCTTTTTACTCCACTTTCTCTTAATCCTTTCTCTAGAATCTTTCCAAGATCTCGTCTTTTTACTACTAGATTCTCCAATTTCACTAGTTCTGGCTATTTTCTCAGGATTAGGTTGTTGATTCTGTAAGAGCGCCTAGGCTCTCGTTATAGCTTGGAAAGGCACATATGTAGGGTTGGATCCATCTGCATTATGTACAATACCTATGACGTTGATGGGCGTCACTTTTGAAGCATTAGCAGGGTTCTTGGGACAATCTTTGATGACATGCTCTTTACCACACTTGGCACAAAAGCCTTGTATGTTATAGTATTGTGATTGTCCTGCTATCCGAGGATGTGGACAACCCTTTATGAAATGATCTCCTTGGCACCTAAAGCATGGTCCTCTAGGCCCTGTGGTCTTTGCTATCTTAACTGGGGCCGTGGATTTGGGTTTGTGTACATCACATTAGCATAGTCGGGCTCCCAACTAGGTTCCAATGGTGGACTATCGTATTGATATATTTCCACATGTTCTGGTGACTCTGTGTAATACACGGTTTGGACTATCTACATGAGTAGAGTCAAAACTGTTAGAATTCGAGTCACTTTCTATGATCAGGGGTGAAGAAGGCACTAAAGCTCTATTGAGGTTTTCTTCTGTAGCAGCGTACTTGACTGAGATGACATTAGCTGGTGGGGGTGGCTGCTGAGCTAAAATAGGTTGAGGTCTCTGTTGAGCCTGATAAGGATAGTTTTGAGGAGGCCTATAGTAATGAGGCTGAGCATTGTATCGACCTTGATACCTACCTGGTTGTGGATATGCTTGTGGGTAGTTCTGTCTTACTGCTTGTTTGTTGTATGGGCAATCTTGAGCCGTATGATTCATGTACTATCTCTCAATCGTACACTATTGGCCACTAGGGTTGGCTTGCGTTTGTGTTGCATTGGGACACACATTCGCCATATGATCTCCACCACAGGTGTAACAATGCTTGTTTGTTGTTAACCTAGGCATCTGTTTACTAGAAACTCCTAATTTCTAGGCCACTTTTTCTGCTAGGTCTTCTATCGAGCTGGACAATTTTGAGGATACTAGGGATGAAAAATCTGGCACCTTGTAGACCTTTGAGAGTACCAACTCGTCTCCTAAGTTGTCTTCAATGTCTATAAAAATTCTTACACATTGCTCTAGCGTTTTGGGTTCCTTCAAGTACACATAGGAGCGTAGTTTAGAGCTCAAGTGGCCGTCTAAAAAAATATGACACTTGCTTGGCCTGTGAGGGTAACTCTTGCAGGACATCTCTCAACATATTGTCTAAACCTACGTCCTGCAAGTCTAACTGTTTCTTGAGGGGTCTGTTTGAAGCTATGAATTCACAAAGATGTATCATGCCTGATTCCACTTTTAGAGAATTCAGTGATGAATGACTCTAAAAAGTGATGGATATCTCTAAATTGCCTTTGTTACAATTGTTGGAACCAAGTTAAAGCCATATTCTTTAACATTAGTCCAAATACATTGTATTGCATGAACATGTCTTCTACTTGCTCTACTCGTAGCACTTGCTTAAATTCTGCAACATGGTCATAGGGATCTCCGGTCCCGTCAAAGTAGTTTTTCATGGACTTTACTAACTGAGTGGGTCTTAGTACCCTGGCATGTTCACGTGGTCTAGGTAGAGGAAAATCATCTCTACCACCTGGTATTCTAGGTTCCCTTTGTCTCTCCACTCTATCGGTGTCCATGGTAGCTCTATCTCTCCCTATAGGATGAGTGAAACTTACTTCCGGTCTCTCCTTAATATTCTCTCTTTGATTACCATGGGCTGAGAAGAATTTTAACAAAGACAAGCAACAATTGAATGAAGAAGAAGGCACAAGTAGCCAAGCTAACTTCCTAAGAGGAATAGGTGGTGGCAAAGGAAGAGGTAGAGGTAGAAGCAATAAAGATGGATCCAAAGACTGCTGGATTTGTGGTAAGACAAATCATTTAGCTCATGATTGTTGGTATAATAATCAGAATAATGGAGGATATAATTAGAACTTTAACTCAAGAGGAAGAGGTAATTTAAGAGGTAGAGGTTACTTTGGAAGAAATGTAGGTAGAGGCTTTCAAAGTCAATCCTACAACAACACCTACTACAATTATGCTTCAGATCAGGAGGAGGATTCAACCTTGATTATGAATGCAACTTGTGAAAGACAAAGTGAAGATCAAAAAGTTTTCTACATAGACTCAGGATGTAGCAATCACATGAGTGGCAATACAGCTTTGATGACTGATTTGGAGAATACGGTGAGTAGTCATGTGGTTCAAATAGGTGATAATACAAAGCATAATGTGAAGTCAATTGGATCAATGAAGGCTAAGGATGGGAATACTCTTCTGAGTAAGGTCTTGTATGTTCCTACAATTCCAAAGAATTTGATAAGTGTAGGGCAAATTGTTGAGAAAGGTTATGAAGTAAGATTCACTAATGATGGAGTTTTTGTGGAAGACCCTAGTAATGGGTATAAACAAATTCTTTCAGGGAAGAAAGAAGGAAGGCTCTTCACATTGAGATTCAAGGCAATGTTGGTCATGCCTTGTTCACTTATGGAGGACATAAGATCTCTGAGTTAGATCTTTGGCATCAAAGGCTTGGACATTTGAATGAAAGAGGTATTAAGGATATGATTAACAATGGTTCAGTGCTTGGATTACCTAATGTTGCAGGTCAACATATGACATACAGATGTGAGGCATGTCAATTAGGTAAGGCACATAAGCAATCATACAACAAGCATGGATTCATGTACTTAGAGAAGCTTGAATTGGTACACACAGATGTGTGGGGACCATCAAAAAACTTTAGCATTAATGGTTCAAGATATTATGTGATTTATGTTGATGATGCTACGAGGTGGATCACCATATATGTGATCAAAGATAAATCATAGGTATTCAATACATTTAAACATTATCATTTGTATGCAGAAAGAATCACAGGTCAAAAATTGAAGAGACTAAGGTCAGATGGAGGGGGAGAGTATTTCTCTAATGAGTTCAGTGATTATTTTTGGAATGCACGTATAAAGAGAGAGGTTACTTGCAGGTACTCTCCTCAACAAAATGGTGTAGCAAAAAGGAGAAATAGAACTCTTGTTGAGTTTGCAAGGTCAATGATGAAAGAGAAAAATTGTCCTAATTATTTGTGGGATGAGGCTATAAATACAGCCACATACTTGGTTAATAGGCTACCATGTAAAGCTTTGCAGGGTATGACACCATATGAAGCTTGGTGGGGTAAGAGACCTACCTTAGATCATTGTAAAGTGTTTGGATGTTTGGCTTATGCATATGTGCCATCATAGTTGAGGCATAAATTGGAACCTAAAGCTGAAAAGTATGTGTTCATTGGATATGATGATAAGCAGATGGGTTATAGGTTGTGGAGTCCATCCACAAAGCAATTCCTTGTATCAAAGGATGTTATATTTGATGAGCAAAGTACTTGGTATGCAAGAAAAATTAATATTCATGCAGATGATGAAGAAGTTTTGAATCAGAAGAAAGGTAAATCAAAGGTTCAAATATTTGATGAAGATGAGAATAATGAAGTACAAGTAGAAGTTGAAGAAGTGCTAAGGTTTGATCCAGAATGTGATGAACCAGAAACTTCAAGAAGTGGAGAACTCAGAAGGTCATCAAGACATAAATGGCAACCTACAAGGTATAGCTATGACACTTCTTTTTTTACTACTAAAGATTATGCTTATATGGTGAAAGCAGAGGAAGATCCTTCTACATATGAAGAGGCAAAAGGTAAGGAAAATTAGGAGAAATCTATGCAGGAAGAATATGATGCATTGATGGAAAATGAGACATGGGATTTGGTTCCTAAACTAAATAGTCAGAAGATCATCGGATGCAAATGGGTCTACAAGAAAAAGAGGTTTGCAAATGGGAGTGTTTCTAGGAATAAAGCTAGACTTGTTGTGAAAGGTTATGCTCAGACATATGGTATAGATTATGATGAGACTTATTATTATGTGGAAAAAATGACAAGTATAAGGACTCTCATAGCTATTGCTGCATGTAAAGGTTGGAAGCTATGTCAATTGGATGTGAAAAATGCTTTTCTTAATGGTTACATTTCAGATGATGTTTTCATGGAGCAACCAGAAGGGTTCAAAGAGAGAAGGTATCCAGAATATGTATGTAAACCCAAGAGAGCTTTGTATGGTTTGAAGAAGGCCCCAAGGGCATGGAATTATGGACTTATGAAGTTCTTGAAGGAACTTGATTTCCAAGTGTCTAAAGCAGATGGTAGCTTGCTTGTTAAGGCAAGTGATGATGGGTTCATTTACATGTGCATATATGTTGATGACATAATTCTTATAGGTACAGATGAGAAGGGCATACAAAGCCTCAAGAAGCAAATGGAGAGAGAGTTCAAGATCAGTGAATTGGGAGACTTGTCATATTTCTTGGGTATGGAGGTCTCATATACTCAACATGGAGTATATGTGACTCAAGAAAGGTATTTGAAGAACTTGTTAATCAATTTTAAAATGGAAGATTGCAGGGTAGCACCTACTCCAATGGAGCTGAATCACAAATTGAGAAGATATGGAGGAGAATAATTCAAGGACATGAAGTTATATCAAAGTCTGGCTGGTAGTTTAATATATGCTACATTAACTAAGCTTGATTTGTCATATGCAGTTGGAGTGTTGTCTCAATTCATGCATTGTCCCAGGAAAGAACATTGGGTTGCAGGACAAACATTGTTAAGATACATTAAGGGTACACTCAAAGAAG
The DNA here is from genome assembly GCA_020310875.1 of Ceratopteris richardii. Classification (NCBI taxonomy): domain Eukaryota; kingdom Viridiplantae; phylum Streptophyta; class Polypodiopsida; order Polypodiales; family Pteridaceae; genus Ceratopteris; species Ceratopteris richardii. The sequence goes on along the minus strand of CM035408.1, from coordinate 19,411,352 downwards.
GCTTGTATTATGGTTTTACATCAGATACAAACATCAAGATATATAGTGATATAGATTGGGTAGGTAGTCGTGATGATAGGAGATCAACCTATGGGTATCTATGTTATGTGGGAGATAAGCTAATCTCTTGGTGTTCTAAGAAGCAACATACATTTGCTTTCTCATCTACAGAGGCAGAATATAAAGGTATGGTTGAAGTTGCAAAGGAGGTCATATGGTTGAAAACTCTCATGAAGAGTTTTGACATCATTCAGAGTACACCTACTATTCATGGAGATAATATGAGCTCATTGTATCTAGCTGCTAACCCTGTTTTTCATGCCAAGACTAAACACATTGAGATTCAGTATCACTTCTAAGAGAGAAGGTGATTGATAAGGAGATTGAATTCATATATACTTCAACAAAAGATCAGATTGCAGATATGCTAACCAGAAGCTTGGATGGACCAAAGCTACAGAGATTCAAAGACATGGCAGGTATAAAGAAGATGGAGAAAACCTCAATTGATGATTGAGGGGGAGTTGTTGGTGTATGACAACCATCAATTTGACGTTTTAGGCAAAGACTTGAAGTAAAAAGATGAAGCAAAGACCAATATATGAAGATTGAAGTTAGTTCATAATCAGAGAATGAAGGCTTGTATATACTTGTACATTAAACATGCTTATACTTTTGTAATGGTCATGCGTTTGTACAGAATACCTATATATACAAGTAGAAAGTCGGGGCATGTATGAGAGATTAGGAGATATGATGAATGACTAGTTGTAAGAGTCATAATATACTTTAGAAGTGAAGAAGATATCTGTCATCAACTAGATGTAAAGTTTTTCTAAATAGAAGAAAAATTGCACCCGATATTTTGCTCAGTGCTCCTTTTGTGTTTAATCTTTTGTAGAATGCTTTTGTACAAGCACAAGTCTATAGTAGAGGGACCTTTGTACAAATTTTCAGATCCTAGTTGTGATCAGATTGAGAGAATTGAGAGTAGGAACATTTACATGTGTAAATGTGAAGAAGAGAAGACTGCAATACGCACAAATTCGATGATAATGTTTTGGTCAGTTCTCTTTCTACAGTGTAAAGGTTTGAGCAAGCAAGGACTCATTCTTTAAGTTGGAAGGTAAGCTACGTATCGCTAAAAGCATTTGAATAAACGGGTTGTATTTTGATAGAACTATGCATTAGACGTTACAGGTGTCAAAATTGACTATACAGAAGTACAGTTTTAGACATAGGTGACTTGTTTGGAGTAAATCTCAAGATTTACTAAACCTTTTGAGAAGATTTAACTCAGAGAAGGTGCATAAATAATAGGCGACACTTCCTACAAAGTTTCATTGAAAACTTTACATGATTGATTAGTCTATGAGTGGATAAAGTGAAGTAGACTTTCTATGTGTTGAGTTTGTTCATAGTTAGTTCAAAATTTTGATAATTTGGTATTGATCTTCCAAATTGGTTGAAGTTTTCAGTTATTCTTGATATAGAGGTGCTCTAACATCAAGCATAGCTTGTTCATTTGGAGATTAACACTCTCCATCAACCCAATGAATTTGCTCTACAGTAGGTGCAACAAGAACTGCAACATGAACAGGAATCTATAGAATATCACCATCTTCGATGCCTTCTGTATCAGCTTCAGTAAGTGAAGTTGCAGGTGTAATAGGACGTTTTTCAACACCTTACACAATATTCCACAATCCTTTTGTGAACAATACATGATGCATCATATAAGCCCACAATAGCTAATTTGTACCGTCCAATTTATCCTCAAGAGCCAACATACGAAATACATTGTTGCTTTCAGCCACGGCCATTGACTAAAATACCCTGATGCAAAAAAATGGTTGTATCTAAAAAAGTTGAGTAGAACTACTTTGATGAGTTCTGCTAAACCTGTAATGGACTTTGAGATGCTTATATTGGTGAACGGAAACCTGTATATATCTTTGGCACAAAAATACAATATAGCTTGCACAAAGCGCTACAATAGTGTGTTTGGAGGCCGAAACGAGCTCAAATCGCGATTTCGGCATGACAAAATGAAGCTTTTTTTATCTCATAATCATTCTGAGTATGCTCACCAAATTTGGTGCAATTCTGAGACTGTGACCAGAGAGGTGTCAACGATGTCCTAGATGAAGCGGCGACCTGCTCTGATACCAATTGTTAGAATTAGACATCTACAAAAGCACGCAAACAACACACAAAAGAAGAAGAAGGTTGGAGCACAACACACAATACTGAATGTATTACCACTAGAATGTTCAAAGATAAGTAACCCATTAGGGCAATAGGTGTGTATATACAAGCTAAGGGGAAAAAACCTCCTAAAAAGGAAAAGAAGTGCCCGACAATCGTAGTGTCTTCACACACATCACTACTTGAATATATCAACATACAATTAATTTCCTTTTAAAATTTTTATTTTTCTAATTTAAATTATGTTATTCCTAAACAACATAAAGAATCATTTCCGAAACTAGTATCAAATAAAACAATAAAACATGAAAACATACAAGTCCTTTCTCTCTCTCTCTCTCACACACACACATACACACCTTTACAAGTGCATCTCTCTCACACTCTATCTCTCTCTCTCTCACACCTCCACAAGCGCATCTCTCTTTCTCTCTCTCTCTCTCCCTCACGCTCTCTCTCTCTCTCACACACACACACACACGCACACCTCTATAGGCGCATCTCTCTCTCTGTGTCTCTCAGATCAAATAAGTGTCAAGCACATCGACTCTGCTAGTCATTTATGCTCTAAACCATTAGATTTTTCTTTTTCGCATCATAAAAATTAGAGAATTACTCTCTGCAATGCAAATGATGCAAGTATGAAAATGCCTTATATGTTGAATCTCAAATTGATTATATATGAAGAGATCATAGGAGCTCATTTCATTTCAACAAAACAAGAACTTGTAGCAAAGTAAAGGTTGAGGACCGTTCTACAACATGAAGCTAAAGCGATGATAGATCTTAGCAACCATGTTCTTCTTAAAAAGAAATCACAATAGGGAATCAAAATGGTTGTAGTCCAAAAGCTCCATCGCCGTTTCAATCAGAAACAAGTAAACTTTGATGTGGTAATGACTACTCCATTTGTGGCATCACACATACAGATACTTGTATCTCTGGATTTCTATCTCTCTCTTTGTCTCTCTCTCTCTCCTCACTCTCTTTCTCTCATCTCCCTCTATTTTTCTCTCTTCCCCCTACCTCTTCTCTCTCTTTCTATCCTCTCGTTCTCTCTCTCTCTCTCTCTCTCTCTCCCTCTTTATCACACACACACACTCTCTCTCTCTGTCTTTTTCTATCTTTCTCCTCTGATTCTATGCAAATACTAGCTGACACTTATCAAGAACATGGAGGTGCTAACAAACGACCATGCAAGTGGAATGATGTTTTGATGGTCGAATAGCACATGCGCACCTGCACTCTAACATCTCATCATAATCTCTTCACAATAAATCAACACACAAGGACATTATTAAAGCAACTTCATTGTCCATCCCGGATGCTTAGTAGAAGAGCATAAGAACAAATCTAGACACATTGCAAGAAAATATAACAAATCTTTGTTCAATTCAAGAAGGGCACCACGAATCCAGTGAGCATGGTTTACCGGATGTGCCTTGTACTCCTACGCAGATGGCCAAGGTTCAAGTCCCACTTGGGGCTGGATGCCTCAAAGTTCCCCAAGATGGGTGCCTCTACCTTACGAGGTCAGGTGTGTGTGTCTTTCCAAATTCATTATACTCTCAAAAAAAAAAAAGAAGAAGGGCATCACGTGGCATTTCACTAGAGATGATAAGATTAGGCAGAAACCAATGCCACTAAGATCATCGACATCATGTAAATTTACTAGAATGATGAGGCACATAGCAAGTACAATAAGAAAAAGACCTACATGGACCTCATCATATCTTTGGGGATGATTGAAATTGATAAGGAGCAAGATCACCCCTATGTAGAGCAAGATAGACCCTATGAAAGAGACAACCAAATTGCATATTTCAAACCAGTCTTGGACTCCTTGCATGAAAAATTGTGCCTTTGTGTTGCGATTAGCTTGACCATGCTAAGATATTCTAAATGCAAGGCACAACTCAAACTATGATGACATTTTTAACTAATAAAACAAACTATTCTATGTTGATGTCTCGCTCCCATGTTTTCTCTATTACAATGAAAAGGCAATACTCCTACTCTACAATGAATCACAAAATAAACTAACTATGGAGGAAGGAACAAAAGATATAAAAACGTGATGAATAAATTCAAATGGAAAGAACTTACATAGAATGCTCTATGAGTTAGAGACTCCATGAGGAGAGTGAGGGCACTCTTGCCAAGAGCTTGAGTGAATGAGCTGAGGAGTGAAGGGAGGCCTTGCTTATATGGAGCTTGGGATAATTCCGTTGCATGTGAGATAAATGAATTTGCATGAGATTGATTTGGAGTTTGGACAAAAGGATGGAGCACGGAACTCTCAACACCCCCTCCCTCCCCCCCCCCCCCCCCCCCCCATATGTAATGACTATTTTGTTTGTAATGTGTGAAACTAGTAACATGTGGGATCACTTATTTCAATGGGTTTTAGGATCTAAGGACATATGGGATTGTTAGACATAACTTGTACATATGGGATCCAAGTTTGGGACATGTGATATCCCTTGGTTTTAGTTCCATGCACATATGGGATCCATGGTGTGGGGGACACGTGGCATCCCTGGGATCTTGGGACATATGGGATTCCAAGATATATACTTGGACATTTGGGATCCAAGAGGTTTTGGGGATATAGGGACATATGGGTTTCCCAAACATGGAGAAGGGTTTACAACATGGATAGGTGGTTCATTTGATCCATTGCTTCCTTTGACCTTGGTTTGATGAAGCCTTCCTTCGTGGATGCCTTTGGTTGTTGTAAAAGCCTTGGTCGTCTTCTTTCCATGTCTTCATCTTTGTCTTGAACATGTGTTGTGTACCATACGATTGAGAGAGTAGATATGGAGCTTTCATCCTTTTTTTTTAGTGTCATACAAATAATAGAGAAGGTGTGTGGATTGGGAAGTTTTTACCACTTGTATACATGGCAATGTCTAGTCCCTTTACATGTGGCCATCAATGTGTGATCCATAAGGTTTGTACTTTACATGTGGCCATCAATGTGTGATCCATAAGGTTTGTATTAAGCCATGTTATACACAAATGACATAAACTTGTGCAATATCTTTGAAAAAAAAAGATTTACAATAGATTCTTGTGAAGGATTGTATAATGGTAAAACCATACAAGAAAAGGTCAAGGTACATGTACCCCTTATTGCGTTCATTGCATCATGTATTACATGAATTAGACATTTCTAAAATGATGTTAGACTCAAGAAATGATAGGCAGGAGATGGTTTTGGGGTCTTGCAAAAACCACATCTAAGGGAGATTATAGGTTTTGTGTTACTTTCATTGATGACCATAAACAAAAAGTATGGGTATTCTTCATGAAGGAATAGACTCAGGTGTTTACTCACTTTTAGAATTTCAAGGGTGTGGTCGAAAACATACAATGAAGTATATCCAGACATTAAGATCTGATAGAGGAGGTGAATACATATCAAATGAATTTAGTAATTTTCTAAAAGTAATGGAATTCGAAGTTATTTTTCATGTAGGTACACACCGGCACAATAGAATGGTATTATTGAATACAAATAAATGATGCTAAGAAGTGACAAGTGTGTCCCAACTATTAGCAAACTTCAATTTGGCATATTTCGTCAGCTTCAACTAAACATATCTATGCAAATATGGCTCCTCAATCCAAATCCTTGTGCATAGAGTTAGCATAGAGTGTTACGTTGATGCTCCAATCAATTTTTCATATAAAAGAACCATGCACATCACATGAAGTGAATGGCAACTTCATACTCTTGATGAACTTGTAGGGAGGCAGTAAGTAGGCGTACATATCACTTCAAAACTCGTGAATTTGATTCCAAAGACTTGTACAACTATTTTACTACTAGAGGGACTCTCTTAGCTTTAATGTTATATTCCCTAAATGATAAATTGGCAATAGATTGATGTAGACTGTCCCATAGTTGCAACCTTGAGAGACTTCATGAAGATAGTAACCAAAATTTCAACCTAGTGTACATTCATACCTTTCATCCCATCTTAATTATTTCAGAAACTCATGATCAAATGCTTACAAAAGACATTACCAAAAAAGGATACACAAAAGTGTGAGATAAATGCATTCATGTAAATATTCTCACTTTGGAATCCAAAAGCATAAATGCTATAAAATAATATTAGAATTCTTCCACTGTAATGCCAAGCAATAAGACTCCCTTATGCTCCAACAAATAGATAGATAGAAAGCTAGATAAGCACATGCCTCACAAGAGAGGCACACTTTTTTTTTTTAATGATTTTGATGCATATTATTTAGGGCTAGGATATTACAACAAGTATTAAGATACATGAGAGAGTAATCATGCACATTTTCGACAGCCTACAATTTAAACCTTTTCTTTTGTTCATTCGAGAACATTCAAAAAGGGTTAGATTATACTACATAGTACTAGCAAAGAGGGTAGATGATAAAGAGAGTATACATGATAGAGGCAATCAACATGCACATGATAGAATCAGTTTTATATCTCTTCTATCACCACACCATACAATCTCATCCCCTAACCTTGTTCGATATATTTGTAACATTTTTTTTTGAAAAGAAAGTTTGCTTGAAGCCTCCTCTTTCGGATAGCTTGAATTAATGGAAAGAACACGTGTACAAATGACAGTCGAAAAAGTACCCATGAGATCCCCTGTATTTCACAAAATAGGAGTCAGATAAATAAGCTTCCCAAAAAATTATACAAGCTGACTTAAGGCTCATTACACGTCCACCACACTTGAGAGGGATTGAACTCCCACTCCCCCTCAAGAGATGAAAGTTCCAACTAACCAATATGTGCACATACATATATTTGCAATGTTTTTTTTTTGTAAAGAATGAAAGTTCAACAAACACCTACTCCCCCAAGCTTTAATTAAAAAAAAAAAACTGTACAAATGAATGAACATAATACCCGCGAGACCCCCTATATCCCACAAAAGAGAGGGTAGACAAGATTACAACATTGTTTTCTAATATGATTCAATCATCTAATCGTAACTAAAGGGACTAGGAGGAAGGTGCCTCTCTTCTCAACTTTGGAGTGCACCTGTGTAGTTTGAAGTTCAGAAATTCTCAACTTTGGAGTGCACCTGTGTAGTTTGAATTTCAGAAATGTAACGAAAGGTACTAGGAGGGAGGAAGGTGCCTCTCGAGTCTCGACTCTCCGCTCAACTTTTGAGTGCACGTGTGTGGTGTATTTCAGCTCTATCGAAGTTCAGAAATGTGGCTGGCATTGGTGCTTGCGAGTGCGTCCTTCCTATGTGGGCCTCAATCACCTCTGTAGTTTGCCACTTCGATTGTGTACTAAGCGCAGCATTACACTTCCTACCTGGAGATTCCAGATACTCATTAGCTTCAACCAGCGTCCATTTCCATACCCGTCGTTCGTAGCCTGGATCATCCAATGTCTGGTGCAGAAGCTATATCATCCTCGACTATTTCCATATCAAGGGTCAGCTCCCTGTGCCAGAAAGGCCGTCCAAAGCAGGGAGCTTCAATTTTCTCGAAGACTACTTACACAGTGCAAGCGCAAAATTTGAAACTCTTGAATGGATCGAGCTCAAATTCTTTTCCGGGATCAAGAAGGAAATGTTGCATTGCAGCTACATCCGCTCCGGATGCTGTTTCAAAACGTTCTGGAGGTAGCCGCGGACGGTTCTATTTCAACATTACAGGATTCCCCTTTCCTCTTGGGCCGTTCTTGGAGAGGCGCACTATTCGTAAAGAGGTATCTTAGAGTTTCCTCTCTTATGAACTCCACTTTATCCGGTTTTGGTACATTGATTCAAGTATGCAGTACACAGGTATTTTTTCTTCAGTTCAATCCCATCTCAACCTTCCATTTCAGGCGTTCAAGAATTTGACATGAAGGCATTCTAAAATGGTAGTCACTTGTTTATGAACGTGTTGTATTGGACATCACCAATTGCATTTATATTTGAATGAAGATAACATGTTGGTAAGACTCATTTATCGCGCAGTTAAGATTTCTACACTCCGTCCTTTGCGTGCCTGCAAAGTACAAATATTGCTTCCTGTGCCCGCTTCCACTGACTGGATATACCGCGCGATTTTCTACATATCATACGGTCAATCTTTCATATACGCTTGGATATCGCTTAATTCTCGCTTCCGAGACTACATTTTAAATGGAAATACGCCAGGTTTTGGCCATGATAAGCATGGAACTCATATTGATACAACCTGAATATTAGAGAGGATTTTGCTTTCAGATCACGGCATTCAATTGTATTCCTGTTATATTAAGAATTTACTATATCCTAGCCGTTCTAATACTTATTAATTTTGAAACTTCCCACAGGTGGACAAGGGAAGAATATGGATTTTCGAGCAAGAACAAGCACTTGGATTCAGTAGTGTAACCACGAACATCCGCATGACAGTAATTAAATTGAAGTCTGGTGGGTTATGGGTTCATGCTCCTGTTGCGCCAACGAAAGAATGTATTCAGGTATGGCTTATGCCTTTAATGAGATGAACAGTATGTCAGATTGTGTTTGCAGTCTTTGCGATTGATGGGGTTGAGCTCATTTTTTCCTTCTGAACATTGTTTAGAGAGTCAGCAGATGAATGACGTATTATGTACCTATTGAACTCTATGGATGTATATTATATTTTGTTCTCTCCCTCTCTCTTCTCCCCCCCCTCTCATTCTCTCTCTCTCTCTCTCTCTCTCTCTTTCAATAAATGGTGTAACTCTTCAGTACTAGGCTGCATAGTTTGTTCTTTTGTGTCGAAACGTGATAGAATTTCAGTATGTAAGTCATCTGATGAATTTGCAGTTGTCGGAGACTTCTCTGAGTAGGTTGTTTTAGGGGGTGGAATCTGTGTTTTTTTGCGATGCCAATCGAGTAATTTTGCTTTTTCATGTTTTGGAGGGTGCCAGCTTTTAAAAGAACTGGAGGCTCCAGTAGAGTACATTATCCTGCCTACATTTGCTTACGAGCACAAAATATTTGTGGGTCCTTTCTCGAGGAAGTTTCCAAAGGCTCAAGTTTGGGTAGCACCAAGACAATGGAGCTGGCCACTTAATTTGCCACTTGAGTTTTTTGGCATCTTTTCCTCTAAAGTGTTGAGAGACATGGACAAGTCAAGCCCGTGGGCAAATGAAATAGAGCAGAAGGTTTTGAGTTCACCAGAAGTCGGTAAGAATTTTGTACAGGGCTAACATCATATCTTCTAGTGCATGTTGAAGAGGCTTTGATCTGTTTGATCAACATCTGATACTATGATTTCTGTCTTTGAGAATGCATTTGACAGGTATTGGGCCATATGTGGAGGTTGCATTCTACCACAAGATGTCTCGAACATTGCTTGTTACTGATGCTGTCATTTATGTTCCTAAGAAGCCACCTGAGGTCGTTAGTAAGGAGGCACTTTTGGAGGCAGCTAAAAATGGACTTGCAGTCAAATTACTGAGTAAAGGGAAGGAAGTACCTAATGATCCCATTATTGACAACGAAAGCACTAGACAGACTGGTAAAGCTTTTCCTATGCACTCTTTGACCAGGTAACTATTCATAGTGAGCTAAATATCATTTGATGATGCTTTGCAGGATGGGAGCGAATGGTGTTGCAGATTTTGTTTCTTGGTCCATCTGACTTACTAGAGCCCAGAAAGTCATTCACTCAAATGTCTCAAAAGCTTATTGTGTCACCTATTATCAAAACTCTGGTCTTCAGCAAGGTCCCAGAAAAGGTGATAACTGAACTCAAAATGCTTTACACCCACTTCTTGAAAGTGGAAACTAGGCTTACTAGAAAATATGTAAAAGGGGTGTGTTTCTTATTGTCACGATGGCAAAGGGTAACTGCATAATGCTCTATAAGTTTAGGAGGGCACCCTTTGTCTTGATGCATTCCTTCTTGATGTCTCTAGTATTTTTAGTTTTGCTGCTTGACATTTTCATTTCCAGTTTTTTCTCAAAATCGTTCATTGTTGATTTTTTATGACACATAACCAATGTTTGTTAGGAGCATTTATCATATATATTTATTGTTGTTTTTCTGTTTTTGTGATAAGTTCATTTTCTTGATGAAATACATTGTATCTTTTGTTGTCTGCTACTTCATACCTACTCCCTACCCAGACTTCATTGCAGCATGCACATGCATCTGCATGAAGTGTGCATGTATGCATACTATCTCTCTTTGTGTGACATGCACGTGCGCGCTCACACACACACACACACACACACACACACACACAGACACACACACACATGCACACACACATACACACATGCACATATGCACATGATAGTTGTAGAGGCCCATTGTTTTCATCTTTTGGATTAGTTTCAAGATTGGTCCAGGTATGTTGATTTAAAGATTAAGTCCTAATCTCTTTCTAATTATGTACATGCTAAACTATAGAGGATGTAACAAAAGATAAAGAAATATAGTGAATGAACTCATAATGCAAGTGACTTTTGTATAATGCTCTATCAGCATGGTCACGAGTGAATGAGTGGATGGAAGAGAGATTGCTTTTATATGGAGAAGAGGGCAAAATATAATCAGTATGGGATTGTGTGAGGACTTATGAGAGAGCAAGAAGTGTTAGGAAAACGTGGATGATTAATTCCCTCCCCCTCTTCGACCTATTGAAAGTGACTTTATGGGAGAGCGGAGGGAAGTGTTAGGAAAAAGTGGATGATTAATTCCCTCCCCCTCTTCGACCTATTGCAAGTGGCTTTATGGGAGAGCGGAGGAAACTCTTGGAAGGTATATTGCATAAGTGAATGAGTGGATGGAAGAGAGACCCTCCTTGTATGGAGAGGAGAACAAAATATCATGAATATGGGATTATGTGAGGACTTATGGGAGAGAAAGAAGTCTTAGGAAAGGGGAGCAACATGGATTATTAATTCCCTCCCCCTCTTTGCTTCCTTGCAAGTGACGAACCTTTCTCTCTTGCAAACAGAAAATGTTTGAGATATTTTTTGAGGTTCGAGTAACCCAAATCACCAAGGAGTTATTTCACTTTTAGGATTCGGCATCATCTTTGGGTTATCACTTGTAAGATCCATCAACCTATTTTAGACATGGAGATCCATGCACCTATTGCATACATGGACATGGTGACAATTTACTTTTTTTATACATAGCTTTTGATTTCACTGGTATGACTTGCATTTTTGGTTTACATCATGGGATAGTAGGTGCTCTAAAAGTGATTATTTGGTGATGTACAAAGGATCAATGTCCTCCATGGGGTAGCATTTGTGTGTGTGCCATGTTGCTAGTTGTTGTCATCATTCGTGGTTCTCGTCATTGAGCTTGAACTTTAGAATCTTCTTGGAAACTTCATCCTTTTTTCATGAGAAAGAACTTGCATTTTTGTCTCATTGGGACTACTTGTATGTCTTTTTCTTTGAGGAGGTTGTGGCTTTAGTAAAAATATGAGAGTGACTTTTTTTGTGTGCATGATGACCTTGGGAAGGTCCCACAATGTATATGCATGGTGGTATGATGTGTCTAATCCCATATATTGTCCATTTATATGTGTGCTTGACAACAACCATTCAGGTAAACCTTTGCACATTCATAAACATCAGTCATAGCCTCTATATATATGCTTTTCGAATAGGCTCATTTTTCTTGTGATGAGCTCACAGATAGTCCCGAATTTAGTTCTAACTATTAAAATTTTAGTGCATGTTGAGTTGGCTAAATGGAAAAAGTACCATAAGGCACAAGTGTGGAACTGAAAATTGTGATGACAGATTCCTCATAAACCTAATGCAATAGGAAGATGGAGCAGGTATCACTGTAGGTACCATAACTGGTTCAAACACAAAGGATTCTCTACATCTTATGAGCTGGTTTATGGCCAAACACTGCTCTTCCTTCCCTGCTTTCCTTGTTACAATTTCTTCAGCTTTTTCTTCTCCTCTTTCTTTTTGTTCTTGCCACTCGTCTTGCTCTTAGTTGCAGGGCTCTTTCAGCTCTGTTTGTACATGGCTGATTCCATGTCAGTTTAAGGAATAGTGCTAAGGACAGATCTATAGATGGCAGGCCATCTGGAGAATGGCTGCCTTCTGCTTGTACATTTTGCTAATGGATTATGAAGCCATGCTAATGAAGAGCTTGCCTTTTATGCCACTACGTCAGATATAGTTATCGTATAGGAGCTGAAAAACATTTGGGATGCCTTCTTGTGGTAGAGATCTTGTTCGTATACATATGGATGTAGGCCAGAACATGAAGGAACATTTGATGTTCAGGAACTTGTATTAGCAACCATCAATGTGCTAAATTCATTTAGTCATGTTTATGCTTACCATGCATGGTGATGTTGAATCAGTGACATTTTAGAAACTTTGGGAGCTTTTTTACAAGAAGAAAAAACTTGTCTAAAAGCGTGCACAAAGGTCAAGTCAAGACATTCCCATGTTTATAAAACTACTTGATATCTCACTTTATTGACATGAAACCCTTGTACATCCATTTAGAAAATGCCTTAAAATGTCCTCAAGCTTTAGGAGATTGTAAGGTGAAGCCATGCCCCATCCTCCAGGTGGCCATCCACAATTTATCTTTTGGAGGTAGCATTTAGTGTCATAGGTCCCATCTTTGTGATGATCATGAGCTCATGGAGTGAGGTGGAAACTCCTGTTATTAAACATTTGCTTACAACGTGGGCTGTTCTGTTGGCCTGGACTTAGACTTAAAAAAGAGGGTCACTGGCGTAAGGCACCCATCTCTCTCGCTCTCTCTCTCTCTCTGTGTCTGTCTGTCTGTCTGTCTCTCTCTCTCTCTCTGTCTCTGTCTCTCTGTCTCTGTCTCTGTCTCTGTCTCTGTCTCTGTCTCTGTCTCTGTCTGTCTCTGTCTGTCTGTCTGTCTGTCTGTCTCTCTCTCTCTCTCTCTCTCTCTCTCTCTCTCTCTCTCTCTCTCGTGTGTCACACACAAAATAGGAATATTCATTTTTTGTACTTTTTGTAAGATGTACATTTCGAATGGTACGAGTAGATGCATACGCATCTAAGCAATGATCTATAGCTTTTTCTCTTGAAGGATCATTGCAGGCTCAATGTGGCTATGTTCTTCACGATCACTCTCCTGCATTCAGACGGCGGTCCCCATTATCAGTGTGTAGTAAAAGCTAAATTAGAAACAATGATAGGAAAAGCTGGAATTTCTCACATCATTAATCAGAGGAAAAGTTTAGTTGCTTCAGCCATCCATGCATGTGTTTGTGTTTTGTTTGTCACCTTCCACTTAACGTAAGCAAATGGAACTTATTGGTGTTTCATCATATAGACCAAGAGATGTTTGTGGATTTCTGGTCGCTTGGGGTTGTCTACTGGGTTCCAGATAAAATTCAAATAGAAAACTACGTCTATGCCAGAACAACAAACTTTATTTGTGTTCGTTTGGTTGGTTGTTTAGATTGCTTTCATGGATTCCTGTTATGCAAACAGGACTACAAGTGGCACAAAATGCAATATTTTAATATTGGGGATGCATCACTTTTTAATTTTTCAGGTGGTGGATCTCATAGGCATTATATATTTCAATATTCAGATGCTCTTTGTCTCTTTGTGTACCTGTAATTCTCTGTTAATATGTTTGCAATTCAATGCTAGGCTTCTGAATCTGGATGTCTTTCAGAGGTATTCAAAAGCTCCTGGAGGGATCAATTAATGTAAGTTCATATTGTACAGGTCAAGCTGTGGGTCGATGCGATTGTACGGGACTGGAGATTTAAACGAATTATACCTTGCCACTTCGAAGCTCCTATATCTGCTAGCCCATCCGATTTCAGAGCAGCATTTGCATTTCTTAATGACCTTGTAACTGAGGAGGAGAGGCTTCCTTTTGCTTTTGGAGTTTCACTATCCTCCTTATGGGCTAAGGCAGCCAGCTATTTCCCACCAGATGATATGAAAACATTATCGTCCTTGGATGAGCTCTTGGTTTCTGTAGGTGCTGTGAAAAAGACCGTCTCTAGTAAGAGGCGTTGATATATATAGTTCTACTCTCTCTCTCTCTCTGTCTCTCTCTGTGGCTCACTTGGACATACATAGAGGTTCTTCTCTCTTTCTCTCTCTCTCTCTGTCGCTCACTTGGACAAACATAGTGGATAGATGTAATTAAAGAGAACATACTTAGATAATCGATGTTATGCAGTGAATGATATAGATATTGAATGAGGATTTCTTCAAATATTACTCATATTGGTCCCCAAGCTCACAAAGCACTGATAAATTGCATGCTGAAAATCAATATGATTAGTATCAGTGATCTGCATTAAGATTAGCTCCACTGGTCTACAGTTAGCAACTTTGTTGAAAGCTTGGGTAACAGTTTTTTTACTCGGATTTTCTCTATAGGCCCTTAAGGTGTTAAATGGTTTGCACTCGCTCTGGTGTGTAGAATTGTATAAGGGTCGAAATTGAGGGTTGAAGGTATGGTGCAATTACAAATAGTGAGTGGCATGGAGATACTTTGGGCTAAATGCCTCTTTCTTGATTGCATACTGGTGCCACATTGGATTTTATATACGAGGATGGAAAAAAAGAGAGCACAAAACTACATTGGCAAACTTAATCTCTCAGTGCCCTTTTGATAATTTAGGATTCATGGTTTCGATATTTAGGATTCATGGATAACCGTAAGAAAATCTTAAGCATTAAATTGATGGTCCAAATGTTTACTAAGCTTTCCAAGTGCAACAAAAGTCGACTCTATCCAAATTGGGGAGTTGAAGTACCAAAAGTCAAGGTAGATGGAAAGTAAAGCAATAAGGAACATGAAGTCACTTTGAAAGATGATGAGTCATCCTAGGTGTATCCCATGGGTAAATCAACATAAAAAGACCACCCTACGCGTCTTGGATTGCTGGGGGCCAAGAGAGAGCACCCCTATGCTATAGGAGAGACATAGCTACTCATAAATCACTCCCAAGGTTCTATTTCTTCTCCACACACTCTCTAGTGGAGGTTCTTTCTTATATAGTTTATTTTGATGTGATGTTTCACACACTTTTTACACCTAAGTTTTGCAATCTTGTATTAGTTAAAAACTTATTAAGTCTTCTTCTTGTGGTTAAAAGGCATTGCCTATTCTCTATCTGTGAGTCAACTTTGTTCAGTGTGTATGATAGGTAGTCTATATTGCAAAGGTTGTTTGCAATAGATACCTGAGTCCGAATTGAGCTTTCTATAGCTCATTAGAAGATGATTGGAGCCCACTAGGAATATCCCAAGTTTCATGTTAATTTGAAACTTGACTAGGAAGGTTACTTTTAAGCCATTGGATTTGGGATTGATCATATGTATGGATCAACCTAAATCAAGGGCTAGAAACAAAAGTAGCTTTCTTAACTTCTTGATTTAGAAACAAAAGTAGCTTGCTTAACTTGGGGAAGAATCTATTTGATGTGGGCCATTGGATGTAGACTTGATCCTAAGTGTGGATTAAGCAAGATCAAAGGTGACAAACAAATGATTGTTGATCCTACCTTTCTCCCATTGGATTTACCCCATAGATCAATGGTGGATATTATTTTGGGCATGGATCAAGCTACCATGACCCTAGAACATGGGTAGGTCGACTTAGGCTTGGAGGATCTTATAAGGATGGTCCCCTCACCATGTAGGATTATCGTTTGTAGTGTTTGAAACCATTAGGGTATCCATCTTAGTACCCATTGTGTTGTCCTAAAGCCCTTTACCTAGATTCTTTCTAGATCGCCATCTAAGCTCTATATAGGGAGTGCATGGGTGGATAGAACCATCTATATCTTGTGTAGTGTTTGAGTTCCATTGTGTTAGAGTAATGCACTTGAGTTGAGTTCATCTTCTACTCATCTTGAGTCCACTTTCCATTACAACCGTATCTTTCGTGTTATTCCTGTGAGTAATAATATCTCTCTTTCTCTCTAACCTTGATCCTATATATATGTGTGTCGTGGTAACCTCTACATGGTATTGGAGTTGCAACACTAGCCCACCACCCATTCACCATTCATTTCCTTTTTCTTACAAAAGCAAGGAGAAACAAGCTATAATCATGACTTCAAGGCTAGAAAGGAGCAAAAACAAGAGGTTATAAAGATAACTTGACATTGACTACACAACATTTTCGAGAGTAAGAAATTAATAAAGTATGGCTATAATTGACAATAATAATTAAATTGAGAAGCTAGATGAGGTAACTTGGAAGTTTAGAATTAGTAATTATCTAATGGGAAAAGATTTGTGAGGTTTCATTAATGGTATTGATCAAAGGTCACTTATTGATGAAGAAAATCCTAGTGATGCTTGGAGAGAGTAGTCAAAGAGTGGGAAGAAAGGAATAAATGAATAATCTTCTTACTGTCACAACACATGTGAAATGCCATTATAGGTTATATAAAAAGTGTTGACAAGGTTAAAGAGATATGGTAGTATGTTGGAGATTGCACTGTAATAGCACCAAAGCATTAAAGCTTCAACTGAAAATTGATCTGAATAACCTTAATAAGAGTCCCGATCAATCAATCAATCAATCAACTACTATATTCTCAAAGTGAAGGAGATTTTATATTCTTTAGAGTCCATTGATTGCACCATAAGAAATGATGATCTAGTTGCCCATAGCTTATATGGGTGAAAAGAAGATGAGAGGTGGAAGTCCTTCACCACCTTTATGTATGCAAGAGATAATATGATTGTTTTTCGCCAACTAATCTCATTAATGGTGACAAAGGAGCTCAATCTTGGTAGACGTAAAGCCAAAGATGAGAAAAATCAACTTCTTCATGCAAGTAGAGGCAAAGTCACATGCAGAAGAGGTTCAAAATGTTGATATTTTTCGGTAGTGATGTGTGTGAACACACCTAGGATTGCCTGGGCACTTTTTCCCCTCTTTAGGAGGTTCTTTTCCCTGGCTTGTATATATGCCTATAACCCTAACGGGTTACTTATCTTTGTACATTCACTTGGTAATACATTCAGTACTGTGTGTTCTCCAAGCTTCTTCTTCTTCTTCTTCTTCCTTATGCTGTTTGCATGCTTTTGTAGGCCTCAAACTCCAACAATTGGCATCAGAGGAGGTCACCACCTCTTTGGTCACACTCTCAAAATTGCACGAAATTTGGTGAGCATACTCAAGGTGATTAGGAGTTCAAAAGAGCCTCGGTTTGTGGTGTCAAAATTTGGATATGAGCTCGCTTCAGTCTCAGAGCACACGATCAGAGCAAGTATGCAAGAAATTTCGTCTTTTTATGCCAAACATATATACACGTTTTAGTTCGTCCCTTGAAGTTTGCTATAGGTTTAGTAGAGCTTGACAGGGTAGTTCTATTCAACTTCTTGAGATACAATCATTTTTATGCATTTGGGTGTTTTAATTTGTAGCCATGGCTTGAAGCAATGATGTATTCCGTACATTGGCTGCTGAGGACAAGTTGGATGGTACCAATTACCCATTATGGGCATATATGATGCATCATGTATTGGTCGCAAAAGGACTATCGAATATTGTGAAGGGTATTGAAAAACGAGCTATTACACCTAAAAATATAATCATTGAAGGTGATGCAGATGGCGTTGAAGATGACAATCTTCAAATTCCTGTTGCATTTGAAGTCTTGCCATATAGTTCACTTGTGAAGACCGTTCTTAATGGTATTCTAGATTCATATCAGAGTTTTGCTTCTACTCTTTGGTTGATGATGAAAGGCAATTCGAATGCCTTAACATTTGAGGAGTTAGTCTCTGTTTTGTTGCATAAAGTCCAATCCAGGCAGAACAAGTCCATTATGTATGTTGGAGATCAAGCTTTCTTAGCTAGTCAGAAGGGCAAAGGTAAATGGAGCTCATATACTAATACACAAAAATCTGCTAATGCTATACAATTAAAGAAGGAAGACAAAGATGAGAAGAAAATAGAGAAGCGAAAATAATTTTGCAAATACTGTTAAGGTAATGATCATTTCATAAAGAGTTGCCCAAATCTGATTGCAAAAGAGGCAAAGAAAAAAAAGGCTAGAGTGATTGTTGTAGAAGCCTCTACATCTAAAATAGAGTGTGCAAATCTTGTGTAGAATGAAGAGTGGGTGTTTACTACTGTTTGTAGCTATGACCCATCTTCTCATGAATAGTGTATTTCTAGAGTAGACTCAGATGTTTGGTACTTTGAAAGTGGGGCAACCAAATATATTACTTCGCAATGCAGTTCCTTTAGTTCACTTGAGCCTTCTCCTATAGGGAATATTGTCACATGTGCCAACAACTCCTCTTATCCTATCATGGGAGTTGATAAGATCATTCTCACTCCTATTGATGGTAGTTATTTCACATTGTTAGATGCTTTATTTGTGCCAAGGATCAAGAAAAAATTGTAGTCAGTTTTAAAATTAGCCAAGATCGGCTTGGTTGTCAAATTTGTTGATGATAGATGTATAGTTCTTGATCTGTCAAATAATGATGTTATTATTGCTTTTCACATTTTTATGTTGTGGGCTGTATAAGGTCAGAGACATGCAAAATCTATCAATGATTAAGCATGTGTAGTTCAAGATTCTCAGGCTGTCTTAAATGCAAAGCTTTGACATGCACGCTTTGGTCATCTGAATTTCGCTAGTTTTCTATGCTTGCATAAATATGAAATGGTGTCCTCTCTGCCCAAACTTGAGGCACCTAGTAAACATGTCTATGAAGGTTGTATTTTGGGCAAAATGTAGCGATCCTCCTTCCCAAAAGATGGTCCAGTTCAAACTACTCAGAAATTGTAGCTTGTTCACAGTGATGTTTGTGGTCCTATGTAGACACCTTCTTTTGTGAAATACCTTTACTTTGTGACTTCTATTGATAATTTTTCTAGGAATGCATGGGTGTATCCATTGAAGAAAAGTTCAAAGTCTTTATGTGCTTCTAATTATTTTTGGTTTTGACTGAAAATTTATCATGGGCACCCTCCGTTTTGATTGAGAGGGGAAATATATGTCTTATGATTTTAATGCATTTTTGGATGAGCATGGGATAAAACATCCATGTACAATGTCATATAGAGCTCAACAAAAGGGTGTTGCTGAAAGAAAGAATAGATTTCTCATGGAGACGACGAGGTGTATGGTCAAAAGTGAGGCTTTACCACATAGTTTTTGGCTTGAGGCTGTTATGGGTGCAACATATGTACTTAACAAATATCCCACCAAAGCATTGCAGTCTATCACTCCATATGAGGCTTGGCATTGTCACAAGACATATGTTTCTCATCTTTGTGTCTTTGGTTGTTTGGCATATGCATTAATACCTAAACAACAATGTAGAAAATTGGATGATGAAGTAGTGAAACATATTTTTGTTGGGTACAATTCTGAAAGTAAAGGCTATCATCTATATCATCCACAAGCTAAATGCATTTTCCTTAGACGTGATTTTGTTTTTGTAGAAGATGCAATTCAACCATTACTTTCATGTACTAAGGAGACATTAATTAGCTCCAAAGATATATATGACACTTTGCATCCTCTTTTTACAGGTGGATAGTCAAGTGCTAGTCCAAATGAGGTAATTTCTCAGCCTTCACAGGTTCCACATGATGATGTAGATCATTCCATTTCTGATGCAGAGTTACATGATGGAATTGTGAATGAGGAGGCAGATATAGAGGAGGCAAAAACTATGCTTAATCAATCGGTGCAAATATTAGGAGACAGAAAATTAGATGCACCTCTGTCATATCATACTCATTCAAGCTCTCATAGTGCTTCTTTTGCATCAGATTGCTATGCAATGTTTACCTCTAGTCTTTGTGATGAGAACAAGCTTGTTTCTTTTGATGAAGCAAAATATTCAAAAAATTAGATGGCTGATATGCAATCAGAATATGATGCTATTATGAAGAATGGTACCCGGTCTTTATGTGATTTCCCTCCAGGCAAAAAGACCATTGGCACTAAATGGGTATACAAGCTAAAGCATAAGCCTAATGAAACAATTGATAGGTATAAGGCTAGGCTTGTTGCAAAAGGTTATGCTCAAGAAAGAGGCATTGATTTTGATGAGACCTTTCCACCCACATGTCAAATGACTACCATTCGTAGCATCTGTCAACTTGCAACCCATGATGGTTGGAATATACATCAATTGGTCATTAAAACTACATTTATGAATGCTGACTTACATAAAGAAATGTATGTTTTTCAATCCTGTGGTTTTGTGCAGAAAGGGCATGAAAACAAAGTGTGCAAGTTGAAAAAGAGAATTATATGGTTTGAAGCAAGCACCACATGCTTGGTATGAAAAGATACATGCCTACTTGATTGTGCATGGTTTTGAGAACAGTCCAACTGCAAAAGATGTGCTTCTGATCGATCATTATTGTCTATATCATTAGGGGAAAAAGTGAACCCTGCATGGGCCTTGTAAGGATCCCTAATTTTTAAAGATTAAAATTAATCTTGTATGGTATTGAGGAAGAAAAAAAACTAGTATTGATTTTCAATATAAAAACACTATTTCTAAGAGACCACATTTGATTTCCTTCTTGTGTTGGATTTGTGGCTATTAAGATCCATTGGATATTCCTCAAGAACCATGAGATTAAAAAATGTGAGTTTGGCAAAAAAAAAGATAAAATAGAGCTCTCAACATGCTTGGCTTCATGGGTATTCAAAGCCATTAGATGTTCTTCATGGATGGATGTGATTTGAACAATGTGTGTCTAGCACAAAAAGACAAAATATAGCAAGAACATCACTTGTAAGATGTGGGAAAAAGGAAGAGAGGGAGTACAATCTCATGGTAATTCAAGACCGTTCGATATCTCTCACAGATGCGTACGATTCAACTTTGAAAGTCTAATAGAAAATGACAAAATAGGGATCACATCACTCATGGGAGATGGGAGAAAGTAAGAGAGACAATGACATAATTGGGACCCGATGTATTACCATCCAATAGATGCTTGAAAATCAGATGTAGGGGATTGACATTCGATTTTGTGTGACTAGGATTTAAATGGAGCCGTTGGATCCTTTATTGATCTAATGGCCTTAAAAGAAAGTCGCCATCTATTTAATGCCATGGCTTAAGAGCCATTTGATTAACATTAAATCCAATGGACTATATTAAAAGATGTTCAATCTTCTATAAGGAGGATTTCACACTTTGGATTGATATCCCCATCCAACGGTGAAAATTTAAAGGTGGATTTCCTTCTTTCTCTCAAGCTCCATCATTGGATCTTATCAATATCCATGGTCCCAAATCAAATTCGACTAGACAACTTCAAACTTTGTGCTCCATGAAACCATTAAGGGAGGAAATACCACAATTCTCAACACATTTTAGTTGTTTTGACTACTCCAAACCAACGGAAACCTAGGACTAGCCTATTTGATTGAGGCTCTAGACTGTGGCCACCACCCTCCTCTCATTGGTCCATCACTAATCACCCCTTAATCTAAAAGGCCCATGCAAGGTTCACTTTTTATTGATGACATGCTTCTCACTAGTCCTAACGAGAAGGATATTGCTGATTTTAAGGATGATTTGCATGCCTCGTTTGAGATGTCAGATTTGTGGCATTTGCATCATTATTTGGGCATTCAATTTATGCAAGTCGATAGTGGAAGAGCTCTATGTCAATAAAATTGTATTGACACATTATTGTAGTGTTTTTCATTGAAGATTGCAAAAACTATTGCCGCTCCTATGGAAACATGTTTAGGGTTGAGTCTTCATGTTGGAGATGCATTTGATGTTGTTCTCTATTAGTAGGTTGTTGGATGCTTGATTTACGTATGCATAATTCGACGTGATATTCAGTTTGCGATCTCAGAGATGAGCATGTTTATGCATTGCCAAGTGTCAAGAATTGGTAAGAGCTTGAGCACATCTTTCGGTACTTGAGTGATTCCAAGGGGGGATCACTACCACTAGATTTACATGTTTTTTTTTGAATTTGATTGGGCTAGTTTCTATGACACTCATGTGTCCACTAGTGGTTTTTTCCTCATGCTTGGAAGCTCATGTATATCTTGATTGAACAAGAAGTAACCTAGTGTGGCCACTTCTAGTTGTGAGGCTGAGTATAGGGCAACTTTCACAATAATTGTTTAGCGTGTGTGGCCTAGACACTTTTTGGCTGATTTGGGTATTGGTCAGTCATCTGTCACCACCATCTTCACTGACAATCAGAGTGCATTGGTAGTTGTGATGAACCCTATGTTCCATGCTCACACAAAGCACATTGAGGTGCATTATCATTATATCAGGGAGAGGTTCTTTGCTCGAGAGATCAGTTTGGCATACATGCCCACACAACATAACATTGTAGATCTTTTCACAAAGGCTTTGCCTCGAGAGAATTTTGAAGATTTCCATAAATCTTTGAGCTTACTTCCTTGTTGGAAACAATGATCATATTGGTCCAAAATCCTTATTTAGGGCCACCATGAGAAACCTTTTTTAGATAATCCTTCACAACAAGAGCTCTTGGCACCTTGGCTAAGGAAAAGGCCTTGCAAAGTAGACACCCAGAATCAAATCCCATAGCATGCAGCAGTGGGAAAAAAGCAAAGCCGTGCAACATAATTTTTAGCAAAAGTTTTTGAGTAGAGCTTTTTGCATAGATTTCTTCGATTTGCATAGAGCTTTTGCGATCGCAAGTAATCACATGCTTTTACTCAATAAAAATTGGCGTTAGTAAGATTTTAGATGTGCTTTTCATAGCATCATAAAACTATATAAGAAGATCTTGGCTCACACTTTATATCATCACTCAAGGGAATCATCTTCTCAAGCTACTCTTGGAGTTATAAGAGGAGATCAAGGAGGTCCTCTCTTAGAGGAGGTGTTCTCACATGCTTGGAGGAGATGTGCTCTAGATCTCAAGACATATGGAGGAGTTCATGTTAGCCACATACTGTGAGTAACAAGACTACATCTATCCTCACTTGTTCATTCACTAGTTTCTGATTTAGATAGTCAAAATTTTGGTTTACTGCAAAATGGTTCTAAATTGTTCATATTCTCCATATTCTCTCTCTCTCTCTCTCTCACATGCACACACACACACACTCTTCATACCTCTTAGGCACACAATTTCTTGTATCTAGTTCCTATTATTTCCTAGATTTAGATATTTTTAGTTTATAACATATTGACACATTGTAATTGACATTAGAATATAAATTAGTATAGATGAGCATCCAAGCTTATCATACACTTTGAAAATCTCGTCTATTCTCTATCTATCTCTTACTCATTTCCTTTCGAGTCTTAAGGTGTGTATGCTAAGGTTCATGTGTTGGAAGATCTTATAAACCTGTGATTAAATTGTTATTGAGACCCACCAAATTCCAACATTTGGTATTATAGCATAGTTAACATACACCATTAATAAGATGAGTGACTATAGAATTGAGAACAAAGACAAGCTTGAGGGCATGTCTAACTATCCAATGTGAAGTTTTATGATGATGAATCTGTTAATATCTAAGGACTTATGGAACATTGCCAATGGCACTTATCCAAGGCCAAGAAAATTTGGAGAAGATGTTGCTTCATCTTCTAGAATACCACCTGTTCCTATTTTTGCTCAATAGGAGGTTAGTGAAGAAGAAGAAACTCTTTCATCATGAGAAGTCCATACTGCTACTAGATTACTTCCTACAGAAGAGTAGTCCAAATGGGATTCAAGGGATGCTATAACACTTTCATATATTGCTATGGGAGTCAAGAGGCATATTATATCCCAAATCAGGTCTTGCACAACCTCTCACAACACTTCATTGGAGCTAGAGAATCTCTATCAGAGTAGAAACCCTGCTAGGAAAGCTCATCTAAGGAGATAGCTAGCCAACACAAGGATGAAAGTTAGTGAATTAGTTCAGACACATATTTTGAAGCTTAAGGATTTATGAGATTAGTTACTCAATGTTGGAGTCAACATTTTAGATGAAGAGACGGTAAACACACTTCAAAGCTCACTTCCATCAATATATTGTGCTTTTATTACTTCTTTATCTCTCTCTACAAGAGATAGAGAACTTTCATTTGAAGAGCTATACCTTCTATTACTTTGAGATGAAGATCAACAAAAAGTATGGAAGAGAATGATGAAGTCATGTTATCATTGTTGAAGGGAAAGAAGAAGAAGGAGACAAAGAAGAAGAAGAAGAAGAAGAAGAAGAAGAAGAAGAGTCAGCAATACAAGAAGGAAAGTAAGCCTTCTAATCCTGAGTTTTCTAGTCCTTCCTCTAATGCTTCCTCTAGACCCAAAGAAAATTCTTCGACTACATGTGATTCAAAGAAAGAAGTATGCCATTACTATAAGAAATCAGGTCATTTCATAGCAGAATGCAAAGTAAGGATTTTTAATGAGAAGAAGAAACCATCAGATAATAGTCCTGAAGATGATCCAAAGCCTATTGAACAAGTTCTTTTGATCATGCAGCATCAAATGCAATCTCAGATAATCCTTGCATTTTTTATTCTGGAGCTACTAAGCATATGACATGTTGTAGAAAGGTATTTTCTTCCCATTCTAACTCTTCAGGTAGAAGAGTGACCATTGCAAATGGTCATGATTTGGATGTTATTGGTGTTGGAGAAGTGAATCCAAAGTTAAGAGCAGGTGGAAATTTCTTAATTTCTAATGTTCTTTATGTACGAGACATGAAGAAGAATTTACTCTCTATCTCTACTTTCTTGTCAGATGGTTGCAAAGTTGTTTTTAAGAAAGATTCATGTCAGATCCTTTCACCTAATGAGGAGCATTATCTACTTCAAGGTGAAAATAGAAGTGGTATGTTCGTATTGTCCAAAATTAGTCATGCTAATGTTGCTATGTCTACTACACCTAAAGAGAACATGAACTTGTGGCATGCTAGATTTGGTCATATCAGTTACATAGCTTCCAATCATATCAATGATCAAGGTATGGTGGAGAGTTTGCCTACTTTTGCTTTACTAGATGATGCAGAGTAATATGAAGCATGTCTTGAAGGAAAGCTTCACAAACTACCTTTCAAGAAGCATGTATATATCAGAGCCACAAGGAAGTTGCAGATCATACACTTAGATGTGAATGGTCTGATGAGAACAAATTCTATTTAAGGTTTCAGGTACTTTATTATGTTCATTAATGATTTCTTAAGATAATCTTGGATTTACGATCTTAAAGTGAAGTCAGATGTTTTTTCTACTTTCAAGAAGTTGTTAGCTATGGTTGAAAATGAAATTCAGTCAAAGATCCAAATTTTGAGAAGTGATAGAGGAGGAGAGTATATGTCTAAAGACTTTAAGTATTTTCTTGAAGATAAAGGTATTTCTAATCAAGTCACTAATTCTTACATGCCAGAACAAAATGGTGTTGCAAAGATAAAGAATAGGATACTTGTTGAGATGATGCATAGTATGATATCATCCAAAAAGCTTTACCCCAAGTTTTGGTTTGATGCAGTATATACAACTAATCAAATTCCAAATAGGTCTTCCATAAAATCTTTGAAGGTCATCATACCTTATGAAGCTTATTATGGGAAGCAGCCCAATATGAGTTACTTCAAAGTATTTGGTTCCCTAACTTATGTTCACATTGAGAAGAAGGATCCTGATAAGGTTGATGTAAAATACATTAAAGCATTCTTCATCAGTTATGCAATTGAAAGCAAAGGATACAGATTCTATGTTTTGGATACATGTGATATCTTACTCTCATGCAATACATATATTGCAGAAAGTCAGATTTATGTTAAGAAGGAAGAGATTCATAAAAGCAGATGATCCTCCATTTTTTACAATGAATTCGGATTCTTACATTCATCCATACAAATGGGTGATGAACCTTTGCGAAACCTAAGAGATGCAGGTGAAGAGAGAGTTACATTATGTACACCAGTGTTGATATATTTAGGTAGTGATGTGCGTGAACACACTACAACCGTCGGGGCACTTTTTTCCCTGTTTAGGAGGTTTTTTTCCCTCGGCTTGTATCATGCCTATTACCCTAATGGGCTACTTATCTTTGTACATTCTCTAGTAATACATTCAGTATTCTATGTTGTGTTCCAAGCTTCTTCTTCTTCCTTGTGCTATTCGCGTGCTTCCGCTAACGTCTAACTCCAACAATTGGTATTAGAGCACGTCATCGCTTCATCTAGGGTGTTGTCGACACTCCTTCATTTGCAGTCTCAGGATCGCACAAATTTTGGTGAGCATACTTAGTGTGTTTTCGAGATTTGAGCTCGTTTCGGCCTCCGAACACACTATCGCAGTGCTTGTGCAAGCTATTTCGTCTTTTTGTGCCAAAGGTATTTTAGTTACTGGCCATGGCTGAAAGCAGTGATGTATTCCGTATGTTGGCTGTTGAGGATAAGTTGGATGGTACCAACTACCCGTTATGGGCTTATATGATACGACATGTGTTGGTTGCAAAAGGACTGTGGAACATTGTGCAGGGTGTCGAAAAACATCCTATCACACTGCAACTATTACAACTGCAGGTACTGAAGCTGATGCAAAAGGTGTCGAAGATGATGATATTCTGCAAATTCCTGTTCGTGCTATGGTTTCTGCTACACCTACTACAGAGTAGATTTACTGGGATGGCAGAGATGCCCATGCACATGCATTAATAGCTTTGTCTGTCAAATGTGCCATTATTCCTCACATTCTCTCTTGCAGAATAGCTAAGGATGCTTGGGATACACTTACCACATTGTACCAAGCTAGGAATGAGGCTCGTGTTGCTTACCTATGAAAACAGTTGGAGAGTGAGCACATGAATGAAGGTGATTCTATGGATAGTTTCCTAACGAAGATCAAAGACTTGAAGGAACAATTGATTTCTATTGATGAGATTATACGAGATATCTCACTTGTGCAGACCGTTCTGGATGATCTTCCTGATTCATATCAGAGTTTTGCTTCTACTCTTCGCTTGATGATGAAAGGCAATCCAAATGCCTTATCATTTGAGAAGTTAGTCTCTGTTCTGTTGTAGGAAGATCATTGTAGGTAGAACATGTCCATTATGCGAGTTGCAGATCAAGCTTTTCTGGCTAGTTAGAAGGGCAAAGGAAAATGGAGCTCTTCAACTAGTAAGCAGAAATCTGCTAATTCTGCACATTCGAAGAAGGAAAATAAAGATGAGAAGAAATCAAAAAAGCAAAAATTGTTTTGTAAGTACTGTAAAGGGAATGATCATATCATAAAGAACTGTCCAAAATTGGCTGCTAAAGAGGCAAAGAAGAAAGAGGATGGAATGGTTGTTGCAGAGGCCTCTACACAAAAAACAGAGTCTGCTAATCTTGCATAGGAAGAAGAATGGGCGTTTACTACTGTCTACAGTTTTGAACCATCTTCCGAGCAGTTCATGTCTGCAGTAGACTCAGATGTTTGGTATTTTGACAATGGGGCGACCAAACATATTACCTCGCAGTGCAGTTTCTTCTCTTCACTCGAGCCTTCTCCTACAGGCAATACTGTTACATGCACCAACAACTCCTCTTATCCTGTTATGGGAGTTGGTAAGATCATTTTGACTACTGCTGATGGTAGTTCTTTCACTTTGTCATATGCTTTATTTGTGCCAGGGATCAAGAAGAACCTGTTATCAGTTTCTGCATTAGTCAAGGTTGGCTTGGTTGTGAATCTGTCAAATGGCGATGTGATTATTGCTTCTGGCATTTTATGTCGTGGGCTGTATAAGCTCATAGACTATGAAAGATCTGTAAATGATTTGGCATGTGCAGTAAATGATTCTCAGGCTATGTCAGATGCAAAGCTTTGGCATGCACACTTTGGTCATCTGAATTTTGCTAGTTCGCTACGCGTGCAGAAATCTAAAATGGTGTCCTCTTTGCCCAAACTTGAGGCACCTAGAAAACATGTTTATGAAGGCTGTATTTTGGGCAAAATTTAGCGTTCGTCCTTTCCAAAAGATGGTGCAGTTCGGGCTACTCAGAAATTGTAGCTTGTACATAGTGATGTCTGTGGTCCTATGCAGACACCTTCTTTTGGGAATTATCTTTACTTCGTGACTTTCATCGATGATTTTTCTAGGCATGCATGGGTATATCCATTGAAGTAAAAGTCCGAAGTGTTCATGTGCTTCAAACAG
This sequence comes from Ceratopteris richardii, assembly GCA_020310875.1. Lineage (NCBI taxonomy): Eukaryota > Viridiplantae > Streptophyta > Polypodiopsida > Polypodiales > Pteridaceae > Ceratopteris > Ceratopteris richardii. The sequence goes on along the minus strand of CM035408.1, from coordinate 19,383,062 downwards.
TTTTTGGTTTTGGCTGAAAATCTATCAGCATGTAAAATGGGCACCCTCCGTTCTGATTGAGGGGGGGAATATATGTCTTCTGATTTTAATGCATTTTTGGTTGAACGTGGGATAAAACACCAGTGTACAGTGCTGTATACACTCAACAGAATGGATTTGCTGAACAAAAGAATAGGTCACTCATGGAGATGGCGAGGTGTATGGTCAAGAGTCAGGCTTTACCACATAGTTTCTGACTTGAGGCTGTCATGTGTGCAGCATATGTATTGAACAGGTGTCCCACTAAAGCGCTGCAGTCTATCACTCCATATGAGGCTTGGCATGATTGCAAGTCATCTGTTGCTCATCTGTGTGTTTTTGGTTGTTTGAAATATGCATTAGTGCCTGAACAACATCGCAGAAAATTGGATGATAAAGCAGTAAAATGTTTTTCTGTTGGGTACAGTTCTGAAAGTAAAGGCTATCGTCTGTATCATCCACAGACTAAATGCATTCTAGTTAGCCGTGATATTGTTTTTGTGGAAGATGCTATTCAACCATTGCTTTCATGTACTAAGGATGTCACGAGGAAGGAGATAAGGAAGAGAGATCATACACACACTCTCACTCTCAAGGAGAAGCACACACACAGATTGAGGCAAGGAAGAATGATCTTCTTCTTCTTCTATTACATAAAAGGAATGTACAAGAATGACCTAGAAACAAGAATACAACAAGTGCAATATATAAAGATCAGTACATAAGGAAAAACCTAATATCTGCGAATGAGTGAGCTGGCAAGAAACAAATGTGCCATCACTCTCGGTAGATAAATCTAATAATGCTCAATGAAGTATCCCTGACATATATCGGTATGACCACTATACATGTCAGAGAACCAAAAAACTGGTACGTGTCATCCTGGATCATCACATGTTGAGCTTGATATCTCAACACTCCCCCTCAAGCTCAACGCCATATCCTGTAATCCAAGCATCTCTCGAAACTTCTTTAACTTCTCAGCTCCAAGTGCTTTGGTGAAAATATCAGCAACCTGCTCATCTGTTCTCACATAAACAAGATCAATATCACCTGCTAATACCTTCTCTCTGATGAAGTGATAATGTACCTCGATATGCTTTGTTCTAGCATGGAAAACAGGGTTCCGTGCTAACTGTATGCTGCTAAGATTATCACAATAGATAGTGATAGGCTTTTGCACTTCCACACCTAAATCTGCAAGTAACATCTCCAGCCATGATGCCTCACATGCTGCCATTGCAACACCTCTATACTCAGCCTCTGTACTCGACAAAGCAACAGTGGGTTGCTTCTTGCTGCTCCATGTAATAGCTGCACCTCCAAGTGAGAAAAGAAAGCCACTAGTAGATCTTCTATCTGGAGTACTACCAGCCGAATCTGCATCGGTGTATCCATGAACCTGCAACTCCACACCAACTTCATAAAACAATGCATAATCCAAAGTAGTACTCACATAACGTAGAGTGCGCCTCAGAGCATCCAAATGTGGCTTCCTGGGAACCTGCATAAATTGACTTTCAAGTCCAATAGTATAACTTAGATCAGGCCTTGTAATTGTGAGATATATAAGACTTCCCACAATTTTCCTATACATAGTAGCATTTTCCAATGCTTCACCTGACGTAGTATCCAATTTCAAATTCTGATCTAATGGCATAGAAATTGGCTTACAATCAGCCATACCATACTTTTGCAGCATATTCAAGGCATATTGCCTTTGCAACATCCATATACCTGTTTTTGTATGTATAAACTCAATGCCCAAGAAATAGCGCAGCACACCAAGATCTTTCATGTCGAATTCCTGCATAAGACGTTTCTTTACCTCTTTGATGCTTTCTTCATTATCACCACCTACAATCAGGTCATCAACATAAATAGCCACAATAGTGATGCCATCATCAGCCTTCCTTGCATATAGTGAGTGATCTGCATCACACATAGAGAACCCAATGCTGGTTAAGTAATCAGCAATCCTTGCATGCCATGCACAAGGGGCTTGCTTCAGCCCATACAAAGCCTTTTGCAACCTACAAACATATTCTGGATGTTTTGAATCTTCATATCCTTGTGGCTGGTCCATATATACTTCTTCCTGTAACTCACCATGTAGGAAAACATTCTTCACATCCATCTGATGCAAAGTCCATCCTTTTGCTGTAGCTAATGCAACAAGTGTTCTGACAGTAGACATTTTAGCTACAGGGCTGAATGTTTCCTCATAATCAATGCCATATGTTTGTGCATAACCTTTAGCTACCAATCGTGCTTTATACCTGCGTATGCTACCATCAACATTATGCTTTACCTTGTAAACCCATTTGCAGCCTATGGATTTCTTTCCTTGTGGCAATGGAACCAGCTTCCATGTATCATTTCCATAAAGTGCAGCCATCTCCTCATCCATAGCTTTTTCCCAATCTGCATTACCAATTGCATCTTCAAAACAAGAAGGTTCAGCATCTTGTATTACCTTTTTCATGTAGGCACAATGGCGGGCCATGTAACTATCATATGTCAATTGTTGCACTGAATTACGCATCCTCCCAGATCTTCTTGATCCTAGGTCACTTCTTCTGTATCATCTGCATGTGCCCTTCTTAGTCTTGGAGTCTTCACAGAGGGAAATCCAAGTTCCTCATCAATACTCTTTTCTGAACCACTTGAATCTCCATCAACATCTTCAAAACCTACACCTGTTTTACTACCAGCAGAAAGCTTTTCTTTACCTTTCTTGGATGTATTTGATGAATTTTCTGGACTGAAATTTCCACGCAATCTTCCACTCCATGGATTTGAGTTGGAACTATTACTTGGTGATGCATCCGGTCCACTCAAAACTTGAGATTCTGCACTAGATTTTTCAGTATTTTCTTTGTCATTTGGTTCAAGATTCAGTCCTTCTTTGGCATCTGCATAGAAGCTTGAAATTTCATCAAATACCACATCTCTGCTCAACTTCACCTGTCGTGTGAGTGGGTTATAACATTTGTACCCCTTTTGCTCAAGGGAATATCCAATGAAGACACATTTTTCTGCTTTCGGATCAAGCTTCGTCCTCAACTCATCTGGAACATGTACATATGCAACACAACCAAAAACTTTCAGATGTGATAAGTTTGGCTTTTTACCTGTAAACTTCTCTTCAGGTGTAACTTGATGTACAACAACAGTCGAAGTTCTGTTCATGATGTATACAACAGTATGCACAGCTTCTACCCAATAACAATGAGGCATATTCTTCTCAGCCATCAAGGCTCTTGCTATTTCTGCAATATGTCTATTTTTGCGTTCAGCAACACCATTCTGTTGTGGTGTGTACCTGCATGAAAACTGATGCCGAATTCCATGATTTTTTAGAAAACTGCTGAACTCATTTGACATGTATTCACCTCCTCCATCAGATCTTAATGTTTGAATGTACTTCTCTGTCTACTTTTCCACCATAGCTTTAAAATTCTGGAAGTGAGTGAACACCTCGCTCTTCTCTTTCATGAAATATACCCATAGTTTGCGTGTATGATCATCAATGAAGGTAACATAAAACCTGCAACCGCCCATAGATGTGGTCTTTGCTGGACCCCAAACATTTGTATTTACTACTTCTAGTACATTCTCACTAACATGCTTGTCATGTGGAAATGATGCTCTTGATTGTTTACCAAATTGACATGCTGCACATACCTTTTGCATTTCTGCAACTTTGAAATTTGGTAGTCCATGGACAATCTCCTTTGATTGCATCATTTTCAGCCTTTGCAAGTTTGCATGTCCAATCCGTTTGTGCCATATCTCTATATCTGCAATAACTCCTGCACCTTTTGCAAACATGGCTGCATTCATTTCAGGAATCTTCACATTTAAGGTGAACATCCTACCCACTTTGTTTCCTTTGGCAACCAATCGTCCATCCTGCTTGTACTCTTCTACATATAATCCATCAGCATTGAACCTGACTGGTAATCCCTGGTCAACCATTTGTCCAACAGAAACCAGATTCTTTGTTATATTTGGAACATGCAACACATCAGCAAGATGTTTTACCTTCCCATCCTCCATAGACAATGCTATGTTTCTTGTATGCTCAATAAGATGCAATGTATCATCACCTGTTTCAACATATCCAGGAACTGGCATTTTCTGCAAACTACCAAACCATTCTGCATGACTGGTCATGTGATTTGAAGCACCTGAATCAACATACCAGACATTATCATTTGATTTTGAAACTCCAGCAAACATCGTATTCATCATGTGATGTTGAACCATAAACAGCTTCTCAGAATCATCTGCACTTGTGGATGCATAGTTGTTTTGCTGCCTTTTGTTATTTTGATTCTTTAACCTGCAATCACGTTCAAAGTGTCTAGGTTTACCACAATTCCAGCATCCTTTACTATCATTACCTGAATCATTTCTTTGGAAATTTTTGCGACCTCTTTGGCTCCCCCTGCCTCGAAATTGTCCTCTTCCTCTTGCATGATTCTGTTGTTGACCTTGGTCTTGGTTACTGTTTCCTCTTCCACTTCCAAAACCTCTATCTCTGCCTCTTCCTCTGCCAGAGTAGAATACCTGCTCAAAACTGGGCTTTCCTTGGGAGTTTGAGTCCTCACCAAGATTCTTTTCTTCAATAATCAGCATAGATACCAGATCAACAAAATTCGGAATATTTTCCTTGGTCTGTATGGAAGTTCTGAACTGCTTATATGCAGCTCCTAAACCATGAAGGCACACTTCCACCTTATCATCATCATCTACATTAACGCCAATAGATGCAAGTGACTCACATATGCCTTTGATTTTAAGAGTGTAGTCACTTACCGTCATGCTCTTCTTTTCCAGTGTATGCAGCTCGTTCTTGAGTTGCAATTTCCGTGCCTTTGTATTAGTCTCATACAAGGTGACCAAGCTGTTCCAAGCCTCTTTTGTAGTCTTGGCATCCTGTATGTGTCCAATCATGCTATCCTGTATGCTAATAGATAGCCAATACATTACCTTTCGTGCTCCTTGATTCCATTCCTCATATGCTCTTAACTGATCTGCAGTCCAATTCCTTTCTGGTAACTGCGGAGCATTTTCATTCTCTCCTTTGATATACTTCTAGTAGCCTTTTCCCATCAGGAAATTTGTCATTCTGAATCTCCAAGCATGGAAGTTGTTCTTGTCCAGCTTATCGCTCATAAGCTGACTCATTCCATCTACGTTTGCCATTTCTGCAACAATTCACAACACTGCAAAACACTACAAGCAGCACTTCTGCTTGAACACTGTCGCACTATGACGTGACAGTTCAATCTCAGAAAAACACAGTTTTTGTGTATCAACAGTACACGAAATCGCTTGAAATTCTGGATCTGGAATATATGAGTGTCGTCGAACACAAGGCAAGTTATAGTTTCTGAAACTGACCTGGTTTTTCTGTGGGCCCCACCTTGCGGGCTCGAAACGGAGGTCGAGATGGCTCCGAAACTTTGATCTGACAACCTTCACGGCGATTTTCGTAGCAAACAGAGGCCGTTTGTGAAATCGCGTTTTCTCCATGCCTTGCCGCGTAGTCTTCACCGTCGCCTTCTCCACGAGCTCTCTACAGCCACGCTGGCTCTGATACCATGTCACGAGGAAGGAGATAAGGAAGAGAGCTCACACACACACTCTCACTCTCAAGGAGAAGCACACACACAGATTGAGGCAAGGAAGAATGATCTTCTTCTTCTTCTTCTATTACATAAAAGGAATATACAAGAATGACCTAAAAACAAGAATACAACAATTGCAATATATAAAGATCAGTACATAAGGAAAAACCTAATATCCGCGAATGAGTGAGCTGGCAAGAAACAAATGTGCGATCACTCTCGGTAGATAAATCTAATAATGCTCAATGAAGTATCCCTAACATATATCAATATGACCACTATACATGTCAGAGAACCAAAAAATTGGTACATGTCATCCTGGATCATCACATGTTGAGCTTGATATCTCAACAAAGGAGACATCTGTTAGCTCCAAAGACATGTATGATACTTTGCTACCTCTTTTTACAGGTGGACAGTCTAGTGCTTGTCCATGATGCACTAGTTGATGAGAGAGCTGATATTGACCAGGCAAAAACTATGCCAAAATGGTTGGTGTAGACTTTGAGTGACAACAAATTAAATGCGCCTCTATCATATCATACTCGTTCAAGCTCTCATAGTGCCTCTTTTGCATCAGATTGCTATGCTATGGCTGCATCTAGTCTCTGTGATGAGAATGAGCCTGTTTCGTTTGATGATGCACAAAATTCAAAAAATTGGATGGCTGCTATGCAATCTGAATATGATGCTATAATGAAGAATGGTACTTGGTCTTTATGTGACTTGCCTCCAGACAAAAAGGCCATTGGCACTAAGTGGGTATACAAGCTGAAGCGTAAACCGGATGGTACAGTTGACAGGTATAAGGCTAGGCTTGTTGCAAAGGGTTATGCAGAGGAAAGAGGCATTGATTTTGATGAGACATTTGCACCTACATTCCATATGACTACTGTTCGGAGCATCTGTGCTCTTGCAGCTCATCATGGTTGGAATGTACATCAATTGGACATTAAAACAACATTTCTGAATGGTGACTTGCATGAAGAAGTGTATGTTTTTCAGCCCCATGGCTTTGTGCAGAAAGGGCATGAAAACGAGGTGTGCATGTTAAAGAAGGCATTATATGGTTTAAAGCAAGCACCACGTGCTTGGTATGAGAAGATACATGCCTATCTGATTGCACATCGTTTTGAGAACAGTCCAACTGAAAGCACCTGATATGTTAAGCGTGCTAATGATGTGCTTCTGATCATTGTTGTCTATGTTGACGACATGCTGCTCACTGGTCCTATTGAGAAGCATATTGCTGATTTTAAGGCTGATTTGCATGCCTCATTTGAGATGTCTAATTTGGGGCATTTGTATCACTGTTTGGGCATTCAGTTTATGCAAGTGGATGGTGGAATGGCTTTGTGTCAAACGAAATATATTGACACATTATTGTAGCATTTTGGCCTTGAAGACTGTAAGCCTATTGCCACTTCTATGGAGACAGGTTTACGATTGAGTCTTCATGATGTTGGAGATGCATTTGATGCGGTTCTCTATCAACAGGCTATTGGATGCTTGATTTACTTATGCATTACTCGACCAGATATTCTGTTTGCTGTCTCACTGATGAGCAGGTTTATGCATTGCCCATGATTCAAGCATTGGCAGATAGTTAAGTGCATCTTTTGCTATTTGAGTGGTACTCGGCTACTTGGGTTGTTTTATCCCAAGGGGGCATCACTACCGCCAGATTTTCATGCTTTTTCTGACTCTGATTGGGCTGGTTGCTATGAAACTCGTGTGTCCACTAGTGGCTTTTGCTTCATGCTTGGTAGCTCATGTATATCTTGGTTGAGCAAGAACCAGCCTACTATGGCCACTTCTAGTTGTGAGGCTGAGTATAGGGCAGCTTTCACAGCGACTGTTGAGTGTGTGTGGCTCAGATGCCTTATGGCTGATTTGGGTGTTGTTCAAACTTCTACCACCACCATCTTCACTGACAGTCAGAGTGCATTGGCAATTGCGAGGAACCCCGCATTCCATGCTCGCACTAAGCACATTGAGGTGCATTATCACTATGTCAGGAAGAGGTTCTCTACTGGGGAGATCATCTTGGCATATGTGCAAACGTAGGAGAACGTTGTAGACCTTTTCACGAAGGCTGCCTAGGGAGAAGTTTGAAGCTTTCCGCAAAGCTTTGGGCTTACTTCCTTTTGTGGAGTGACTTCCACATAGCTTGGCACTTCCTGATACATGAGTGCCAGCTCCTTGTTCACCGCATCACTCCCAGGGGGGATTTGTTGATATATTTAGGTAGTGATGTGTGTGAACACACTAGGGCTGCTAGGGCACTTTTTCCCCTCTTTAGAAGGTTTTTTTCCCTCGGCTAATATATATGCCTATTGCCCTAATTGTTGGAACATAAAGCTTACACTATGCTTGAGGTGGATTTGATCTACATCAAAGGCTATCGCGTCGAAAGAATATCTGTTGGAGAGTTCTTTTTCTTATGCTCATTTATTGTATTTTTTGAGAGATTTTTTATGGCTCATTTACCGTTGTAAAAGCCTTGAGCTTTACACATGTAAAGGTAGAAAGATAGAGCCCAAATCCCACGAATTTTTGGTGGTTGAAGTTGCATTCAATCAAGCAATCCAATCACCTAAAAGTAGATCAAACTAGATCTTCACTTTTCCTAGATTGTAGGAAAGTGAATTGATTCCCTCCAACAACCATTCCCACCTTCATTTGAATTCAAATTTCCCTTGTAGAAGTCGTGGAACACTCCTATAGTCTATATAAAGACTTGAAATCACTTGTACAATACATGGAAGCAATATACATACACTTGTGACCATCATTGTCTTGCTCCTTCAATTCTCTGCATCAACTTCTTCGCCAACAGTAATCTTGAAGAGGCTGCTGCTCTCTCTTCAGAGCTCCAAATTGAATGCAAGATAACTCATTGGAAAAGTATTAGTGTCTAGTTTATGCGTATAAATTTTCATAGCATTTGGTGCAGTAGATTGGGAGAAAGCTGAGTGTTTCTGTCTCGGGGTCAATCTCTGCATATTCCTGAAAAATAGGAAGTACCACCGGTGAATGTCGCATTCATTCCTATAGCATATTTTGCTTATTCTGTTGGAGATAGACGTCTGCGGAAGCACACGAACAGCACAAGGAAGAAGAAGAAGCTTGGAGCACAAACACACAGTACTGAATGTATTACTAGAGAATGTACAAAGATAAGTAGCCCATTAGGGCAATAGGCGCATGTACAAGCCGGGGGAAAAAAACCTCCTAAAGAGGGAAAAAAGTGCCCCGGCGGTCCTAGTGTGTTCACACACATCACTACCTAAATATATAAACAAATCCCCCCTGGGAGTGATGCGGTGAACAAGGAGCTGGCACTCATGTATAAGGAAGTGCCAAGCTATGTGGAAATCACTCCACAAAAGCAAGTAAGCTTTGCGGAAAGCTTCAAACTTCTCCCTAGGCAGAGCCTTCATGAAAAGGTCTGCAATGTTCTCCTGCGTGGGCACATATGCCAAGCTGATCTCCCCAGTAGAGAACCTCTCCCTGACATAGTGATAATGCACCTCAATGTGCTTAGTGCGAGCATGGAACACAGGGTTCCTCGCAACTGCCAATGCGCTCTGACTGTCAGTGAAGATGGTGGTGGCAGAAGACTGGCCAACACCCAAATCAGCCATAAGGCGTCTGAGCCACACACACTCAATAGTCACTATGAAAGCTGCCCTATACTCAACCTCACAACTGGAAGTGGCCACAGTAGGCTGCTTCTTGCTCAACCAAGATATACATGAGCTACCAAGCATGAAGCAAAAACCACTGGTGGACACACGAGTGTCATAGCAACCAGCCCAATCTGAGTCAGAAAAAGCATGCAAATCTGGCGGTAGTGATCCCCCCTTGGGATAAAACAACCCAAGTAGCCGAGTACCACTCAAGTAGCGAAAGATGCGCTTAACCGCCTTCCAATGCATGACTCCTGGGCAATGCATAAACCTGCTCATCTGTGAGACAACAAACTGAATATCTGGTCGAGTAATGCATAAGTAAATCAAGCATCCAACAGCCTGCTGATAGAGAATAACATCAAATGCATCTCCAACATCATGAAGACTCAATCGTAAACCTGTCTCCATAGGAGTGGCAATAGGCTTACACTCTTCAAGGCCAAAACGCTGCAATAATGTGTCAATATATTTCGTTTGACACAAAGCCATTCCACCATCAACTTGCATAAACTGAATGCCCAAATAGTGATGCAAATGCCCCAAATCAGACATCTCAAATGAGGCATGCAAATCAGCATAGAAATTAGCAATATGCTTCTCAATAGGACCAGTGAGCAGCATGTCATCAACATAGACAAGAATGATCAGAAGCACATCATTAGCACGCTTAACATATAAGGTGCTTTCAGTTGGACTGTTCACAAAACCATGTGCAACCAGATAGGCATGTACCTTCTCATACCAAGCACGTGGTGCTTGCTTTAAACCATATAATGCCTTCTTTAACCTGCACACCTGGTTTTCATGCCCTTTCTGCACAAAGCCATGGGGCTGAAAAACATACACTTCTTCATGTAAGTGACCATTCAAAAATGCTGTTTTAATGTCCAAGTGATGTACATTCCAACCATGATGGGCTGCAAGTGCAGAAATGCTCCGAACAGTAGTCATACGGCATGTAGGTGCAAAGGTCTCATCAAAATCAATGCCTCTTTCCTGCGCATAACCCTTTGCAACAAGCCTAGCCTTATACCTGTCAACTGTACCATCAGGTTTACGCTTCAGCTTGTATACCCACTTAGCGCCAATGGCCTTCTTGCTAGGAGGCAAGTCACATAAAGACCATGTACCATTCTTCATTATAGCATCATATTCAGATTGCATGGCAGCCATCCAATTTTCTGAATTCTGTGCTTCATCAAAAGAAACAAGCTCATTCTCATCACAGAGACTCGACGCAGCCATAGCATAGCAATCTGATGCAAAGGAGGCACTATGAGAGCTTGAACGAGTACGATATGACAAAGGTGCATCTAATTTGCTGTCACGCAAAGTCTGCACCAGCCATTTTGGCATAGTTTTTACTTGCTCAATATCAGCTCTCTCATCAACAAGTGCATCATGTAAATCTATATCAGAAATAGAATGATCTGCATCATCATATGAAACCTGCAAGGGCTGAGAAGTTGCCTCATTAGGACCAGCACTAGATTGTCCACCTGTAAAAAGAGGCATCAACGTATCATACATGTCTTTGGAGCTAACAGATGTCTCCTTAGTACATGAAAGCAATGGCCGAATAGCATCTTCCACAAAGACAACATCACGGCTAACCAGAATGCGTTTAGTCTGTGGATGATACAGACGATAGCCTTTACTTTCAGAACTGTACCCAACAAAAATACATTTTACTGCCTTATCATCCAATTTTCTGCGATGTTGTTCAGGCACTAATGCATATGCCAAACAACCAAAAACGCGCAGATGAGCAACAGATGGCTTGCAGTCATGCCAAGCCTCATATGGAGTGATAGACTGCAACGCTTTAGTGGGACACCTGTTCAGTACATATGCTGCACACATGACAGCCTCAAGCCAGAAACTATGTGGTAAAGCCTGACTTTTGACCATGCACATCGCCATGTCCATGAGTGACCTATTCTTTTGTTCAGCAACTCCATTCTGTTGAGGTGTATACGGCACTGTACACTGGTGTTTTATCCCATGTTCAGCCAGAAATGCATTAAAATCTGAAGACATATATTCCCCCTCTCGATCAGAATGGAGGGTGCCCATTTTACATGCTGACAGATTTTCAGCCAAAACCAAAAACTGTTTGAAGCACATGAACACTTCGGACTTTGCTTTGAGTGGATATACCCATGCATGCCTGGAAAAATCATCAATGAAAGTCACGAAGTAAAGGTAATTTCCAAAAGAGGGTGTCTGCATAGGACCACAGACATCACTATGTACAAGCTGCAATTTCTGCGTAGCCCGAACTGAACCATCTTTTGGAAAGGAAGAATGCTGCATTTTGCCCAAAATACAGCCTTCACAAACATGTTTTCTAGGAGCCTCAAGTTTGGGCAAAGAGGACACCATTTCAGATTTTTGCAGGCGTAGCAAACTAGCAAAATTCAGATGAGCGAAGCGTGCATGCCAAAGCTTTGCATCTGACATAGCTTGAGAATCATGAACTGCACATGCCGAATCATTCACAGATCTTTCATAGTCTATGAGCTTATACAGCCCACGACATAAAATGCCAGAAGCAATAATCACATCACCATTTGAGAGATCATGGACTGTACATCTGTCATTAACAAATTTCACAACCAAGCCAATCTTGGCTAATGCAAAAACTGATAACAGGTTCTTTTTGATCCCCGGCACAAATAAAGCATCTGACAAAGTGAAAGAACTACCATCAGCAGTAGTCAGAATGATCTTACCAACTCCCATAACAGGATAAGAGGAGTTATTGGCGCATGTGACAGTATTCCCTGTAGGGGCAGGCTCGAGTGAAGAGAAGAAACTGCACTGCGAGGTAATATGTTTGGTCGCCCCACTATCAAAGTACCAAACATCTGACTCTACTGCAGACATGCACTGATCATGAGAAGATGGGTCAAAACTGCAGACAGTAGTAAACGCCCATTCTTCTTCCTGCACAAGATTTGCAGACTTTGTTTTTGGTGTAGAGGCCTCTGCAACAACCATTCCAGCCTCTTTCTTCTTTGCCTCTTTAGCAGCCAGTTTTGGACAGTTCTTTATGATATGATCATTTCCTTTACAATACTTGCAAAACAATTTCTGCTTTTCTGATTTCTTCTCATCTTTATCCTGGTTCTTCGATTGTGCAGCATTTGCAGATTTCTGCTTACTAGTAGAAGAGCTCCATTTTCCTTTGCCCTTCTGACTAGCCAGGGAAGCTTGATCTGCAACACGCATAATGGACCTGTTCTGCCTGGACTAATCTTCCTACAACAGAACAAAGACTAACTCCTCAAATGACAAGGCATTTGGATTGCCTTTCATCATCAACCGAAGAGTAGAAGCAAAACTCTGATATGAATCAGGAAGACCATTCAGAACGGTCTGCACAAGTGAGCTATTTGGTATAACCTCATCAGCAGAAATCAACTGTTCCTTCAAATCTTTGATCTTCGTTAAGAAACTGTCCATAGAATCACCTTCATTCATGTGCTCACTCTCCAACTGTTTTCGGAGGTAAGCAACACGAGCCTCATTCCTAGCCTGGTACAAAGTGGTAAGTGTATCCCAAGCATCCTTTGCTGTTCTGCAAGAGCAAATGTGAGGAATAATGGCACGTTTGACAGACAAAGCTATCAATGCATGTGCCTGGGCATCTCTGCCATCCCAACGAATTTGCTCTGCAGTAGGTGCAACAGAAACAACAGCACGAACAGGAATCTGCGGAATATCATCTTCGACACCATCTTCATCAGCTCCAACACCTGTATTTGTAGTACCTGTCGTTACAGGTGTAACAGGACGTCTTTCAACACCCTGCACAATGTTCCACAATCCTTTTGCAACCAGTACATGTCGCATCATATAAGCCCATAATGGGTAGTTGGTACCATCCAACTTATCCTCAACAGCCAACATACGGAATACATCACTGCTTTCAGCCATGGCCGGTGACTAAAATACCTTGATGCAGAAAATTGACTATATCTCAAAAAGTTGAACGGAACTACCCAGACGAGTTTTGCTAGACCTGTAGCAGACTTCGAGACGCTTAAATTGGCGAACAGAAACTAGTATATACCTTTGGCACAAAAGGACGAAATAACCTGCACAAGCACTACGATAGTGCGTTCGGAGGCCGAAACGAGCTCAGATCACGATTTCGGCACGACAAAGCGAAGCAGTTTTGATCTCGGAAACACCCTGAGTATGCTCACCAAATTTCGTGCGAATCTAAGACTGCAAACGGAGGAGTGTCGACGGCACCCTAGAAGAAGCGACAACCTGCTCTGATACCAATTGTTGGAGATAGACGTCTGCGGAAGCACGCGAACAGCACAAGGAAGAAGAAGAAGCTTGGAGCACAAACACACAATACTGAATGTATTACTAGAGAATGTACAAAGATAAGTAGCCCATTAGGGCAATAGGCGTATATACAAGCCGAGGGAAAAAAACCTCCTAAAGAGGGAAAAAAGTGCCCCGGCGGTCCTAGTGTGTTCACACACATCACTACCTAAATATATCAACATATTCTTTATAATTTTGTGCATTATATCCACTCAACCCTATGTTTATCACTCCCATAAAAGGATTTTTTCTAATTGTAATCACGCTGGTCGCTATGGGCATTTGAAGTTCATTGTCTCTTCCATAGATAGTAAGTTTTTTGAGCTAGTTGACCTGCAAACCTATTTGTTTTGTATCGGCTCATTCTCCTTGATGCTCCAAAGTACATAGTGTGTTTCTTTGCACTTATGACATGCTTATAAGGTCTATTTGAGTCTCCATAAGCTTAAGGGCTGGTATTGTGCCTAAGTCTAGTAAGTTGTTGTGGATGTAGCCTTTGTGGTTGAATGGTTGTCTTTGTGCCTTCCCAATCTGACATGCATCACACCTGTTGATCATGTGTTGCTTTGATATGTTCGGAAGTCCTAGAACACTTTGATCCCTGCATATATCCTTCAAGGTTCTTTCATTCACATGAGCAAGTCTCTTATGCCACACTTCAAGCTCACTTAGGGTTTGAGACCCAAAGTTGAATAGAGCTATGTTCCTGGTTTCTCCTACTTCAAAAGTAAAGAGCCTACCATGCTTCTCACCTTGGGCTATCTTTTTGAAGCCCTAACATGGATCGTCCACAAAAGCTCCATGTTGGGTGAACCTAACTTGCAAGCCTTTTTCAACTATTTGGCCTACACTTATTAAGTTTTTAGTGATAGTGGATACATAGAGAAACTTACTTAGAATGTTTGTCCTGCCATTGGAAGCTTTGACATTACCAATCTTCTCCACATTGTGCTTCTTGTCATCCCCTGTTTGCACTTCATGTCTATGCTTTGGACTTTCCAAATCAGATAGAAGAGCAATGTTGCCTGCAACATGATTCGAACATCTTGAATCTATGTAGAACAAATGAACATCTTCTTTACCTTCTTTGTGGCTTAGATTCATAAGAAGCAATGAGTCTTCATGTGGTTGATCTTCTGAATAATTGTTGTAGTCCCTTCTATTATAGCTTCTATTATTATTGTTGAAGTTGTATCCACCTCTACCTCTATTGCTGCCATATCCACCTCTTCCACTTCCTTTCTAGGTCTTCCCATTGAACCAGCAATTCTGAGTGGTGTGGTTGGTCTTATCGCATATGGCACAAGGTTGAACATTCTGACCTTTGGCTTTGTCATGCTTTGGTCCTTTCTTCTTCCCTTTCCACTTGCTCTTGCTTGCAAAGTTGGCTTGAGAAATCTCTTCTTCATCTTCTTCCTTCTTCTTGCCTTTCTACTTCTTATCCTTCTTATCTGCATATAGAGCACTAGTTGAATTACCATGATAAGAGTTACCTTCCTTTGTGCTATTGTTGGCTTCTTGATTGAAGAGTTGTCCAAGAAAGATGTTGAAGTCTGGGGTTTGCACATCCATGATGAGATCATAAGTGTAGCTCAGTGATGAGTAGCACCTCCTTTAATGTCAATCCGGGAAGACAAGAGGATGGTATGAAGACCTCGAGCAAGTGGAAGCACAAGTGCGTGAGTGAGAAGCACACCAACATGCACACACATACACACACACGCGCACACACGGCAAGACAAAGAGTGAGGAGCAATGGAGTTCTTTAGATTACTTTCACCAAGCTCTTACAAGTTCGTTTCAATTACAATCCAACCTCAAAAATGAGCTCTCTAGCTCCTTTTATAGTTTTTGACTAGCTTTGGCCCTGTTCGGACCTAGTGTCCGGCCTAGTTAAAAATTAGGTTCCAGGGCTTATTTGAGGGCTCAAACGAGATCTAAAAAATACGAAAATTGGTAAGCAACTACTTCTAAGGCTCCTCAAGCTCGAGGACTCCTCGGCTTGCACAAAATGGAGCTACAAAAATATGAAATGGTATTTATAGGGGTTGTTAGTGATGAGAATCACTTTTAATTGGTGTAAGGGTGTTGAAAAATTAAAGGTTGCCTTAGTGCTAGATATGCGTGAATGCTCGTACTTACTTCTTCATGAAGAAAATTATTGGCCTACTTGCCAGATCGTCGTTGACTCCCTTGTCTGCTGCTAACACTCCCCCCTCTCTCGCGTCTGTCGTCCCTGACAGACCCTTGTTGTGTGGGTTTTTGGATGTAATACTCAACGACATCTTGCGCTAAGTGATGTTCGGCAATCCTCAATCCTTTGGCCAAGTCTGTGAGTAGAGCATCCCAATCTACCGGCCCGGGAACCTTTGGATGTGGCACACGTAATTTGTCTGAATGGAGAGCTTGTTCCACTGCAAACAATTGTAATAAATGTGAGGGCCTGGGAATGAAGATCTCTGAGTGATATTCCCAGAACCCTGTGACAAACATCTCTTCAAATGTCTGTTTGAAGCAGGCCGGTAGGTATTTGATGCGGGCATGCCATGCATAAACCACATTAATGGAGGGTGTTGTGCTCATGTCATAAACAAGATCCTGATTGCCTTCATTGAATCCGAGCGCAGAGAGATGAGGTTCCTTAACATTCTTGAAGGTCCGGAAGGTGACTATCATGAGTTCAAAAAGTTTAAGACACATCTGTGTCATGACATCTGGTACGTTTTTGAACCTGACACCCCAATGCCGAATTGTCGATATCATATATCCTACCGTAGGCTGACCTTTAGGTGGTGCTAAGTAGACATAGTTGAGCCACTTCTCGCAGCCTTTGGTTGTCAGCACCATCTTTGTGTATTCCGGCCATGACTTTCTTCGGAAAACAGGACAGTAGCAGGGATTGTACTTGATATACAGGGGCATGTTATTCCATATGCGATTCATTTCCGGGTAGGTTTCAAGCAGCCGAATTCTCCAAGTCGGTTGGCGAATATTTCCCTGCTTGGCACTTTCTGGGATATCGTCTGGTGCGAACTGTGTGGCCGAGGTTGGTTCCCGTGAGGTGTGGTGCTTGATCTCAGCATTATAGTCCGCCATTAAGACACAAAAAGGAACATACAAGTCGTCAGAGGTGCCGATCCACCTGTGATGAGAGAGGTTCCTAAAATAGTCGGATTTTATGACCACCTCTTCCAAGCGTGACATCGATGCTATCTGGACTGCCACCCTATCATCATGTGTTGTGGCCACCTTTTCCAATTTTTGCATCCATTCCGGAGCCTCTATTTCAAGGGTGTCCATGCCCTCATCTGTTCGCTTGCCCCCAGGTGCTGGCATCGGAACGTACGGGTCCTCAAAGGTTTCCTCTACTTTGATTGGTACTAGGTCTTCAGGTTCTGGTTCTACCAAGGGGGAGGGTTGGCGTTCATACACAAGCACTTTCTTTTGTAATTCTTTGAGTTGTGCTTTGAGCGCTGCTACTTCGTCAGTTGTGTCAGCTGTGGTTGGGACTTCTTTGGGTGGTGCTGGTTGAGCTTCCAATTGCCTTCGTAGTTCGTCTCTTTCCTTTTCTAAGGCTGCATGGGCTTCGAGGAGATCAGCATGGGTTTCCAATATGATCTGCATATTGTCCGAGGGAATAGCCTTAAATCTCTCCGGGTCAATTTCTTGTGGGGAACCGTCCATGGCTAACTCCAAGTTCTCTTCGTTTTGTGTCTGAAGCCGTCTATTTTCTTCTAGGGCTGCAGACATATGCTTCCGTAATAGAGCCATGTTGCGGCGGAGCTTGAGGTTCTCTGTGATTTGTGAGTGTAGCAAATCATCCATATGTTGTCTTTCTTCTGCATCTGGCTGCGGTGGATTTGCCACCAGTTGCTCATGTTGTTCTTGCAATGCGCTAAACTACTGTTGTAATTGATGCTTTTCTTTCTCTAAATCAATGAATCTTCCTTGTAACTCTTCATGTCTCCTGAACAAACTTGTATGCTGAGCATCGAGGTGCTGATAGTGTTGTTGTAACTGAGACATGCACTGATACATATTATTAAATACATTATTAGTGGGGGTGGATGTAGGGAGGGTGTTAAGTGCAGAGGGGAAGGGAAAGGGGAAGGGAAGTGTGAATGCAGTGCTGGAAAATGGTGAAGTAGGTGGTGGGGGAATGGGAGATTGTGGTGGTATGGGGGGAGGGAGAGGTGCAGTGGAGGGTGATATGTCCATAAAATCCATGGTGGAAGCAGTAGTGGGAGTGATTGTGAATAGTGGAATTGTGGGTGCAGTGATTGTGGTGAATGTGTACAGTGGTGTGTGCAGTTGTGATTGTGAACTGCCCGAAAGTGTGAGTGGGGGAATGGGGATGTCAGTAGCTGCCGTTAGGGTCACAGTGTTAGTGGAGGTGTATACACGGGAAGTGTTGAGAGGGTGTGTGGGTTGATTGGCGGTTTGTGCTCCAGTTATGGCGGTGGGCTCGGAGGCGGTAACGGTGGTTGTTACATTGGTAATGGAAGGTGAATGTGGTGGAGAGGGAGGCGGGGGTGGCGAGGGTGGTGATGGGGGTGCACTGGACACATGGGTTGCTTCAGAATCGTGCACAGCGTGTGCTGTGCCCATGGTCGTGGCTGTTGCTTGTGTTTCTGATACTAAGACATTCATTTGTTTTCCTGCTCGTGGGGGACGCCTTCCGTATCTTCTTTCCGTTCTGCGTGCTTGTGCCAGGGCCGTCCGCACTGCCTCAGATACTCCTAAGGCATCAGAGATCATATCCAGTGTGGCACGATACTGTTCGTCAACTCCTTCCTCCTCAAGGATTTGGTGCATGATAGCCTTTCCTACTGCAAGGGATAACTTATGTTGTTGTTGGACCCTGTCAATGGTATCATAGAGCTTTTTCAACTCCTTTGTATATGCTGGGGCACCCTCTAGCTCCTGTATAACTTCTTGCTCATAGTCATGCGCCCCTTCATCAGAAAATCCTTCTTGTTCATCCTCTTGGTCTCCTTCTTCTTCATCTTCCACTTCTACCACTTCTGGTTGTCTTGTCTGGGGTTGTTGTGTAGCCGTTTGTTGTCCACTACCCTGCTCTGCCTCGACTTCCGCATTAATTGCTTCAATAATTCTAGCCACTTCTTCATCCGTTAGATCTTCCAAAGTAAATCCGTGCGGAAATTCCAGATCAGTAGGTACTGGTGGAAACACAAGGTTAGGGCCATCTGTGCTGTGCCTGGGTAACCTGATAGTAAATGGTTGCACTCTTCGAGGAAGCCTTGGAGTTGTTTCTGGTGTTAGGGTTGCACCGCGGGGTTGTGCACAAGGCATCTGTACGGTGCCTCTCATCTTCTTTGAGGGAGGTCCGACGGCTGACAATCTGCGTTGAAACTCCTGTGCTCTGGACCAATTGAGAGCCCTTTGCACCGGCACATCATATGCGAGACATCTATACACAATTCTGGTAAGCGCACAACATCCATAGAGTACATATTTTTGTTTCTTATACCACCTTTGATGAGCCATATGGATCTGGTCTATAATCCAGTGGGGCATATTGATTGTCAAATCAAAGGCATCCGCTAAGTAGAGGCTAAACCAGATCTTCTTGGGAGGCATTGTGAACCTGTCTTGCGCGGGGAATGCGAAATGTTGCATGACCATACGTAAATGAATGGCGATCGTGGGAGTCATCACTACCATGTCCTTTAATTTTGTCAGATTCCTGTTCTTCATATTATCGGGGACCATAGTCTCTTTCTCCGTAGGAATGTGCATTCCGTTCATATCGAGAGCTTCTCTTACCAAGTTGATAGTCAAGCGGAAACGCTTCAGCTCATTGCCCCTTGTGAGTGATGGGAGTACAAAGGAGCTGTATCCTTTTTTGTCTTTGCTTGGAGTGAGGGTGCTAATCAAGTATGAGCACCTTAGGAAATCGGGCTTTGGTAGTTGGAACTTGAAATAATCATAGAGCCCAGCCTTCTTCCATATCGGCTTCAGTCCTTCGTTATTCTGTAGCTTTTCAAACTCTCTGGTAAAGAAGTGGTATCTGCCCCAACGTCCATTGAATTCTACCTCGGACTCCCACATGTATGTGCCTTCACCCAGAGGTCCCGCAACATCACTGAACCAGTGTGAGGTTTTGCCCACCGACATTGTGTGACCCTGTGGAGGATTCTGAATCGGTATGGCATGTAATGCCCTTAATGCCGCTGGTCGTTCCTTTAATTCCTCCTCAACCGGAAGGCTTTTCAATGTCCACAATTTGGGGGCTGGTGCCTGCCTGGGAGCTAGTTCCTATCGTATCTGCCATGTTACTTCTTGCTTCCTGTCTCTATGAGAATATAGAAACTAGTGTTAACATTGTACAGGACAAGAGAGAACCGTTGTTGCGCCCATTACAACATTAACACGAGGGTTGGGAGAGATTAATGGGTTAGTAAGTGCTCGGTGCGAGTGTGTGTGTGGTTAGGAGTTCAGTACACCTAAGAGTTAAGTGGAATGATGTAGTGTGATAGTGATGGGGTTATTAGGTTATCATGGATTTACAATTGGGGTCCGGGGGTTTGTTACAAGTCTTAGGCTGCCAAACGCAGTGGATGGGTTTTGCTCTTGGTTCCGTAGAGACTCTCGAGAGCTTTATGGGTGTGTCGGCTTGAAAATGAGACCTTTTAGGGACCCATTTACAAGTGATTCTGTTCGTGCTCATGGGCCTTGGTGTGTTCCTGAGTGTTGAAAACGAGTGGATGCCGGCTGTGCGAGTGAATGGATCGTGCTGTGTAGGGTGTGTTCTTGGTGTAGCTATTTGAGCCCGCAAACAAGCCTTAGGCACCCAAATTTGTCTTGATTGTGGGCTGGCCTTCATCGACTTCTTGATTGTGGGCTTCTCCAGATGTGAGCCTAGAGAGATGATCTGCTCTCAAGTGAGTCCTACCTTTCCTTACCACAACCTCAAAATCATATTCCATTAGCAAGAGAAACCATCTTACTAATCTTCCTGTATTGCATGGTTTGTTTACAAGATATAACAATGCTTGATGGTCTGTAAAAAATTTAAACTTGTTTGCAAGCAAATAGTGTCTAAATTTCTTAACTGCATATACCATGCCTAAGCCTTCTCTCTCCGTAGTGGTATAATTTCGTTCAGCTGCATTCAATTGTCTACTAGCGTAGGCAATTGGAAGATCCATATTACCTTCACCAGTAGGTTGCGCGAGTACACACCCAATAGCATAATTGGATGCATCCACATGAACATGGAATGGCTTATTCCAATCTGGTGTGGTCAAGATTGGTGCTGAACATAATCTTCGTTTAAGCTCCTGGAAGGAATTCTCATATTCATCCGTCCACTCAAAGTTAGTCAGAAGTCCGTACATGGGCTTTGCAATGACAGCATACATGTGAATGAACCGGCGGTAGTAACCACAATGCCCCATGAAAGCTTGTACTTCCTTGACATTCCTTGGCCTAGGTAGCTCTGCTATGGCTCTCACTTTCTCTTCGTCAGTAGATATGCCATTCTTTGACACTATGTGCCCTAGAATCTTGCCTTGTCTGACCATAAAAACGCATTTTTCTGGGTTCAGGCAGACCTGATATTCTCTACATTTGTCAAAGATTTGTCTGAGTTCGGGGATATGGGTTTGTCTAATGTTGGAATGGGCACAAAGATCATCAACATAGACTTCTAAGTTTTTCCTCAGGAACTCCTTAAATACATGGCACATTAGTCTCTGGAAGGTAGCTGGTGCATTGGTGAGCCCAAATGGCATTACACGAAAGGCGAATATGCCCCACTCTGTGGCAAAAGCTGTCTTATGCTGATCTTTTGGAGCTATGGCTACTTGATTGTAGCTCGAAAATCCATCGAGGAAGCTGTACACTTCCTTGCCTGCTACTCTTTCTAAGAGATGTTCTGTGATGGGAAGCGGATAGTTATCTCGAATTGTGGCTGCATTAACCTTCTTCAAGTTAATGCATACACGCAGCTTGCCATTCTTCTTGGGCACCACTACGATGGGGGATACCCACTCAGTGTGCTCAATTTCATAGATAAATCCAGCTTCGACCAGTCTATCTATCTCCTCTTTGATCTTAGCAGCGTAATTATCGTTATATGTACAGGGCTTTTGCTTAGAGGGTTTGGCATCTGAAGTCATGGGGATGGTGTGTGAGCATATGTCTGGGTCAACACCCTTCAAATCCTTGTAACTCCAAGCGAATACATCTCTGTATTCTCTTAGCAAGGCTATTAACGCATGCTCTTCCTCCTCTGTTAGGTCATGGCCTATGTATGTGCATCTCTCCTCTCCTTCTTCTAGGGCTACCACTATTTTCTTGGTGGTTTCTTTGTTATCATAGGCCTCTCCTACTTGTGCCTCTCGTTTAGGCATTCTTATCATGACTCTCATGTCGTCTATCTCATACTTCTTAAAATTTTCCGGGACCTCAAACAAAGATTCTTCCTCTTCTGGTGAGACTTCTCCTTTCTTTCGTTTCTTTCCTTCTTCCTTCGGGGTCACATGTGTTGCTAATCTTACATCATTTGTAAGCTCTCCATGCCTCTGGGGTTGAAATTCTACTTCATGGAAGTATTCTTCATCTGATGCAAATGGTGGGTCCATAATGATTGACTCTAGATCGGAGTCACTTGCATCCTCAAATGCATCAGGGCTAGGTTCGCATTCTTCTAGAACTGCCTCTCCCATGATTGGCTCTATGGAGAAGACTGAAATGTCATAGCCATCCTCATCACAGTGAGGCGTCCATTGTTCCTCATTGATGGCTACATCCATGGTTGCTAAAATTTCTGCCCAGCCGTGAGGTTCAAATTCCTCATCAGGAAAAATTACAGGTGCATAGGCTGGGTCTTGCATTGATCTATGGTTTTCTTTTGCACCTATATCTCTGGCCTTTTCTCTCTTCTCTTCGTCTACTGCTACTTTGCACATCCATAAGTGGGTGTCTTCATGCATCCACGAGGATCCTGACCCTATGGAATGCACCGATTCTGTATCATCTTTGGCTCTATGGATGGGATTCCATTGGATGGGAGGTACATCTCTATGAGAGTAATCTTTGAGATTCACTTTGGTCGTAACACCCAAGTGTTGCAGGTACAAAGAATTGGTTCCCCAATCCTGTACCACTTGCAACTGTCGCATAAAAGGTCGTCCCAAGATCATTTCATAGGCATGGTTCTTGCTGAAGTCACATATGGCAAAGGTATGCTCGAACTCGACACCACAGGTGGTGAGAGTTATTCCTTCTAGCAATCCTAAGGGTCTCTCAATATGACCATCGGCCATCTGCAATTTCATTCTCGTTGGTCTGAGTGCTGGCTTGCCCCAACGCTTCCATAGGGAAGTGGTGGCAATTGCAACTCCTGCACCTGAGTCCAAAATTGCCTTGGTGGTGTACTCCTGGTAGGTAATGGGGAGATAGGTGTTCCCTTCTTCCCCTTCACACATATCTCCTATCTTATCCAAGGGTATCTCTGGCACCGTTCTATGTGATCCTTCCTGGGAACGAGGTTTAGCTATCTCGGGCACTTGTTTGGCTACATGTTCCCATAATTCAGGTCTAACCTTGAGTAGCTCTTCTAACTTGAGATTGCGTTGCACTTTAGTGTTTTTCACTACCTCTGTGTTCCTAGGTAAGATTGAGTCCTCATTTCGTACCATGACCGTGGGTGCTCTCATACAAGTAGATTTAGCTTCCCATGGGCCTGTGAAGTGGGGTAACTCTTGTAGAGAGTTAGACTCAAAGTCTAGTCTTTCCTGAGAGTGGGTGCTCTCCTGCTCCTCATAAATGGATGGGATGTCTTGTGGGAATTGATCATGTGCATCATCCACAAGTTCAATAGGAGGAGGGACTTCACTCTCTTTAGCCCATTTGTCTTCTTGAATCTCTCGTAGAAATTCTGGTGTGAATCGATTCATAGAAGAAGATGTGTCTGGCTCCATAGAGTTAGGCACGTAGGCTTCAGGCACATAGGCTTTAGGCACATAGGCTTTAGGCACATAGGCTTTAGGCACATAGGCTTCCTGAGCAGGAAGACTTGCTCTTTCACTTTCCTTGTCCTTTAGTTGAGAGGTCGGTTTCTTTTCTGATTGTGCAATCAGCTTCTCTATTCTCTCTAACAGTCCATCAAAGTGCAACTGTGTCTTCGCTGAACTAGAGACGTTAAAGAGGCGACTGGCTTCAAACATGGTCTGAGCCAATTCCACCATCTTAGCACAAATTTTGGTTCGTTCTAGCTCTAATTCTGCTCTTGGGTAACACTTTTCATGATCCGTTACGTTTGGCCCTTCTTGGATTCTGGCTTGATATGCTTTAAGCATCATATTAAGGTCCTCGGGAGTGGGATCTGCTAGGACTGATCCTACTCTTGGGGGTGGTGGGTTTAGTTGAGGCGGGTTGGATGGAGATGGTATGGAGGGTGGCGGAGGAGGTGATATGGACTAAGGCGGGGGTGACCTGTGAGAGTCCGGTTGAGAGGTGAGCTCCACAACTTTGGCTTTTGTTTCTCTTATGCTTTCTTCTAATTCGTTCATTTTCTTTGCCCATTGTCTTTTCATTCTTTCACGGCTATCTCTCTAGGCTCTAGTCCTTTTCTTGGTTATGCTCTCCGTTTCACTAGCTTCTGGGCTCTTTTCCTGACCTACAGCTTGGTTTTGCTGCAATGCTTGAGCTCTAGTGACTACCTGTACTGGTGCAGTGGACGTCACGCTCCCTGTGGAGTCTACCACTAACCCAACAACGTTGATAGGAGTGATTTTTGGCATATTATTGGGGTTCTTTGGGCACTCTCGTAAGAGATGCTCCTTTCCACATTCTTGGCAAAAGCCTTGGATCATCACTGACTGGGATTGTGTAGGTGGAGGTAAGGGACAATCACGAATGAGGTGATCTCCCTGGCATCTGTAGCATGGTCCTCTAGGGAACGGGGGTCTGACCTGCCTAGGTTGAGGTCTAGGGTTGGGGTTTGCATACATGACATTTGTGTAATCTGATTCCCAACTAGGTTCATTTGGCTCTTCACTATAGTAGGACTCACCATGTTCGAGAGATTGCATGTAGTAAGCCTGGGGACTATCAACATGCGTAGAATCAACGCTATGGTCACTGGGATCACTTTCTGAAAGCAATGGTGTTACGGGGACTATAGCTCTATTCAGGTTTTCTTCTGCTGCTGTATATTTTACTGGGATTACATTAGCTGGGGCAGGGGGTTGTTGTGCTAGCACAGGCTGAGGCCTCTGTTGGTTTTGGTAGGGTTGGTAGGTTTGTTGAGGCCTAGCGTACTGCTGAGGTGGGTACTGGTTCTGGTATCTTCCTTGATGAGGGTATGGCTGTGGGTACGTCTGCCTAACGGCTTGCTTAGTGTAGGGACAATCTTGTGCGGTGTGATTGGTGTACCTTCGTTCTATAGTGCAGTACTGGCTACCAGGATTAACTTGGGGTTGAGCCATAATGGGACATACATTCGCCATGTGGTCCCCACCACAAGTATAGCACCTTTTCACAGGGGCGAACCTTGGGATTTGTTTGTTAGTGACACCTAATTTCTGAGCAACTTTCTCTGCAAGCTCCTCGATCGATGTGGATTGCGTGGAAGAGAGGTTAGAGGCACTATCAGAATCTTTGTAGATTTTGGAAAGTTCTAACTCCTCCCCTAGGTTATCCTCAATATCAATGCACATGCGTACACACTCTTCTATGGTCCTAGGGTCCTTTAAGTACACATAAGATCTCAATTTGGTACTTAGCAATCCATCCAAGAATAAAGCCACTTGCTTGGCTGGTGTGGGTAGCTCTGAAACAGGGCATCTTTCTAAGTATTGCCTAAATCTTCTTCCTGCAAGTCTCACAGTTTCTTGAGGGGTTTGCTTGAAGCTGTGAATCAGCGAGGAGGTATTATGCCTTATGCCACTCTTAGAGAATTCGATAATGAACGCCTCTAGGAGTTGGTCTATGCTCCTGAACTGCCTCTCATTTAGTGGCTGAAACCATGTCAGGGCAGTGTTCCTAAGGGTTAGACCAAAGGCATTGTACTGCGTGAATAGATCCTCTACTTGTTCAGCTCTCAAGACTTGTCTAAACTCAGCCACATGATCGTATGGATCTCCCGTGCCATCGAAGTAGTTCTTCATGGATTTGACTAGCTGAGTTGGTCTCAAAGTCCTTGTGTGTTCTCTAGGTCGTGGTAGAGGGAACTCATCCGCATTTCTTTGATTCCTGTGAGCTCTAAGTACCTCAGGCTCTACTCTATTTGTTTCCATCCTCGTTCTTTCTCTGCCCCCTGGGGTGGCAAAGCTTACTTCCGGCCTTTCTCTATGTCTGTCTCTTTGCATTCCATGAGCTTGGGATGTTCCAGCTCCAGGGTGACCATAGGATACATTCGATCTTGGTTGGGGAAAAATGAATTCACCCTTCCAAGTGTAAGCATGCCTATCATTTTCTGTCACCAGAAAGATCCTCTCCGAAGCGTGATCTAAGTAGGTCACTCTGCCTGGGCTATCAGGATCCTTAAACTCATAGATCATGATTGCTCCTATATCAGTTAGCCGATCAGGTTTGTACCTCCAAAAGGCTTCGTCAGTCTCTTGATTGAGGAGCAAATCTATGCTCTTATTATCCTGGGGAATCCACTCCGGTGTGATAATCCTCGTAAGAGCAGATTTCCCTCGAGGGGTCCTCGGTTCTACTCCCATGTTTCCTCGCTCTAGGTCATCTAAGTCCGATTCTGGGACCACGTTCCCGAATTCATCAGTCCTATCTGGGTGACTGGTGACTACGTATATGGTTTCTTCTTTGTCCAAGTATGCTCCGTTTTCAAACTTGACAGCTGGGCGCTCTAGTCCAATGGATTGATTAGGATTCTTAATCTGGACCACGGATCTTCCTAGACCATCCTCATAGATGCTAGCACCTAATCGGTTGGTCCTAAGGTATTCCAACTGTGTTTTGTAAGGGCCTTCTACCCTGTGCAAGTATGGCACTCCTGAACTTCCCGTAGGTCTCTCCATACCTTGAGACATCTCTGATTCACTCGTCTCAGAGCTAGGGTAGTATGAGTGGTGGCTCAACTGCTGGGCCCAAGACCTAGCAGTGTGATTAACACTAGCCTCCGAAGACCTAAGGCTTTGTCTATCTCTTACTAGGTGTCGTCCTGATCTAAGGTTCATATGCCTAACTGATTAACCCAATTTGTCCCAGGTACAACCACGTTTCTGAGTTCTTTGTATCAATTACTTAATTCCATTTTTATGTTGATTATGGTGTTTATACTCTTGTCTGATATCACGTCGTTAGGAATACTTGAGTTTAATTTCGCACTTTAGTTTGGTCGTTTCACGTTAGGTCCTTTTCCTTTAAGGTTGTCGTCCACACACACAGGTTATCTCTCGACTTGAACTTGATTTCTTAGATATTCTTTGATTTATCTCGTGCCTATCGTTGCCTGGAATTACTTCTAACACTACCCGCACTTAGCATAAACTAAGAATTGACAGAGTGTGTTGCGGGTTTTCCAACCTTGAGTTCCTTTCCTTGAGTTGTTGCCCTGGTGTGCCCAGGACGCGTGTTCCCAAGCCTGCACTTACTCTTGCTTTGTGTACCCTTCGATGCTCTCAAAGGACCTGTAAACGGCCCAAGATTAACTCAAAACTTAAATTCAAAAGACAACCCCAAGCACTTCCATTCATGTGACACTTCACCAATTTGCACTATGACTTTTTGGAAAATAATTCTAGAGATCCCTGAATTTTGTTCCCCCTGGGTATGGTCAACTTCAAAATACCCTATCTGAAAATCAATGCATTATTCTTATAAAAAACAGTTGAGGGCGTGTAGTATATGCCGCGAGCTTTCCAACAAGCCCTAGAGCTCAAAAAATGGATTTCGTATGAAAAAGTTATGACTGTTCAGGGTTTAGGGGGTTGAAACAGGATTCAATCTGGCTGACAGATCCTAGGATTTTCTCCCAATCACAAGTGTAGGAACCTCCAAAGTGCTAATGGATTGACTATTTTGCCCCAAAATTATCCCAATTTTGAACAAAAACCAAACCCTAATTTTTGGCCGAAAAGCTTGTCAATCGCGATCGACAGGTCTGTCAATCGCGATTGACAGAGGTGTCCGTCGGGCCTGTCAATCGCGATGGACAGTGTCAATCGCGATCGACAGAGTCGATCGTGGCTGTCAATCGCGATGGACAGCGTCAATCGCGATCGATAGAGTCGATCGTGGCTGTCAATCGACGGTATCAATCGCGATTGACACGTTTTCCAGATTTTTCGCTGAAATTTCAGTCAATCGGGGGCCTATCAGTCGCGATGGACACGTGGCTACGCGCAAAAGTCAATCAATCGTTGAATTTCAGTCAATCGCAATTGACAGTGTCAATCGCGATTGACAGAGGTGTCGGTCGTGGCTGTCGATCACGATTGACGGTGTCAATCGCGATTGACAGGGTCCTACGTGGCAGTCTGTCGATCGTGAGGTCTGTCGGTCGCGATTGACAGGGTCTGTCGGTCGTGGCTGTCGATCGCGATTGACGGTGTCAATCGCGATTGACAGGGTCCTACGTGGCAGTCTGTCGATCGTGAGGTCTGTCGGTCGCGATTGACAGGGTCTGTCGGTCGCGATTGACGGTATCAATCGCGATTGACAGTATCAATCGCGATTGACAGAGGCTGTCGGTCGCGATTGACAGAAAAACTCGGGATTTTTCTACTGTTTTAGGTGATTTGGGATGTGCTCATCATGCTTGTGCTAGTGGTGTACTTTGTTTTACCAAATGATCGAATTTTCTGTCGATCGCGATCGACAGAGGCTGGCGACTGCAAAAATGATTCGACGAGTTTCGTACCTGTGCAGCGTGCTGGAGGGGATGATGATGATGATACCTGCAAGAAACACAATAAACATGCAAAAAACAGTGCAAGCAATATCGCTCTCTCGCTCTCTCTCACAAGTAGAATGAAGGAAATGAGGTGGAGATGGTGATATGATCAAAACTGAAGATTTTCGCGATGATGGAGATGGACGTGGGAGATGGTGAAGATGATGATGGTGATAAAGATGGTGAAGAAAAAACAAGAAGATAGATGAAAGTGAAGAAAATACCTACAACTCCAACGCGTCAACTCTACGTCTTACCATCACACGCTCGTCCTCAAAGCTCGATCCCCGACAACGGCGCCAAAATTTGGTGTAGCTCAGTGATGAGTAGCACCTCCTTTAATGTCAATCCGGGAAGACGAGAGGATGGTATGAAGACCTCGAGCAAGTGGAAGCACAAGTGCGTGAGTGAGAAGCACACCAACATGCACACACATACACACACACGCGCACACACGGCAAGACAAAGAGTGAGGAGCAATGGAGTTCTTTAGATTACTTTCACCAAGCTCTTACAAGTTCGTTTCAATTACAATCCAACCTCAAAAATGAGCTCTCTAGCTCCTTTTATAGTTTTTGACTAGCTTTGGCCCTGTTCGGACCTAGTGTCCGGCCTAGTTAAAAATTAGGTTCCAGGGCTTATTTGAGGGCTCAAACGAGATCTAAAAAATACGAAAATTGGTAAGCAACTACTTCTAAGGCTCCTCAAGCTCGAGGACTCCTCGGCTTGCACAAAATGGAGCTACAAAAATATGAAATGGTATTTACAGGGGTTGTTAGTGATGAGAATCACTTTTAATTGGTGTAAGGGTGTTGAAAAATTAAAGGTTGCCTTAGTGCTAGATCTGCGTGAATGCTCGTACTTGCTTCTTCATGAAGAAAATTATTGGCCTACTTGCCAGATCGTCGTTGACTCCCTTGTCTGCTGCTAACAATAAGCCATTGTGAAGGATTGCCATTGCTTATCACTTCGAATGGCGTTGAGAATTTTCCTCATGATGAACTGTTCTTCAATCAGCTATCCAATGGATGCTAACTGATCTGCAACCTCCTTGTTCTTGGTAACAAACTCTATGATGGTTTGTTTATGTGTCTTCTTCATTTGGTTGAACTCCTTCCAAAGATGATTCTTTCTTGCTTTGGTACTAGCAGAAAAGAAAGTCTCGAGGGCATCCCAAGTCTCTTGAGATGTCTTGCATTATCTAATATGTGGTAATAGAAAGTAAGAGATAGAGTTTAGTATGTACGACCTTGCTTGAGCATCCCTTGCGCACCAAAGTGTGAGCTTATCTGTCTCCTCTTGTGTAAGTCCTCCTTTGGATCTTGGAAGAGGCATAACTTCATCACCTGCTACAATTCCATAAAGATTTCTACCTTGTAAATAGGCCTCCATCCTGATTTGCCAAGCCGCGTAGTTGTGTCAATCAAGCTTCTTGATCATTGAGGGAAAGCCGTCACCCATCTTAATCTAGCTCTGATACCACGGAAAGAACTTGGAGAAGCTTGTATAAGGTAGAAAAGTGCGTTTCGAAGCGACGAATTTTGATCAAGCTAACCAGGGATCAAAGTGTTCTAGGACTGCCGAACATATCAAAGCAACACATGATCAACATGTGTGATGCATGTCAGATTGGGAAGGCACAAAGACAACCATTCAACCACAAAGGCTACATCCACAACAACTTATTGGACTTAGTACATATAGATGTATGGGGACCAAGTCAAGAACCGTCATTGGCAAGATCAAGGTATTATGTCTCATTTATTGACGACCATAGTAGATGGACTGTTCTATACTTTATCAAGAGTAAGAATGAAGTGTTTGATTGCTTCAAGAAGTATCTTGCACATATGGAGAATCATACAAGTAGATCACTAAAGAAGCTCATATCTGATGGAGGGGGAGAATACTTCTCCAAAGAGTTTGATGAGTTCTTGTAGGACAAAGGTATCAAAAGGGAAGTGACTACTAGGTACTCTCCTCAACTAAATGGAATTGCAGAGAGGAGAAACAAGACATTGGTTGGATCAACCCGAACAATGCTTGAAGAGAAGAAATTGCCACATTATCTATGGGCAGAAGCTATTTCAACTGTTGTGTACCTTGTCAATAGACTACCATCCAAATCACTTCAAGGTATGACTCTTATGAAGCATGGCATGGAAGAAAACCTAGTCTTGGACATTGCAAGGTTTTTGGTTGTTTAGCTTATGTTCATGTACCATCACATATAAGAGGTGAGCTAGATGAAAGGGCAACAAAGGCACTGTTTATTGGATATGATTCAACTAAGATGGGTTACAGGTTCTTCAATCCTTCAACCAAGCAATTCACTACAAGTAGAGATGTTGTGTTTGAAGAACATAGATCTTGGTATGATGAAGACAAACAAAAGGTAACACTACCATATGATCTTGATTCAGACTCTCATCAATTAGGAAGCAAGCATGATACACAGGTCCAAGATCCAAGAAGTGATACAGATGATGACCAAGATGAAAGAGAAAAGGATTACAAGCTATGGAAGTTAAGAGGCAACACAAAGATGCAAGAGGTTGGAGAATGCTCCAAACAAGCACCTAGGAGATCAAGAAGAGAGAACAAACAACCAGAAAGGTATGGATATGATTCCACATTTGTTACAAAGCATTCAATATACTTGGCAAAAGACTCTATTTCAGAGGAACCCTCAACCTATGAAGAGGCAAAGGGAAACCCTAATTGGGAAAAGGACATGAAAGAAGAGATAGATGCATTGAAGGAAATGGACACGTGAGATTTGGTTCCAATGTCGCCAAATCAAAAGGTAATTGGTTGCAGATGGGTATATAAAGTTAAAAGAAATTCAGATGGATCAGTTTGTAGGTATAAGGCAAGATTAGTTGCCAAAGGATGCTCACAAACTCATGGTATAGACTATGAGGAAACATTCTCACCAATTGCAAAGATGACTACAATCAAGACATTGATAAGTGTAGCTGCTGCAAGGAATTGGAGACTCCTCCAACTTGATGTGAAAAATTTAAATGGTTGGATAAATGAAGAGGTATACATGTCACAACCACCAGGTTTTGAAAACCCTAATCATCCATCTTATGTTTGCAGACTTAAGATTGTATGGATTGAAACAAGCTCCTAGAGCTTGGAATTACAGGTTGGTAACATATCTTCAAGATCAAGGGTTCAAAGCTAGCAGCTCATATCCTTCTCTATTCATCAAATGGGATCACAATGAGGTTATCTATCTATGTGTATATGTAGATGATATTATTGTGACAGGTGATGATCTAAATGGCATTCAAAGGATCAAGAGACACATGCAAGAGGAGTTCAAAATCAGTGACCTAGGTGAGCTCACATATTTCCTAGGTATGTAGGTGATATACACAGATGAAGGAATGTATTTGACTCAAAGAAGATACATTCAGGATCTTCTTCTCAAGTTCAAAATGGAGAACACTAAACTTGCAAGTACACCTTTGGAGATGAATCATAAACTTAGTGTTTATGAAGGTAAGAAAATTGAGGACATTAAAGAATATCAAAGCTTGGTAGGTAGCTTGATGTATGCTACTCATACAAGGGCAGACATCTCATATAGTGTGGGAGTGCTTAGTTAGTTCATGCACTCACCGAGAAGACCACACATGTATGCGGCTAAAAGAGTACTTAAGTATCTCAAAGGTACAATCAACGAAGATATATTCATCCTGGCCTTCTCATTGATCATGGCTGTCAAATCATTCCGCAGGGCCAAATCTTTCGACTTCTTGGAATCCCCTTGGGGTTTGGCGTCTCTATGGAGCAGCGATGGAACTGGGTGCTGGCCAAACTCGAAAACAAGCTTAACTATTGGAGAGGTATGCAAATCAATCTCGCTGGGTGTGCGATGGTTATCAACACGTTCCTCCTCTCTTCTACCATCTATTTCCTTTCTTGTTGGAGACCGAATGAGCAAGGCCTGTCCAAACTGAATAGTATTTGTAGAAACTTTCTTTGGACGGGCGATCATAACAGAAGGGGGGTGCCTAAAATCAAATGGGCCATCTGCACTAGCCCTAGAGACAGCGGGGGGCTTGGTATCCTGGACATTGGGTGTATGGCTAACAAACTGGCGGCCAAATGGATGATTAAGGCTTGGTGCAATAGGGAGGCCTCGTGGGCCAAGCTGATCTTCAGAAACAAGAATGAGTTGGCCCTCATGGGGTTCCCAAACTGGAAGAATCTTGACATCATGACCCTGCTATTCTCCCCGATCCCCGTCTTCCCGAAAGGCTCCAATCTCGTGTGCTCCCTTTGGAAGGGCTGGAATAAAGTCAAAAGCTTCACAAGAATTAGTGAGGACTGGAAGTGGGCGGCCGGAATCAGACAAAACGACTCTATCTGGTTTCCGATACATGGCATCCGGAGTGTGGAGTCGTGGAACATTCAAAATGCCAAGAAGTTATGGAACAAAGGATTCAAAAAATGGAAACACCTCTGGAAACATGACACCAACAGCTGGATCAACTTTGAGGATATTGACCCTCGCATAAACATCTCCTATGAAGAATGGAACACTTTGCAAAGCAGATGCCTCGCATGGGATCGTCACAAGACTCGCCTTCTCATGGGACACGACACCCCGAACTCGCTTGGCCTCAAATGGCACAATGGAAATAGCCTACTCAAAATCCCGAACATCAAAGAATCGGCTGACCTCCAGATCAGCCTCAACAAGAAGTGGTGCCTGTCTTGGACGCGGCTTCGGTGGGACATGAAATTCATGGGTATCTGGCACCCCCTTATAGAGATTAAGAAGTCTGTCCTCTTATGGCAAATTCTTCATCGAGGAATTTGGACCAACCATAAGGCTAGCAAACTTTGTGGGATCCCTCCTTGGTGCAAACGCTGCCACCGGGCTATCGAAGATGTCCCACACATCTTCCTTACTTGCCCCAACTCCTACAGAATCTGGCAGACGGTTGGAATGAAAATCAGACTTCAAAAACAGCTTAGTTGGAAACAAGTCCTTTTGGGAGAAGCGATCGGTTGCTCTGCGACACTCTGGAACGCCATCAGAGGGGAAGTCCTGTGGAAAATTTGGCGGGAGAGGTGTGCTCTCAACTTCGGCGATCCCCCCAAGGAGTGGTCGATAGAGAAATCACTATTCCTCCTTGGCAAAAGGATTGTTAACAGTAAGAAATCCCCCCCCTTCAGGCACCACCAAGTCCTCATTTTGATCAACAACAAGCTCAAACCCAAGTGGGCCCCGCATGAGGGCGATGAGAGGGTGATTAACCTTCTCTGTAATGCAACCTAGGATTCAATCAAGCTTCCCCTGCTTTGTGGGATTTGGGGGGTCCCGTGGGCACTAGTCCCCTTCTATTGTACCTTTGTTTCTTAATTTAATTCAAGTCCGGGAGAGTAGGCTATTGCCGAACTTCCTTTATATTAAAAAAAAAAAAGATATATTCTATCCTTACTCTTCAGATTTGGATATCAAAATCTACTCAGATGCACATTGGGCAGGAGCCAAGGATGATAGAAAAAGTACATCTGGTTACTTAGCATTTGCAGGTTCAAAGCTAGTGTCATGGAGTTCCAAGAAGCAACCAGCAATTGCTTTATCCTCAAATGAAGCAGAGTACAGAGGCTTGACCATAGCAGCTCAAGAGGCAATATGGTTAAAAGCATTGTATACAGATTTGGGACTTGTGACTTTGAAACCTCACATATTTGGAGATAATGTAAGTTCCATGCATCTAGCGACAAATCCTATTTTCCATGCGAGAACCAAGCACATAGAAGTCCATTACCACTTCATAGGGAGAAGCTCATGGCAAAGGAGATTGACATTTCTTTTGTTCCAACTGAAAAGCAAGTAGCAGATATGATGACGAAGGCACTTGATAGAATAAAGCTTTGTAGATTCAAAGCTATGGCAAGTATTCAACCTATCAGAGAATGAAGACTCAAGCATACTTTAGCTTGAGGGGGAGCTGTTGGAACATCAAGCTTACACTATGCTTGAGGTGGATTTGATCTACATCAAAGGCTATCGCATCGAAAGAATATCCATTGGAGAGTTCTTTTTCTTATGCTCATTTATTGTATTTTCTGAGAGATTTTTGATGGTTCATTTACCGTTGTAAAAGCCTTGAGCTTTAAACATGTATAGGTAGAAAGATAGAGCCCAAATCCCATGAATTTGTGGTGGTTGAACTTGCATTCAATCAAGCAATCAAATCACCTAAAAGTAGATCAAACTAGATCTTTACTTTTCATAGATTGTAGGAAAGTGAATTGATTCCCTCCAACAACCATTGCCACCTTCATTTGAATTCAAATTTCATTTGTAGAAGTCGTGGAACACTCTTAGAGTCTATATAAAGACTTGAAATCACTTGTACAATACATGGTGTCATGGACACAAAGGAAACCATCTTGAACCTTAGATTCCATGTGAATCCTAAATCTCATGATTGGTTCAGATTTAGGAGAAACTAATGCTTCCATTGCATCCGGAACGTGTCAAAACCCCAAGATTGACTGCCTATTTGCTGAATTCTGACACCCAGAGGTCCTGATTCAAGTCGATGACATCATGATGACATCATCAAGTCGCAACTGCCCTTGGAAACCGCCCTTGAAAACCTATATAAGGAGGGGTTGGCCACATTCATAATCAGTCTTGCCAATGCCAGTCTTGAGAGCTCAAGGGGTCGTGATCACCAAGTAAGTACTTTCAAGTTCCAGTTCAAGTTCTAGTCTTGTTCCTTGCTCTAGTCTTGTCTAGTCTTGTATCGTGGACATACTTTCTTGTCCTATTGTAATCTCGTAGTATGAGATCTTGTTGATTTATTTCTTGTATCTAGTTCATATCCCTGAAGGGGTTTATTGTAATCCAGAGATCTTGTTTCCTACCTACGGTCCCGGGTTGTGGGATCTCCTGTATCATCTCTAGTTGAGTTTTCCATACCTATTAGTCCAGGGTTGTGGGACGTCTTGTATCGGCTACATATTCTTGTATTATTTTCCCTACGTGGGTGTTCTTGTAATCATAAGTGTATTTTGAAAATCTTGTCCACTGTAGTCAGAGAGCACAATCTAGTGCCCCCTTGACATTTTGGCAAGACTATCTTCATCAAGACAAGGCACCATGGATTCCCTATGTAAGGAGATTCAATCTACCATAAAGGACATGATCGAACATGTCCAAGAGATGAAAAGATTGCTACGACAAGATGATCGATCATTTTCAGACTATGCCTTGAATATCAAGATGTTGTTTCGTGGAACTACATATCAAGAAGACTACATGGTTAATCAGTTTCGAAGTGGCCTCAATCCTGAAGTCAAATATCTCTTGTTATCCATGCCTCAAGCAAACACCTTGGAGGATGTTATCAATCAAGCAATTCAATGTGAGAATCAGTTGTTAAAAGAAATCCAAGTCCGAGAGTCAGAAGTCTTGAACAAAGAAGACTCTATTCCTAAAGAATCTGAATCAAGAATCTTTGAAGGCCAAGAAGTCATTACGAATGATATGGAGCATAAAAATTATGAAGATAACAAGAAGATAAAGAACAAAGCGGAGTTCGTGTTCAATCAAGGAGGTGTGCTTACTCAAGGCACTCCGTCAAAGATCTTGGAAAAGCTACAACACACCACTAAAAGCTCAAAGGACCTATCTTGTCATGAAGCTAAGGAAGCTCAAGGGAGACCCAGTCCTTCACCACCTTTCAAGATTAAGGATCATGAAGAATTCGAGGTTAATCATGTCTTAGATTCAAGAATCTCGCGAGGACGATTGGAAATGCTTTATTCATTGGAAAGCATATGACATCAATGATCGTACTTGTGAACTTACAGAAAATCTTCAGAGAGCAAAAGTCAAGGTTCGCGAATTCCATAAGAAGAATCCAATGAAACCCAAGCTAGAGAACATAGCCGCTCCTCGTGGAACTCGTCGCTTGAGGGGGAGGTGATTTCATGGAAACAAAGGAAACCATCTTGAACCTCAGATTCCATGTGAATCCTAAATCTCATGATTAGTTTAGATTTAGGAGAAACTAATGCTTCCATTGCATCCGGAACGTGTCAAAACCCCAAGATTGACTGCCTATTTGCTGAATTCTAACACCCGGAGGTCTTGATTCAAGTTGATGACATCATGATGACATCATCAAGTCGCAACCGCCCTTGGGAACCGCCCTTGAAAACCTATATAAGGAAGGGTTGTCCACATTCATAATCAGTCTTGCCAATGCCAGTCTTGGGAGCTCAAGGGATCATGATCACCAAGTAAGTACTTTCAAGTTCTAGTTCAAGTTCTAGTCTTGTTCTTTGCTCTAGTCTTGTCTAGTCTTGTATCGTGGACATACTTTCTTGTCCTATTGTAATCTCGTAGTATGAGATCTTGTTGATTTATTTCTTGTATCTAGTTCATATCCCTAAAGGGTATTCTTGTAATCTAGATATCTTGTCTCATACTTACGATCCCGGGTTGTGGGATCTCCTGTATCATCTCTAGTCCAGTTTTCCATACCTATTGGTCCTGGGTTGTGGGATGCCTTGTATCAGCTACATCTTCTTGTATTATTTTCCCTACATGGGTGTTCTTGTAATCGTAAGTGTATTTCGGAAATCTTGTCCACTGTAGTCAGAGAGCACAATCTAGTGCTCCCCTGACACATGGAAGCAATATACATACACTTGTGACCATCATTGTCTTGCTCCTTCAATTCTCTACATCATCTTCTTCGCCAACAGTAATCGTGCAGAGACTGCTGCTCTCCCTCTAGAGCTCCAAATTGAGTGCAAGATGGATCATTGGAAAGGTATTAGTGTCTAGTATGCCTATACATTTTCATAGCATTTGGTGCCGTAGATTGGGAGAAATCGGAGTTTTTCTATCTCGGGGTCAATCTCTGCGTATTCTTGAAAAATAGGAAGTACCACCGGTGAATGTCGCATTCATTCCTATAGCATGGAAGCAATATACATACACTTGTGACCATCATTGTCTTGCTCCTTCAATTCTCTGCATCATCTTCTTCACCAACAATAATTGTGCAGAGGCTGCTGCTCGTTCTCCAGAGCTCCAAATTCAGTGCAAGATGGCTCATTGGAAAGGTATTAGTGTCTAGTTTATGCCTATACATTTTCATAGCATTTGGTCTTGTAGATTGGGAGAAATCAAAGTTTTTCTATCTCGGGGTCAATCTCTGCATATTCTTGAAAAATAGGAAGTACCACCAGTGAATGTCGCATTCATTCCTATAGAATATTTTGCTTATTCCTTATAATTTTGTGCATTCTATACACTCAACTCTATTTTTATCACTCCCATAAAAGGATTTTTTCTGATTGTAATCACGCTGGTTGCTATGGACAGTTGAAGTTCATTGTCTCTTCCATAGATAGTAAGTTTTTTGAGCTAGTCGACCCACGAACCTATCTGTTTTGTATCGGTTCATTCTCTTTGATGCTCCAAAGTACATAGTATGTTTCTTTGCACTTATCACATGCTTATAAGGTCTATTTGAGTCTCCATAAGCTCAAGGGCTGGTCTTGTGCCGGTTGGCTTGACCAAACTTGGTCGCTTCGAAACGCACTTTTCTACCTTCTACAAGCTTCTCCAAGTTCTTTGACTAATGGGCTACTTATCTTTGTACATTCTCTAGTAATACATTTAGTATTGTGTGTTGTGTTCCAGGCTTCTTCTTCTTCTTCCTTGTGCTGTTTGCATGTTTCCGCAGACATCTAACTCCAAGAACCAGTACCTAGTCCATCATCAATACCTCTGAAGTTCCAACTTATGAAGTTGGAGAAGGTCCCAAAATTCCAAAAGAAGGAGATACTGAAGAATCAGAACGGATACCACCACGTTTCAAAGATATGACAAAGTGGTTATATCAAACCTGGAAGGACAGTGGTATAAAGGAATACACTAGAAGAACCAGAAGTCAAACAAGGAGACAACAAGGAGACCAAGCAAATTATGGAAAACATTTTAAGCTTCATAATATTTGAGCTATTACTTTAGCTGAGAATGAACCAGCTAGTGTTCAAGATGGACTACAAAGTGATATGATTATCACATGTCTCAAATATTTAGATCTTCAGTTGTTTAACAA
Organism: Ceratopteris richardii; assembly: GCA_020310875.1. NCBI lineage: Eukaryota > Viridiplantae > Streptophyta > Polypodiopsida > Polypodiales > Pteridaceae > Ceratopteris > Ceratopteris richardii. The sequence goes on along the minus strand of CM035408.1, from coordinate 19,344,349 downwards.
AAAACTTAAGCATAAATATGATGTAAATGACTTGGGTATTTTACATTATTAACTTGGTATTGAGTTCAAGTATACAGATGAGTGTATCTACATGAAATAATAGAAATACATTAAGAAAACATTGGAAAGGTTTGAGATGACAAATTCTAAGCCTATACAAACACCTATGGATGTCAATGTATCATTATAGTGAGAAGTAGATTCAGAACCATTTGATCCTCCATTATGTAGTCAATTAATTGATGGCTTGATATATCTAGGTAATACACGTTTGGATATTTAGTTTGTAGTTTCTCAAGTATCCAGGTTCATGCACAATTAGCTCAAGATTAAGTGGAAACTGGTTAAAAGATATATTTGCAAAATCAAAGGAAGTTTTGGAGGTTATTAAACCTTGTACCATTATGACATTGAAGGGGGGATTGTTGGAAACAATGACCATGTTGGTCCAAAATCCTCAGTTAAGGCCACCATAAGAAACCTTTTTTAGAGAACCCTTCAAAAAAAGAGCTCTAAGTACCTTGGCTAAGGCAAATGCCTTGCAAAGCAGGCACCCACAATCAAATTCCATAGCATGCAATGGTAGGAAAAAAAGCAAAACACTATAGCATGATTTTCGGCAAAAGTTTTTGAGTAGAGGTTTTTGCGTAGAGTTTTCATTGCATAGAGCTCTTGCAATCATAATTAATCACATGCTTTTGCTCAATAAGAATTGGCAATCATAAGATTTTAGATGTGCTTTTCATAGCATCATAAAACTATATAAGAAGATCTTGGCTCACACTTTAGATCGTCACTCAAGGTGATCATCTTCTCAAGCTACTCTTGGCATTATAAGAGGAGATCGAGGAGTTCCTCTCTTAGAGGAGGTGTTCTCACACACTTGAAGGAGGTATGCTCTACATCTGGAGACATTTGGAGGAGTTCATGCTAGCCAACATATTGTGAGCAACAAGTCTACATCTGTCCTCACTTGTTCATTCACTAGTTTCTGGTTTAGATAGTCAAAGTTTGGGTTTGCTATAAAACAGTTCTAAAATGTTCATATCCTCCATATTCTCTCTCTTTCTCTCTGTCTCTCTCTCTCTCTCACACACTTCATACCTTTTAAGCACATAATTTCTTATATCTAGTTCCTATTTCTACTTAGATTCAGATATTATCAGTTTATATCATATTCACACATTGTAATTGACATTGGAATATAAATTAGTGTAGGTGAGCATCCTAGCTTATTGTACACTTTGAAAATCTCATCTATTCTCTCTCTATCTCTTTCATCTCCTTTTGATTCTTAAGGTGTGTATGCTAAGGTTCATGTATTGGAAGATTGTGTAAACTTGTGATTATATTGTTATTGAGGCACACCCACTTCCAACACTTCCTTTTGTGGATTAATCTCTTTCCACATATCTTGGCACTTCCTTATACATGAGCGACAGCTCCTTGTTCACCGCATCACTCCCAAGGGTGATTTGTTGATATATTTTGGTAGTGATGTGTATGAACACACCTAGGACCCTCGCGTACTTTTTTCCCTCTTTAGGAGGTTTTTTCCCCCTCTTTTTGTATATAAACCTATAAACCTAATGGGTTACTAATCTTTGTACATTCACTTGATAATACATTCAATATTGTGTGTTTTGCTCCAACCTTCTTCTTCTTCCTTTTGCTCTTCGCGTGGTTCCGTAGACCTCAAACTCCAAAAAAAAAGAGGAAGAGAAAGGAACACTCATAAAAAATGCAAGAAAGGAGACAATAATATATCATTCAATGAAAAATAAAATGATAGAGGAAGAAGAAAATCAAGTGGTTCAAGAGGCAAGTATACAATACTCACAACTACAATAGGAATCAAAGGAATTGATCCTATGTTTGTGGAAATCAAGAAATCATGCTAATGGATGGTACCATAGAAGATCAAGCTATGGATCTAATCAATACTAAGGCCTTATTACAAAGAAAAATAAGTTTTAGATGATAAATGGTATATAGACAATGGTTGCACCAACCATATGTTTTATAGAGATTTTTTTGTAATTTGCAAGTACCAAAGTAGAAAGGATGTGTTGAAATAGATGATAAATCATTTGCAAGTACCAAAGAAGAAAGGATATGTTGAAACAAGTGATAAATCATAGCATATAATTAGGTTTATTTGTTTGAAAGGAAGATGCAAAGCTGATTGTTTATTGGCAACACGTCAAGTCCCTACTATCACTAACTTTATTTGTATGGAACGAATGGTGGAAAAGGGCTAATCAAGTGATGTTCAACCACAAAGTTTGTCTCATTTAGAATCCAAAGAGAGGCTATCATATCATGGCAAATGGATGAAGAGTGGCCATATGATGTTAAGGTATTGTTGGAATTGAATCTTCATAGATCTTGGTCGTTGTTGAGTTGCAGGTATATGGTGCTAGAACACAATGACAAAGGATATCCATATTAAACTTGAAAGGGTTTGTATCATACCTAGGTGCAAGATGAACTACATGATTCTCATTATGGGATGTATTCCCTCTTTGAATCTATTGATGATTGTTTCGAAGTCTTAAACTTAGCTTGCTTCTTCTTCTTAGGACATTTGAATACCATATGATCATAATGTCCACAATAAAATCATAATACAATGACTTTGAAATGATTTCTTTCACTTTGCATAAGTCTCTTGACCTTGATGTTATCCAATTGCATGGGGTCTAGTTACAATTCTTCCAACATATATTGTTAAGGGATTGATGTAAACTTGTATCCCTAATCTTGAATATGAGTCTTCCTCTCTTGATTTCTTTCAGGCAATCTATTATCGCACTCAATTTCTCGATTTATGAAGTCATTCAAATTATTTACCTTAGGCATGATTAACATGAGGCCCTTGATATCATCGCATAAGCCCCATTGAAATTGGTTGATAAAATGATCCTCATCTATGTTCTTCACATCAATGGTTTCACTTTGTTGATCAAAGAATGATGGTTGAAAAACTTGGGAAATGCCATCTTCATTCTTTGGCACATCTTCATCTTGAACTTGGTTGTCCTTGATAGCTTGATTACCACATTGAACTACTTGCTTGGTAGCATCATCTAAAGTATTTACCTGAGACAATAGAGAAATGATCCTTCATTGCATCTTTAAGACCACTTTGAAATTGATAAACTAGATAGTCTTCTTGATATATGGATCCTTGAAATGCTTTTTTGAAGTTTGATTCGAATTCTCTAGACTGATCACCTTTTCATAACCTTCTTTCAAAAGCTTGGAGTTTTTGATATATGTCTTTGAGCACTTACTTGGAGATATCAAATCCTTGAGCTCCTAAGATTGGCATTGGCAAGATTGAGAATATATGTGGCCAAGCCATACATAGGTGTTCAAGGGCAATTACAAATTGATGATATCATCTATGATGTCAACAATCCGAAATAGGATCTCTAGATGTTAGAATTAGGCAAGTAGATAGTCAATCTTAGGGTTTTGTTATGTTTCAGACACAATGGTAGCATTAGTTTTTGGAAAGCCTAAACCTATCATGCGATATAAGAAATCACGTGAAATATAAGGTTCAAGATCGTTTCCCTTGTGTCCATGACAACTTGCCAATCAGACACCTTATCAAGAGCCTCCATTTCAACAAGAAAAATGGAGGATTGTTTGAGTCTATGAGATGTATTGTGTTTGACCTCATATAGATGTCAATTAACATTAGAATATCCATCTTGATGCTTTTGAAATACCTCAAGGTGGAAGGCTAGTGGGAGATTGTTTGAATCTATGGCTTGTGCTGTGATTGGCCTTTGGCAAGTTGATTAATACAAGAACATCCATCCTGGCACTCTTTTCAACACGTGAAGGGGGAGTGCTCCATCAAGACAGACTTGAAATCACCAAGAAAAAAGGTAGGATTTTTGGGCAGCTGGCTATATCACAAAGTTGTGGGGGGAGGGGGGGGGGGGAGAGGAGGGGTTGATGAGTACCTGCACATGCCATAGGAGGGGAGGTGAAATCAAGATATGATGATTTGGAAATCATATCCAAAATCTAGTACATAGCCATGATGCTCAAAACATAATTATCTAATAATTGTTTGCATACATATCAGCCCTCAATAAGTCATAGGCAATACAAAAAAATCTACTAATCTCATATTTGCCACATGATCGATCCTATGGGATCTTGGTGTATAATGTCTTTTGTTGAGTGTCATGATCACATTCCTTTCTTTTAGTGAGGAGGGAGTTTCTCATCCTATAACCCTCAGAAGGGGATAGGGATAAGGCAAGGCATAAGGTGCCACCTCGTGATGGGATTTGTAAAAATATTGTGTCTATAAACAAGGATTTCCTAGTTCAACCTTGTTTCCAAATAATAAAAATAGAGGAAATTACCTATATTAGATGCATGGCAAGTGAAGTCAAATTTTATGTCATTTTTTAGATGTTTATACTTTTGAAAGCTACATGCATTAAAATGTTTTAAGTAATTTTAAAAGTCACTTTTCATCTCCTTTTGTACTAAATCTAGAGAATATTCAGATCTTTATTCCCTTAACCTCTTGGATCACTTTTGCCTTGAGAAACACACCTATGAACTTTTCTTACTCTTCTCTTTGGAAAACTTAGTTTTTGGTCTCTCTTCACTTTTGGTAGATTAATTCCACCACGTCTATTGTGTACGAATTCCATTTTCTCTTTTATCACCTAGGTCTTGGACATTTCTTGTAGATCTCTAGTTATGCGAGGTATAGATCTACTCAATATTTTCTTTGTCTCAAGCATACAAACACTTCAAATCTTTCCAATTTTGAGATTGAAACTCTATCCCTGTCTTCAATTATGAACTTCTCTTTTCTTCAGGAAGTCTACTTCAATGCTCCAAATTATGTAAGAACCTTTGTATGATCCTTGTGTAGCCTTAAGGTTCAATAGACACTCAATTAAACTTGAAACAATTATGCATGATCACTAAGATCAAAAGTATGCCTAAAACTAATGTTAAGAAATAGCAACTTTGACATGGGTGACTTCCAATAGATTTATTTTAGAACACAACCCATTTTACAAAATGATTTTAGCCATAACTTCCTTATCTATCAGCTTATATTTTCTAATGCTTTACATGTGTCTCTAAGATCCAAGTAAATCTTTAATTCATGAGATGCGCCATTTCTAAGTCTTCACTTTAGAAAGTTGACATATGAATGTTCCTATGAACCATACGCACACTCTGTGAGGAATTAAGACACAAAAATTTAACCACAACTTGCTTTACTATTGAATTAGATATGTGTACAAGGATTCTTAATCCACATGATCATCATGAGAGAAATGAGAATTGGATTGAGCTCTGAATCTATTGATTTCCCTCGATACGTCTACCTACACTATGGAAATGAATTTTCTTACTTTCTAATGACTTGATTGACTTATATAGCCATGAATTGATAACTAGATCATGACTAATACATTGTTATTCACATGTCTTATTGGTTGCCTAACTTCTAACTACAATACACTAATTAGGACATTTGTAGTGAATATATGCACAATCATATCTTAACCTCTTTATTCATGAACATCTTCATTCTTCTTGACATTTGTCTACAACAAAACTTATCTTTGTCTCTTATCCAAATACTTTCTTGACTTCATTGTTCTTCATAAGCATCAATTTGTGATTGTTTTGCACCAACAACTCCCCCTGAATCCCTAATTGTAATTATGTTCTTCTTCTTTATTCTGCCATCTCTTTGAATCTCTATAATTTAGGTCCATCTAAACTCTTGGTTAGCATATCTCCTACCTGTTCGTTTGTTGGAGTACATGCCATCAATCTCCTTATCAAGTACCTTTTCCCTCAAAAAATGATATTTAATCTCAATGTTTATAGTCCTAGCATGAAAAATAGGGTTAACTACCAAGTAAAGTGAACTCATTTTATCACCATATATAATTGGAACAGCGTGCTCAACTCCAAGACTCTTCATCAAAGTCTTCATCCATATGAATTCTTTTTCTGCCTATACCATGCCTTTATACTCAACTTCTGTGGATGATAAAGCAACTATGTGTTGCTTCTTTGAACACCATGATACTAGCTTATCTCCCATGTAGCATAAGTAGTCATGAGTAGATCTTCTATCATGTGTAATACCTGCCCAATCTACATCATGAAACACTTTAAGTCTAGTGTTAGAAGTGAAGCCATAGTAAAAACCTTCATTAGAAGTTCCTCTAATATATCTTAACACTCTTTGAGCTATAATCCAATGGGATTTATTAGGAAAATGCATAAATTGTGATAGACCGCCAACTACATATGAAAGATCTGGTCTTGTCAAGGTAGCATATTATTTGAACCTGTATACCATCTTACTTGTTCATCAAATGTCACATCCTTGGAAACAAGAAATCATCTTTTGGATGGACTCCACAACTTGTAACCCATTTATCTATCATCATACCCTATAAAGATATACTTTTCTACCTTGGATTCTAAATTATGTCTCAATTGAGAGGGAGCATAAGCATATGCCAAACTTCCAAATATTTTGCAATGATTATGAGTAGCTTTCTTACCCCACCATGCTTCATAAGGGGTCATGCCATACAAAGCTTTGCAAGGCAACCTATTCACAAGACATGTTGCAGTGTTAACAACTTTTACCCACAAGTAATTAGCACAATTCTTTTATTTCATGATGGATCTAGAAAACTCCACAAGAGTTATATTCCTTCTCTTTGCAACTCCATTTTTTTGTGGAGAGTACCTACATGTTACTTCTCTTTTTATACCTTCATTCCACAAGTAGCCATTAAATTCTTTAGAGAAATACTCTCTCCCTCCATCTGATCTCAATCTTTTGAGCTTTTAACCTGTAATCCTTTTTGCATAAGCATGATAGTCTTTAAATGAATTAAACACTTCAGATTTATCCTTGACCACATAAAGTGTGATCCATCTTGTTGCATCATCTACAAAAGAAACATAGTATCTCAATCCTTAATGTTATAGTCCTTTGAAGGACCCCACACATCTATGTGTATTAATTCAAGCATGGTTGTATGCATGAATCCTTGCTTGTTGTATGATTGCTTGTGAGCTTTACCTAATTGATAATCCTTGCACTTTTATGTCATGTGTTGACTTTGAATATTAGGTAAGCCTAGCACTAATCCATTCTTTTCCATATCCTTTATACTTCTTTCATTAAAATGACCTAGCCTTTTGTGCAATAGGTTTAATTCAATCATCTTTTGGCTTCCACATGTAAATGAGGCATGTCCTACACTACCTTGTACCGTGAGAGTACAGAGTCTTAATTATTTTTGACCTACGACAATACTCTTATATCCTTGAATTGGATCTTCCACATAAACTCCATCATTAGTGAATCCGACTCATATCCTGTCTTGACATTTTTTCCTACTCTGATCAAATTCTTAGGTATTGTGGGAACATAAAGTACCTTACTTAATAGTGTACTCCCATTCTTTGTCTTCAGTGCACCAATGCTCTCCGCTTTGTGTTTGGTGTTATCTCTAGTTTGAAGTGTGTGTCCATGCACCTTTTCTTCCATGTCAGTCATCAAGGCAATGTTGCCACTACAGTGATTACTACACCTAGAGTCAATGTAGAATACTCTTTGGTCTTCACTTGTAACTTCATGTGTAGCATTCATGATTAGATTTGAATCCTCCTTTTGGTCTGATGCATAATTGTAATAGGTGTTGTTGTAGGATTGGTTTTGGAAGCTTCTTCCACCTCCTATACCATACATATTCCTAGCGCCTTTTCCTCTGAAAAACGTATTTGGATTCTACCTCCATTGCCTCTTTTATTGAATTTTGGGTTATAATTTCCATTGCTCTGAGTGTTGTGCCAACATTCATTTCCCAATTGATTTGTTTTTCCACAAATCCAACAAGCTTTGCCATTATCTTTGTTTTTGCCACCTCTTCCTTTACCTCTACCATTTCCTTTACCTTTAGTAAAGTTAGCCTAACTCGAGGTACCTTCTTCTTCATTTGACTATTGTTTAACTTTAGAATTATTCTTCTTGTGTGTTGAATACATAACTTAACCTGCACTTTTCTCATTTTCAATTCAATGTCCTACTAAAATGTTAGAATGTGTCCTAGCAATTGATTTAGATTTGGAGTGAAATGATATGATGATAATTCAATTGACAATATGAAAGGTTTCCACCCTTCATCACCTCTTAATATTATAAGGATCTGCCTTACCAATTTTTATTCCTCAATGTCTTTATCAACTAATCCTAAGAACTTTATAATATCCTTCATCTATGTTACACAATCAGAAATTGATTATGAAGCTTTCTTTTTGAAGGTTGTAAACTCAGCCCATAGTGAAGCTTTCCTTGCCTTGGTTGTGTTTTGGAAATATTCTCTCAAAGCATTCCATACATCAGTTGCACTCTCTAGCCCTCTTATTTGTGACAATAGATAATCACTAATAGCCATATAGATTGTGCTCCGTGCTTGAGCATCTTTCTTCATCCAATTCTTCAACATGCAAACTCTTCCCTAGTTGGAAGACTAGATCTTTAAATTCTGGCTTTTCTTCTTCTCTCGTGATGTAAGACATCAAATATTTGCCCATAAGGTGAGCCTCCATCCTCATAGACCATGCTCGGTAGTTCTGTTAGACCATGCTCGGTAGTTCTGTTTATCAAGCTTCTCTATCTGGATGCTCTCTCCCATCCTTTTGTTACCTATCTTGAAAAATAATTATAATACATTTATTTAATGTACCTTCTTTACTTCTCCTTATCCTTTTGAAATTCCTTCTTTTCCTTCTAAAGTTCTTTTGAAAAACTTTATCCTTTCAATGCTTCCTTTTACTTCAATTTGGAAATTCATAGCAATTGGGACCTTTCTTCCAGTCCCTTGACTTGATCAGCTCGTTCTAGCTCTGATACCATTGATGGAGATCTTTATAATCTCCAATGTCAAGACTACCTTGATCTTCGAGCACCTCTACATCAAGTATAGTAAAGAATTTACACAAACACTTCAAATCTTTCCAATTTTGAGATTGACATCTATCTCATTCTTCAATTCTTAACTTCTGTTTTCTTCAAGTCATCTACTTCAAAATTTGACTTCATTACTTATAAATTTCACAAGTTTCAATGCTCAAAATTATATAGGAACCTTTGTATGATCCTTGTGCAACCTTGAGGTTCAATAGTCACTCAATTAAACTTGAAAAAATTATGTGTGATCACTACGATCAAAAGTATGCCTAAAAGTGATGTTAAAAAATCGCAACTTTGACATAGGTGACTTCTAACACAAATTTCTCTCAGAGTACAAGACATTTTACAAAATGATTTTAGCCATAACTTCCTTATCTCTCAACTTAGACTTGTAGTTCTCAAACATAAAAAAATTTACGTGCATCATTGAGATCCAAGCAAATCTCTAATCATCGATATGTTCCATTTATGAGCCTTCACTTCAGAGAGTTGACATATAAATGTTCCTATGAACCATACACACACTTTGTGAAGGATTAGAACAAAAGAATTTAACCACAACTTGATTTACTATTGAATTAGATTGTGTATAAGGACTCTTGATCCATGTGATCATCTTGAGAGAAATGAGAATTAGACTGAGCTCTAAATCTGTTGATTTCCCTTGACACATCTATCTACACTATGGAAATGAATTTTCTTACTTTCTAATGACTTGATTCACTTATATAACCAGAATTCGTAATTGGATATTAACTACTAAATTGTTATTCACATGTCTTGTTCATTGCCTAACTTATTTCTAACTATGATACACTAATTAGGATCCTTTGAAGTGAATATATGAACAATCATATCACAACCTCTTTATTCATGTCCATCTTCATTCTTCTTGACATTTATCTTCAATAGAATTTCTCTTTATCTCTTATCCAAATACTTGCTTGACTTCATTGGTCTTAATAAGCATCAATTTGTGATTGTTTTGCACCAATAGGGTGGACATTATTTTGGAGATGTTTTTTCATCAAACTTTATGAATGGGAACCCTTTAGATCATTGACAAGAGTTTTAATAAGATGCATGTTGATATAGGGAGTTTGGCATATGCAAGTGCGAATCCCTCTAAATTAGTTGAGAGGGATTATTTTTTTCTACAAATGCATTTATGTAGTTCCTTCATCATGAAGGGGATATGGTAGATTGGAAATATTACCTTCATCAAATTTGGATATCCTTGATTGGTCAATTCTTGATAATGATTCAATCTTAGTCACTAGTTGAAAGATTGAGGTGGATATACAAGTTGCAATAAAATGCACATATGTCTTGCATAGGGCCATAATGCCCTTTTTTTTCGTATACACCTATTTGTGTTCATATTTCATATAGGAAAAATCCATTGGACACCATTGATGTGTATTAGAAATGGGAGTTACACATTGAATAAGTTGCTTCCTTCATCATGGAGAGAGAAAATAGTAGAGCACTAAGAAGAAACAATCAAATGTTTAGTTATCAAGGACATAATAATTTGATATAGCTTCAAAGAAGTATCAATTTTAATTTCTTATAGAAGATGAAGATTAGAAAATCAAGGATGGGAAGCATTAGATTATGATATATCCAACTCAAAATAATATCTATTCATATTTGTGATGAAGAAGATAAAATCCATGATGTCAATATGAATGAAGATTGGTTTCCTACAAATTTACGAGAATATTTAGTCAATAGATTTAAATGTGAGAACAACTTTGTAATTGTTGTTGATTGTAAAGCTATACACAAGCGACAGGAGACATCACTTTCATGTAAGCAAATGAGTTCACCGTGATATATTAACATAAAATTATGTCGAGAAAAATGGACATGGGTTCATGATTTTGTAGACGTCACATATAATCAATAGCAATGGTGCACTATTTTAAACAATTTAATATGTTTTCTCTTTTAAATCTAATTAAAAAAATTAAATATAAAAGTCACTTTCTTCTAATTTTAGTTCATTTTTAGAAACTTTTTGAGAAAGCTCCAGTGCACTACCCTTGTGCGATCTTGATCTTAAGGCTATAGATTCTACAAAATCCATATTGATTGTGATGTTGGCCACCCATAACCTTAATCTTCAAGAGTACATGCCAATTTTTCTTGTGGACATAGATATGAATAGGACCCCAATGCTTCATAACCTAAAACATTTGACTAAATACAACAATAGATGTATGGACATGTATTCAAATATGCATTGAGTATTTTTGGTATGGGAGGCTTTTGGGTATCCATTGTTCTCTCAAGTTCATGTACAAAAAGAATAAATCCTTCAATCAAATATTCATGAGTTTTCTCAAAGATCTTCTCTAATAATTTTTTTGTGAGATCAATGAAGGAATGATGATGGAGATCTTTGATTTTCCTATCGGCTAGCAATCCTTATCAATATAAATGTGTTTTTGCTGGTTTTTTCTTGAAAGGAATGCAAAAGGTAAACCAAGCAAAGATGGAAAGAGATTGAATCATTGATGCAACATTTAGATAGGCTAGTGATGATGTTAAATAATATTTTCTTACAAAGGAAATCGAGGACTCCATGGCACTAAAACTAATGCAAACCAATGAAAATGATGATTTGTTGCATAAAGACATGGATTTCAAAAGCTAACCATATGAATTATAAGGATTGGAAGTGTTGGAAATAACCCTTGGGTTTTAGTTGAACCCTTGGATTTATTTATTTCCAATTGAAGGGTTTTGACCGTTAGGATTGATTTTCCTAAGGGTATGGTATTTTGCCATTAGGGAAGCCCCTCAAACCTTTGGACTTGCATGTACAAGCTAGAGAGAAATCCTTTTAGAATTCATATGAAGGCCACTTGATTCCATGTGAAATCCAATGTTAGAGGCCCTTGGAATAGCATCCATGTGGGGGGGGGGGCACTTGGCAAGCTCTCCTCACATTTTCCCCTGTTGGAGTTTGAGGTCTACAGAAGCACGTGAACAACACAAGGAAGAATAAGAATCTTGGAGCACAACACACAATATTGAATTTATTACCAAGTGAATGCACAGAGATAATTCACTCATTAGGGTTATAGTTGTATATATAAGTTGGGGTAAAAAACCTCCTAAAGAGGTAAAAAAAAAACCCTAGCAATTCTAAGTGTATTCACACACATTACTACCTAAATATGTCAGTAAATCCCCCCATGGGAGTGATGTGGTGAACAAGGAGTTGACACTCGTGTATTAGGAAATGCAAAGCTATGTGGAAAGAGATCAACCCACAAAAGGAAGTAAGCCCAAAGCTTTGCGAAAAGCTTCAAACTTCTCTCGAGGTAGAGCCTTTGTGAAAAGATCTACAATGTTGTCGTGTGTGGCCACATATGCCAAACAGATCTCTCCAATAGAGAACATCTCCTTGACATAACAATAATGCACCTCAATGTTCTTTATGCGAGCATGGAACACATGATTCCTCATAATTTCCAATGCACTTTGACTATCTTTGAAGATGGTGGCAGAAGACTGACCAACACCCAAATCAGCCAAAAGGAATCTAAGCCACACACTCAACAATCATTGTGAAAGCTTCTCTATATTGAGGCTCAGAACTAGAAGTGGCCACAATAGGCTACTTCTTGCTCAACCAAGATATGCATGAGCTACCAAGCATGAAGAAAAAACCACTAGAGGACACATGAGTGTCATAGCAACCCACCCAATCAAAGTAAAAAAGAGCATGTAAATTTGGCATAGAATAAAAAAATCCAAGTATCTAGATACCAATCAATTAGTGAAAAGATGCACTTAACTGCCTATCAATGCTTGACACTTGGGCAATGCATAAATTTGCTCATCTCAAAGACACCAAACTGAATATCAGGCCGATTTATGCATAATTAAATCAAGCATCCAACAACGTGTTAATAGAGAGCAACATCAGATGCATCTCCAACATCATGAAGAATCAACCATAAACTTGTTTCCATAGGAGTGGCAAGGTTTGTAATCTTCAATGCTAAAATGCCGCAATAATGTGTCAATATATTTTGTTTGACACAAAGCTATTCCTCCATCAACTTGCATAAACTGGATGCCCAAATAATGACCCCAAGTTTGACATCTCAAAAGAGGCATACACCTTAAAATTATAAATATGATTCTCATTAGGACCACTGAGAAGCATGTCATCAACATAGACAACAATGATCAAAAGCACATGATTTGCACGCTTAACATATAAGATGCTCTTAGTTGGTCTATTCTCAAATACACGTGCAATAAAGTAGGCATGTATCTTTTCATACCAAGCGTGTGGTTCTTGCTTCAATACATATAATGCCTTTTTCAACTTGCACACTTTCTTTTCATGACCTTTGTGCACAAAAATATGGGGCTAAAACACATACACTTCATGCAATTCACCATTCAGAAATGCAGTTTTCATGTCCAACTGATGTACATTCCAACCATGATGGGCTGCAAGTGCACAAATGCTATGAATAGTGGTAACATGTTGGAGCAAATGTCTCATCAAAATCAATGCCTCTCTGTTGCAGAGCAACGAGAGCACAAGGCAGAGAAAAAGAAGGGCCCCAAAATTTTTTCGATTTGGACACCTTATTTTTGTATCATAATCATTTTGTAATATATTTTCGGATGTAAATGCACTAGAGGAGTCCTCTAGATGCATCCCCACAGAAGATTAGTAGCTTACCCATGTAAATTAGTAGGAAATTAGCCTTTTAGTGAATAAAGTGTCGGTCTGTTGTGTGAAAAGTCCATTTTTAGGGCACATGTATATAAGTCAATTTGTGACTCTTTGTAAAGACTTTTTGCCATTGTGAGAATCAAGAGCACAGAAATTCGAATTTGTGTCTTCTCCTCTCTGTATCATCTTCTTTGTGAGCTTGTATGCATGTGTGTTGCTTGAAAAGAGTATAAGGAAGTGTTGTCTATCCATGAAAGTGTTTGTTTGCTGTGGTTAAGGTGTGTGTGAAGTGTAGGAAGTGCTGAAGTGTGGGAAGGTCATTCCCGTGACTCAGTATTTTGCTCATAACTTGAAGTATAAGCGTCAGAATTGAGTGAAAATACACCATTGGATGCGTCTTCTCAAGAGCTTCAAAACGCATATGCTGCTTGCTATATTCGGAGTTTAGAGCTGAGAGAAAAGCTCAGTTTACTATTGGCAGCTGCTCCAAGTATCGTGACACCATAACCGACAGTTGAAGCTTGTTTGGAATAGTCTTTGCCTTGTTTGCACTCTTTGAGTAACTCATTTGCATTGATCGTACATTGAATGCATGTCTTCATACACTCGGCTAGGTTTTGATACTCATCGGATTGATAATTAAAGTGTGAATCCCCACTATATGCACTTGAGGGGGATTGAGGTATAGTCTCTTTCTCCACAAGTCCCTAAGTTGGTTCTTAGGTACACACATTTTTTGGCGCCGTTGCCGGGGAATGTCGAATCAAACCGAGGCATTCATGTGATGGTAAGTAGCTTTTTGCATTGAAGTGAGTGGAGGAATGATGATTTTCTCTTCTTTGGTAAGTCACACTCATCCGCACTTACTACTTCTCACTCTTGAAGTGTGTGTAGTGAGTTATTAGTTTAGGGAAGTGAGTTGAGTGAGTAGAGTAGGAGGAGGAAGGGAGTAGTTAGGAAGTTAGAGTAGCCATTAATTCTAGTCTTGTGAGTCTTTGGAGTTAGAAGGAATCTTTCAAAAGAAAAGAGTATAAAAATAAAAAACATTGTCCTTTTCAATTCACTTGTTCCCAACACAAGTATCGTGTGCGCACTCTGTCGAGTATCGTGAGTTGAGACCGGAGATTTTGGGAGCCTTGCAGAGCAAGCCAGAGGGATAAGGGAGTGGGAAGAGCTTCCAAGGTGAGCACACACTGAATCCTTGTGCAAAATTACTTTTGAAATCAAGTTTTCAGAAAAACGATCTGCGGTAAGTATCCTGAAGGCCATACCGGGGTAGAGAAGAAATATTTTGCTGATTCAGGCTAAGAGGGGAGGGTTGATGCACTCAAAACACATGTGTATGCACTCAAAAACAAAAAACAACACTTGCAGAAATTGAAAAGTGTCAAGTATCATTTTTCTCCTGCGGTCGAGTATCACGATACCTAAGTATCGTGATCTCCTGTGGTTGAGTATCGCGATACCTGACCTCGTTGAGTATCGAGTATCGTGTAATCCTTTTCATAATACCTATCAAAGATCGGGTATCGTTGATTCGGGTCTGACAATACATGCTAAGTATCGAGTATCGTTGAGAAAATCTCACGATACTTGTTGGATATCGTATATTGTGCATCGTGATTTTCGATCGCGATACTTGCTGGATATCGTATATCACGGAGACTACTTTCCTGATACCTGACGATTATCGAGTATCGTCTTGAATTGCCTCACGATACTTATTGTGTATCGAGTATCGTGTATCGTGTATCGCAAAATCCATGATCGCGATACCTACCAAGTATCGAGTATCGTGTTTCTTGAGTATTGAGTATCGTGTTTGGCACACGATATTGGACAACTATCGAGTATCGTGTTTCTTGAGTATTGAGTATCGTGTTTGGCACACGATATTGGACAACTATCGAGTATCGTGTTTATCCCAGTATCGTATATCGTCTTCTGTGAAGTATCGTGTATCATCTTTGGTAGATATCGTGTATCGTCTAGTTCAAAGGTCGAGTATTGTGGTATCCTTCTTGTGTGTCAGGTATCGTGTATCGTGAACTTTTTGGGGTCAAGTATCGTGACTTAAGGTTTCACAGTCAGCCCTTTCCCAACCAAATTTTTCTGGAATTCTGACCCTTAGTGAAGAACTCTAGAAGCTGGAGGTTGGCTAAGGTTAAACAAAACTTTAAAGTGAATGAACCTAAGATCTAGGAGAACCCTAGGAAGTGGAAGAAGTGTGATCTCTTCAGTTTGAAGTGTAGCAGAACCAAGTAGCCGCTCACATTATTCTGAAACCTCTAGTGAGTCAGAGGAAGAAATTCTTATGGCTTCAGAGGATATGCAAAGCACTGTACCAATGATTGGCATGATGTCAATTATTGAGGGAGAATATCGGACATCTTTAGAATATGTGACCACCAATCAACATGAGATACCCATATACCTAGATGGACTAAACTGATCAGTGGCCACACTGAAGAAAGCTTCAGATGCTTACATAGTGCCTAGGCCAGCAGTTAAGTATGCAAGAGGAGTTTATATGGATAAAAGGGATATCCAGTATGTTGTTACAGAACATCCTGAAAACATCAATGAACTTGGGGAAGAAAACAATGCCCCAAACCTTAATGAAGACGGGGATGAAGAGCAAGTGACCACACCTAGAGGGAGATCTACTGTTGTTAGGGTTTGGAGAGGAGACCTGGTCCCCCAAGATGACTCCTTAATGGACGTGTATTTGATCAATGGAATGGAGAATCTCCTTAGAGCCCACTCTTCATTATGGGAAGCAACCCCTAATCCAGTTACTGTCTATGAGTTACAAGATCCTGACTTCCCCACCATCATCACGTATTTGGATAAAAACTAGAGAAGGTATTGGCCCCTAAAAGAGTTAGAAAGAGCTGAGTTGAAATATCAGAACATTCCAGTGTTTCCCCCAAGGGATCAAGCCACTACTTCACAAAACCCACATGGAACCTCTCAGAATAATTCATTCCAACAGTCAGGACAAACATAACAAACACATATTCCGGTCAGACCACACGTACAATTTTCTATGCCTGCAAATAACCCCCATTATCGGCCTCAACCACCTATTGACCCAAGGAATGGAATTCCTGCCCCAGTCAGACCACCTGTGGTAAGAGGACCTGGTATAACGATAGGAAGACCAGTTTTCCCTGTGATGCCTAGACCACTTGAAGCAGGAAGGAGATTAAGGCCAATCCAAGTTGCCAAATGTATGAGAAACCATTATGATGGTTCTAGTGAACCTTACAATCATATAGCTGAATTTAAGCAAGTAATCAGAGCTGAACAAGTGGAAGAATTTTTGATTCAATATGAATCCTTTGGTTTAACTTTGACGGACACAGCTCTAACTTGGTTCCAGCCATTAGATCCTAATAATTTTCAAAACATGGAACAAGTCTATCTAGAAATGATTGAAGAATTCACTAAGTCTGGAATTAAAAACAACTCGTCATCATTGATTCATAGCTTTAAGTAGGCTCCTACGGAATCAGTGAGATTGGCAGCAAGAAGATTCAAACAATATGTGGATAGGTGCCCAGTGGAAGAGAGACCTACTCAAAACAAAATGGTGTCATTATTTTTTGAAGGATTAGTGAATGGATCATTGAGATCTTTGGTATATGTGAAAAGAGTTCAAACCTTGCAAGAATGTATGAAAGAATGTATTGACCTAGAGGACAATCTAGCAGAGGATCTAAAAATATCTCAAGGTAGTATCAAAAGTGAAGATTCAGCCAGCAACACATCAAACCCTAAGAACAATGTAGAGGAAATAGCCGACTTAGTAGCAAAGAAGTTGAACGTTCAAGGACAGAGGAACTACCCCAACAACCCAATGAGAGTGCCCATGCTTAGAAGATGTATGCATTGTGGAGGTGATCATCCCTCTCATTTGTGCACTAGGGGAGTAATCCCACCACCTGCTTATGCCCCGTTCTGGGCCCTCTACAATATTGCAGCATAGAACAAAAGTATACAAATCATGGCACAAAAAACTGTCCTTACAATAGGCAATCAAGACCTGTACAACCTGTCATGAGACCTTACGGATACCCTCAGAGAGATCAAGGAGGTGAAGCCTTTAGATATCCCACATATCAGCAGCAAACACCAGCACCACGACCATATGCCTATCAAAGTTACAATCAACCACAACCGGTGTTAGAGCAACAACCGGTGTTAGAGCAACAACCACCCCATCCTCAAAATGTGGTCTTAGTGAAAGTAGCTCGACAGGAAGAAAACCCAGAGAGAGCAATAGTACCAGCCACACCATTGTCTAGTAATGAACCATATGACTCATCTTATGACCATAGTCAAGGAAACTATCCCAGTTATGAGAGCACTATAATAGAATATGGGCAAATGTACGAACCATATGCATATGGCATGGAAGTGCCAAATAGTTCCTACGGATATGAGAAGGACTATGTGTCATTGATGTACAGAGCCCCTAGGGCAGCCATACCCCCCCAACCCATGAACAGACCGCCTGTACCTAGAGGACCATGTTATAGATGCGGAGGTGATCATTATATCAGAGAATGTACACTACCAAACCCACCACCACCACAGTGAGTCTGGGAAGGATACTGTAGTGATTGTGGTAAAGAACACCTTTTCAGAGATTGCCCCAAGAACCCCAACAAAGTTAACTCGAACGTACAGATTAATGTGATAGAAGTGATAGAGTCATCAGGGAGTGATAAAGAGTACACTGTACAGTTGAAAGCAATAACTAGAGCCAAAGCTAGAGAGACCCCACACAAAATTGAAGAAAATGATCAAGGTGACAGAAAAATAAACATACCTACACCTCAAATAGTTGAAGACTCGTAGGAGCCTGAGAAAAGTGTTACAAGTAAACGAACACAGAGATGGAAGAACCGTAGAGATAGGATGAAGGAAAAGAAACTACAACAAAAGAAGGAAAATGAAAAGAGTGAACAAACTCCAAAAGAGAAACAAGAAGAGGAAGAATAAATTTGGAAAGGAAAGTAAAAAAAAGAAGAGGTAGGATCAGTTTTAGCAGATCCCATGCCTGAAGAATTGGCCATGTGGATTCAGGCGTACAAGGCACGAATAAGAGCAGGACCTACCATCGAACAACATGAAAGAGAATATCCTAGAGGTGACCTAGAGAAAGAAAGGTTGGAGACATGTAAGAAATTAATTGAAGTAGCTCAACAGACCTTAGAAAAACCTGTTGTTCAATTACCCAACTCGCGGATTCCCGAAAGAGAATTCCAAGAGTGTGTCATCCCTAAGGACCAAGAGAAACCCGAAGCAGGTGAGACACATGATGGAAATTTCTGCGAGGATAAAAGGGAAGGATCCATTGTCCCCGAAGTAGAAGGGGAATGGCCTAAAGATTTGTGGGCAAGAGTCCAAGAAGACCGATGGAAGAAAGTGGAAGGAATAGAACCACCCTTTGAGGAGTTGGAAGCAGAAGATGAAATAGACGATTCGATACCTGAACTAAATTCAGAGGGATTATTACAAATAGACCAAACTGACAAGGATAATGACAGTATAAGGGTCTTGCCAAATTACACAGGAGAGTACGAACATAATTTGGAATTATATTGCATTCCCTCGATAAGGAAAAAAGAACCAAACCCATCAATCAAAACATCGGATATCATACAACATCTTAAAAAGGTAAAAATCCCTTGTACTCTGACGTTGGAAGAACTGTTAAGGATCAAACCACAATTGAATGAGAAACTGACCAGCCAATTGAAGATCAAGGTGGAAGAAAAGGAGATGTCTGATGAAGTAAACACACTAAAAATCCCAGTCGATAAGGTTGGAGATTTTTTAGTGAGGGAGATGAAGGAAACACGTGCCTTCCAATTACCTATAGAGGTTACACTACTAAAGCCATCTTAGATTCTAGAGCTGGAGTAGGAATTGCTACTAGAGAAATCTGGGAGAAATGGGGAAAACCAGCTTTAATACCAACACACATGAAGATACAAATGGCAGACGGACACACGGAACGACCCTTGGGATTATTGGAACGGGTAGTTTTTACCACTTGCGGAGTTGAGTTCGAGCACACCTTAGCGATATGTCAATTTGAAAGGCCTAGCAATTATGAAATGATACTTGGAAGACCTTTCATGAGACAACTAAAGGTAGTGCAAGATTGGGGAAAAGATGCGGTATACCTACAACATGAAGGAACCACCACAAGAATAAATCTCCACACATATACATATCAAGATGTTCCCCCCTTACAATGGAATCAAATTTATAAGGAGGTAGATGATCATTCGATTCATAGTATAGGTTCAAGTGATCAATCATGGATGAACGAAGACACTCATCTATGGATATGCCACACTACGAAAAAGGAAGAGGATAGGAGGAAAGGATGGCAGCAAAGGCAAGGAGTTGCTAGATCGGTACAAGATCCAGCCTATATGCCTCAAATATTCTTAGATGAAGAATTTGAACCTCATGGTTGGATGGAGATTTTAACTACTCTCGATGTTTGTGTAAACGAAGAAGTGATAACCATGAATGAATGCATTGATGAGGAAGGATATGACGTTAGTCTATACGTGGTAGTTCTTCAAGAGGCTGAAGAAGGGGAAGTGATAGAAAAGGAATGGAAGGAGGACTATGAGAGCATGTAAATAGAGCAAGAGAAAATGGAAATAGAAAGTGGAAATCAAGAAGTAAGTATCATAGCTAATGAAATGAATCAAGAACCAACACAGGAAGGGGAGCTTGGATTAGATAAAGCAAAAAATGATGAAGAAAACAAGCCACAAGATCAGTTTGAAGTGCTTGCCCACTTCAAAAAATATAAAGTAGAAGAGAGGAAAATTGCTATTCAAATGCCGAAACGAGAAGCACAGTCAGGAATAGCATATGACAACAAAGAACAGACCAAGAAAATAGTAGTAACCTTAGAGGAAGGAGAAGAACGATGTCTTTTATAGGACAAGATGTCTCTATGGAGGAAGAAGAAGAGCTAATATGCCTCATAAGGGAATACAGGGATGTCTTTGCCTGGACATATAAGGATTTGAAAGGAGTAGATCCATCTATATGTGCACATAGAATCCCTATGACATCTGAAGCTAAACCTTCCAAACAAAGACCATACACATATAACGATGTTTACTTAGCAAAGATTAAAGAAGAGATAGATAAACTGTTAGATGGTGGGTTCATTTACGAGATCGAACACATGGAATGGGTATCACCTTTGGTGGTCGTACCGAAAAAGAATGATAAGTTAAGAGTATGCATAAATCTGAAAAAAGTAAACGCTGCCACCATTAGAGATAGTTACCCATTACCCATCACTGATCATCTTTTGGAAAGAGTGGCAGGGAAGGAAGTTTATAGTTTTTTGGACGGCTTTTCAGGTTATAATCAGGTAGCTATTGCTCATGAGGACTAGCATAAAACAACCTTTGCAACTGAATGGGGAGTGTATGCCTTTAGGGTTATGCCTTTCGGCCTAACCAATGCCCTGGCCACTTTCCAAAGATTGATGTGCCATGTATTCAAGGAGTTCCTGAGAAAAAGTATGGAGGTATACGTGGATGATTTATGCACTTATTCAGCTATACGATCAGAGCATATCCCTGAACTAGGAAAAATCTTTGCCAAATATATAGAGTATGCCTCAACCCAGAAAAATGTGTCTTCATGGTTCGACAAGGAAAGATATTAGGACATATTGTTCTAAGAACGGAATCTCAACTGATGAAGACAAAATCAAAGTGATTCTGGATTTACCGAGACCAAAGACTACTAAAGAAGTACAAGCATTTATGGGACATTGCGGATACTACCGAATATTTATACATATGTATGCCATAATTGCTAGACCTCTTTATGCACTATTGTCTCAATTTAATTGGACAGAAGAATGTGAAAAGGCCCTTAACGAATTAAAGAGTTGATTGAGTTCAGCCCCAATCCTTCGAGTACCCAATTGGAACAAGCCCTTTCACATTCATGTAGATGCTTCCAAGTTTGCCATTGGTTGCATCCTAGCTCAACCCGAAGATACAAGAAAGTTAGATCACCCTATAGCTTATGCCAGTAGACAATTGAATCAAGCAGAACGCAATTATACCACGACTGAAAGAGAAGGTCTAGGAATGGTATACGCAGTAAAGAAGTTTCGACACTACTTATTGGCAAACAAATTCAAATTCTTCATTGATCACCAAGCCCTACTGTACTTAGTCAATAAGCCTTGTCATACGGGACGACTAGTACGATGGTTTCTATTGTTGATGGAACTTGATTTTGAAGTAGTAGTCAAGAAAGGAAATACCCACATAAGAGCAGATCACCTATCAAGAATGACACATGGAGAACCACCCATAGGAGTACCGGATGATCTACCTGACACGTACCTTTTCAATCTCAAAGTATGTCCCCAATGGGCAGAAAAGTTGATCCCAATACTCACGCATGGACCTAAAGATGGGATCACACCAAACCGAACCCAAGACCTATGGAAGACTAAAAACCTTCATATCATTGCTGGAAGTTTGTATCACCAAGACTCAAGTGGATTACTCATGAGATGCGTAGAAGAAGAGGAACAAGAAATGTGGCTTCAAAAAGCACATGTAAATCAATGGAAAACTCATTTAAGTGCAAATGAAACATGGCAAACATTGAGGAGACTAGGCATATATTGGCCAAACATGCAGAGGGATGCACATAACTATGTATCAGCCTGCCCAACCTGTCAAGAACGGAATCCAAAAGAGAACTCTAACTTATGCTACTCCACCGTAGCACCAAGATGGAGCATGCCTCTGGTAAAGTTCTTAAAGACCCAAGAGTACCCAGAAGGAGCCACTCTAGCAAGGAAACGTGCACTTGTAGAACAAAGCAAGGACTATGCTCTTATAGGAAAACAACTCTTTAAATGAGGAAGAGATAATCATTTGCAAATGTGCATTCATGAAGACGAGTATCTTGCTGTTTTAGAGATGGCACATACAGGAGCTGCAGGAGGACATTTTTCTGCAGAAAAAACAGAAAAAATGATTCTCTTTGCTGGAATGTGGTGGCCAACTCTACATCAAGATGCAGCAACATCCGTACAACGGTGCGATACATGTCAACGAACGAAATATCCAATTAGAAGAGATGAAACACCACTAAAACCCATGATGAGTGCCAGAGCTTTTACTAAATGGGGAATAGACTTTATAGGACCTATTAGCCCCCCAGCTAAAGGATCCCATGCCGAGTATATAATTGTAGCCACAGACTATCTAACCAAATGGGTTGAAGCCAAAGCAACCAAGAAAAATGATGCAAGAACTACAGCCAAGTTTCTCTTCGAGAACATTTTCACTAGATTTGGACTCCCGATAGAAATTGTGAGTGATAGAGGCACACACTTTGTGAATGAAGTTATAGAAGCCTTAGTGAATGAATTCTTTGTAATTCATAAGAAATCAGCCCCTTTTCACCCACAAGCGAATGGACAAGCCGAAAGTTCAAATAAAATCTTGTGCATAGTTCTCACCAAAATTATGAACAATGGTAGATCGGATTGGGATAAACAATTACATCATGCTTTATGGGCATTCAGAGTAGCCTACAAGACCGCCATAGGAACTCCTCCTTTTAACTTAGTGTATGGACATAATGCCATTTTGCCAATTGACTTCTTAATACCCACTCTCAGAGTAGCAACTACTTATGAGTAGACTGGACATGAACTATCAGCTCAACTGGATCAAATAGAGAAGTTACATGAAACTAGGTTAGAAGCAGTAGCAGGGATTTATGCTGCTAAAAGGCGACAGAAGGCATATTTTGATGCTCATATTAAAGATAAAAATTTGAAGGAAGGAGATTTAGTTTTGGTATATACCCTGAAACAACACGCAAAGAAACTGCAAAAAAGAGGATATGGCCCATTAATCATCAATCGCATATCCACCAGTGGAGCCATCAGTTTAGCAAATCTAGATGGAGAGGTATTGCCAAATTATATCAGTGGATGTCGAGTGAAAAAATATCTAGAGCCACTAACTGAGGAAATAATGTCACAATTGATAATGGGTAAGAATAGGCGCCTAGAGGAAGAAAGAATACGAGAGGAAGCCAGACAAGAAGCGTTAGAGCGAATAAGAAAACGAAAAGAATGGATGAGAGAGAGAGATGAGAGATATCGACTAGGAGAGGAACTAGTCCCAATGGCTAATTTTAGTCACTGAAAACCTAGGTCAACAAAGGACGCAACCATATTTGAATTTGGGAGCCGAAAAAAAGGAATACCACTTAGTGGATGCTCTCATTGACACAGGAGCCGCCATAAGTTGTATCAAATTTTCATTGACTCAAAAACTCAAGGAGGAATTATGCCCATCTAAGGCACAACTGATAGGAATAGGAGGAAAAATTACTCAATGTATAGGTGAGGTTACCTTACCTCTACATCTCGGAAATAATACTATGGAACAGAAACTCTTAGTATGTCACGATCAAGACTTATTGGAAGAGCTCATGTTAGGTCAAGACTAGATGTATGAATATGAAGTAACTATTCAATTGGCCTTAGGATACATCTCGGCCAAGATAGGACATCATGAAGTATTCAACATGCTAGACGAACGACTAATCAAAGCTGCAAGTAAAGAACCAAAAACTCACTCAAATGAACACAGCGATGAATGTATGTTCACTAGCACTATGGAAACCCCTTCATTGAGTACTTCATGTGAGGATACACTGAATTCTCATTGCACACCATCTTCTAATCTAGCAAGTCACAAGAGTGTCATTCTATCTGAAAACAGCCTTAGCAAAGAACCAAGCACAAGAGAGACTAGTTCTCCGAGTAAGCACAAGTCTGCACCTATTAGAATATGCCCCATTCCTTACACTAGACAGGCTTGGATAAGGAAGGATCAAGTGGCTGCATATCTTCAACAACAGAAACATTATACATCAGAACGACCCATCGAACAAGTGAGTAAATCACTTTGGACACCGAGGTCCACAACGAATTGCTAGAATGTGGATTCCAAAGAAAGTGGTAGCTTCCCAGCCAGCTCGCACACAAATATGGATTCCCAAGTCATGTACTCAAATGCCAATCATCAAAAAGGACAAACCAATGCTCAAGGAGAATCAGTACGATCTAAAGGCAAAACGACAGAAGCTAAACTGTTATAAGATAGAGAAGGAGTCTACATGTGCTTCAAAAACCATTCCAAGATTCAAAAAGCAGATTAAGCAGACATACAACATGAGACACACCATATTCTTTAGGAATGTTAGGAATACAATCTGCCCCAACAGTGTGAAGTAGATCTAGATGCCGAAAAGCAAGACTAGCTGTATGCATCAACCAAGTAATTCGAGTTGCACACATATGGAGTTACCAGAATCCAAAGTATGCATGATAGGGCCACATTACAAGGCCAAGCATTCGGCACGTTATTCTTCTATTTCAGGATAGTGAAGCACATTTTCCTCTTGGGAAATAGGAGAGCACTTGTACATAATCTAAAGAAAATTACTAAAAAATTAATAACCGCTTCGGCTAGGAACTAACTTTTTCTTTCAGACAACAAAATAAAAATATCTAAAAGTGGGAAAAATCCCAAGTATTACCTTTCTCACACCCACGGGGAAGGGACGACACCATTCACGCGGAGCATTGCCAAACTTGTGAAAGACAACTGAAGGAAGATTTCTGATACTATCTTGCCACTAATTCATACTCTATATTGAGTGCAGATGGCATCCTCTAATTCCAAAGCAACGCAAGAGGAAGAGGTCCACATTCTTCCTTTGGAACCAATAACGAAAGCAAGAGGCCATTGGTTTCTGGATGACCAACCGGTATCGGAACTCATTTTCATGGCGACCATCAAGATTATGGACAGGGATCACTACTTCCCTATCATGTCACAAGATTTCAAGACCATCATACAAGGATTACCGCGCATGACGGATGTATGGACACAAGCCGGAATTGATGCATTTTTAAGAATGCCGATCTATATGCCAGATTTCCATAGATGTACGCAAGTAATGAATACACTTCAATCTGCATCGACTAAAATGTCAATCCCAGAGGCAAGAGTACTGGATAAAGTGGGTGCCTGGAAAACGATTCAATTCACTCATGAGCTAATTAACAGAGCTTTCGGGTGGAATCAAGAGGGAATCACGAATGTCAAGGATGAATGTCATGATCCGAAAAAGAAAACCTTTCTAGAAATCAACAGAACTGATATTGAAGATGCTGTTCACTTAGTGCACCAGCACTTTTGTTTTCCAAGCATGCATAGATATACAACACCTCAAAAGATCGTGGTGCAACTGCTCTCACATGCTATGAGGCAAGTCGGAAATCAAGTAACTATGACTCCATATGTTCAAGACCGTCTATTTGAAGCAAAGAAGAAGTGGGGTCAGAAAAAGTTTCTAAATGGTAGTTCAGCCTTGACCCTACTTATTTATGAGGCACTGGATATGAAGAACTGCTTGCGCGTGATGCCAACCTCAACAGAGTTAGCCCAATATGCTAAGTCAGCAACAGTTCCAAAGAAAAAGAAAACAACCATCTCTATTGACGAAGTAGGAACCAGTTCAAGGAAACCCATGAGGGGTACAAAGCACCTTAGAGAGGAAGAAGCCCAGGTTACACCCCAATCAAAGAGGACACACACATTGCCAAAGATTCCTGGGACCCAACAACCAATTATGAAAAGAGATCTCTCTGCTTCCCTATAAGAAACACATCAGTTTATGCAGGGGCAAGTAAATTTAAATATTCAAGGTCACCATTACAGACAGGCAAGCCAGGAAAAGAAACAAAAGGATAAAGAACACACTCATAAAGTACCTTCCAGATACAAAGAAATAGGGTTGGAGGAATCAAGCTCTAATGAGGAATCAAGCCCTGAGAAGGACACCCTGGATACTGACATACAAACAGAAACACACAATGAGGATTGGACAGAGATCAATCAAGTCGAAGTCACACCTGACAACCAACAGGCACACACAAAGAGCATGGAAGAATCCACTGAACCAGTGCACGTCATTCAATTGAATGATAAGTCAAAGATAAGCATCAAGGAAGTTCCAATGACTAATAAAGATGTAGTGCCACTGATCAAAGAGAAAATACAAACTCCAGTGGACCGGGACTCAGGCCTACAACCAAATAAGGAGCCAATTATGATTGAAGTGCCTGATGATACACCTCAAGGCAAGATTGACAACATGGAGGCTGAGCCAAGGATCCAACTTCATATTAGGAAGCCCCATGATACTACGTTACACGTGGCACAAGGGAAAGATGTGACAACAGGAGCAGAACCTAGTATCCCTACCACATGGTTAAATGTGGATGTTACTCAATTGAAACATGTTGTCAAGCAAATGATCCAAACGGCCATGGATACACAACAACAAATGATGGACATAGATGTGGATTATGACAAGGCTATGTGGGAGAAGAATCAGTTTCAAATCATGAGTGAAAACTGTCCGCACAGCTCATCTAGGCCCAGAAAGAGATTGCAGCCAAAGGAACGGAGTTACTCGCAGTAAAAACACAATGTGATACATTGATGCACCAGCATCATCAGCTATAGACACAACTGACAGAATTACAAAGACAACATTAAGCTAGTGAAGTAGACAAGGAGAGAATGAAAGTTAGAAGTAATCTGCTCGAAACACAACTAAAGGTGTACATGGAGGAAAATGACAATTTACGAAACAAAAATAAAGAACTGATGAAGTCATTGCTATATGATCAACCTCTAGAGAAACAAGAGACTACAGTTGTTGACCAAAAGGAAATAAGAGATCAAATTGAGAAATATACAAATTTGCTGAAACACGAGCAAGCATTGAGAGCAGAATGGGAACATAAGTACATTCAAGACACCAATGAGCTCAAAAAGCAACTGAATACGGCCAATGGCAAACTTGCCGTGAGTTATAGTGAAAACATGGATCAGGTAGCAGAAATTGGCAATGAGTTGCTTGCGACAAAAGAAGCTCTAAGGACAGCAATGCAAGAAATAAAAGAAAAGACTGACCGACATACAAAATTAAACGTTAAAGCAACAGAGCCAACACCAATTGGGACACCAGTAGAGCCAAGACAAGAAAATCCTACTGACGAGGTAGAGGTGCGTCCTCTATCTCCCCCGATTTATAATTCTCCAATAAAAGAGCAGATGGCGGAACCACATGATGATCATCCAATGCCATATACTGCAGAAATAAGTCAGAAGGAACGGGCACTATTGGTGTCCCGGTTGACATAAAATTTTGAAAATGAAGTCATCAAAGTCATGAAAGAAGCAAGGATTAAAGGAAAAGACTTGGAGATGATCATGAAGCCTTTCAACATTCCGTATGGACTATTGAAAGAGAAAACAAGACAATACATAAAGAAGATCACACAGAAAAACCCAGACAAAGAGCTGCAGTTCAACAATGACACGTTCAACTATACTCAAGAGGAATTTGAAGCAGCACAGCCTGTTTGGAGGAGAAAATTTTTGGAGAAACATCCTACATTACGGGTGCACTGGCAAGCGGCCCCATACTCATTACAAGTAAATCCTTCTTTTTGTCCAATACCACGTCGCCGAGAAGCCAGAGAATTTCTGGATATGCAAAAGAATGGCGCTATTAATAAACAATGGCTGAATTATCCGCTACTTCCAAGTCCACCTCATAATTATCTACCAACGGAAGACTATATGGTAAAAACCATTGAATTTTGGCTGTAGAGTTATGCAACAGTACCCGATTTAACTATCAAGATGACCAATAAAATACTCAGTATGATACTTACAGTATTAAAGGTCTTCAAACGCGCGGCATATACATTTTTGAACTTCATTGGCATTAATCAAGGAACAAATATTCTCATTTTTGACTTGTCTGTTATGCCTAGCCGACCAAAAATAATGGCATATTATTCTAGGTTGATGTTTTTGCCGAGTGCATATATGCAGACATTTGAAGAAGCCTTTTTCACACGGTTTTTTGAAATTGATTCAGAAAACTTCTTAAAGATGTCATCTAACTTGAATGCCAGATTAGTGGCATATGAGCTAAGCTTCTTCGCCGATCATAGAAAACCACCACATGACGGTGTGAAAGCAGAACAGTGGAAGCAGCTAATGATATGTGAAGCCAATCTGCTTAATGAAACAGAGCAAAAAATATATAGAACATACTCCCGTCGACTCCCAAAGCCTGTCGAGGACGACAGAGTTCAAGAGGGGGGTAGTGTCGAGGGAGAATCAAGCAAAAAGAGGAAAAGAAGAAGACAAAGAAAGAAGCTTCATTAAAAAGATCATATCTGAAGATACATCTCTGCAAGAAGCCCCGCAGGGGTGCAACATCCATCTCTGCACAGAGCCCTGCAGGGGCACATATCAAGGAAAAAGCACGCAGGTGGAAGGAGGAACCAGGGCCAAGAAAGTATCCAGGAAGTGCAAGAAGATAATTGGCAGGTACTAATCCTTCCGCTGATAGCGTGTGATGAAAAGAAAGTAAACAAGCTCAAAGCAATACATCAGGGTTAGATGTGTGCAACCAGGACAAATCAGAGGAACAAAAGCTAGAAAGAGGCCACTGGTGGCGTGCGTGGCAACCCAACTGAATACGGCAACCCAGACATGTGATATAAGGAATACCAAGGGGCAAACAGAAGCAAAGGACATACCTCAGATAAGATAACCAATTGTCTGACAGTCCTTGTTGCCGCTTCGACCGTTGGGTGCGTGTATTCAGACCTCTTAAACAAGATGAAGACAAGAAGTAAAGCCTATCAAGGGACGATAGAGACAAAGAGGGGGAGAGTGTTGCAGAGCAAAGAGAGCACAAGGCAGAGAAAAAGAAGGGCCCCAAAATTTTTCCGATTTGGACACCTTATTTTTGTATCATAATCATTTTGTAATATATTTTCCGTGTATCCTCTAGATGCATCCCCACAGAAGATTAGTAGCTTACCCATGTAAATTAGTAGGAAATTAGCCTTTTAGTGAATAAAGTGCCGGTCTCTTGTGTGAAAGGACCATTTTTAGGGCACAGGTATATAAGTCAATTTGTGACTCTTTGTAAAGACTTTTTGCCATTGTGAGAATCAAGAGCACAGAAATTCGAATTCGTGTCGTCTCCTCTCTGTATCATCTTCTTTGTGAGCTTGTATGCATGCATGTTGCTTGAAAAGAGTATAAGGAAGTGTTGTCTATCCATGAAAGTGTTTGTTTGCTGTGGTTAAGGTGTGTGTGAAGTGTAGGAAGTGCTGAAGTGTGGGAAGGTCATTCCCATGACTCAGTGTTTTGCTCATAACGTGAAGTAGAAGCGTGAGAATTGAGTGAAAATACTACCATTGGATGCGTCTTCTCGAGAGCTTCGAAAGGCATATGTTGTTTGCTATATTCGGAGTTCGAAGCTGAGAGAAAAGCTCAATTTACTGTTGGCAGCTGCTCCAAGTATCGTGACACCATAACTCATAGTTGAAGCTTGTTTGGAATAGTCTTTGCCTTGTTTGCACTCTTTGAGTAACTCATTTGCATTGATCGTCATTTGAATGCATGTCTTCATACACTCGGCTAGGTTTTGATACTCATGGGATTGATAATTAAAGCGTGAATCCCCACTATATGCACTTGAGGGGGATTGAGGTATAGTCTCTTTCTCCACAAGTCCCTAAGTTGGTTCTTAGGTACACACTCTCTCTTGAGCATAAACTTTTGCAAAAAGTCTAGCCTTATACTTATCAAATGTTCCATCTGGCTTATGTTTTAGCTTGTATACCTATTTAGTGCCAATGGTATTTTTTCATAGAGTCAAATCACATAAAGAACAAGTACCATTTCGCCATAATAGCATCATATTCTGATTGCATAACAGTCATCCAAGTTTTTGATTTTTGCTTCATCAAAAGAAATAGGATCATTCTCAACACAAAGACTCTAGGTGGCTATTGCATAGCAATTTGATGCAAAACAAGCACTATGAGAGCTTGATTGAGTATGATATGACAAATATGCATATAATTTTCTATCTCGCAAAGCCAATACCAACCATTTAAGCATAGGTTTTGCCTCCTGTATATCATCTCTCTCATCAACAAGTGCATCATGTAAATTTGCATCAGAAATGGAATGATTTGCATCATCATGAGAAACCTGTAAAGGCTGAGAAATTTCCTCATTTGGACTAGTACTTGACTATCTACCTATAAAAAGAGGTAGCAAAGTGTCATACACATCTTTGGAGGTAACTGATGTCTCCTTAGTACATGAAAGTAATGGCTAAATTTCATCTTCCACAAAAACAACATCATGGCTAAACAGAATGTGTTTAGTCTGTGGATGATATAGATGATAGCCTTTGCTTTCAGAACTATACCAAATAAAAAAACATTTTATTGCTTTATCATCTGGTAGCAGCCAGGGCAATAAAGTTCTTACGAGACAGGGAAGCCACCAAGGGGAGTCAGAATAAAGGGAGAGCCAAGCACGATTAAGTAGGCAAAGCACTCAATGCAGATCCGACAAGTAGGCCACATAAATTTTCATGGAGAAATATTTCCCAAACAGTGATTTTAGTCACTTCACACCATTATAAATACCATTTTCTATTATTCCTACTCCATTTTGTGCAAGCTGAGGAGTCCTCAAGCTTGAGGAGTATTAGAAGTATCTATGTACCAATTCTCATAATTATTAGATCTCATTTGAGTCTCCAAAATAGCCTAGGAACCTAATTTTTAATTAGGCCGAACACTAGGTTTGGATAGAGCCAAAACCTAGTCAAAAACTATAAAAAGAGCTAGAGAGCTCATTTTTGAGGTTAGGTAGTTGGAGATTGAAGATAGTTTTGAGCTTTGTATACTTTCTTGAAGCTTTCTCATTGTTCCACTCTTTGT
Organism: Ceratopteris richardii; assembly: GCA_020310875.1. Classification (NCBI taxonomy): domain Eukaryota; kingdom Viridiplantae; phylum Streptophyta; class Polypodiopsida; order Polypodiales; family Pteridaceae; genus Ceratopteris; species Ceratopteris richardii. The sequence continues at coordinate 19,312,672 of CM035408.1, read as the reverse complement.
CTTGCCTTGTCTGTGTGTGTGTATGTGTGTGCATGTTTGTGTGCTTCTCACTCATGCACTTGCACCTTCACTTGCTCATAGTCATCATAGTAGTCCTCATGTCTCCATAGATTGACAATTATGAGGTGGATCTCCTCACATTGGTGCTTTCCATTGTGCTAGAGTGACACCTAATTTGGCATCGTTGCTGGGGAGAGAGCTTCGGGGGCGAGCATGTGATGGTAAAACATAGAGTTGTGACATTGGAGGCATAGGTAATTTCACTACTTTTCCTTATTTTCTCTTTCTTACTTCACCATCACCATAATCATCTTCACCATCTCCCACCTCCATCTCCACCTTCGCAAAATTTTCAATTTTTTGATCATATCACCTTCCTCACCTCATTCCCCTCATTTCACTTTTGAGAGAGAGAGAGTGAGAGAGACCTCTTATGCTTACTGTTTTTGTGTGTTTTTTGAGCATTTCTTGCAAGTTTTGGCTATATCATCATCTCCAACAACTTGCACAAGTACGAAAAATGTCTGCATAGGTCCCGAGGCATTGAGCTCTATCAATCAGGATTGAGAGAAAAATCAAGTTTTTGGTAAAACTAAGTGCACAAACATAATCTAGGGACCTTTCACATCACAAATCCACAAAAATGTCAAAAAATTTGCACATTCTCTGTCCATCGTGATTCACACCATCAATCACGATTGACAGTGTCCATCGCGATGGACAGTCTGTCCATCATGATTGACAGACCCCGACAGACACCTCTGTCCATCATGAGAGATGGTATCCATCATGACAGACACCCTTGTCCATCACGATCGACACAAAACTTGCGATCGACACTCAAATATGGCAAAATTCTTGTCCATCATGATGCATAGAGGCCCGATTGACACAAGGCAATGCAAAAATCTAGAAAAGTCAATCAATCGTGATTAATAGCCCATGACAGACCACCTATCAGTCACGATCGACAGGAGTCTTTCGTGACTGACATGTGTCCATTGTGATGGACATCCTTGTCCATCGCGACTGATAGAAAAATCATGATTGAGAGCCCCATTTGGTGAGAAACTTATCCATCGCAACTAACAGGCCATGATTGACACAAATTCACACAAAAAGACTGAAGAATTTTGTCCATTGTGATTGAGACCATCAATCGCGGCCAATGCCATCAATCATGATAGACCCGACCCGTCCATCGTGATCGACACCATCAATTGGGATTGACACCTGTCCATCATGATTGACAAGCCATGATGGACAACTCTGTCCATCGTGATTGATAGCCCTGTCAATCACGATCGACAATCGATTTTGGCCAATTTTTTAGGGTTTTTAAGTTTCAAATTTTGGCCAATTTTAAGCATAAATTTCAAGCAATTAGAGTGTTGTGAGACCCCTACACAAATAAGTCGAGAAATCCTATTTGCCTACGAGCGTGTTTTAACCATGTTTTGACCCCCATAATGCGGAAGAACCATAACTTCTTCATACTAACTCCATTTCTAGTGATCTTGGGATCATTGGAAAGATCATTTCAAATCCCACACAAACATTGACTGGTTTTTGTAAAACTAAATACTTGGAGCTATAGATATGGTATTTTGAAGTTGACCTTCAATAGGGGTGAGAAAGTTGAGGGATCTCTAAGGAAAATTTTTCTAAAGGAAAAGGACAATTTAGTCTCTGAATTACATGAATGGACATGGTTTGTTATGATAATTGAACTTGAATCTTGAGCTAACTTTGGGACTTTTACAAGACCATTGAGAGTATCAAAGGGCGTCCAAGGCATGAGAGTACTGCATGCTTTAGATCGATTGTCTTGAGCGCTCAAGCTTGAGCAAGGGATAAGCAACTTGAGGTTGGATCATTCTCAACCCCCTCTGTAAATTATTGGCTTAGGCTAAGTACAAATAGAGCTTTTGATGAATTAGGGTAATGTTAAGCATGATCAAGTATAAGAACCTTAATTTCTCAATTCCAAACATAAATAATTTAGTTTTGTGACAAAATCTAAGGTGAAAGTATATAAATCAAGCAATCAAACTTCAAGTGCGATAAAACTCAATGTTCCTCATGACCAAAGCCAGTGGACAAGAAGTGACATCCTAAGAAAACTAAAAAGAACAAGGGACTAATACAAAAGGTCTTTGCAATGAGGTTGTACTGGGAGAAATATGGATAACCACTAATGCTTATGAACCTTAGTTGAGGAAGATACCTAGGACGAGATAGACAAAGCCTCAGAACTTTTGAAGCTAGTGTCAATCATATTGTTATGTCATGGAACTAGCAGTTGAGTGATTACCCATACACTCTAAGTTCAAAAACAAGTGACTCTGAGATTTCATATAGCATGGAGAGACTCGTAGGTAGCTCAGGAGTGGCGTACCTAGAAAAACCAAAAGGACCTTACAAGACTCAATTAGAATATATCAAGACCCACCAATTAGGTGCTCGCATCTATGAGGACGATATGAGAGGATCTGTTGTCCAAATTAAAAACCTTGATCAACCCATTGGACTAGAACATCAAGTAGTCAAATTCAAAAATGGTGCATACATAGATAAGGAAGGGACAATGTATGTAGTCACCACTCAACCAAAAAAGACAAATGAATTTGGCATCTCAAAGGCTAAAATAGGTGATATAGAACAAGGGAACTTAGGAAGAGAGCCAAAGATCCCTCGAGGCAAATCTATCCTAACTAGAATAATCACTACTGAGTGGGTTCCCCAAGACAATAAGAGCATAGATTTAATCATAAAGTGAGAAACAAACGAGGATTTTCAGAGGTATAAACCTGACCAGCCTAATGAAGTGGGAATGCTTACCATATATGAATTCAAAGATCTTGATACCCTGAGAAAAGAGATCTACTTAGACAATACTTCAGAGAGGGTCTTTGTGGTCTCGGAGCATGGTAGGCATGCCTTTACTTGGAAGCGTGAATTTGTTTTTCCGGGACGAAGATCCAATGTGTCTTATGGTCACCAAGGAGTTAGAACATCCCAAGCTCATGGAGCTCAAAGGGACAAGAGTATAGATAGGTCCGAAGTAAGCTTTGATAACCCAATAGGAAGAGAAAGAATGAGAACTAAGACTGAACAAACGGAAAATGAGAGACATAGAGACCCAAGGAATAAAAAAAACATAGATGAATTTCCTCTTCCAAGACCTAGAGAACACATGAGGGCCTTATTGATATATTTAGGTTGTGATGTGTGTGAACACATTAGGACTGTCGGGGAACTTTCTTCCCTCTTTATGAGGTTTTTTCCCTCGGCTTGTATATACGCCTATTACCCTAATGGGTTACTTATCTTTGTACATTCTAGTGGTAATACATTAAGTATTGTGTGTTGTGCTCCAAGCTTCTTCTTCTTCCTTGTGCTGTTCACATGCTTTCGCAGATTTCTAACTCCAAAAATTGGTATAAGAGCAAGTCGCCGCTTCATCTAGGGTGTCATCGACACCCCTCCCATCACAATCTCAGAATTGCATGAAATTTGGTGTGCATACTCAAGGTGATTAGGAGATCAAAACTACATCACCTTGTCATGTCGAAATCACGATCTGAGCTCATTTTGGCCTCTAAATGCACTATCATAGCACTTATGCAAGCTATTTTGACTTTTTGTGCAAAAGATATACATAGGTTTTGGTTTGCCGGTATAAGCATCTCAAAATCTACTATAGCTCTAGCACAACTCGTTTGGGTAGTTCTGTTCAACTTTTTCAGATACAATCATTTTTCTACATCAAGGTATTTTAGTTAGTGGCCATGGCTAAAAGCAGTGATGTATTTCGTATGTTGGCTGTTGACGATAAGTTGGATGGTACAAATTACCCATTGTGGGCTTATATGATGCATCATGTATTGTTCAAAAAAGGACTATGGAATATTATGTAGGGTATTGAAAGACATCATGTTACACCTGCGAATACAAGTACTATGAATATAAGCATCGAAGCTGATGCAGATGGCATTGAAGATGGTGATATTCTGCAAATTCGTGCTCGTGCTATTGTTTCTGTTACACCTGTTGTAGAGCAAATTTGGGATGGTAGAGATGCTCAAGCAGATGCATTGATAGCTTTGTCTATGAAACGTGCTATTTTTCCTCACATTCGTGCTTGCAAAACAACTAAGGATGCTTGGGATACACTTATCACATTGTACCAGGCTAGAAATGAGGCTTGTATTGCTTACCTCCGAAAAAACTTGGAGAGTGAGCACATGAATGAAAGTGATTCTATAGATAGTTTTCTGATAGAGATCAAGGATTTGAAGGAGCAGTTGATTTCTGTGGATGAAGTCCTTTCTGACAGTTCACTTGTGTAGACTGTTCTGAATGGTCTTCCCAACTCATATCAGAGTTTTGCTTCTACTCTTCATTTAATGATGAAAGGAAATCCAAATGCCTTAACATTTGAAGAGTTGGTTTCCATTCTATTGTAGGAAGATAAATAGGTTTATCATGAGTGTTGCAGATCAGGCTTTCTTGGCTGTTTAGAAGGGCAAAGGAAAATGGAGCTCTTCTACTAGTACACAAAAATCTGCTAATTTTGCACAATGGAAGAAGGAAGACAAGGATGAGAAGAAATAAAAAATCAAAAATTGTTTTGCAAATACTGTAAAGCAAATGATCATGTCATTAAGAGCTGTCCAAAACTGGTTGCTAAAGATGCAAAGAAGAAAGAGGCCATAATGGTTATTGCAGAGGCCTCTACACAAAAAACAGAGTCTGCTAATCTTGTGCAGGATGAAGAATGGGTGTTTACTACTGTTTGCAGTTTTGACCCATCTTCTCATGAGTAGTACATGTCTGTAGTAGACTCAGATGTTTGATACTTTGATAGTGGGGTGACCAAACATATCGCACAACGCAGTTTCTTCTCTTCACTTGATCTTGCCCCTATAGGGAATACTATTACATGTGCCAACAACTCCTCTTATCCTATTATGGGAGTTGGTAAGATCATTCGTTTACATTGTTAGATGCTTTATTTATACCAGGGATCAAGAAGAATTTGTTATCAATTTTAGCCTTAGCCAAGATTGGTTTGGTTGTGAAATTTGTTGATGACAGATGTACAATTCATGATATGTCAAATGGCGATGTGATTATTACTTATGGCATTTTATGTCGTGGGTTGTATAAGCTCATAGATTATGAAAAATCTATGAATAATTCAGCATGTGCACTACATGATTCTCACGCTATGTCAAATGCAAATCTTTGGCATGCATGCTTTGGTCATTTGAATTTTGCTAGTTTGCTATGCCTATAGAAATCTGAAATGGTGTCCTCTTTGCCCAAACTTGAGGCACCTAGTGAACATGTATGTGAAGGCTGTATTTTGGGCAAAATGCAATGTTCTTCATTCCCAAAAGATGGTTCTGTTTGAGCTACACAAAAATTGTAGCTTGTTCACAATGATGTATGTGGTCCTATGCAGACACCCTCTTTTGGAAACTTTTACTTTGTGAATTTCATTGACAATTTTTCCAGGCATGCATGTGTATATCCACTGAAAGCAAAGTCCAAAGTGTTTATGTGCTTCAAACACTTTTTGGTTTTGGCTGAAGATCTGTCAGCATGTATGTTGACAGTCAAGGTCACACACAAGCAGTGAAGCACATCAATGAAGTGGACACACAAAAAGAAGGAGCGTGTAGGGAGCTCCAAGAAGCACATGTCAAATTTTCATAAGAAATCCCTATAAAACTAGTGATTTTTATCACTAAAAACCATTGTAAATACCATTTTATATTTTTACAACTCCATTTTGTTCAAGCCGAGGAGTCCTTGATCTTGAAGAGTACTAGAAGTATCATCCTACCAATTTTCATAATTTTTAGATTCCGTTTGAGTCCCCAAATAAGACTTGGAACCTAATTTTTAACTAGGCCGGACACTAGGTCTGGACATGACCAAAACCACTCAAAAAACTATAAAAAGGGCTGGAGAGCTCATTTGAAGGGTTAGCTTGTTGTAGATTTCAGCTTTGTAAGAGAGTTCATTTACAATTGAAGTGCTTCCATTGTTCCACTCTTTGCTCTTACCTTGTGTGCGTGCATGTGTATGTGTGTGCTTGTTTGTATGTTTTCACTCACGCACTTGTGCACTTCACTTGCTCTTGGTCTTCATACCGGTTCTCAGGTCTCCGCGGATTGACATTTATGAGGTGAAGCTCCTCACGTTGGTACTCACCATTGTGCTAGAGTGACACCAAATTTGGCGCCGTTCCTGGGGAGAGAGCTTGGAGGACGAGCGTGTGACAGTAAGACATAGAGTAGCGACGTTGGAAGGTAAAAAAATCACCATTTTGAGTTCAGTTTGTGAGTTTTCCTTCTTCTTCATCTTCATCATCATCTCCATCTTCTCTCATCTTCATTTTCTCTGATTTTTCTCATTTTCGAGTGCGCATTCACCTGGTTTTTCACTTGTGGCTGCAACCAAGAAGCACAGAGGACGTTTAGAACTAAAACGCTAGAGAAATCGCCTTGAAATCCACATAAAACATCAAAAAAACTGAGCGGCGGTATCACGGAGTGACAAGAGCTGCGTTTGGTATCACGAGTGTCGTATCGTGACTTTGAAGGGAGACTTTGCACCTACAGGCACATAGGAGTGACAAGGAGAACCTAAGGTACACATATCTGCAAAAATTTTTGAATTTGGGCTTAAAAATCTCCAAGTATCATGTCCGGTTGAGTTTTGGTATCGCGATACCAGAATTCCCAAGTATTGTGATACTTGTCGAGGTATCGTATCGTGCATGCCCACTTGAGGTATCGCCATACCATTTTGGTATCGTATCGTCAAGTGTTGGTATCGCGATTACGGTCGCCCCGGTGGTATCGTATCGTGCACCTTGTGGTATCGTATCGTCGACGGAGCAGTATCGTATCGCACGTGACAGTGGTATCGTATCGCCACTTGCATAAGTATCGTATCACATGCAAAGTTGGTATCGTATCGCCAACTCGGTATCGTATCACCTCCTGTTTTGGTATCGTATCGTGCACACCCACTTGAGGTATCGCGATACCATTTTGGTATCATATCGTCAAGCACTGGTATCACGATTGCGGTCATCCGAGTGGTATCGTATTGCGGTCCACTTGGTGTCGTATCGTTGATTGAGCGGTATCGTATCATGACTATTCTAGTATCGTATCGTGCAAAAAAAGTGGTATCGTATCGTCTGACCCTTTGGTATCATATCGTCCATTAACTTGGTATCGTATCGTGAGAGCTCCAGTATCGTATCGTGTAAATTTTTGGTATCGTATCGTCCCTTACCCTGGTATCGTATCATGAGCAATCTGGTATCGTATCGTGAGCAATCTGGTATCGTATCGTCCATTAACTTTGTATCTTATCGTCTAATGCAGAGGTATTGTATCATGTGATTTCTGGTATCGTATCGTGAGGTTGGTATCGTATCGTGAATTGGTGGTATCGTCTAGGGAGTGGTATCGTATCATCTAAGGTGGTATCGTACATAGTGGTATTGCGTAGAAAATCTGGTATCGTATCACCTGTCTTGAGGTACTCTTAGAGGGATCCTGTTTCCCTGTTTTAACCCCCAGAACCCGGAACTGGCATAACTTTCTCATACCAAATCCGTTCGGAGTGATTTTGGGCTCGTTGGAAAGCTTCCACTGGTTACGGTAAAATTAATATGAGGATTATTAGATAGGGTATTTTGAAGTTGACCCTCAGGTTGGACTAGGAAGCAATGAGTTCCACAAGATTTTGAGCAATTCAAAGGACAATTTTGGACTTGTAGACAGGGCTTATGAACCTAAGCTCAAGTTGATACTTAGGAAGAGATAGATAAAGTACCGAATCACTTGAAACTAAGGTCAACCGGACAACCAAGTCAAGGACTCACAACTGAGTGGTTAACACTACGTGTTGAGTTCATAGACAAGTGAGTCAAAAATGTCATTTAACTGGGAGAGACTCTTGGCTTCCGAAGACATGCATAGCTCAATACCTAGGGAAGATTTTATGTCTATAGTGGAAGGAGAATATCGGATGTCTCTTCAATACATATCCACTAATTTCCAAGGAATACCCATCTACCTCGACGGTCTACACATGTCAGTAGCAAAAATGATAAACACTAAAGATTTAGAAATAGTCCCAAGGCCAGCTGTCAAGTACGAAGATGGAGTCTATAAGGACAAGATGGGCCAGATCTATGTAGTAACTAAAAACCCTGATCAGATTAATGAAAGAGGAGATTTAACTTGAGATCAGGCAACCACCTCACAAAACCCATTCGAGACCCAGGAAAGAACTGAAAATGTGATGTTGGGACAAATGAGCCAAGGTAGTATACCCAATAGACCACATGAGCAATTCAACAGGCCAGGAATTGACCCCCATGGCCACACTAGCCAGGGAATGGAAATATGAACAGACCTACCTTTAGGATAGAACCGCCCCAAGGTGTTCCCATCATAACTCGATCCCCAGAGCCTGATAGAAGACTGAGACCAATCCAATTGGCCAAATGTATGCGTAATCATTATGATGGCACAGGAGATCCCTATGACCACATTGCAGAATACAAGCAGGTGTTGCGAGTAGAGCAAGTGGATGACTTTTTTATGCAATATGAATCCTTTGGGCTCACCCTCATGGGAATAGCCTTAGCTTGGTTTCAATCCCTGGATCCAAATTCCTTTGGGAATATCGAACAATTCTTCCAAGCATTTGTTTGGGAATTCACTAAATGAGGGATCAAGCACAATTCCTCATCCTTACTACATAGTTTCAAACAAGCTCCTAACGAGACAGTAGAAAATGCAGCATGAAGATTTAATCAATATGTAAACCGATGCCCTATGACAGAGAGACCTTCTCAACAGAAAATGATATCCCTATTTTTAGAAGGTCTAACCAATGGAACATTGAGAATGTTAGTATACGTAAAACGGTTGCAAACTTTGAGTGAGTGTCTTCAAGAATGTATAGATTTGGAAGACAACTTAGCTAAGGATCTCAAAATCACACAAGATTTTACCAAAACGGAGGACACAAGGAGCAATGAGACTTCTAGTTCCAGTTATGTCAAGGAGTACAAGGACAAAGGAACTACCAGAACTCCTCCTTGAGAGTGCCAATGTTTGGAAGTTGCACACTGTGCGGAGGAGATCATCCATCTCATGCTTGCACCAGAGAAGGACTAGGGTTATCACAACCTTATCCTTACGATAGACACCCAACTCAGGAGCCTAACATATACTCTTATAGTGAGCAGAAGTACATCAACTACAACGCCAAAAACTATCCAATGAATAGACAACCACGACCGTTCGTACCACCCCAATGTAGACCATACGGGTACCCTCCTAGCAAACAAGGCAGAGAAGTTCCTACGTATAACCCATGTCCAGGACCACGAGGAGCAACTAGAACATATGAACATGGAGGATATAGCCAACCTCAACCTATACCAGAACAATAACCATCCCACCCACCAGCTCCGATACAAGGGCAAAACATCACAATACAAGTCATTTGTCTTGAGTATGGAAAAGAACAGCTCTTGAGAGATTGCCCTGGACATCCCTCTAGTGCACCAAAGGTTACACCCGTTAATGTGGTAGGCCTAGTAGGGGATTCCAGTTCTAGTGGCGATAATGTGGCTCCTATACATGCAGTTACTAGGGCACAAGCCTTACAACAAGCTAAACCAGCTAAGCAATCAGAGCCAAGTGAGTCAGAAGAGCCTAGTAAGAGAAGAATAAGAACATGGAAGGGTACTAGAGAGAAAGCCAATCGTAAGTGGACCAAAAAGTTATCTGAACTAGAAGAAAGCCTGAAAAGACGCAAAAACAAAAATAGAAGATATTTCCTCTCAAAGCTCCTCGCATGTCGAAACTCCATCCACACCACCTCATCCCCACCCACCAATCACTGTAAATAGACCACTACAACCAGGCTCTGTTCTTGCAGATCCAACCTAAGAACACTTAGACATGATGTTCAAGGCCTACCAGGCTTGACTTCAAGAAGGACCAACACCTGCGAACCTAGACAAGAGCTACCCTAGAGTAGATTTAGAGATTTAACAGACAAAAATGTGCATAAAAATGATGGAACTAGCTCAAGCTATGTTCGAGGCCAATCAATCGTTCAATCAAATGAATGCTATTACACCGGGTTTGCACTTCCAAGGCTTAAGCCACATGGTTGGCCAGAAATCTTAGCTACCATGGACATTACAGTGAATGAAGAACAATGGACACCTCATTGTGATGAGGAGGGTTATGATATTTCAGTGTTCATGTGTCAGCCCTTGCTAGAAGAATGTGACCCTAGTGACTTCATAGAAGAAGAAGAGAACGAAGACGATCTAAAGTCCATTGTGATGGATAGTTGCTTTATTTCAGAGAAGCACTATCTAGAAGACATAGGAGTATTTACATAAAAAGAAGAAGAACCTCTTACAAGCATCAAAACAGTAAATTCAAAGAATGGAAGTGAGGGTGATCAAAAGAAAAAGAAAAGAACATTAGTGAAAGAGGAAGAGGAGGAACCATTGTTTGAAGTACCAAAAAATTTCAAGAAATACGAAGTCGAGGACCGGAAAATTTTGGTACGAATGCCTAAGAGAGAGGCCATTACAGGAGAAGCATATGATAATAAAGAAAAGAATAAAAAATTCGTAGTCACCATTGAAGAAAACGAAGAGAGATGTACATACATAGGAGATGACCTAAGTAAAGAAGAGGAAGCAGAGTTGGTATCTTTGTTAAGGGAATATAGAGACGTGTTTGCGTGGCACTATAGAGACTTGAAGGGAGTAGATCCAAAAATTTGCTCTCATACGATCCCCATGACCGCTGATGCCAAGCCCACCAAACAAAAGCCCTACACATATAATGACACTTATGCAACCAAAATAAAAGAAGAAATTGATAGATTGATTGAAGCTGGATTTATCTATGAGATTGAGCATACAAAATGGGTGTCCCCCATTGTAGTGGTACCCAAGAAGAATGCAAAGTTGCGTGTATGTATTACCCTTAAAAAATTTCATGCTTCCATAGTAAGAGATAGTTATGCACTTCCAATCACTGATCAATTATAGCTTCCTTGATGGATTTTTGGGTTACAACCAAGTAGCCATTGCCACAGAAGATCAACATAAAACGGCCTTTGCCATAGAGTGGGGAGTCTTTGCATTTCGTGTGATGCCATTTGGGCTCACCAATGCACCTGCAACATTCCAAAGACTCATGTGTCATGTCTTCAAAGAGTTCTTGCAAAAAAGCTTAGAAGTATATGTGGATGATTTATGTGCTCATTCCCAAGAAAGGAGATGTCACATTCCTGAGCTCAAACAGATCTTCAACAAGTGTAGACAATACCGAGTGTGTCTGAACCCAGAAAAGTGTGTGTTCATGGTACGTCAAGGTAAAATCATAGGTCATATTGTTTCGAAGAACGGAATATCAACAGACGAAGAAAAAGTAAAAGCCATAGTGGAGCTACCGAGGCCAAGGAATGTTAAAGAGGTACAAACCTTTATGGGCCATTGTGGATATTACCGTAGGTTTATTCACATGTATGCAATTATAGCTAAGCCTCTTTATGCCTTGTTGACAAAATTTGAGTGGAATGACGAATGCGAGAAGTTCTTCAATGAGCTCAAGAGATGCTTGTGCACAACACCAATACTGACCACAACTGATTGGAATAAGCCATTCCATGTACATGTGGATGCATCCAATTATGCAATAGGATGTGTGTTGTCACAACCCACAGGAGAAGGAAATTGCCTATAGTCTATGCTAGTAGGCAATTGAACGCTGCTAAACAAAACTACACCACAACCGAAAGAGAAGGCTTAGGCATGGTATATGCAGTAAAGAAGTTTAGACACTATTTATTGGCCAACAAGTTTAATTTCTTCACTGATCATCAAGCCTTATTATACTTGGTCAATAAACCTTGCAATACTGGACGCTTAGTAAGATGGTTCCTCTTACTAATGGAATATGACTTTGAAGTGGTTGTTAGGAAAGGTAAGACCCACCTCATAGCAGATCACCTTTCTCGCATCACTTCAGGCGAGTCACTGCAAGGAGTGTCTGAGGAATTGCCTGATGCTTATTTGTTCAATTTAGAAGTTGTTCCTAAATGGGCAAATAAGTTGGTGCCTGTCCTAACCTTCAGACCTGCAAACAAGAATGTGAAGACGAACAAGGATTAAATTGTACGGTCACAAAAATATCAAATATTGGCAGGAAGCATGTACAAACAAGATACGGAAGGTGTTCTAGCTTGTTGTGTCGAGGACGATGAACATAGTAGTTGGTTGCAACAAGCCCATGAAGGATTTCTAGGGAATCACTATTCTAAACAACGAACATTGCAAAATCTAAAATGTTTAGGAGTGTATTGGCCTAGTATAGACAAAGAAATTCATGAGTGGATCAAGAATTGTCTAGTGTGCCAAAAGAGACCCCCTGTGGAGCATGCGACTCTTTACCACATATCATTAAATCCAGATTGGAGTGCTCCATTGGTAGAATTTATGAGATCAGGAACATTACCTAGCGAGGCTAGTCTAGCAAGAAGACGGAGCATGGAGCAAGAGGCTAAAGACTATGCCATAGTAGGCGAAAACCTATATCGGAGAGGCAAAGATGGTTACCTAAGACTATGCGTTCATGAATCAGACTACTTGAAAGTCTTGGAAACTGCAGACAACGGTGTTGCAGGTGGACACTTTGGGCCTGACAAAGTAATCAAGACCATTCTATTCTCAGGACTTTGGTGGCCCACTCTTCATATGGATGCACATACCCATGTAATGCCCAGTACCCAATTAGAAAAGATGAGATGCCTTTGAGGCCAATGATGGGAGGACGTGCACTCTTGAAGTGGGGCATAGACTTTGTAGGTCCTATTAACCCCCCAGCTAGAAACTCCCATGCCGAGTACATTATTGTAGCCACAGATTATCTCACAAAGTGGGTAGAAGTCAAAGCCACAAAACGAAGAATGATGCTCAAACAACGGCAAAGTTCTTTTTTGAGAATGTGTTCACAAGATATGGTTTACCAATAGAGTTATTAAGTGATAGAGGCACACACTTCTTGAATGAAGTCATTGAATATCTTCTCCAAGAATTCTTGGTGATACATAAGAAGTTTGCCCCCTATCATCCACAAGCTAACGGACAAGCCGAGAGCACAAACAAGATCCTATGTAATGTACTGACAAAACTAGTAAATAACAAACGCTCTGATTGGGACAAACAACTTCATCATGTTGTTTGGGCTTACCGAGTTTGAAAGAACTTGGAGAAGTTTGTCGAAGGTAGAAAAGTGCGTTTCGAAGCGATGAAGTTTGGTCAAGCCAACCGGCACAAGACCAGCCCTTGAGCTTTTGGAGACCCAAATAGACCTTATAGGCATGCTATAAGTGCAAAGAAACACACTATGTACCTTGGAGCATCAAGGAGAATGAGTCGATACAAAACAGATAGGTTCGCAGGTCGACTAGCTCAGAAAACTTACTATCTATGGAAGAGACAATGAACTTCAAATGCCCATAGCGACCAACGTGATTACAATTGAAAAAAATCCTTTTATGGGAGTGATACACATAAGGTTGAGTGTATGGAATGCAGAAAAGTATAAGGAATAAGCAAAATATGCTATAGGAATGAATGCGACATTCACCGGTGGTACTTCCTATTTTTCAGGAATACGCAGAGATTGACCCCGAGGCCGAAAAACTGAGATTTCTCCAAATCTTCTGAACCAAATGCTTTGAAACTTTACAGGCATAAACTAGACACTAATACCTTTCCAATGAGTCCTCTTGCACTCAATTTTAAGCTCTGAGGAGAGAGCAGCAGCCTCTGCAAGATTACTGTTGGCGAAGAAGATGATGCAGAAAATTGAAGGAGCAAGACAATGATGGTCACAAGTGTATGTATATTGCTTCCATGTATTTTACAAGTGATTTCAACTCCTTATATAGCCTCTAGGAGTGTTCCACGACTTTTACAACTTGAATTTGAATTCAAATGAAGGTGGGAATGGTTGTTGGAGGGAATCAATTCACTTCCCTACAATCTAGGAAAAGTGAAGATCTTGATTGATCTACTTTTAGGTGATTGATTGCTTGATTGAATGCAACTTCAACCACCAAAATTTCGTGGGATTTTGGCCCTATATTTGTACCTTTACATGTGTACAACTCAAGGCTTTTACAACGGTAAATGAGCCATCAAAATATTCTCAAAAAATACAATAAATGAGCATATGAAAAAGAACTCTCCAACGGATATTCTTTCGACGCGATAGCCTTTGATGTAGATCAAATCCACCTCAAGCATAGTGTAAGCTTGATGTTCCAACAGCTCCCCCTCAAGCTAAAGTATGCTTGAGTCTTCATTCTCTGATAGGTTGAATACCTGCCATAGCTTTGAATCTACAAAGCTTTATTCCATCAAGTGCCTTTGTCATCATATCTGCTACTTGCTTTTCAGTCGGAACAAAAGAAATGTCAATCTCCTTTGCCATGAGCTTCTCCCTGATGAAGTGATAATGGACTTCTATATACTTGGTTCTCGCATGGAAAATAGGATTTTCCGCTAGATGCATGGAACTTACATTATCTCCAAATATGTGATGTTTGGAACTCACAAGTCCCAAATCTGTATACAATGCTTTTAACCATATTGCCTCTTGAGTTGCTATGGTCAAGCCTCTGTACTCTGCTTCAGTTGAAGATAAAGCAACTGTTGGTTGCTTCTTGGAACTCCATGACACTAGCTTCGAACCTGCAAATGCTAAGTAACCAGATGTACTTTTTCTATCATCCTTAGCTCCTGCCCAATCTGCATCTGAGTAGATTTTGATATCCAAATCTGAAGAGTAAGGATAGAATATACCTTCGTTGATTGTACCTTTGAGATACTTAAGTACTCTCTTAGCCGCATCCATGTGTGGTCTTCTTGGTGAGTGCATGAACTGACTAAGCACTCCCACACTATATGAGATGTCTGCCCTTGTGTGAGTATAGCATATATCAAGCTACCTACCAAGCTTTGATACTCTTTAATGTCTTCAATTTTCTCACCTTCATAAACACTAAGTTTATGATTCATCTCCAAAGGTGTACCTGCAGGTTTAGTGTTCTCCATTTTGAACTTGAGAAGAAGATCCTGAATGTATCTTCTTTGAGTCAAATACATTCCTTCATCTGTGTATATCACCTGCATACCTAGGAAATATGTGAGCTCACCTAGGTCACTGATTTTGAACTCCTCTTGCATGTGTCTCTTGATCCTTTGAATGCAATTTAGATCATCACCTGTCACAATAATATCATCTACATATACTCATAGATAGATAACCTCATTGTGATCCCTTTTGATGAATAGAGAAGGATCTGAGCTGCTAGCTTTGAACCCTTGATCTTGAAGATATGTAACCAACATGTAATTCCAAGCTCTTCGAGCTTGTTTCAATCCATACAATGCTTTCTTAAGTCTGCAAACATAAGATGGATGATTAGGGTTTTCAAAACCTGGTGGTTGTGACATGTATACCTCTTCACTTATCCAACCATTTAGGAATGCATTTTTCATATCAAGTTGGAGGAGTCTCCAATTCCTTGCAGCAGCTACACTTATCAATGTCCTGATTGTAGTCATCTTTGCAACTGGTGAGAATGTTTCCTCATAGTCTATACCATGAGTTTGTGAGCATCCTTTGGCAACTAATCTTGCCTTGTACCTGCAAACTGATCCATCTGAATTTCTTTTAACTTTATATACCCATCTGCAACCACTTACCTTTTGATTCGGCAACATTAGAACCAAATCCCAAGTGTCCATTTCCTTCAATGCATCTATCTCTTCGTTCATGGCCTTTTCCCAATTAGGGTTTCCCTTTGCCTCTTCATAGGTTGAGGGTTCCTCTGAAATAGAGTCTTTTGCCAAGTAGATTGAATGCTTTGTAACAAATGTGGAATCATATCCATACCTTTCTGGTTGTTTCTTCTCTCTTGCTGATCTTCTAGGTGCTTGTTTGGAGCATTCTCCAACCTCTTGCATCTTTGCTTTGCCTCTTGACTTCCATAGCTTGTAATCCCTTTCTCTTTCATCTTGGTCATCGTCTGTATCACTTCTTGGATCCTGGACCTGTGTATCATGCTTGCTTCCTAATTGATGAGAGTCAGAATCAAGATCATATGGTAGTGTTACCTTTTGTTTGTCTTCATCATACCAAGACCTGTGTTCTTCAAACACAACATCTCTACTTGTAGTGAATTGCTTGGTTGAAGGATTGAAGAACCTATAACCCATCTGAGTTGAATCATATCCAATAAACACTGCCTTTGTTGCCCTTTCATCTAGCTTACCTCTTATTTGTGATGGTACATGAACATAAGCTAAACAACCAAAAACCTTGCAATGTCCAAGACTAGGTTTTCTTCCATGCCATGCTTCATAAGGAGTCATACCTTGAAGTGATTTGGATGGTAGTCGATTGACAAGGTACACTGCAGTTGAAATAGCTTCTGCCCATAGATAATGTGGCAACTTCTTCTCTTCAAGCATTGTTCGGGCTGATCCAACCAATGTCTTGTTTCTCCTCTGTGCAATTCCATTTAGTTGAGGAGAGTACCTGGTAGTCACTTCCCTTTTGATACCTTTATCCTGCAAGAACTCATCAAAATCTTTGGAGAAGTATTCTCCCCCTCCATCAGATCTGAGCTTCTTTAGTGATCTACCTCTATGATTCTCCACATGTGCAAGATACTTCTTGAAGCAATCAAATACTTCATTCTTACTCTTGATAAAGTATAGAACAGTCCATCTACTATGGTCGTCAATAAATGAGACATAATACCTTGATCCTGCCAATGAAGGTTCTTGACTTGGTCCCCATACATCTGTATGTACTAAGTCCAATAAGTTGTTGTGGATGTAGCCTTTGTGATTGAATGGTTGTCTTTGTGCCTTCCCAATCTGACATGCATCACACCTGTTGATCATGTGTTGCTTTGATATGTTCGGTAGTCCTAGAACACTTTGATCCCTGCATATATCCTTCAAGGTTCTTTCATTGACATGAGCAAGTCTCTTATGCCACACTTCAAGCTCACTTAGGGTTTGAGACCCAAAGTTGAATAGAGCTATGTTCCTGGTATCTCCTACTTCAAAAGTAAAGAGCCTACCATGCTTCTCACCTCGGGCTATCTTCTTGAAGCCTTGACATGGATCTTCCACAAAAGCTCCATGTTGGGTGAACCTAACTTGCAAGCCTTTTTCAACCATTTGGCCTACACTTATTAGGTTTTTAGTGATAGTGGGTACATAGAGAACCTTGCTCAAAATGTTTGTTCTGCCATTGGAAGCTTTGACATCACCAATCTTCTCCACATTGTGCTTCGTGTCATCCCCTGTTTGCACTTCATGTCTATGCTTTGGACTTTCCAAATCAGATAGAAGAGCAATGTTGCCTGCAACATGATTCGAGCATCCTGAATCTTTGTAGAACAAATGATCATCTTCTTTACCTTCTTTGTGGCTTAGATTCATAAGAAGTAATGAGTCTTCATGTGGTTGATCTTCTGAATACTTGTTGTAGTCCCTTCGATTATAGCTTCTATTGTTGTTGTTGAAGTTGTGTCCACCTCTGCCTCTATTGCCGCCATATCCACCTCTTCCACTTCCTTTCTGGGTCTTCCCATTGAACCAACAATTCTGAGTGGTGTGGTTGGTCTTATCGCATATGGCACAAGGTTGAACATTCTGACCTTTGGCTTTGTCTTGCTTTGGTCCTTTCTTCTTCCCTTTCCACTTGCTCTTGCTTGCGAAGTTGGCTTGGGAAGTCTCTTCTTCATCTTCTTCCTTCTTCTTGCCTTTCTGCTTCTTATCCTTCTTATCTGCATATAGAGCACTAGTTGAATTACCATGATAAGAGTTACCTTCCTTTATGCTATTGTTGGCTTCTTGATTTAAGAGTTGTCCAAGAAAGATGTTGAAGTCTGGAGTCTGCACATCCATGATGAGATCATAGGCCGTCGTGAAGGATTGCCATTGCTTATCACTTCGAATGCGGTTGAGAATTTGCCTCATGATGACCTCTTCTTCAATCAGCTCTCCAATGGATGCTAACTGATCCGCAACCTCTTTGACCTTGGTAACAAACTCTGTGATGGTTTGTTTAGGTGTCTTCTTCATTTGGTTGAACTCGTTCCAAAGATGATTCTTTCTTGCTTTGGTACTAGCAGAAAAGAAAGTCTCCAGGGCATCCCAAGTCTCTTGAGATGTCTTGCATCCTCTAATATGTGGTAATAGAAAGTCAGAGATAGAGTTTAGTATGTACGACCTTGCTTGAGCATCCCTTGCGCACCAAAGTGTGAGCTTATCTGTCTCCTCTTGTGTAGGTCCTCCTTTGGATCTTGGAATAGGCATAACTTCGTCACCTGCTACAATTCCATAAAGATTTCTACCTTGCAAGTAGGCCTCCATTCTGATTTGCCAAGCCGCGTAGTTGTGTCGATCAAGCTTCTCGATCATTGAGGGAAAGCCGTCACCCATCTTGATCTAGCTCTGATACCACTGAAAGAACTTGGAGAAGCTTGTCGAAGGTAGAAAAGTGCGTTTCGAAGCGATGAAGTTTGGTCAAGCCAACCGGAACAAGACCAGCCCTTGAGCTTTTGGAGACTCAAATAGACCTTACAGGCATGCTATAAGTGCAAAGAAACACACTATTTACCTTGGAGCATCAAGGAGAATGAGTCGATACAAAACAGATAGGTTCGCAGGTCGACTAGCTCAAAAAACTTACTATCTATGGAAGAGACAATGAACTTCAAATGCCCATAGCGACCAGCGTGATTACAATTAGAAAAAATCCTTGTATGGGAGTGATACACATAAGGTTGAGTGTATGGAATGCACAAAAGTATAAGGAATAAGAAAAATATGCTATAGGAATGAATGCGACATTCACCGGTGGTACTTCCTATTTTTCAGGAATACGCAGAGATTGACCCCGAGGCAGAAAAACTGAGATTTCTCCAAATCTGCTGAACCAAATGCTTTGAAACTTTACAGGCATAGACTAGACACTAATACCTTTCCAATGAGTCCTCTTGCACTGAATTTGGAGCTCTGAGGAGAGCGCAGCAGCCTCTGCAAGATTACTGTTGGCGAAGAAGATGATGCAGAAAATTGAAGGAGCAAGACAATGATGGTCACAAGTGTATGTATATTGCTTCCATGTATTTTACAAGTGATTTCAACTCCTTATATAGCCTCTAGGAGTGTTCCACGACTTTTACAACTTGAATTTGAATTCAAATGAAGGTGGGAATGGTTGTTAGAGGGAATCAATTCACTTCCCTACAATCTAGGAAAAGTGAAGATCTTGATTGATCTATTTTTTAGGTGATTGATTGCTTGATTGAATGCAACTTCAACCACCAAAATTTCGTGGGATTTTGGCCCTATATTTGTACCTTTACATGTGTACAACTCAAGGCTTTTACAACGGTAAATGAGCCATCAAAATATTCTCAAAAAATACAATAAATGAGCATATGAAAAAGAACTCTCCAACGGATATTCTTTCGACGCGATAGCCTTTGATGTAGATCAAATCCACCTCAAGCATAGTGTAAGCTTGATGTTCCAACAGAGTTGCCTACAAAACAGTATTCAATGCCACCCCATTTTAGATGGTCTTCGGACAAAAATGTTGTGCTACCATTGGACTTCTTAATTCCAACTTTAAAAGTAGCACAAGAGCATGATTGGAATGGACATGAGTTATCCTCTAGGATCTTTGATCTAGAATGCTTAGGTGAGACAAGGCTATGAGCGGCTGCAGGAATCTATGTGGCAAAGAAAAGGCAAAAATCATACTTCGATGCACATATCAAAGATAAAGGCTTGAAAGAGGGAGATCTAGTGTTGGTTTACACACTAAAACAACATGCCCGCAGATTGGAAAAAAGAGGATATGGACCCATGATCATTAACAGAATTTCCACTAGCGGTGCAATTCAATTGGCCACACTAGAAGGTGATATCCTGCCAAGCTATATTAGTGGTTGTCGAGTCAAGCTATATCAAGAACCTCTTATAGAGGATATGCTAAAGAGACTCAACACTGCTAAGGAGCGAAAAGAAGAAGAGTTAAGGGTTAGAGAAGAAGCACAGGCTGAGGCTAGAGAACACATTAGGAGAAATAAGTTAAGATGCCTAGGCCTAGATGTCAACCCTGAGGCCCCAAGATACCACATGGCCATGTGTCAAACATCAAGTGCAAAGGCTTCTTAAATAATTGACCGACATCCATTTGTGAACATCACGGTAGGAGAAGGGAAGAATGCAAGGACTGTGAGAGCATTGATTGACTTAGGTGCATCAACTAGTGTAGTTAGACTTTCATACTTCCAAGACCTACGATTGAACATCAAGCCCATAGAGGCCTATCTCATAGGATTGGGAGGTGTGGAAACCCCTTGTTTGGGCAAGCTGGAGCTTCCCATCTATCTTCAGGATGTTTCAATGAGTGTCAAAATGCTAGTGTGTGAAGATGAGGACCTTACAGAACCACTTGTCTTGGGTCAAGTCTGGATCTATGACCATGCCGTCAACTTAAACCTTAAACGACAACTTCTTCAAGTTTGGGTACATGAACAATGCATCACATTAGAATTAGAGAATTGCATGAGCACAAAGTCCAGTAGCACACATTCTCTTAGTTCTTGTCGACCTAATCTGAGCAAAGAAGATGTTGTATGTGTCAAGAAAGATGTGATCCAGACGGACTCAATCATGAAAGGATGGTCTCAAAGGAGAGAGGACCCCTCTTCTTTTTTAAAGACTCCTGCAGCCGCAACAATTCAACCAAAGAGGCAAGTAAAACAGTACACGCACACGGCTACATCAAACAGACAAACCAAGTGCAAAAAGAATGAAGCTGAGGGTAGTAAGCAGATTTGGGTACGAAAAGGAGAGCAACCACCAGTGTTTCCCCAACCATTACCATTGCAGCAAGCCCACTACACTAAAAGACGAACCAAGAAACATAGACAAACTCAATCACAAGGTCTCCGACAAATTTGGGTACCAAAGCAATCGATGAAGGCCAAAGATAATCATGTACAAATTTGGGTGCCTAAGAAATTAGTTGCAGCTCAGCAAGAACAATTACACATGTGGGTACCCAAGGCACTCTTACATGCTCAAACACCACTGATCTCCCTCACAAGCAAAATCTCAACAAAGAAGCCAAGGAGAGGCAAGGGTCAGAACCAAGCACAGAGACCAAAAGAAGATCAAATCACCACTTCCAAACGAGTAGGAAGATGTGCAAAAAGGGTATGGGTTTGGAAGCCAAAAGTACCAGTAACTTCCACAAAACCAAAGAGCGAACCACGCTGGATACCAAAATTCAGAAACCACCCAAAGATAAAGAGCAGAGAGCTTATGTCTATAGGGCCAAATACTATCTTGAAATGGATCCCTATAAGAAGGATTACATCATCTCAAGGTTCACTAGCTACCTCCAACAAAGACTGCATCAACACCCACCAAGAACATTGAAAGCCTCGACGTGCAACAACCATGTGCCTTTGGCACAACCTTGTCTTTTGCACCAATCTGGTCATGCATTTCCAAAGTATGCATTAATATAGGGCCACATCACACGGCCGTGCATAGACACGATTGAGAATCCTAGGCACATGAGATACACTTGACATATGTCGATATTTTATTGATATTAACACCTTTCTTCTAGTTTTGTGACACTGTGCCAAAAAAAAAAGAGAGAGAGAATACAAAGAGAAAGGACAGGACTGTGTGCTTGAAGCATCTCCGTCATGAACCATCAACAAGGACGTCCATCAACAAGGGAAGATAATTCGATGGTCAATCACCATGCTGGAGAACATCACAAAGAGATGAATATCGAGGGACATTTGACCATGGTAAGAACTGCCTACTTTGGCAACATGATAACCATGATCGATTAAGAAACCTCTTCATTGGCATACCCTTGAGCACTTAGCTCAAGACCCAACTTCTTGCACCATAATTCTTCCAATGCATTTCCCAAGTATGCATGCATAGGGCCACATTACAAGGCCGTGCACAAGGCACATTCTTCTTCCAATCCATGCACTAATGCACTTACCCATCTTCCATTATTGGTTACAAGTACTTGGCATGAAAACGAGGAAAGCCATCTTTGGAAGAATTAAATGACATCACGGTGACAACAACAAGAGCAAGGCAGGAATCCACCACGAGAGTTGCTCATAACCAACATTGACAACCTCTTTTGAGTAGCTCACAATTTTTGGAAGCTCACAAAGACACCATTAAGCTAGAATACAAGGAAGAAGTCCCTACAAAGAAGCAATGACAAAATGGTGAACCAGACAATTGCCCAAGCTACAATTGGAAGATGGACCACTCTTGTGGATTCATGATGGACACTATCTCTCCACACACTACATGGAACAACCACTACAACAAGGGTCTGTCTAGGACGACAGACTCTAGAGGGGGGGGAGTGTTGACAGTCAAGGTCACACACAAGCAGTGAAGCACATCAATGAAGTGGACACACAAAAACAAGGAGCATGTAGGGAGCTCCAAGAAGCACATGTCAAATTTTCATAAGAAATCCCTATAAAACTAGTGATTTTTATCACTAAAAACCATTGTAAATACCATTTTATATTTTTACAACTCCATTTTGTTCAAGTCGAGGAGTGCTCGAGCTTGAGGAGTATTAGAAGTATCATCCTACCAATTTTCATAATTTTTAGATTCCGTTTGAGTCCCCAAATAAGCCTTGGAACCTAATTTTTAACTAGGTCAGACACTAGGTCTGGACAGGGCCAAAACCACTCAAAAAACTATAAAAAGGGCTGGAGAGCTCATTTGAAGGATTAGCTTGTTGTAGATTTCAGCTTTGTAAGAGAGTTCATTTGTAATTGAAGTGCTTCCATTGTTCCACAATTTGCTCTTACCTTGTGTGCGTGTGTGTGTATGTGTGTGCTTGTTTGTATGCTTTCACTTATGCACTTGTGCACTTCACTTGCTCTTGGTCTTCATACCGGTCCTCATGTTTCCGTGGATTGACATTTATGAGGTGAAGCTCCTCACGTTGGTACTCACCATTGTGCTAGAGTAACAATGTAAAATAGGCACCCTTTGTTTTGATCGAGGGGGGAATATATTCTAGCTGAATTTAATGCATTTCTAGCTGAACGTGGGATAACACATCAGTTTAGAGTTCCATATACACCTCAACAGAATGGAGCTGCTGAACAAAAGAGCATGTCACTCATGGAGATGGTGAGGTGTATGGTCAAGAGTAAGGCTTTACCACATAATTTATGGCTTGAGGCTATCATGTGTGCAACATATGTACTTAATGGGTGTCCCACGAAAGCATTGTATTCTATCACTCCATATGAGGCTTGGCATGGTCACAAGCAATATGTTGCTCATCTACGTGTTTTTGGTTTTCTAGCATATGTATTAGTGCATGAACAACATCGTAGAAAATTGGATGACAAAGCAGTGAAATGTATTTTTGTTCGGTACAATTCTGAAAGCCAAGGATATCCTCTATATCATCCAGAAAATAAATGCATTTTGGTTAGCGGTGATGTTTTTGTGGAAGATGCAATTCAACCCTTACTTTCATGTATGAAGGAGACATCTGTTAGCTCCAAAGACATGTATGATACTTTGGTGCCTCTTTTTACAGGTGGACAGTCTAGTGCTGGTCCTAATGAGGAAACTTCTCAGACTTTGTAGGTTTCATGTGATGATGCAGATCATTCCATTTTTGACCCAGATTTACATGATGCACTTGTTGATGAGAGCGCTGATATTGAGGAGGCAAAAATTATGCCAACATGGTTCCCTCGGCTTGTATATATGACTATTTCCCTAAAGGGTTAATTATCTTTGTACATTCTAGTGGTAATACATTTAGTATTGTGTGTTGTGCTCCAAGCTTCTTCTACTTCCTTGTGCTGTTTGCGTGCTTCCATAGATGTCTAACTCTAATAGACCTTAGGGCCTACACAATTGGTTAACTCTATGAAGAATTGTTTCAATGGTGTAGGAGACCCTTATGATCATGTGGCAAAATTTAGGTAAGTATTGAGAGCTGAGTAAGTTGATGACGTATTCACTCAGTACAATGCATTTGGTATAACTCTCAAAAATACTACCTTAATGTGGTTTCAGCCATTACACGAGAGGCAATTTAGAAACATAGACCAACTACTAGAAGCCTTCATTACGAAATTGTCCAAAGGTGGCATCAGACACAAAACTTTATCACTGATCCATAGCTTTAAACAGACCCCCCAAGAGACAGTGAGACTCGTAGGGAGAAGATTTAGGCAACACCTAGAGAGATGCCCAGTGCCAAAGTTAGCAACACCAACCAAACAAGTGGCATTATTCCTAGATGGATTATTAAGTACCAAACTGTGATCTTATGTGTACTTGAAGGACCCTAGAACCATAGACGAGTGTGTACGAATGTGCATAGACATTGAGGATAATCTAGGGGCAGAATTAAAGCTTTAAAAAATCTATAAAGATTCAGATAATTCTACTAGCCTCACTTCTAAACCAGCTACATCAATTGAGGAACTTGTAGAGAAGGTAGCTCAGAAACTAGGAGTCTTTAGCAAACAAATACCGAGATTTGCCCTAGTGAAAAGATGCTAGACCTATGGAGGATATCACATGGCTAATGTGTGCCTAATTATGGTTCAAGCCCAAGTGAACCCTAACAGCCAATACTGCACCATAGAAAGGAGGTACACTAACCACACTACACAAGACTGCCCTTATAACAAGCAAGCTGTTAGACAAAAGTATCCACACCCATATCCACAACAAGGGAGATATCAAAATTAGTACCCATAGTAGTATGGTAGGTCCCAAAAACCCTATCAACCACCCTAGCAGGCTCAAAAAAGGCCTCAGCCTCTGTTAGCTTAGCAACCTCCAACTCCAACCAATGTGATCCTAGTGAAGTATGCACCCACTTAGGAAAATCGGAATAGAGCCTTAGTGCCCGTATCACCATTGCTCTCAAAAAGTGACCCAAATGATCATAGTTTTGACTCAACTCATATGGATAGTCCACATGTTTACTATATGCAGCCACCTGAGCAAAATGAAACATACTATTGCGAGGAGCCTAGCGAATCTAGTGGGGAGCTAGAATGCACTAATATCATGTGTGAAAACTTTGATTCTCGGCCCCAACCTAGATAGATCAAACCCCATGCACCTAGAGGACCATGCTATAGATGCCAAGGTGATCACTTCATTGGTGATTTCCTTATACCTGCACCAATGCAGCCCCAATCAATGACAATTCAAGGGTTTTGTCAAGATTGTGGGAAAGAGCACCAAACTACGAGACTGCATGAAGAACCCAAACAATGGGCCAAAAATCACTCTTATCAATGTGATTGGGTTAGTTGTAGACTCAATTGGAAGTGTGACTTCCACTGCCCCAGTGCAAGTGATCATGAGAGCTCAAGCATTACAGAAGAGCCATGACTTAGAAGAGTTCTGAAGCCAGTGAGACTGAGAGTATAACTAAGAAAAGGACAAGATCTTGGAAAGATAGTCGTGAAAGAATGAAAAGGCAATGGTCTAAGAAGATGAGTGAGCTGGAGGAAAGCTTAAACGAAACAAAATCCAAGATATTTGAACTCACGTTTCAAACACACTCTCTCATACCACCACCACCACCATCCCCATCACCTTCCAATCCACCACCTTCTAACCTGCCTCATACAATGCCACCACCACCACGTAGGGTAGGATCCATCCTAGCTGATCCCACTCCAGAAGACCTAGGCATGATGTTTAAAGCATATCAGGCCAAAATTCAAGAAGGTCCAAATGTGAAAAATCATGAAAAGTGCTACCCTAGAGCTGATCTAGAGATGGGATGAACTAATCTTTGTGCTAAGATGGTAGAATTGGCTCAAGACATGTTTAAAGCCAATCACCTCTTCAATTACTCTAGTTCAACCAAAACTCACTTACACTTTGATGGATTATTAGAAAGATTGGAAAGAATGATAGTTGAGTCAGGAAAACAAACTACATTACATGTGACTAATACCAGAAGTGAAAGAATAAGCCTTCTTCCCAAGGAAGCTTATGTGCCTAGTTCCACTAAACCAAACACCTCTTCTTCTATGAATTCATACTCCCAAGAATTTCTAAGAGAGATTCAAGAAGAGAAGTGGGCTAAAGAAAGTGAAAATACTCCTCCCATTGAACTTGTGGATGACCTGCATGATCAGTTACCACAAGACATTCCTTCTATTTATGGGGAACAAGAGGATGCCGAGTATAGTGAGAGATTAGACTTCGAGTCTAGTACCTTGCAGGAATTACCCCATTTCATAGGCCCATGGGAGGCCAAGTCTATGTGTATGAGCGCACCCACTATCATGATAAGGAATGAAGAATCCGTCATACCTAGGAACACAGAGGTAGTAAAGAACACTAAAGTGTGGTGCAATCTCACTTTAGAGGAGCTACTTAAGGTTAAGCTAGAATTTTGGAAACACATAGCCAATCAAGTACCAGAAGTAGCTAAATCTCATTCCTAGGTAGGATCTCATAGAATAGTGCCAGAAATACCCTTGGATAAGATAGAAAACATGAGCAAAGGGGGAGAAGGAAACACCTATCTTCCAATTAGTCATCAAGGTTACATCACCAAGGCTATTTTAGACTCAAGTGCAATAGTTGTGATTGCTATCACTTCCTTATGGAAGCGTTGGGGAAAACTAGCATTCAAGCCAATGAGAATGAAATTGCAAATGGCTGATGGTCATATAGAGAGACCTTTAGGATTGCTAGAAGGGATAACTCTCACTACTTGTGGTGAAGAGTTTGAGCGCACCTTTTCCATATGTGACTTTAGCAAAAATCAAGCCTATAAGATGATTTTGGGAAGACCATTCATGAGACAATTGTAAGTAGTACAGGATTGGGGAACCAATTCCTTGTATTTGCAATAGTTTAGGTGTTACAACCTACATTTCAGCCCCTAGGTTTTTTGAAGGCAAATGAGATTTGGTATATGACATTATTCAAACCCCATCCATCAACACAATATATGCATGGCATGCACGAATCAAATATCTACATGCTTCCTACAAGCACACTTTTGAAGAAATGTTCTCTACCGGGTTCTAGGAATATCATTACAAAATTTTCATTCCTAGAACAACACATTTGTTACATCTCTTTGTAGTAGAATAAGCCATACATGTAGATCAGTCATGCTTGCCACATCGAGACATTCCAAGTCCAATTGATTGGGATCAAATGATGACACACTTGACACGAGGCATATGCATACAAGAACATCATCTTGCCACTGTCATTGAGTATTACGTCAAGCACTCCCAAAAACAAGGGCCTGTTAGGGATGGCAGACGCAAGAGAGGAGGGATGTTGGTAGTAGCCAGGGTAGTCAAGGCCTTACAAGATAGGGAAGCCACCAAAGGGAGTTAAAAAAAGGGAGAGCCAAGCAGGATTAAGTAGGCAAAGAAGCCAATGCAGATCTTGCAAGTAGGCCACATCATGGAGAAATATTTCCCAAACAGTGATTTTAGTCACTTCATACCATTGTAAACACCATTTTCCATTATTCCTACTCCATTTTCTGCAAGTCCAAGAGTCCTTGAGCTTGAGGAGTATTATAAGTATCTATGTACCAATTTTCATAATTTTTAGAGCTTGTCTGAGCCTCCAAAATATCATAAGAACCTAATTTTTAACTAGGCCAGACACTAGGTCTGGATAGGGCCAAAACCTAGTCAAAAACTATAAAAAGAGCTAGAGAGCTCATTTTTGAGGTTAGCTAGTTGGAGATTGAAGCTAGTTTTGAGATTTGTATACTTTCTTGGAGCTTGCTAATAAAACATTCCATTATTCCACTCTTTGTCTTGCCTTGTGTGTGTGCATGTGTGTATGTGTGTGCATTGTGAAGAGATGGATAGGTATGTGTTGAAGATGAAGAGGTGTTGCAAAATCTTTGCTCTACACTAGCCAAATGAACTCCAGGAGTAGATGGTGGGCCCTTTTAGCTTGCCAATGGATGTATTAGACACCCTATGTACCTTGGAAGATCACTCTCAAAAATATAGATCAAAACAGATAAGTTGGAGTTAGCTCAGAGGTGAAAACTTGCTATTCTTGGTTAATACACCTGTCCAGTGTTTTACATAATTCTCTGAGCACAGCAGCAATTAGATTAATTCCTCTTGGGGAAGGCTAGGTAGCTTAAAGAGCTAACTTTAGAGAGTAATCTCATCAAAAATAACAAACCACACACTGAGAATGACTTTTAACAAGTGATGACATCATCCCGATTTTCACGGGCTGCTACAGAAATAGACCAGTGAGTAGAAAAATTAACATAACTCAAGATGTAAGAATCCAATGATCATGAAAATTTGTATGCTTATACTAGACAGTAAGCTAAATCCAACAAGCTTCAAATCACTGAATTTGGATGAGTAAACACTGAGAAATGACTCTGACAAGATGACTGAAAAAGTCGGGTACCTGACAGAGAAGTGAAGATGAACATACCCTGTTGACTTCAAATGAACATAACTGAAGATTCCAACATCCAAATGACATGAAAATTTGTGAGCATATAGTAGCCTTATAGAGCTAACTTTAACAAGTTAAATCACTGAAAATGATGAACCAAGTGCAGAGAAACAATCTCTGCAAGCTGACTGAGAAAAACTGAAGTAATGGCAGTGAGTAGTACACATCACAAGAACATGGAAAGATGAACTCAAATAATCATGAAAATGAAAGTATATTGCTTGTACAATACAATGACTTACTGATACATATGTGTGCCTTGTAATCACACCTTGATATGGCATAAAGCTCAGCTCTTGGAGGTCTTCACATAGGTCTCTCTAACCACGACTAAAAACGCCATCTATTTATAGTTGAGTTTGGGGGGATAACTTCCCTCAATCACTCTCCAATCAATCAATGATTGATTTGATTCTCTACCTACCACAAATCACGAATTCGTGGCTCCTCTTTCCATTCTTGATCATGTGGGCTCAACCACTTAAGATTCTCTTACTTTTACATTAAGTAAACTCTTCAAAAGTTACAAGAGGTAGTTCACAAGTGAACTTTACATAGTCTTCATTTTGAAGCTTCTTTAATGACTTTGTGAGACTCAAGCCAATACTTAGGCTTGTCATAGACTTGCTCCAACAGCTCCCCCTCAAGCCAAGTATGCTTGAGGTCTTCAATCTTCCAAGATTACCTGTAAACCAATCATAGCCTTGAATTTGCAAAGCTTTGTACCATCCAATGCTTTAGTTAGAATATCTGCACATTGTTGATGAGTGGACACATATGATATTTGAATCTCCTTGCTTAGGATCTTCTCTCGTACATAATGATAATGAACTTCAATATGTTTAGTCCTTGCATGAAAAATAGGATTAGCAGCCAAGTGAATAGAACTCATATTGTCACCAAAAATAGTTGGAGTTCCAAACTCCAATCCAAGATCTTTGAACAATGTCTTCATCCACATAGCTTCCTGTGTAGCTATGGCAAGACCTCTATATACAGCTTCAGTAGAAGAGAGAGCAACTGTGGGTTGCTTCTTGGATGACCATGAAATAAGCTTTGAACCTGCAAAGGTAAGATAACCTGAAGTGCTCCTTCTATCTTCCTTGGAGCCAGCCCAATCTGCATCAGAAAATAGCTTCAAACCTAAATCAGATACATAAGGATAGTAAAGTCCTTCATTTATGGTTCCTTTGAGATATTTGAGTATCCTTTTGGCAGCATCCATATGTGGTTTCCTTGGTGTGTGCATAAATTGGCTTAGCACACTCACACTGTAACATATATCTACTCTTGTCAATGTGGCATAGTTGAGACTACCCACTAGACTTTGATATGATGTGATGTCCTCTATGAGTTCACCTTCATGTGAGCTCAATTTGTGATTAACCTCCATTGGAGTACCTGCAATCTTACAATCTTGCATCTTGAATTTTGCCAACATGTCCTTAATGTACTTTCTTTGAGTGAGAAACAAACCATGATCTTTGTAGACAACTTCCAAACCTAGGAAGTAGGTAAGTGAACCCAAATCACTTATCTTGAACTCTTCTCTCATCTGATCTTTGATCTTCTTCATACCATCTGCATCATTTCCTGTCAATATAATATCATCTACATATACACATAGGTAGATGACCTCGGAATTACTCTTTTTAATAAAGAGTGAAGGATCTGTTTTGCTTGGTTGAAAGCCTTTGTCCTGCAAGAATGAAACAAGCCTGAAATTCCAAGCTCTTGGAGCTTGCTTGAG
Organism: Ceratopteris richardii; assembly: GCA_020310875.1. NCBI lineage: Eukaryota > Viridiplantae > Streptophyta > Polypodiopsida > Polypodiales > Pteridaceae > Ceratopteris > Ceratopteris richardii. The sequence continues at coordinate 19,282,193 of CM035408.1, read as the reverse complement.
ACCATACAATGCTTTGTTAAGTTTACACACATAATCAGGATAAACTTGACTCTCAAAACCAGGTGGTTGTGCCATATATACCTCTTCTGTTATCCAACCATTCAAGAATGCATTCTTCACATCTAGTTGAAGTATCTTCCAATTCTTGGAAGAGGCAATACTAAGCAAAACCCTAATAGTAGGCATCTTTGCCACAGGAGAGAAGGTCTCCTCATAATCAATTCCCTGAGTTTGTGCAAAGCCTTTTGCTACAAGCCTTGCCTTATACCTGTTAATGGAACCATCAGAATTCTTCTTGAGTTTATAGACCCATCTTGAGCCTATTACCTTCATGGATGAAGTCTTGGGCACCAAATCCCAAGTGTTGTTTTCCTCGAGTGCTTCAATCTCTTCCTTCATTGCATGCTTCCATTCTGTTTTTGCTTTGGCCTCTTCAAATGATGATGGCTCCTCTTGGTTTATGTCCTGTGCTATGTAGATAGAATGTTTAGTTACTAATGAGGTGTCAAACCCATACCTTTCTGGTTTTTTTCTTTTCCCTCATAGATCTTCTTAGGCCATGATGTGATGATTCTGTCTCATGTCCAAGTTCCTGCAATTTTGCTTTACCTTTAGACTTCCATGCTTTGATCTTTTCCATCTGACATTCTTCATCATCCTCTGAGGTGTCTTGTTCTTCAATCTTTGATTGTTCTCTACCAAGCTTTGGAAAATCTTCTTCAAGATCATATGGTAAATTGACCTTCCTGCATGAATCTTCATACCATGAATTGTTCTCATCAAAAACTACATCTCTGCTTACCAAGAATCCTTTGTTGGTAGGGTTGTATAACCTGTAGCCCTTTTGATTGTTGTCATATCCAATAAATACACACCTTTCTGCTTTTGGATCCATCTTGCCTCTAACCTGTGAAGGAACATGAGCAAAAGCAATACATCCAAAAATTTTACAATGATCTAAACTTGGTCTTCTTCCATTCCAAGCCTCATATGGAGTCATCCCATCAAGGGATTTTGAAGGCAACCTGTTAATCAAGTAAGTGGCTGTAGATACAGCCTCAGCCCATAAGTAATTAGGTAAATGCTTTTCATTTAACATAGACCTTGCAGCTTCAACAATTGTCCTATTCCTCCTTTCTGCCACTCCATTTTGCTCAGGAGTGTACCTTGTAGTTACCTCTCTTTTGATTCCTCTTTCTTGAAGAAAAGAATCAAACTCATGGGAGAAGTATTCTCCCCCTCCATCTGACCTTAGCCTTTTTAGTGATTTACCTGTTTGATTCTCCACAAGAGCCAAATATCTTTTGAAACATGAAAAAACTTCATCTTTGTGTTTCATAAAGAATAGGATAGTCCATCTGCTGCAATCATCAATAAAGGAAACATAATACCTTGATCCTGATATTGAAGCTTCCTTGCTTGGTCCCCATACATCTGTATGAACCAACTCCAAGAGATCTCCATGCATATAACCTTTCTTCATGAATGGTAACCTGTGAGACTTTCCAAACTGACATGCACTACACTTATAAATCATATGTTGTTTTGACAAGTTAGGGAGTCCAAGTACACTTTGGTCCCTGCAAATTTGCTTTAATGACCTTTCACCAATATGTGCTAACCTTTTGTGCCATACTTCCAATTCTGTGAGTGTCTGACTGCCATAATTAAAGAGAGCAATGTTTCTAGTGTCCTGTAATTCAAATGTGAACAATCTACCTGTCTTTTCACCTTTTGCAATTCTTCTGAATCCTTGACTTGGATCTTCAACAAATGCTCCTGCCTTTGTGAACCTGACTTGCAACCCTTTCTCTACTATCTGCCCAACACTTATCAAATTCTTTGTAATGGTAGGGACATAGAGTACCTTACTGAGTAGGTTGATGTTTCCATCAGGTGCTTTGACATTGCCTATTTTCTCCACAAGATGTTTTGTATCATCTCCTGTTTGTACCTCATGCTTATTCCTTGGATCTTCTAAATCTGATAGGAGTGCCACATTTCCTGCCACATGATTTGAACAACCTGAATCTATGTAGAAAATATGCTCATCAGATTTACCTTGTGGCATAGCCATGTTCATGATCAATAATGAATCCTCTTTGTTTGAGTCTTCTGTGTAGTTATTGTAGTCTCTCCTTCCTTTGTAGCCTCCTTGATAGTTTGAATGATTGTAGTTGTTGTAGTTGCCATGGTAGTTGTTGAACCTTCCTCTTGAGTAGCCATAACTTCCTCTATTGTATCCTCTGCCTCTTTGATTCCTGGAATTCCTAAAGCAATTTTCAGTTGTATGATTAGTTAATCCACAAATAGAACATGAGTTGGAGTCTTGGGATCTCCCCCTGCCTTGTCTACCTCCTCTTCCTCTACCTCTGCCATGTCTTCCTCTACCTGCATAGTTAGCTTGATATGTACCTGCTTCATCATCCACTTTCTTTGCCTTTCCTTTGTTATCTTTAGACTTGCTTTTATCCGTGTATAAAGCTGAAGATTGATTACCTTTAGAGCTTTCTCCATTTTTGATAAGCTTTGCCTCTTGAGTAAGTAATTGTCCAATGAGTGTGTTGAAATCAGGTACATGCATGTCCATGTACAAATCCATAGCTGTGGTGAATGCTTCCCACTTGTCATCTGCCTTCAAGCCATTGATGACCTGCCTTACAATTTGCTCTTCATCTATTACCTCTCCAATGCTTCCCAACTGATCTGCTATGTCCTTGAGCTTTGTGACAAAATCAGTCACATTTTGTTTGGGAGCATTCTTGAGAGTTGTGAAATCCAGCCATAGTTGATGCTTCCTAGCTTTAGTACTTGAAGCAAAGAAAGCTTCAAGTGCATCCCACACTTCCTGAGATGTCTTACAACTTCTAATGTGAGGCAACAAAAAATCTGAGATAGAGTTGAGGAGATAAGACCTTGCAAGTGCATCCTTGGAGCACCATGTGCTCAATCTTTCTTGCTCTTCTTGTGTTGGTTGACTTTTGTTCCTGAAACTTGGCATAACTTCATCTCCAGCCACATAACCATATAAACTTCTACCTTGGAGATAAGCTTCCATTCTTAATGACCAAGCTGAGTAGTTACCTCTGTCCAATTTGTCAATTGATGAAGGAAATCCATCTGCCATGTTGTCCAACCTTGCTCTGATACCACTGTGAAGAGATGGATAGGTATGTGTTGAAGATGAAGAGGTGTTGCAAAATCTTTGCTCTACACTAGCCAAATGAACTCCAGGAGTAGATGGTGGGCCCTTTTAGCTTGCCAATGGATGTATTAAACACCCTATGTACCTTGGAAGATCACTCTCAAAAAGATAGATCAAAACAGATAAGTTGGAGTTAGCTCAGAGGTGAAAACTTGCTATTCTTGGTTAATACACCTGTCCAGTGTTTTACATAATTCTCTGAGCACAGCAGCAATTAGATTAATTCCTCTTGGGGAAGGCTAGGTAGCTTAAAGAGATAACTTTAGAGAGTAATCTCATCAAAAATAACAAACCACACACTGAGAATGATTTTTAACAAGTGATGACATCATCCCGATTTTCACGGGCTGCTACAGAAATAGACCAGTGAGTAGAAAAATTAACATAACTCAACATGTAAGAATCCAATGATCATGAAAATTTGTATGCTTATACTAGACAGTAAGCTGAATCCAACAAGCTTGAAATCACTGAATTTTGATGAGTAAACACTGAGAAATGACTCTGACAAGATGACTGAAAAAGTCGGGTACCTGACAGAGAAGTGAAGATGAACATACCCTGTTGACTTCAAATGAACATAACTGAAGATTCCAACATTCAAATGACATGAAAATTTGTGAGCATATAGTAGCCTTATAGAGCTAACTTTACCAAGTTAAATCACTGAAAATGATGAACCAAGTGCAGAGAAACAATCTCTGCAAGCTGACTGAGAAAAACTGAAGTAATGGCAGTGAGTAGTACACATCACAAGAACATGGAAAGATGAACTCAAATAATCATGAAAATGAAAGTATATTGCTTGTACAATACAATGACTTACTGATACATATGTGTGCCTTGTAATCACACCTTGATATGGCATAAAGCTCAGCTCTTGGAGGTCTTCACATAGGTCTCTCTAACCACGACTAAAAACGCCATCTATTTATAGTTGAGTTTGGGGGGCTAACTTCCCTCAATCACTCTCCAATCAATCAATGATTGATTTGATTCTCTACCTACCACAAATCACAAATTCGTGGCTCCTCTTTCCATTCTTGATCATGTGGGCTCAACCACTTAAGATTCTCTTACTTTTACATTAAGTAAATTCTTCAAAAGTTACAAGAGGTAGTTCACAAGTGAACTTTACATAGTCTTCATTTTGAAGCTTCTTTAATGACTTTGTGAGACTCAAGCCAATACTTAGGCTTGTCATAGACTTGCTCCAACATGCATGCTTGTGTGCTTCTCACTTAGATGCACTTGCACCTTCACTTGCTCATAGTCATCATACTATTCCTCATGTCTCCATGGATTGACAATTATGAGGTGGATCTCCTCACGTTGGTGCTTGCCATTGTGCTATAGTGACATCATCCAATTTTCTACGTTGTTTTTCAGGCACTAATGCATATGACATACAACCAAAGACATGTAGATGAGAAACACATGGCTTATGAACATGCCAAGCCTTATGTTGAGTGATGGACCATGGTGCTTTGGTGGGACACCTCTTAAGTACATATGCTGCATACATAACATCCTCAAGCCAGAAGCTCTGTGGTAAAGCATGACTCTTGACCCTACACTTTGCCATCTCCATGAGAGAACTATTCTTTCTTTCAAAAAATCCATTTTGTTGAGGTATATATGGAACTCTAGATTGATGTTTTATCCCATGTCCACCCAAAAATGCATTAAAATCAGAAGACATGTATCCCTCCCCCCCACCCCGATCAGAATGGAGGGTGCCCATTTTCCATGATAGATTTTTAGCTAGAACTAGAAACTATTTGAAGCACATAAACACTTGGACTTTTCTTTCAATGGATATACCCATGTATGGCTAGAAAATCATCACTTATAGTTAGGAAGTAAAGGTATTTCCCAAAAGAAGGTGACTACATAGGTGTTGTATAGTTAGGTAGTGATGTGTGTGAACACACTAGGACCGCTGAGGCACTTTTTTCCCTCTTTAGGAGGTTTTTCCCCCGCCTTCTATATATGCTTATAGCCCTAATGGGTTACTTGTGCTGTTCATGTGCTTTTACAGACCCCGAAATCCAACAATTGGTATCAGAGAAAGTGGTCGCTTCATCTAGGGCATCGTCGACACCCCTCTGGTCAGAGTCTCAGAATTGCACAAAATTTGGTGAGCCTCCGAATGCACTATTGTAGTGCTTGTGCATGTAATTTTATCTTTTTGTGCCAAAGATATATACTGGTTTCAATTCACCAGTATAATCAAAGTCTGCTATAGGTTTAGCGGAACTCGTCAAGGTAGTTCTATTCAAATTTTTTAGATACAATCATTTTTTTGCATCAGGGTATTTTAGTTAGTGGCCATGGGTGAAAGCAGTGATGTATTCCACATGTTGGATGTTGAGGATAAGTTGGACGGTACCAATTAACCATTCTGGGCTTATATGATGCATCATGTATTGATTGCAAAAGGACTATGGAATATTGTGGAGGGTGTTAAAAAGCGTCCTATTTCACCTACAAACACAATTGCTGAAGGTGATGAAAATGGCATTCAAGATGGTGATATTCTTCATGTTCCTGTTCGTGTTGCAATTCCCACTGCACCTACGGCAAAAAAAAATTATTGGGATGGTAGAGATGCTCAGTCACATGCATTGATAGCCTTGTCTCTCAAACATGCCATTATTCCTCACATTTGCTCTTGTAGAACATTTAAGGATGCTTGGGATACACTTGCCACTTTATACCGGGCAAGGAAGGAGGCATAGTGATTTTCATCACCAAAAGCCATTGTAAATACCATTTCATATTTTCTTGACTCCATTTTGTTGAAGCCGAGGAGTCCTCAAGCTTGAGGAGTATTAGAAGTACCATTCTACCAATTTTCATAATTTTTAGACTCTATTTGAGCCCTCAAATAAGCCCTAGAACCTAACTTTTAACTAGGCCGGACACTAGGTCTAGATAGGGCCAAAACTACTCAAAAACTATAAAAAAAGCTAGAGAGCTCATTTTTGAGGTTAGCATCTTTGAGGTTGGCTTGTTCGGGAGTTAGCTTGTGGTAGATTTGAGCTTTTGTAAGAGAACTCTTTTGTAATTAAAGCTTTATATTGTTCCTCTCTTTGATCTTGCCTTGTGTGTGTGTGTATGTGTGTGCATGCTAATGTGCTTCTCACTCACACATTTGTGCCTTCACATGCACACAGTCTTCATACCAATCCTCATGTCTCCGCGGATTGACAAGTAAAGGGGGTGGTGCTTACACTTGAGCTACACCAAATTTTGGCGCCGTTGTCGGGGATCCAACCACAAGGGACAGAAAATTCAAGAAACCATCCAAGCATGAAGCGGCCAAAGGTGATCACTACACAATCAAAACCTTCTCAAATGGATCCCCATAAGGAAGAATGATCAGTTGTCATTCAACAATCAATCGCTTACATCATTTCAAGGTCCAATGGATACCTCCAACAAAGATGACATCAACAAAAACCCCTACAAAACCAAAGAGCCAACCACAAGGGACACAAAATTCAAGAAACCATCCAAGCATGAAGTGGCCAAAGGTGATCACTACGCAGTCAAACACTCTTCTCAAATGAATCCCCATAAGGAAGAATGATCAGCTGTCATTCAACAATCAATCGCTTACATCATTTCAAGGTCCAATGGATACCTCCAACAAAGACGGCATCAACATCTACAAGTAACATCAAAAGCCTCGATGACTTTTTTCACCATGGTAAACACACTTCACTTCGAGAACATTATAACCATGATAGATTAGGAAACCTCTTCATTAGCATACCCTTGAGTAGTTAGCTCAAGACCCAATTTTTTGCACCATATTTCTTCCAATGCATTTTCCAAGTACGCATGCATAGGGCCATGTTACAAGGCCATGCACAAGGCACATAACTTCTTCAACCCATGCACTAACACACTTACCCATCATTCACTATGGGTTATAAGTACTGGCATGACTACTATGAACATCATCTTTGGAAGATCTAGAGGACATCACGGGGACAACATCAATACCTAGGAAGCTATTCGAAGCCAGTAGTTGCTCCAACTCAACCTTGACAACCTCTTTTGTGCAACTAGCAGTTTTTGGAAGCTCACAACGACACATTCATGCTGGAATCCAAGGAAGCACATACAAAGGAACTAAAAATTACAACATCTAGCAGTGAAAAATGAAGAATCAGACAATCAGCCCTGCTACATTTGGAAGATAGATGGCTCTTGTTCATATAGGATGGACACTACCTCTCAAAGCACTACATGGAACAACCATTACAACTAGGAATTGACAGGGACGACAGACTTGAGAGGGGTTGAGTGTTAGCACTCAAGGTTAGGAACGAGATGTAAGAACTGTTGGAGCAAGTCTATGACAAGCCTAAGTATTGGCTTGAGTCTCACAAAGTCTTAGAAGAAGCTTCAAAATGAAGACTATTTAAAGTTCACTTGTGAACTACCTCTTGTAACTTTTGAAGAGTTTACTTAATGTAAAAGTGAAAGAATCTTAAGTGGTTGAGTCCACTTGATCAAGAATGGAAAGAGGAGCCACAAATTCGTGATTTGTGGTAGGTAGAGAATCAAATCAATCATTGATTGATTGGAGAGTGATTGAGGGAAGTTAGCCTCCCAAACTCAACTATAAATAGATGGCAGTTTTAGTCGTGGTTAGAGAGACCTATGTGAAGACCTCCAAGAGCTGAGCTTTATGCCATATCAAGGTGTGATTACAAGGCACACATATGTATCAGTAAGTTCATTGTATTGTACAAGCAATATACTTTCATTTTCATGATTATTTGAGTTCATATGTCCATGTTCTTGTGAAGTCTACTCTCACTGCCATTACTCTCAATTTTCTCAGTCAGATTGCAGAGATGTTTTCTCTAAGCTTGGTGCATCCTTTTCAGTGATTTAACTTGGTAAAGTTAGCTATATAAGTCTACTATATGCTCACAAATTTTCATGTCATTTGGATGTTGCAATCTTCAGTTATGTTCATTTGAAGTCAACAAGGTCTGTTCATCTTCACTTCTCTGTCAGGTACCCGATTTTTTAACTCACCTTGTCAGAGCCATTTCTCAGTGGTTACTTATCCACATTCAGTGATTTAAAGCTTGTTGGATTCATCTTACTGTCTAGTATAACCACAAAAAGTTTCATGATCATTGGATGCCCATATTTTGAGTTATGTTCATTTTTCTGCTCATTGGTCTCAAACTATAGCAGGCCGTGAAAATCGGGATGATATCATCACTTGTTAAAACTCATTCTCAGTGTGTGGTTTATTATTTTTGATGAGATTACTCTTGAAAGTTATCTCTTTAAGCTACCTAGACTTCCCCAAGAGGAATTAAGCTAATTGCTGTTGTGCTCAGAGAATTATGTAAAACACTGAACAGGTGTATGAACCAAGAATAGCAAGTTTTCACCTCTGAGCTAACTCCAACTTATCTGTTTTGATCTATCTTTTTGAGAGTGATCTTCCAAGGTACATAGGGTGTCTAATACATCCATTGGCAAGCTAAAAGGTCCCACCATACACTCCTGGAGTTCATTTGGCTGGTGTAGATCAAGGGTTTTGCAACACCTCTTCATCTTCAAGCACATACCTATCCATCTCTTCACAGTGGTATCAGAGCAAGGTTGGACAACATGGTAGATGGATTTCCTTCATCAATTGACAAATTGGATAGAGGTAACTACTCAGCTTGTTCATTAAGAATGGAAGCTTATCCCCAAGGTAGAAGTTTATATGGTTATGTGGCTGGAGATGAAGTTATGCCAAGTTTCAGGAACAAAAGTCAACCAACACAAGAAGAGCAAGAAAGATTGAGCACATGGTGCTCCAAGGATGCACTTGCAAGGTCTTATCTCCTCAACTCTATCTCAGATTTTTTGTTGCCTCACATTAGAAGTTGTAAGACATCTCAGGAAGTGTGGGATGCACTTGAAGCTTTCTTTTCTTCAAGTACTAAAGCTAGGAAGCATCAACTATGGCTGGATTTCACAACTCTCAAGAAGGCTCCCAAACAAAATGTGACTGATTTTGTCACAAAGCTCAAGGACATAGCAGATCAGTTGGGAAGCATTGGAGAGGTAATAGATGAAGAGCAAATTGTAAGGCAGGTCATCAATGGCTTGAAGGCAAATGACAAGTGGGAAGCATTCACCACAGTTATGGATTTGTACATGGACATGCATGTACCTGATTTCAATACACTCATTGGACAACTACCTACCCAAGAGGCAAAGCTTATAAAAAATGGAGAAAGCTCTAAAGGTAATCAATCTTCAGCTTTATACACTGATAAAAGCAAGTCCAAAGATAACAAAGGAAAGGCAAAGAAAGTGGATGATGAAGCAGGTACATATCAAGCTAACTATGCATGTAGAGGAAGACATGGCAGAGGTAGAGGAAGAGGAGGTAGACAAGGCAGGGGGAGATTCCAAGACTCCAACTCATGTTCTATTTGTGGATTAACTAATCATACAACTGAAAATTGCTTTAGGAATTCCAAGAATCGAAGAGGCAGAGGATACAATAGAGGAAGTTATGGCTACTCAAGAGGAAGGTTCAACAATTATCATGGCAACTACAACAACTACAATCATTCAAACTATCAAGGAGGCTAAAAAGGAAGGAGAGACTACAATAACTACACAGAAGACTCAAACAAAGAGGATATCAGATGAGAGAAGAGTTCAAGATAAGTGATTTGGGTTCACTTACCTACTTCCTAGGTTTGGAAGTTGTGTACAAAGATCATGGTTTGTTTCTCACTCAAAGGAAGTACATTAAGGACATGTTGGCAAAATTCAAGATGCAAGATTGTAAGATTGCAGGTACTCCAATGGAGGTCAATCACAAATTGAGCTCACATGAAGGTGAACTCATAGAGGACATCACATCATATCAAAGTCTAGTGGGTAGTCCCAACTATGCCACATTGACAAGAGTAGATATATGTTACAATGTGAGTGTGCTAAGTCATTTTATGCACACACCAAGGAAACCACATATGGATGCTTCCAAAAGGATTCTCAAGTATCTCAAAGGAACCATAAATGAAGGACTTTATTATCGTTATGTATCTGATTTAGGTTTGAAGCTATTTTCTAATGCAGATTGGGCTGGCTCCAAGGAAGATAGAAGGAGCACTTCAGGTTATCTTACCTTTGCAGGTTCAAAGCTTATTTCATGGTCATCCAAGAAGCAACCCATAGTTGCTCTCTCTTCTACTGAAGTTGAATACAGAGGTCTTGCCATAACTACTCAGGAAGCTATGTGGATGAAGACATTGTTCAAAGATCTTGGATTGGATTTTGGAACTCCAACTATTTTTGGTGACAATATGAGTTCTATTCACTTAGCTGCTAATCCTATTTTTCATGCAAGGACTAAACATATTGAAGTTCATTATCACTATGTACGAGAGAAGGTTCTAAGCAAAGATATTCAAATATCATATGTGTCCACTCATCAACAATGTGCAGATATTCTAACCAAAGCATTGGATGGTACAAAGCTTTGCAAATTCAAGGCTATGATTGGTTTGCAGGTAATCTTGGAAGATTGAAGACCTCAAGCATACTTGGCTTAAGGGGGAGCTGTTGGAGCAAGTCTATGAAAAGCCTAAGTATTGGTTTGAGTCTCACAAAGTCTTAGAAGAAGCTTCAAAATAAAGACTATTTAAAGTTCACTTGTGAACTACCTCTTGTAACTTTTGAAGAGTTTACTTAACGTAAAAGTGAAAGAATCTTAAGTGGTTGAGTCCACTTGATCCAGAATGGAAAGAGGAGCCACGAATTCATGATTTGTAGTAGGTAGAGAATCAAATCAATCATTGATTGATTGGAGAGTGATTGAGGGAAGTTAGCCTCCCAAACTCAACTATAAATAGATGGCAGTTTTAGTCGTGGTTAGAGAGACCTATGTGAAGACCTCCAAGAGCTGAGCTTTATGCCATATCAAGGTGTGATTACAAGGCACACATATGTATCAGTAAGTTCATTGTATTGTACAAGCAATGTACTTTCATTTTCATGATTATTTGAGTTCATATGTCCATGTTCTTGTGAAGTCTACTCTCACTGCCATTACTCTCAGTTTTCTCAGTCAGATTGCAGAGATGTTTTCTCTGAGCTTGGTGCATCATTTTCAGTGATTTAACTTGATGCTAACTATAAGTCTGCTATATGCTCACAAAATTTCATGTCATTTGGATGTTGCAATCTTCAGTTATGTTCATTTGAAGTCAACAGGGTCTGTTCATCTTCACTTCTCTGTCAGGTACCCGATTTTTTAACTCACCTTGTCAGAGCCATTTCTCAATGGTTACTTATCCACATTCAGTGATTTAAAGCTTGTTGGATTCAGATTACTGTCTAGTATAACCATACAAATTTTCATAATCATTGGATTCCTACATTTTGAGTTATGTTCATTTGTCTGCGCATTGGTCTCAAATTATAATAGCCCGTGAAAATCGGGATGATGTCATCACTTGTTAAAACTCATTCTCAGTGTGTGGTTTATTGTTTTTGATGAGATTACTCTTGAAAGTTATCTCTTTAAGCTACCTAGACTTCCCCAAGAGGAATTAAGCTAATTGCTGCTGTGCTCAGAGAATTATGTAAAACACTGAACAGGTGTATGAACCAAGAATAGCAAGTTTTCACCTCTGAGCTAACTCCAACTTATCTGTTTTGATCTATCTTTTTGAGAGTGATCTTCCAAGGTACACAGGGTGTCTAATACATCCATTGGCAAGCTAAAAAGGCCCACCATACACTCCTAGAGTTCATTTGCCTGGTGTAGATCAAGGGTTTTGCAACACCTCTTCATCTTCAAGCACATACCTATCCATCTCGTCACAAGAACATGTCAAAGAAGTGGACACACAAGAAGAAGGATCAAGTAGGGAGCTCTAAGAAGTACATGTCAAATATTTAGAAGGAATCCCTATCAAAATAGTGATTTTGTGACTCCATTTCATATTTTTCTGACTCCATTTTGCTGAAGGCGAGGAGTCCTCAAGCTTGAGGAGTATGAAGTATCATCCTACCAATTTTCATGATTTTTAGACTCGATTTGAGCCCTCAAATAAGCCCTAGAACCTAATTTTTAAGTAGGCTGGACACTAGGTCTGGATAGGGCCAAAACTACTCAAAAACTATAAAAAACGCTAGAGAGCTCATTTTTGGGGTTAGCATCTTTGAGGTTGGCTTGTAAGGGAGTTAGCTTGTGGTAGATTTGAGCTTTTGTAAGAGAACTCTTTTGTAATCGAAGCTTTCCATTGTTCCTCTCTTTGATCTTGCCTTGTGTGCATGTGTGTGTGTGTATATGTGTGTGCATGCTAGTGTGCTTCTCACTCACACATTTGTGCCTTCACATGCTCATGGTCTTCATACCAATCCTCACGTCTCTGCGGATTGACAAGTAAAGGAGGTGGTGCTTACATTTGAGCTATAGTGTCCTCTTTGCCCAAACTTGGTTGATGGTTCGATCACGATGGATCGTGGGATTGATGGGTCGATCATGATGGATGGTGTCAATCACAATGGACAGAAGTTTTTGGGTTTCTTGCATTATTTTTTGTCAATTTTGGGATGTGCATCACAATGGATAGGTTTCTCACTAAAATGGGTGTCAGACACGATTTCTCTATCAATCACGATGGACAGGAGTGTCCGTCGTGATGGACACCTATCAGTCATGATGGATAGGCAGTCCATCACAGGTTGTCAATCACGATGGAATGAACTTTTCAGATTTTTGCGTAGCTATGTGTCAATCGAGGGTCTGTACCTTGCAATGGATAGGTTTTTGGTCGAGTGCACATGTGAGTCGCGATTTTTTTGTCAATCGTGATGGACAAAGCTGTGTGTCATGATGGATACCATATGTCACAATGGACATAGATGTCCATCGAGGTCTATCAATCATGATAAACAGGTAGTCCATTGAGATGGACAATGTCAAACGTGATTGACGGTGTCAATCATGATGGACACAGAAAATGCAAAATTTTTTGAAATTTGTGTGAGATTGTGATGCGAAAGGTCTATAGACTATGTTTGTGCACTTAGTTTTACCAAAACGTTGCTCTCTCTATCAATCATGATTGACAGAGGTCAACAGTTTGAGACCTATGCAGACATTTTCTATACCTGCTGGAGTTGCTAGAGATGATGATACAACCAGAACGTGCAACAAATGCTAAAAAACACACAAAAAAGAATGCACGCAAGCTCTCTCTCACTCTCTCTCATAAGCGAAATGAGGGGAACGAGGTGGGGAAGGTGATATGAATAGAAAACTAAGATTTCGGCAAAGATGGAGATGGAGGTGGGAGATGGTGAGGATGATGATAGTGATGAAGTAAGAGAAAATAAGGAAAATTAAAGAAATTACATATGACTCCAACATCAAAACTCTACATCTTACCATCACACGCTCGTCCTTGAAGCTCTTTCGTCAACAACGGTGCCAAATTTGGTGTCACTCTAGCACAATGGAAAGCACCAATGTGAGGAGATCCACCTCATAATTGTCAATCCCGAAAGGCATGAGGAGGGTATGACGATCGTGAGCAAGTGAAGTGCACAAGTAAGTGAGTGAGAAGCACACAAGCATGCACACACACGTGCACACAAGGCAAGCTAACCCCAAAAATGAGCTTTTTAGCTCCTTTTATAGTTTTGACTAACTTTTGGCCCTATCGAGAACTAGTGTTTGGTCTGGTTAAAAATTAGGTTTTAGGGCTTATTTGAGGGCCCAAATGGAGGCCAAAAATTACGAAAATTGGTATGGGATACTTCTAATATCATCAAGCTTGAGGACTCCTTTGGTTGAACAAAATGGAGTTGCAAAAATGTGAAATGATATTTACAATGGTTTTTAGTGATCACAATGAGTGTTTTTATAGGAATTTAGTTTGAAAATTTGACATATACTTCTCAGAGCTCCCTACATGCTCCCTCTTCTTGTGCATAAACATGTTCCCACACCTTGTGCTTGACCTTGAGTGCCAACAGGGGCTTTCCCTTTGCTCCTTGTCTACATAATAAAAGGTTCAATTTCTTCTAGATGGACCACCATAGCCAATGGTGATGGCATAATGGTTTCTCTTGTGATTCCTTCCTTACTCATATAGATAATATGAATATAAGGTCTTGGTGTGGATGCCTTGTTATTTAGACAACAAATGGTGTAATGGTCTCTAGCTTCTAGGCAATTTCTACAAGGGGGAGAATTCTCTAGCAGAGGACATTTTCTTTGATAATGTCCACACTCCCCACACCTACAGAAATTCATTGGTCGTTTATGTCCATTTCCAAAATTACCCCGATGGTGTTTGTTGTGGGTGTTACCTTGACTTGGTGTAGCAACCATTACAGTTGGTTGTGGTTGGAATCCTCCTTGTTCCCAATATGCTTGTGCAAGAACTCCTCTTAAGTGACACTCTTGGGCTTCATGGACATGTTTCTTGCATAACTAGCAAGTCACACTTAAAAGAGGGAAATCACTTACCACATGGCCTTGTTTGCTACACATGGTGCACCATAGTCCACTTTTGATACCACTTGCTACACAAAGTTCTTGTAACTCTTGTAAAAGTTGTGTCAATTCTTCTCTCTAGGTAGTTGACGTATTTCAATAGTGATGTGTGTGAACACACTATGATCGTCGGGTACTTTTTTCCCTCTTTAAGAGGTTTTCTTCTTGGTTTGTTTAAATGCCTATAACCCTAATAGCTTACTTATCTTTGTACATACTCTTGGTAAAATATTTAGTATTGTGTGTTGTGCTCAAATATTCTTCTTCTTCCTTGTGTTGTTCGCATGCTTTTGTAGACCTCAAACTCGAGCAATTGGTATCAGAATAGGTTACTGCTTCATCCAGGGCATCATTGACACCCTTTCGGTCACAAATCCAAAATCGCACAAAAATTGGTGAGCATACTCAAACTGATTAGGAGTTCAAAATGGATTTGCTATGTGGTGTCGAAATTGCAATTTGAGCTCATTTTGACCTTCAAACACACTATTGTAGTGCATGTGCAGGCAAAAGCATATACATGTTTCAGTTTGCCAATATAAGGGCTCCAAGTGTGCTACAAGTTTAGCAAAACTTGACATGGTATTTCTATTCAGCTTTTTGAGATACCATCATTTTTCTACATCAAGGTATCTTAGTCAGTGGCCATGGTTGAAAGCAATGATGTATTCTATATGTTGGCTTATGAGGATAAGTTAGATGGTACCAATTACCCGTCATGGGCATATATGATGTGTCATGTATTGATTGCAAAATGACTGTGGAATATTGTGCAGAGTGTTTAAAAGAGTCCTACTACAACTACAAATAGAGTTACTAAAGGTGATGCAGATGGTGTTGAAGATGATGTTCTTCAGCTTCTTATTCATGTTGCAGTTCTCACTACACCTACTATAGAGCAACTTCGTTGGGATGGTAGAGATTCTTAGGTACATGCATTGATAGCCTTGTCTATCAAATGTGCCATTATTCCTCACATTCACTCCTGCAAAACATCAAAGGATGCTTGGGATAAACTTACCACTTTATACTAGGCAAGGAATGAGGCTCATGTTTCTTACCTCCAAAAACAGATGGAGATTGAGCACATGAATGAAGGAGACTCCATGGATAGTTTTTTGACAAATATCAAAGATTTGAAGGAGCAATTAATTTTTGATGATGAAGTCTTGCGAGACATTTCACTTGTGCATACTATTTTGAATGGTCTTCCAAATTTATATCAAATTTTTGCTTCTACTCTTCAAGTGATGATGAAAGACAGTCCAAATGCCTTAACATTTGAAGAGTTATTCTCTGTTCTATTCTATGGAGATCATTCTAGGCAAAATAGTTCCATTATGCATGTCGCAGATCAAGATTTCTTGTCTAGTCAGAAGGGAAGAGGTAAATGGAGTTCATCTACTTGTAAGCAAAAATTTGCTAATTCTACACAATCAAAGAAGGTTGACAAAGATGAGAAGAAAACAGAAAACCAAAAATTGTTTTTCAAATTTGTAAAGGAAATGATCATGTCATAAAGAGTTTTCCAAAACTGGTTGCAAAACATGCAAAGAAAAAAAGAGGCTAGAATGGTTGTTGCAGAGGCCTCTACACCCAAATAAAAGCCTACAAATCTTGCACAAAATGAAGAATGGGCATTTACTACTATTTGCAGTTATGAAACATCTTCTCATGAACAATGTATGTATGTAGTAGACTCAGATGTTTGGTACTTTGATAGTGTGGTAACCAAACATACTACCTTGCAGTGTAGTTTCTTCACTTCACTTGAGCATGCCCCTATAGGGAATACTATTACATGTGCCAACAAATCCTCTTATCCTATCATGGGAGTTGGTAAGATCATACTCACTACTACGGGTGGTACTTCTTTTACATTGTTGTATGCTTTATTTGTGCCAGGGATCAAGAAATCTATTATCAATTTCAACATTTGTGAAGATTGGCTTGGTTGTGAAATTTTTTGATAATAGATGTAGAATTCATGATCTTTCAAATGGCAATGTCATTATTCCTTCTGGAATTTTATGTCATGGGCTATATGAGCTTATGGATCATGCAAAATCTATGAATGATTGAGCATGTGCAGTTCAAGATTCTCACACTATGTCAAACGCAAAGCTTTGGCATGCACACTTTGGTCATCTGAACTTTGCTAGTTTGCTATTTCTACAAAAATATGAAATGGTGTTCTCTCTACCCAAACTTGAGGCACCTAGTAAACATGTCTATGAAGTCTATATTTTGGGCAAAATGCAGTGTTTCTCCTTTCCAAAAGATGGTTTAGTACAAGATACTCAAACATTATAGCTTATTCACAATGATGTTTCTGGTGGAACTACCTTTACTTTGTGACTTTCAT
Organism: Ceratopteris richardii; assembly: GCA_020310875.1. NCBI lineage: Eukaryota > Viridiplantae > Streptophyta > Polypodiopsida > Polypodiales > Pteridaceae > Ceratopteris > Ceratopteris richardii. The sequence continues at coordinate 19,265,063 of CM035408.1, read as the reverse complement.
TGATGATTTTTTTAGGCATTCATTGGTATATCCATTGAAAGAAAAATCTGAAGTGTTTATGTGCTTCAAACAGTCTCTGGTTTTGGCTGACTATTAGCATGTAAAATGGGAACCCTCCATTATGATGAGGGGGGGGGATATATTTCTTTTGATTTTAATGCATTTTTGGCTGAACATGGGATAAAATATCACTGTGCAGTGCCATATACATCTCAAAAAAATGGAGTTTTAGAAAGGAAGAAGAGTTCACTCATGGAGATGGCAAGGTGTATGGTCAAGACTGAGGCTTTATGACATAGTTTGTAGCTTGAGGCCATTATGCATGCAACATATGTACTTAAAAGGTGTCCCACTAAAGCATTATAGTCTATCACTCCATTTTAGGCTTGGCATGGTCACAAGCCCTCTGTTGCTCATCTGTGTGTCTTTGGTTGTTTGGCATATGCATTAGTGCTTGAACAACAACACAGGAAATCAGATGATAAAGCAATGAAATGTATTTTTATTGGGTACAATTCTCAAAGCAAAGGCTATTGGCTATATCATTCACAAAGTAAATGCATTCTGATTAGCCGTGATGTTGTTATTGTGGAAGATGCAATTTAGCCATTACTTTCATATTCTAAGGATACATCAATTAGCTCCAAAGATTTTTATGACACGTTGTTCTATCTTTTTACAAGTGGAAAATCTAGTGCTAGTCCAAATGAGGCAATTTCTTAGCCTTTGTAGGTTCCAAACAATGATGCAGATCATTCCATTTTTTATGCAAATTTACATGATGCACTTGTTGATGAGAGATCTGATATAGAGGAGGCAAAAACTATGCCTAATGGCTGGTGTAGGCTTTTCGAGATAGCAAATTAGATGCACCTCTATCATATCATACTCGTTCAAGCTCTCATAGTGCTTCTTTTGCATCAAATTGCTATGCTATGACTACCTCTAGTCTTTATGATGAGAATGAGCCTATTTCATTTGATGAAGCACAAAAATTTAGAAAATTGGATGGCTTCTATGCAATCAAAATATCATGCTATTATAAAGAATGGTACCTCATCTTTATGTGACTTGCCTCTTGACAAGAAGGCCATTGAGACCAAGTGGGTATACAAGCTGAAGTGTAAATTTGATGGAACAACTGATAGGTATAAGCCTAGGCTTGTTGCAAAAGGTTATGCTCAAGAAAGAGGCATTGATTTTGATGAGACCTTTGATCCTACATGCCAAATGACTACTGTTCGTAGCATCTATGCATTTGCAGCTCATCATTAGTGAAATGTACAATATTTGGACATTAAAAGTGCATTTTTGAATGGTGACTTACATGAAGAAGTGTATGTTTTATAGCCCCATGGTTTTTTGCATATAGGGCATGAAAACAAAGTGTGTAGGTTGAAAAAGGCATTATATGGTTTGAAGCAAGCACCACATGCTTGGTATGAAAAGATACATGCCTACTTGATTGTACATGGTTTTGAGAGTAGTCCAACTGAGAGCACCTTATATGTTAAGCATGCAAATGATGTGCTTCTGATCATTGTTGTGGATGTTGATGACATGCTACTCATTGGTCCTAATGAGAAGCATATAGCTAATTTTAAGGCTGATTTACATGCCTCATTTGAGATGTCAAATTTGGGGCATATGCATAATTATTTGGCATTCAATTTATGCAACTTGATGGTAGAATAGCCTTGTGTAAAACAAAATACATTGACACATTATTGCAACAATTTGGCCTTGAAGACTACAAACCTATTGCCACTCCTATGGAAATAGGTTTACAGTTGAGTCTTCATGATGCTGGAGATGCATTTGATGTTATTCTCTATCAATAGGCTATTGGATGCTTGATCGATCAGATATTCAGTTTTTTTCTCACAGATGAGTACGTTTATGCATTGCCCATGTGTCAAATATTCATAGGTGGTTAAATGCATCTTTTGCTACTTGAGAGGTACATGGCTACTTGGATTGTTTTATCCCAAGGGGGGATCACTACCACCAAATTTACATGCTTTTTTTTTTACTCTGATTGGGATGGTTGCTATGAAAATAGTGTTGGTAGCACAACAAGCAACGGTCACAGACATGAGCATAGAGGCAACATGTAAAAGGGGAATGAAGTAAGTTAGGAGGGGCCATACATGTTTATTTTTCAAGAAAATATGTTTTACAATACTTTATTCAAACTTCAACAATGCTTTTTATCACTTTTTTAACATATGTACCATAAAATACCCAAAAGTAGCTCTATTTTGTGCAAGTTGAGGAGTCCTCAAGCTTGAGAAGCTTAGGTAGAATGATCATACCATTTTTGGTTATTTTTAGAACTCATTTGGACCTCAAAATGACTCCTAGAACCTAATTTTTAACTATGCTAGACACTAGGTTTGAAATTGGCCAAAGCTAGTCTAGAAACTATAAACAGGGCTAGCGAGCTAATTTTAGAGGTTAGCTTGTCAGAGATTGTAGCTTATGTGAAAGCTTGTAAGAGTGTTCTTGAGTAATGGAGCTTGTTCCTCACCTTCCATTGCTTCCCTCTTGTCTCTACCATGTGTGTGTGTTAGTGTATGTGTGTGTGCATTTGCATGCTTCTCACCTTCACCATCACTCACCTCACTCGTTCATGATCTTCATATCAGCTTATCTCTTCTGCGGATTGACAATTAAGGAGGTGGAGCTTCTTGATGTGGTGCTTAGCCTTGTCTAGAACAACATCAAATTTGGCACCATTTTCAAGGATGAGCTCTAGGACCAACGTGTGATGGTAAGAGTATAGTGAGAATTGTCATTGAGAAGTAATTAATTCTAGTTTTCTTGTTGTTTTTGCATTGCTTTTAGTGTTTTTCACCTTCCCTCAACTCCACCTTCATCCTCACATCATCTTCTTGCATCCCAATAAATCTGAAAATTTACCATATTCCCCTAATCACCTCATTTCCCTCATTTGAAAGAATGAGAGAGAGAGAGCTCGTGAGCTAGTGTATATGCTTGTGTTTGAGTTCTTTATGCAAGAAATTTCTCCAACACGATAGGATAGGTCTAAAAAGGTAGGAAGTTCAACTCTGTGCCATATCTATCGAAGCTTTGTCATTACATTATAGGCATTGTGTAGGGCATACTTGTGCCTCTAAGAATCCATAGGTGCATTTGTAAGAATTGCACTTTGGTGAGCCATCATGATAGTGTATCACCATCCTGATTGGACATCACCATCACAATTGGCTCATGCCATCGCAACAAGACCGAGCCATCATGATGGTTCATGCCATCATGATGATCAAGATCACATTGCGATGATCATCATACCCACACCATCATGATTGGTTCAGACCATTGCCATGCTTTGATGCCATCATGCTTGGACCATCACCATCACAGCATGTCCATCGAAGACCATCGTGATGGCCTCCTTGACTAGAACATCGCGACAGACATATGCCATCGTGTTGCTTCACCTAAGATCATGCCATCGCGATTGTCTCATGCCATCATGAGTACCTTAGGCCATCATGTTTTGGATGCACCATTGCGACGGTTTGTTGAAAAGTTGACCATCTTGACATTGCTAGGCCATTGCATCACGCTCTGTGCACACCATCACGATGGTTTCAAACCATCACGATAGCCCGTAAGTTGTAGACCATCGCAATGCTTCCACATCACACCATCACGATTGCATATGACCGTTGCGACGGTTCACCACCATCGCAATTGTTTCATGCCATCATGATGGTTCTATGGATATATTTAGGTAGTGATGTGTGTGAACACAGTAGGACCGCGGGGGCACTTTTTTCCCTCTTTAGGAGGTTTTTTCCCCCGGATTGTATATATGCATATAGCCCTAATGGGTTACTTATCTTTGTACATTCTAGAGGTAATACATTCAGTATTGTGTGTTGTGCTCCAAGCTTCTTCTTCTTCCTTGCGCTGCTCGTTGCACACGTATAACTCCAACAATTGGTATTAGAGCAGATCGTTGCTTCATCTAGGGCATCGTCAACACCTCTCCGATTGTAGAATTGCATGAATTTGGTGAGCGTGCTTAGGGTGTTTCAGAGATCAAAACGGCTTCGCTTGGTCGTGTTGAAATCGTGATCTAAGCTTGTTTTGGCCTCTGAATACACTATCACAGTGCGTGTGTAAGCTATTTTGTCTTTTTTTGACAAAGGTATATACCAGGTTCAGTTCACTAGTATAAGCATCTCAAAGTCTGATATAGGTTTAGCAGAATTTGTTTGGGCAGTTCTGTTCAACTTTTTGACATACAATCAATTTTTCGCATCAAGCTATTTTAGTCACCGGCCATGGCTGAAAGCAATGATGTATTCTGTATGTTGGTTGTCGAGGATAAGTTGGATGGTACCAACTATAGGTTATGGGCTTATATGATGTGACATGTACTAGTTGTAAATGGACTATGGAACATTATGCAGGGTGTTGAAAAACATCTTATCACACTTGCAACTGTTACAACTGTAGGTACTGAAGCTGATGCAGAATGCATCAAAGATGGTGATATTGTATAGATTCCTATTCATGCTACAGTTTCTACTACACCTACTATATAGCGAATTCGTTGCAATGGCAGAGATGTCCAAACAGATGCATTGATAGCTTTGTCTATCAAATGTGACATTATTCCTCACATTTGCTCTTGCAGAATAGCTAAGGATGCTTTGGATACACTTACCACATTGCACTAGGCTAGGAATGAGGCTCGTGTTGCTTGCCTCCAAAAATAGTTGGAGAGTGAGCACATGAATGAAGGTGATTCTATGGATAGTTTTCTGACAAAGATCAAGGATTGGAAGGAGCAATCGATTTTTGTTGATGAAGTCCTTCTTGAAAGTTCACTTGTGCAGACTGTTTTGAATAGTCTTCCTAACTCATATCACAGTTTTGCTTCTAGTCTTCATTTGATGATGAAGGGCAACCCAGATGCCTTATCATTTGAGGAGTTAGTTTATGTTCTATTGCAAGAAGATCAGTCTAGGCAGAACATGTCTATTATGCATGTTGCAGATCTGACAAGCTTTCCTAGCTAGTCAGAAGGGCAAAGGAAAATGGATCTCTTCTACTACTAAGCAGAAATCTGCTAATTTCACACATTCAAAGAAGGAAGACAAAGATGAAAAGAAATCAGAAAAGCAGAAAGTGTTTTGCAAATACTGTAAAGCAAATGATCATGTCATTAAGAGTTGTCCGAAATCGGCTGCTAAAGAGACAAAGAAGAAGGATGTCGAAATGGTTGTTGTAGAGGCCTCTACACCAAAAACAGAGTCTGCTAATCTTGTGTAGAATGAAGAATGGGCGTTTACTATTGTTTGCAATTTTGAACCATCTTCTCATGAGCAATGTATGTCTACAGTAGACTCAAATGTTTGGTACTTTGATAGTGGGGTGACCAAACATATTACCTCGTAGTGTAGTTTCTCCTCTTCACTCGAGCCTGCCCCTATAGGGATACTATCACATGCACCAACAACTCCTCTTATCCTATCATGGGATTTGGTAAGATCATTTTGACTACTGCTGATGGTAGTTCTTTCACTTTTTCAGATGTTTTATTTGTGCTAGGGATCAAGAAGAATCTGTTATCAGTTTCGGCTTTAGCCGAAATTGGCTTGGTTGTGAAATTTGTTGATGACACGTGTACAGTTCATGATCTGTCAAATGGCGACGTGATTATTGCTTCTGGCATTTTATGTCATGGACTGTATAAGCTCATTGAATATGATAGATCTTTGAATGATTTAGCATGTGCAATACATGATTCTCAGGCTATGTCAGATGCAAAGCTTTGGCATGCACGCTTTGGTAATCTGAATTTTGCTAGTTTGATATGCCTATAGAAATTTGAAATGGTGTCCTCTCTGCCCAAACCTGAGGCACCCGATAAACATGTCTGTGAAGGCTATATTTTCGGCAAAATGCAGCAGTCCTCCTTTCCAAAAGATGGTTTAGTTCGAGCTACTTAGAAATTGCAGCTTGTTCACAGTGATGTCTTGGTCCTATGTAGACAGCCTCTTTTGGAAACTATCTTTAATTCATGACTTTCATCAATGATTTTTCCAGGCATGCATGGTTATATCCATTGAAGGCAAATTACGAATAGTTTTTGGTTTTTGCTGAAAATCTATCAGCATGTAAAATAGGCACCCTTTGTTTTGATCGAGGGGGGGAATATATGTCTTCTGACTTTAATGCATTTGTGGCTAAAAATGGGATCAAACATCAATGTACAGTGTTGTATACACCTCAAGAGAATGGAGTTGCTGAACGGAAGAATAGGTCACTCATGGAGATGGCAAGATGTATGGTCAAGAGCCAAGCCAAACCACATAGTTTTTGGCTTGAGGCTGTTATGTGTGCAGCATATGTACTAAACAGGTGTCCCACTAAAGCGCTGCAGTCTATCACTCCATATGAGGCTTCGCATGATCAAAAGCTGTCTGTTGCTCATCTACATGTTTTTGGTTGTATAGCATATGCATTAGTGCCTGAACAACATCACAAAAAATTGGATGATAAAGTAGTAAAATGTAATTTTTTTGTGTACAATTCTGAAAGTAAAGGCTATCGTCTGTATCATCCACATACTAAATGCATTCTGGTTAGCCGTGATGTTGTTTTTGTGGAAGATGCTATTCAGCCATTGCTTTCATGTACTAAGGAGACATCTGCTAGCTCCAAAGACATGTATGATACTTTGCGGCCCCTTTTTACAAGTGGACAGTCTAGTGTTGGTCCTAATGAGGCAACTTCTCAACCTTTGCAGGTTTCATGTGATGATGCATATCATTCCATTTCTGATGTAGATTTACATGATGCACTTGCTGATGAGAGAACTGATATTGAGTAGGCAAAAACTATGCCAAAATGGCTAGTGCAAACTTTGCGACACAACAAATTAGATGCACCTCTATCATACCGTACTCATTTAGGCTCTCATAGTGCCTCTTTTGCATCAGATTGCTATGTTATGGCTGCATCTAGTCTCTATGATGCAAATGAGCCTGTTTCATTTGATGAAGCACAAAATTCAGAAAATTGGATGGCTACTATGCAATTTGAATATGATGCTATAATGAAGAACAATACGTGGTCTTTATGCAACTTGCCTCCTAGCAAGAAGGCCAATGGCACTAAGTGGGTTTACAAGCTGAAGCATAAGACTGATGGAATAGTTGACAGGTGTAATGCTAGGCTTGTTGCAAAGGGTTATGCACTCGAAAGCGGCATTGATTTCGATGAGACCTTTGCACCTACTTGTTGAATGACATCTGTTCATAGCACATGTGCACTTCCAGCTCATCATGGTTGGAATGTACATCAGTTGGACATTGAAACTACATTTCTGAATGGTGACTTGCATGAAGAAGTGTATGTTTTTCAGCCCCATGGCTTTGCATAAAAAGGGCATGAAAACTAGGTGTGCAAGTTAAGAAAGGCTTTATATGGTTTGAAACAAGCACCACGTGCTTGGTATGAAAAGATACATGCTTATCTAGTTGCACATGGTTTTGAGAACACGCCAACGGAAAGCACCTTATATGTTAAGCATGCTAATGATGTACTTCTCATCATTATGGTGTATGTTGATGACATGCTGCTCACTGGCCCTCATGAGAAGCATATTGCTGGTTTTAAGGCTAATTTGGGGCATTTGCATCATTATTTGGGCATTCAATTTATGCATGTTGATGGTGGAATGGATTTGTGTCAAACAAAATATATTGACACGTTATTGCAGTGTTTTGGCCTTGAAGACTGTAAACCTATTGCCATTCCTATGGAGACATGTTTACGATTGAATCTTCATGATGTTAGAGATGCATTTGATGCTCTTCTTTTTCAGCATGTTGTTGAATGCTTGATTTACTTATGCATTACTCGACCATATATTCAGTTTGCTATCTCACAGATGAGCAGATTTATGCATTGCCTAGGTGTCAAGCATTGGCAAGCAATTAAGCACATCTTTCACTACTTGAGTGGTACGCGGCTACTTGGATTGTTTTATCCCAAGGGGGGATCACTACAACCAAATTTGCATGCTTTTTCTGATAGTCATTGGGTTGGTTGTTATGACACTCGTGTGTCCACTAGTGGCTTTTTCTTCATGCTTGGTAGTTCATATATATCTTCGTTGAGCAAGAAGCAGCCTACTATGGCCACTTCCAATTGTGAGGCTGAGTATAGGGAAGCTTTCACAGCGATTGTTGAGTGTGTGTGGCTCAGACGCCTTATGGCTGATTTGGGTGTTGGTCAGTCTTTTGCCACTACCATCTTCACTGACAGTCAGAGCGCATTGGTACTTGCGAGGAACCCTGTGTTCCATGCTCGCACTAAGCACAGAGGTGCATTATCATTATGTCAAGGAGAGGTTCTCTACTGGATATATCAGCTTGGCATATGTGACCACGTAGGAGAACATTACAGACCGTTTCACAAAGGCTCTGCCTCGAGAGAAGTTTGAAGCTTTTCGCAAAGCTTTGGGATTACTTCCTTTTGTGGATTGATTCACATAGCTTGGCACTTCCTTATACATGAGTGTCAACTCCTTGTTCATCGCATCACTCTTAGGGGGGATTTGTTGATATATTTAGGTACTGATGTGTGTGAATACACTAGGACCACCGGGCACTTTTTTCCTTCTTTAGGAGGGTTTTTTCCCCTGTCTTGTATATATGTCTATAGCCCTAACGGGTTACTTATCTTTGTACATTCTAGTGGTAATGCATTCAGTATTGTGTGTTGTGCTCCAAACTTCTTCTTCCTCCTTGTGATGTTTGTGTGCTTCCATAGACATCTAACTCCAACGGGTTCAATTGCAATGCATATTTATGGGTTTATTTTTTGGCATGTTTAGGCCTATTTTGAGAGATTTTGCAAGGTAAGTGTGTGTATTGAGGGCCTTAGTACATGTTTAAAGAAGAACCAAGTTCATTAATTGATGAAAATCTATCTAATTTTCGTTTTTTACAAGCTATTTAGAGCATCTAAGACCAAGCTTGGGAAGCACGTCTTCTTGGGCGAAAGAGTAATCAATGAAGCATTGGACTTGAGGTTGGAAGTACTCTCAATCCTCTCAATCAACTGATAGTATAGGCTAAGTGCGAATACCATTGTTGAGAGAATTCGGGTTGTGATAAGAATGATTTTAGTACAAGAAACATTAACCATTCAAGTTCAAGTGTAACATAAGACATTGCAACGAAGGAAACCTAAAGGAAAAGAATTATAATCAGATGTGCAAAAATGTATCGTAAACATACAAAGAAAAGATGTTTTTGGACATATACAATTGGACAAGACAAGAGGATAAAAGGAGTAAAACTAAGGGATTGAGAACAAAGGAATAGAAGTGACGATAACTCACATTAGGCATCAGAGGGGAGTAAATTCATGAACCTCAAATCAGGAAAGCACATAGGAAAGCCAGATTGATGAAGCCTTAGGTCATCAAAAGCAAGTGTGAGAACCACACCGCACTCTTGGGCCCAACAACTAAATAGTTACCCATAGGATCTGAGTTCAGAGACAAGTGAGTCTGAAATGTCTTATATCCTAGAGAGTCCATGAGGGTTAAGTGTAGCCTATTTAGAAAGGCCCGAAGGACCCTACAAGGCCACTAGAATATGTCCCAAGCAACCACTTAGGTGCTCGCATCGATCAGGATGGTTTGAGAAGGTCGGTTGTTCAATTGAAAAACCTTGACCAACCCATTGGATTGGAACATGTGGTTGTTAAGTTCAAGAGATATGCATACTTAGACAAGGAAGGAACAATGCACATCATAACTAATCAAACTAACTACACAGATGAATTCAAAGTAGTAATTCCTGATACAAAAGTAGGAACCCAAGGACAAGAACCATTAGGAGGTGAACCTAGGACACCTAGAGGAAAATCGATGTTGAAAAGGATGTTGAACCTAGAATGGATCCCACAAGGTAACAAAAGGATTGAGTTATTTCTTAATAATGACACTGACAAAGCATTTTGGAGGTAGACGATGGAACAACCAAGTGAAATAGGATCAATCACAATCTACAAATTCAAGGACCCTGATATGCCTAGAAAAGTAGTGTACTTAGACAAGACATCAAAACGAGTGTTTGTGGTGTCCGACCACAGATGCCATGCTTATACGTGGAGAGGCAAATTGGTATTCCCCCCATCATGAGAAAATGTGACTATTAGCCACCAAGGAGCTGGAACATCTAGGGCTCATGGATCCCAAAGATAGAAAAACAAGGAAAAGCCAGAAGTGATTTTTAGTCACACCATAGGGAGAGATAGATTGACCATGGAAATTGATAGAATGGAGAGGATGAGAGAACCAAGAGTACAAGGTGGTAGGGATGAATTTCCTCTACCTAGACCCCATGAGCACCCAAGAATGTTGAGACCTACCTTGTTAGTAATCTTGATGAAAAATTACTTCGATGAGATTGGAGATCCCTATGACCACATTGTCGAGTTTAAGCAAGTGTTGTGTATGGAGCAAGTGGAAGATATGTTCATGCAATACAATGCATTTGGACTCACTTTGAAGAACATGGTCTTATCTTGGTTCAAACCTTTACAACAAAGGAAATTTTGGGAGATTCATCACTTGTTAGAGTCATTCATTACTGAATTCTCTAAAAGTGGAATCAAACACAATACTTCCTCATTAATCCATAGTTTCAAATAGACCTCGTAGGAAACAGTCAGACTTGCAGGATGTAGGTTTAGACAATACATTGAGAGATGCCAAATGCCAGAACTCTCCACATAAGCCAAGCAAGTATCTTTGTTTTTGGACAACCTCTTCAGCTTGAAACTATGATCTTATGTATATTTGAAGGAACCTAGAACTCTAGAGCAATGTGTGAGAATTTGTATAGACAGTGAGGATAATTTAGGAGATGAATTGGGACTCGCAAAGGTCTACAAAGATTCAAATAGATCCTCTCAACTATCCTCAAAACATTCTAGCTCTATAGAAGACCTATCCGAGAAGGTGGCTCAGAAACTAGGAGTCCCTAGCAAACAAATACCCAAGTTAACATCCGTTAAATGTTGTTACACCTATGGTAGTGATCATATGGAAAATGTGTGCCCAAATGTAACACAACCCCAAGCCAACCGTAGTGGCTAGTACCACACAATTAAAAGGTGTTACACTGATCACATGGCACAAGACTGCCCTTACATCAAACAAGTGGTCTGACATAACTACCCACAAGCATATCCCCAACCAGGTAGATACCTGGGTCAATACAATGTTGAACCTCATTACTACATGCCACCACTAAAATATCCCTATCAGACTCAACCAAGACCTCAACCAGTCTTAGCTCAACAATCCACCCCCCCAGCCAATGTAATCTCAGTCAGTATGCTACAACATAAGAGAACCTGAGTATAGCTTTAGTACCTTCATCCCCCCCAATCACAAAAGCTGACCCTAACTCTAATAGCTTCAATTCTACCCATGTAGATCCACCCGCATACAACACCGAGTCACGAGAACACATGGAAACATACCATTATGAGAGTCCACCACTGGAACCCAACTCGGAACTAGAATACACCAATGTAATGTACACCAACCCCAACCCACAGCCCCAGTTGAGACAACGAAGACCACATGGCCCTAAAGGACCATGTTTTAGGTGCCAAGGAGGTCATAACATAAAGGAGTTCCCACACCCTCCCATAGTAGGACAGTTACAATATTACAACTTTCAAGGTTTTTGTGCAGAATGTGGTAAAGAGCATGTCATAAGAGAGTGCCCTAAGAACCCTGCCAATGCCTCCAAAGTGAAGGCCATAAATGTGATAGGCATTGTGCACACCTCAGATAGATCTAAACCAACAATTGTACCCATCCAAGCAATAACAAGAGCCCATGCACTTTTGTAGAGTCAACAACCAAACCTTGATAAAATAGTTGAGAATTGCAAAGTTGGAGATTCTAGTGGAAGAAAAACTAAATTCTAGAAGGATTCACGAGAAAGGATCAAGAGGAAATGGAGTAAGAAAATAAGTGATCTAGAAGGAAGTTTGAAGGAGACTAGAGCTAAAATCTTAGAATTAACTTTGCAAGAGTCGAATCAGGAGACCCCGAATAAAAAATCAGGATCTGTTTAAGTTGAATCCATACCTAAAAATTTAGACATGATGTTTTGAGCATACTAGGAAAGATTAAGAGAAGGACCCCATGTATAGAATTAAGCAAGAAGTATCCAAGAGCAAACTTAGAAATTGAAAGAACTAAGCTTTGCATGAAGATGGTAGAACTAGCCCAAACTATGTTTGAGGCCTCTCAATATATCAATTGGAATAACATAGCAAAACCTGAGCTACACTTTCAAGGATTGTTGGAGAGGTTAGAACACTTGATTTCTAATAAGAAAAAAAGTGTGTACATAAGAACCCTACTATTTCTAAGGCACACCAAGGTGATGCACCATCCCTATCTCAAGTACCAAATACTACTAAATGGGAGAACCTTTCTTCCATACATAAGTACTCATAGGGATTTCTAAGGGAAATCCAAGAAGAAACGAGATGAGAGCAAGAAACCCACCCCCCATTCAAGAGACAAATGATGCATAGGAACAATTTCCTCAAGACATACCCTCGATATCTAATGCGTAGAAGAGGAGCAACTCAGTGAACAAACAAATTTTGAATCCAATTCTTTACAAGAATTACCTCAATTCACTTGACCTTCGAAAGCTAAGTGTATTAGTATGAAAGAACCCACCATAATAGTTAGAAGTGAAGAGTTAGTGATTCCAAGAAGCACGGATGTGATAAAGAACACTAAAGTGCAGTGTCATCTTACTTTGGTAGAATTATTGAAAATTAAACCCGAGTTGTGGAAGCATGTAGCCAACTATTTCTTAGAGATAGCTACCGCCCACTCTCAGGGAGGTTCACACAAGTAGGTGCCAAAAATACATGTGGAAAGGACTGGAGATATGAGGGAGGGAGAGGAAGGTAATACATATCTCCCAATCATTGATCAAGGCTACACCACTAAATCCATCTTAGATTCAAGTGTTGGGGTAGCCATTGCTACCACTTCCTTATGGAAATGTTGGGTTAATCCAACACTAAGACCCACAAGAATGAAGCTAAAAATGGTTGATGGACACATTGAGCAACCATTAGGATTGCTCGAAGGAATATCTCTTACCACTTGTGGTGTAAAATTTGAGCACACCTTTGCTATTTGTGAGTTTTGAAGGAATCATGCATACAATATGATTTTGGGATAACCATTTATGTGACAGTTGAAAATTGTACAATATTGGGGAACTAACTCTTTGTACCTGCAACATTTCAGAGTGACCACCAAAGTCAACCTCAAGGATTATTCCCATCATGATGTACCCCCCGTATAGTGGAATACCATCCATAGGATGCCTAAAGAAATAGAGTTTGTGCAATCTATCAAATCACACCCTTCATGATTGCACAAGGACACTCATATGTGGATGTGTAAGGTAGTTAAATGAGATGAAGAATGATTAGAAGCCAAATCTTTAGGTTCTGAATGCCATCCTCAAATAAGGAATTCGAACCTCACAGTTGGGTAGAGATCTTAGCCACCATGGACATCACAATGAATGCAGAACCCATAGTGTTCCCAAATGACAAATTTGAGCCTCACAGTTGGGCAGAGATCTTAGCCACCATGCACCCATAGTGTTCCCAGATGAGGAATTCAAAACTCACAGTTGGGCATGGATCTTAGCCACCATGGACATCGCAGTGAATGCAGAACAATGGATCCCTCACTCTGATGAGGATGGATACAACATTTCCATCCTCATGATAGAACCCAGTGAGGAGGAGCCTATTCTAGAAGAATGCATGGATTTGACTCAAGAGCCAAATGAGACAAGTGAGGAGGACCTAGAGTCCATTATCATGGAATCCTTCTGCTCAACAAAAGAGGAGTATCTTTACTTTGTGGAAGCCATCACCCCTGAAATAGGAAAGGAAACAAACTAAATGACCCAAGTCACTCAAAGTAAACAAGGAGAGTAAGCATAAGAGGGAAAGCAAGAAGTCACCCTAGATAGAGGAAGAAGAACCCCCCATGGAAGTACCAAAAAACTTTCAAAAATATGAAATAGAAGAAAGAAGAATTATAGTATAGATGCCTAAATGAGAAGCAAATGCAAGAGAAGCATACAATAATCGAGAAAAAACCAAAAAGATAATAGTCACAATCGAAGAAGGAGAAGAGAAGTGCACTTATATAGGGCATGATTTGACAAAAGAAGAGGAAGAAGAGTTAACTACCCTATTGCGAGAATATAGATATGTGTTTGCTTGAAGTTATGAGGATTCGAAAGGAGTGGACCTTGACATCTGCCCCCATAGAATTCCTATGACTCTAGAAGCCAAGCCTTCTAAACACAAACCATACACCTATAATGATAATTATGTTGCCAAAATTAAAGAAGAGATAGATCATTTGATAGAAGCGTGATTTATTTATGAAATTGAACATACCGAATGGGTATCCCCCATTGTGGTTGTACCTCAAAAGAGTGGAAAACTACATGTGTGTATTAACCTTAAAAAAGTTAATGCTGCTACGAGCAGGGATAGTTACCCACTTCCTATCACGGAACATTTATTGGAATGAGTTGTGGGCAAGGAAGTTTATAGCTTTCTTGATGGATTCTTAGGCTATAATCAGGTAGCCATTACCCCTGAAAATCAACATAAGATAACTTCTGCCATAGAGTGGGGTATATTTGCATTTCATGTGATGTCGTTTGGGCTGAAAAATGCACTTGCCACTTTTCAATGACTAATGTGTCACGTTTTTAAGGAGTTCTTACGAAAGAATTTGGAAGTTTATGTGGATGATTTATGTGCTCATTCTAACATGACATACCCACATCCCTGAATTAAGGCAAGTCTTTGACAAATGTCAAGAGTATCACGTCTACTTGAATGCAGAAAAGTGTGTTTGCATGGTCAAGCAAGGCAAGATTCTAGGATACATTGTGTCAAAGAATGGACTCTGTATGGATGAAGAAAAGCTTAAAGTGATTGTGGACCTACCTAGGCCAAAAAATCTGAAGGAGGCACAAGCTTTCATGGGGCATTGTGGCTACTATCAACGATTTATACACATGTGTGCAATCATTGCAAAGCCTTTGTACTCTATTTTGACCAAGTTTTACTGGACGGATGAATGGGAGAAATCGTTCAATGAATTCAAATGATGCTTGTATTCAATACCCATATTAACAACACCAGATTGGACTAAGTCCTTCCATGTGCATGTGGATGCATCCAACTATGCCATAAGGTGTGTACTAGCACAACCCACAAGTGAGAGCAATATAGATCTCCCCATTGCATATGCAAGTAGACAACTAGATGCAACATAAAGAAATTACACAACCACAGAGCGTGAAGGATTAGGAATGATTTATGCGGTAAAAAAATTCAAACGTTAATTATTGGGAAATTCTTCACAGATCATCAAGTGTTGTTGTATTTAGTTAACAAGCCATGTAACACATAATGACTTATACATTTTTTTCTATTATTAATAGAGTATGACTTCAAAGTAGTAGTTAGGAAGGGGAAGACCCACCTAAGGGCCAATCATCTTTCACAGTTAACTACTAGAGAAGCCCCTCAATGGATAGCAGATGAACTACCGGATGCATACCTATTTAATCTTAAGGTGATACCCAAATGGGAAAACCCTATTGTCCGTATACTCACATTTGGACCAAAGAATCCTAGGATTAGGATCAACGAAGGAGAGATCACCAAGTCACAAAGATACCAAATACTTGCAGGAAGCATCTATAAACAAGATAATCAAAGAATTCTTGCTTGTTGCATAAAGGAATCAGAATACGAGAAATTGTTGAAATTAGCACATCTAGGTGCATTAAAGCAACATCATTCAAAGCAGTGCACACTACAAAGTCTACTTAGATTAGGAGTTCATTGGCCATCTATGGAAGTGGATGTTCATAGTCTATTCAAGGAATGTCGAGTCTGTTGCGAAAGACCACCAACAGAGCATGCCACTTTATACCATGTGTCTCTTACACTAGAATGGAGTGAAACAATGGTAACCTACTTGAGGACAAAAAAAATCCTTCAAGGAATGACTTTCACAAGACAACGAAGTCTAGGGCAGGAAGCTCAAGTAATTACACACTTATTGGTGATGACCTGTACGAAAGAGGGAGAGATGGATATCTGAGACAATGTGATCATGAGAGCAATTATTTAAGCATACTAGAGACTGCACACCAAGGTGTTGTAGGAGGTCATTTTGGCCTTGATAGAATAATCAAAGCCATAATATTCACAGGATTATGATGAAGAACTCTTCATATGGATGCGCATACATATGTAAAGAGGTGTGATGTTGCCAAAGAGCTCAATTTCCTACTCGTAGAGATGAAATGCCACTGAAAACCATGATGGGAGGATGCACATTCTCTACGTGGGGTATAGATTTTGTAGGAACCATTAACCCCCTTGCTAAAGGTACTCATGCTGAACACATCATAGTAGTCAAAGATTATCTCACCAAATGACTAAAGGCTAAGGCCACAAAAATGAATGATGTACACACGACTACAAAATTCTTATTTGAGAATGTCTTTACGAGGTATGGATTACCTATAGAACTGGTGAGTGATCGAGGAACTTAGTTTCTAAACCAAATAATTGAATATTTGTTACAAGATTTTATGGTGATTCACAAGAAATCCACACCATATCATCCTCAGGCCAATCGACAGGCAGAAAGTACTAACAAGATCCTTTGTAATGTATTGAAAAAACTTGTAAACAACAAACATTTAGATCGGGACACACAATAACATCATGTTGTTTGGGAATATCGAGTGGCCTACAAGATGATATTCAATGCAACTCCCTTTCATTTGGTTTCTGTTAAAAATTCAATGCTTCCTTTAGATTTTCTGATACCCACCCACAAGGTTGCACAAAAGCATTAGTGGACCGGCCAGGAATTATCCTCAAGGATAATGGACTTGGAAGGATTAGGAGAAACCAGGTTGAGAGCGGCAGGAGGCATATATGCAACCAAGAAGCAACAAAAATCTTGTTTTGATGCACATGTGGGAGATAAAGGATTAAAAGAAGGTCACTTAGTCTTTGTGTGTACACTGAAATAGCACACCTAAAAGCTAGAGAAACGTGGTTATCGAGCTATGATTATGAATAGAATTTCAGCAAGTGGAGTGCTACAATAAGCCATACTCAAAGGAGAGATCATGCCTAATTAAATTATTGGTTGTAGAGTCAAGCCTTATTAGGAACCTCTTGTTGAGGATATGCTCAGACAACTCACATTGGCAAAGAAGCGCAAGGAGGAAGAAAAGAGAATACAAGAGGAAGCTTAGGCAAAAGGCCTAGAACGCATTAAACATATGAAATTAAGAAGACAAGGACTAGGGGGAGAATGCTACAAACATTTTGAAGGCTCTAAGATAAATACGAGCACTAATGAGGAAACCCCTAGATATCCTATGGCCATGTGCCAAGCAAAGTCAACTCATCATCCTAGCATAGTGGATATGAGAACATTCGTTAGAGTCGTGCTAAGGCAAGGCAACACCCGCCTCAATCTTAGGGATTTAATTGATTGAGGTGTTGTGATTAGTGCAATTAGGTGGTCCCACTCTAAGAACTTAGGACTAGAATCCATTGAGGCATACCTCATAGGGCTAGAAGGCATGGAAACCCCTTGCATGGGTGAGGTGGACCTTCCTATTCTCATATGCAATGTAACCTTGATGGTGAAACTCCTAGTGTGCCATGATGATGACCTGATAGAACCATTAATACTTGGTGAGGATTGGTTATATGATCACTTGGTGGGCTTAAATCTTAGAAAATGCTTACTGCAGATCAGAACCTTAGATCAACAGTGAGTGGTACCACTTGATGTCCCTAGCAATACTTCCCCTGAGGAACATAACCCTAGACCATATGAAATGACTGCAAAGGAGGACTAGAAGATCTTTGGATAGATAAGTCAAATTCCTTCTACATCAACCCATGCGGGGCAGGTGACGAACAACCTTTGCCCCAAGAGATGTCAACATATTTTGCCCTGTTCTTCCTTTGTGCAAGAAGAAATCACCGCCTGCCAGATGGGTCAGGTGGGTTACATTAGCGATCATGTGGGTTACATCAGTAGACAAGTGGGCATGATAGTCTCTTCAGGCCCATCCTCCATGCTTCTTGTGGACCTGCCTAGATCTGTTGTACAGAATGTCTCACTTCTGATGGGCAAGTCATGCAAGTGTTGGGCCTCCCTTCTTTTCCAAAGTAGAGTGTCGACTTGACCTCTCAACCACAACCATAGAAAAGTCAACCAACCATTAGGAAACCAAACCTACGACAATCCACAATGACCCCAAGGTGGAGGCCGCATCAACATGTCAAAGCAATCAGCACAAAGAAAGTATGGATTCCAAAAGGTAAAAATGTATCGGCCATCTCTAGCTGTGCAGACCATGATAGGAAGAAGCCAAAGCAAAATCAGACTCAACCTCCAACATCCAGTCTACCTTTTTCTCCATCAACGAGAACTCAACAAATTTGGATCATCAAGAAGTACCTGGCAAACCAAACCAACCCCACACATATCTGGGTACACAAGGCCTATTGTTAGCTCAAGAAATGATTGGTTTTTATGCACTAATGTGTTGCTATTTGGCAGAAGAAGATGTTTGATTACAGGTACTTGAAGAGTGATCAAATGTTTGAAGGGAGGTATTTGCAACTACATGACGGCATCATGATCAGAATGGATTGGAAACTTGATACTCCTGTTCGAAATGCATTGATAGACATGACATGCAGCAGCTTCTGTTTTGGATTCAGCTAAGATCAAGCAGTTGCATACACATGTGCTTGTTGTAGATGGTAGACTGGATGTTGTTGTGGGGAGCTCACTTATAACCATGTATCATACATGTGGGGACTTAAAGAGTGCAGGAACTTGATTGATGTAATGGATGAGTGCAACTCCATGACATTGACTAATATGTTAACAGTATGTGCTAATTTAGGGGCTTTAACTGAAGGAGACTGGTTACACACATACACTGTTCAGAGAAATTGCAACCGGATGTTGTCATAGATATTGCTTTGGTCAACATGTAGGACAAATGTGGTCCGCTAGATATTGCATGGCAAATATTTTTTGATAGGATTGATCGAAAGGAAAAGTCATGGAATGCCCTTGTTCCTGGTTGTGGATAAGGGTAGGATGTTGTTGCACTTGTATCCCACGAATGACATGTAATTAGATTGGTTACCTCATCAACAGCCCTTGGAGAAGCCCAAAAAGTGGTGGTTGTCACTGTTCTAACAAAAAAAAAACGAAAAAGGGGGGTAGCGCTACGTGGAGTTTTTAGCTTAGATTTTCTAATAGAAGAGGGGAGGAACAGCAGCGGTCGAAAGGGGTTTTTTTTGAGCGGGAGGGAAGAAACAATTCTGAGGAGAGAGGCAGAGGAGGGCAGCTCATCTTCAAAGGGGGCAAGCTACTAACTTGGAAGTAAGAGAAGTCAGAGAGGAGAAAAGTCGATCTGGGGAAGACGCTTGAGCGTGTAGTTGCTACAGAAAACGAAGCGCTGCTTCAGAACCCTACAAGGAGATTCATTAGAGTGAAAGGAAGACGCCGAGAGCACTGATTTGAGTGGGCTTCTACTGTGGAATCGAGCTGTTCACCTGCGCAAAGCATGCTTGTCATTGTGCATCAATCGTGAGACTTCTAACTCGAGAAAGAGATGAAGTTGCAATCCGTTCGAGTCAGCAAATGGAATCTACAGATGAAACAAGTAAAACTAAAAGTACCTGAACAATTCTCAAATCTCGAGCAGTCATAAGAGTAAAGGAAACATATACCAGAAAAATCGACCATGAGGATTGCTGCGCCAAGGTTTGCCTTACAAAGGTTTTCTTTTTCTCTTTTTTTAAAATCGTCTTGACAATGCTACATAGTATTGTACTTCCTAAAATGATGTTTCCTGAAAACCTGATTCTCCACGTATGAGTTGAGGAAAAGTATGACGTGAGTTTTGTTGTACAAATAGTTAACAAAGTTATATGTTTGTGTTAGACTTGAGAAAATGGTTGTTTGGAAATAGAAAGGTGCTACTGATTCTAACTCTTGTTGTTATTTAAATCGTAGTGGAAGATCACATGATCCCTCCATGACAACATAAAGTTCATGGTTCATGATGACATTTCTTAGGTACTTGGAACAAAAGAGCACTGGTGTTGATTATTATTAGCCTGACTCATATGCGTGCTAAACGTGCTTGCAAGCATATGTGTTAAGAGCAAGAGAGAAGGAAATTGCGTACTACTGCATCTCTGTGTTGTCCTTTTAAGGAGAATTTTAAAGAGAGATGTAGGTTGAGGTCTTGATTGTTAAGAATGCGCTCTGTGAAATGTGGTTGTGACCTTCAATAACTAATACAGTGAAGTTTAAGAATTGATTGTTCTATGTTTTGATCTGCTGTCAAAATGACTTTGGCATTTGCACATTTAAAAATTGAAGTCAGTTTGGATGCTTGCCTATTCTCTAATTGTTCATACTCGTATTTTTGCTGATTGGATATCTAGTGGACAGTAGAGCACGCTATTAAAAGGACTAAGTAGATGTAAATTAGCTGATCAAACATATGATTGAATGAAAGAGTGGGTTGAGATGTTTTCCTTAGCATGCATTAATTATTGAGGAAAACTACGAAATGAGTTTTTATGCACCATGTGTTTGCTCGAGAAAAATGAATAAAGTCATACTTTAACATAAGTCTTCATGTCCATGGACATATCAGGGAGCTACGTAAAGTTTGTCTATTCATATGAGTATGGTTGTGAAGCCTAGCTTGTAGTTTCATGCTACTTATCGGGTATCAATAGATCATAAGCGCATATTGAATTCAGCTCAACAGCCGAAGTCCACTTTCATAAATTCTCACATATGTAATCTTGATCAAGCTCAGGTCGAACAGCATTTATGAGAGCAAGCAATTGATATCGGGAAGGAAAGAAAAGAGAGGAGTAAAAGAGGAAGTGTAAGTGAAGGGGTATGACTTAGTGGGTGCAAGGGAGAGTTTCTCAATTAACAACACAATTGCGGCTTCCAAGCAATACAAGTTGCACAATTCCAAGAGGTTTTGGCGAAACATAAGTACATAACGACAATTTTCCTTGGGTGTAGAAAAGAATCATTTTGGTGCGTTTGCCGGGAATTTGCTTGGCACGTCTCTATAAGAGAGTGCCATAGGTTCGCCTAGCGCCACATGTTGGCCGAGCTTGCAGACCCAAGATCTAGTACATGAGCGAGGGGAGCTCATCCTCAGGAGCAACACAAACGCAAAGAGAGGAACGCGCTCAGAGAAGAGCCCTTGAAAGAGAAAGGAAGAGGTGGGAGTTGCAAGGTGAGTCTACCTCGACTAACTCGAAGAAATCTGCCAAAAACGTGTACTCCCGTAGGAGAGTCGCGAATCAAGTACGAAAGTTTGAAGGAGGGATCCTGAGGCCGCGTGCACTAAATTTCTGGGATCGAAGTGATATTGATATCACACCTGTGTTTGAAATGGCTCAGCGGATTTCGGTTCATTTGGGGGACTTCACCAAGTTCTCAGGTGCTTGGGACAAGGATCCGGATAGTTTTATCCAGCTGTTTGAGGTTACTTGTGAGGCTAATGAGGTAGTTGACCAGGGTCAAAGGTTGAGGATTTTTCCGGCTATTCTCCGAGATGAGGCAGCCAATTGGTATGGGAATCTGACACCACAAGAGCATGGAACTTATCAGATGCTCAAGGAAGCCTTCTTGGCAAAGTTTTGACGACAAGGCTTCCAAGATAGATTGGCCCAACAGATGGATTACCTGCGACAGGGAGTCAATGAAAGCATCGATAACTACATTCAGAGAATGGAAACCTTGGTAAGAAAGATGGGCGCGAATGCCCCGAACGATGAGACATTGAAGAGAAGATTCATTGCGGGATTGAGAGATCCTACGGCGCAGCAGCATATCAGCCTGACAAGACCGGCAACTTTAATAGATGCTAAGGAACAAGCAAGGCTTTGGGAGGAAGTACAATTATGTCAACAGAGGAAGATGGAGCTCTTATACGAGCCAATGGGAGGCCTAGGAAACATACCGATGAAAGATCCTGGCCAAGGAAGTCCCGCATTGACGACCCCAGCTTTTGTAGCTACCACTAGCACACCAGGCGAGGTAAAGCCTGCGCTAACTGAAGAACGAATATTGGAGTTGGTCACACAAGCTATAAAAGCTGCCACAATGACCCAGGAAACATACACAATAAAACCTGAGGTAACTACAAACCCGAATCAAGTGTTTAGATCGAACACATGGTGTGGAAAGTGCCATGGTTACGGCCACTTGGCTTCGGCCTACAGTCTCGAGAGTATTCTCAGATAGGTCGCCACCTAGAATGCGTTGCACTTTTTGTGGAAGGACAAATCACACGGAAGACCGATGTTACAACAAGAGAGCCTATGAAGAGAGGACCATGAAACCAGGAGATACAAGAGAAAGATCCTACACGGGATTGCCCGCTCAAAGTGTCCCACCTACATCTCGTTGGGAAAACAGACCAACTTATGGATATGGTGCTCAGGGTCAAGGAGGAGACTATCCGAGAGGAGCCGCACGTGATCAAATAAGAGATGGTCCAATCCAGTGTTGGAGATGCCATGGCTTTGGCCATACTCAATCTAGATGTCCAAACGAAAAGAAACCAGTTGATTATACCCCACTATGTAGGTACTGTAGTGGAGAGGGCACTTTGATGAAGATTGTCCAAAACGAAGAGCCACCGACGGTAAGGATAAGGGGCCAGTAGGGTCCTCGAATTATGTCGATACTCAGATGCATTCCACAATGAGAGCTCACGAGCATGCTCCTACGGTCGGAGTAGTGTTCAAGACACCGAACCCTCAAGAAGGCTCTAGCTCGTCAATGCACTTTGTGGATGCTTACAAGGCCAAGAAACCACATAAAGAGCCAACTGTGGCAGTAGTCACAAGGACCCAAGAGTATTCAAAGAAACATCGAGAAGGCAAAAGCGAAGAAGCGAGATCAGAGAAGATAGCTGAGCATGGAGAGGTAGAAAACCAAGTTGGAGGATTTGCTGAGCAGCAGAGTTTGAGGATGGGGAAGAGATAGAGATTCTTCCACCAGTGACCAAAGAGTTTGTGCCAGGCATAGCAGCATTTCCTGAAAGATGAAGGGCTCCAAAGTGTAGGAAGGAAAGACAAAGTTTGGAGGAAGTGGACATCGTAAAGCTGCTCGCTGACACGGAAGTCACACTGGACATTGGCACATTGCTGAAATGTTCACCTGCATATAGGAAACAATTCTACAACGAATATATAAAGAAGCCGAGGAAAGCTCGCAATAAAAAGAGACAAGATAAAGAGGTCCAAGGTATCATTCAAAGTATTACGACGCAAATTGATTCGAATGCTCCAGCTGTGACCGTCGATATTAAAGGATATGCAGCCCCTGGGGCTCAGTTAGATAGTGGAGCCGCAGTCAACCTTATGACTGAGTTCATGATGAAAGCTTTGGGCCTCAACCACATGGAAGAAACTCCGATGTCCTTGAGAATGGCAGATCAAACACAAGTAAAGCCTGCGGGTCTTTTAAAGAATGTAAGCACAGTTGTGGGTGGTCTAGAATTTAAAGTTGACTATCTGATAGTAAGACCAAGGACCTCAGAGGCTACCTTCTCGATCTTACTTGGACGGCCATGGCTGGTGCAAGCCGAATGTGTGCACGATTGGCGCACAGGATTTATCACAATTGGAGCAAAAGCTGATCGAATACAACTTCAAGTGTCTCCAAATTTGACCGGTAAGAAATCGACAACAGCTGAGGAAAGGGAGCAAAAAGCAAAGGAAAAGGTTAGACAAGAAATGGCGGGGATAAGATTTGCCTTGCGCACGGAGACTTCCAAGGACCTTTCACAGGATGGATTTAACCTGCAATTGTCCAACCTCCAACACGCGAAGGTGGGCGAGTACAAAGATCCACTATGTTACAAGGATGACTCAGACCAGGAGTTGCTAGGATGGTTGACACATACCAGTGAATTTGAGTGCTACATGTTAAGTATAGACGCAAAGGAAAACAAAGCTACCCAGTCCCTAGAGAAAGGAACTTCAAAAGAAGAGTTGAAGCTGGAGTTAGCTCCGACAATGGAAGAACAACAGTTGAGAGAAAGGTTCAGAGTGCTAGAAGCAGAGCTTCTAAGGAGGAGTCGAGAATCGAAAAAAGAAGCGAAGAGTAAGACTAAAGTGCAGGAAGCCACTGCAAAAGCTGAACTAAAGAAATTGGGTGCGGTTGAAAAAGAAAAAAACAATGATTTACTGTCCAACCATGCACGAGTGATCGGGGAGCACTTTCCAATCACAGCGTCATCAAGGAATAAGGAATATTCGCGAGAAGCTCAGGTGGAAAAATGGGAAGTTTTTCCAGAAAAGTTCTTGAGCGTGGGGTCAGAGCTACCAGATGAAGTACGAGATTGCATTAAATTGGCACTCAAAAATTTCAGCAAGGCCTTTGCATGGTCATACAGTGATCTGAGAGGAATTGATCCTCGAATCTGCCAACATTATATAGATTTGGAAGAAGGCACCCGACCAATACGTCAACGACTTAGGCGGACAAATCCAGTCTACTCGGAATTGATCAAGCTTGAATTGACTAAGTTATTGGAAGCAGGATTCATATATCCCATTGCATCCAGCGAATGGGTATCACCAATTGTAGTTGTTCTGAAAAAAAATAAGAAAATCCGTATTTGCATAGATTATCGAAAGTTGAACGAGCGCACAAAAAAGGATCACTTCCCTTTGCCGTTTACTGATCAAATCTCGGACAGAGTGGCTGGCCATAAATTGTACTCATTTTTGGATGGTTTGAGTGGGTACAACCAGATCCAAATCCATGAAGAGGATCAATAAAAAACTACTTTCACCACGGAATGGGGCACATACGCATATCGTGTGATGCCATTTGGATTATGCAATGCACCGGCATTATTCCAGAGGGCAATGATAGCTGCATATCAAGACTATTTGCAGGATTGGATGGAGATATTCCTCGATGACTTTGCGATCAGAGGCAACGATGAAAACATGATGGAGAGGATCGAAGCTATTTTAAGAAGAAGCATTGAAAAAGGCATCACATTAAATCCTGAAAAGTGTACATTTGGAGTACGAAGAGGATTGCTCTTGGGACATGTTATTTCCGAAAAAGGGATCGCGGTTGACGAGGATAAAGTAGAAAAAATCGGACAACTTCCACCTCCTCAAAACTTGCGGCAACTCAGAGGATTCTTGGGGCATGCTAATTATTATCGACGATTTATATTAAATTTTGCATCAATAGCAGCACCACTGACAAATCTTTTGAGGAAAGACCAACAATACCAATGGACTGGAGAGTGTCAGGTTGCTTTCGAATTGATCAAAAATAAATTGATAAATGTGCCAATTTTAGTAGCACCTGACTGGACGAGAAAATTTCATGTGCATACCGACGCTTCTCGTACTGCGGTTGGAGCAGTGCTATGCCAAGCCAATGAAAAGAAGTTGGACCACCCTATTTATTATGCAAGTCAAAACTTGAATAGCACTAAGAGGAACTACACGACTACAGAGAAGGAATGCCTCTCGATGATCTTTGCAGTAAACAAGTATCGGCATTACCTGATGGGAAAGCATTTCACGTTTTATGTGGACCACAAAGCCCTAAAGTATATCATCAATAAAACCGAGCTATCAAGGCGATTGATGAGGTGGATGCTACTCCTACAAGAAACTCAGTTCATAATGGTAACCAAACCAAGCAAAGCGCACATATTGGCCGACCATTTATCTCGGATTATTAATGAGGAGCCAATCTCTGGTGTGCCCGACGATGTTCCTGATGGACATCTATTTCAGGTTGATGCTAAAGTACCTTGGTATGCCGACTTGGTTAATTTCTTGTGCACCACTAAATACCCACCGGGAGCAAGCAAGAGAGAGAAGCAAAAACTATTAGCACTGGCAAAACACCATAGCATCATTGGTGGGCAGCTCTATCGATATTTTGTACATGAAATCATTTAGCGGAGGTGTCTCGAGGAAGAAGAAGCAACCCTGTGTTGAGAGCATTGCTCTCAAGACTGACCGAGCTATTGATGTAGCTAAATTTTTGTATGAACAAATTATCACCCGATTCGGATTCCCGTTGGAGATAGTGAGTGATAGAGGAACACATTTTGTCAACGAATTGATCGAGGAATTAATGGAATTATATAAGATCAAACATAGGAAAAGCACTCCATATTACCCGAGGGCAAATGGACAAGTTGAGGTTACCAACAAGGTTCTTGAACATATTCTAACAAAGACAGTAGCTGTGCATAGGCGAGACTGGGATGAGAGACTTTTGGAAGCTTTGTGGGCGTATCGAACATCCTACCGAGTGACAACTAAGAGCACTCCGTTCTCCCTAGTATATGGTGAGGAAGCCATCTTTCCCATCGAAAAAGAAGTTCTGACATTAAGAGTGGCCATTGAGGCCAGGATGGGAGAGGAAGGGTCATTGAAGGAGAGGTACATACAACTGGTCAAGCTAGAAGAAAAGAGACTCATTGCACGGCAAATTCTGGAAGCTATTCAGAGAAGACGTAAGGAGAGGCACGACAAGAATCTCAAGACCTATGCGATCCAAGAAGGGGATTTGGTGCTAGTCTATGATAGCAAATATTATAAATTCCCAGGGAAGTTACAGACAAGATGGGCAGGACCGTTTAAAGTGGTGGAACTCAACTCCAATGGTTCCATGCAAATTCAGGATTTAGGAGAAGAATGTGCTCCCGTGAAGGTTAACGCGCTTCGAGTTAAACCATATTTCAACTAGCATTAGGACGGGAGAAGCCAGACGAGATCCAAGCGGAAGGACGTAGTAGACTCCTTGTACATATATATATATATATATATATATATATATATATATATATATATATATATATATATATATATATATATATATATATATATATGCGCATATGTTAGCTATGATTTTTGTTGTCATAAATATTATCTCTTGCGAGCTCAAGAATTTTGGACTTCTATTTTTTTTTTTGGTGTTGCGTAGAGACTGTTAGAAGCTAAGTAACAAAATGGCAGATCAAATAACTCAACTCTATTTGTACGAGCTAGGGATATATTTCTCGGACCAGACATTCGGTCGCATGGACATAGAGGTCGACGACTTTGAGACCGAATATGATGTGGAGCAAGCGCACTGGCTGGTATGCTTCATAAACCAGGGTTTGGATGTTATATTTGATATTGAGTGGTTTGAAACATACCTGATCCGACATGTAGGATGGGTGGGGGATCAATATTACTATTTCGACCCTTCGAGGGAAATGCCTAATGAAGAGAACGATATCACTTGGGCTTGGGCAGATGTGTTAACGATAGGAAGTGATGACGGAGCTCCTGAAGTTGAGCCTGACTCACCCTAGGGAAGTTGTCGGGATACGAGTACGAGGTGAGACTATATGAGACATCCTGGAGACCCACATTCTAGATCATCTAAGGATAGGTACATGAGGGACTAAAGCATAGCCGGTTGTAGTTACCTAGTGAAAAGTCAAATCGATGAATACATATGTAGTGTCTGTAATTGAGAGAATGGAGTGAAGAGGTGGTTGATCTATCAAAGGCTGGAGTGTGTATGTTGCATGTCTGTGTGGGAAAAGTGGGGAAAATCCCTTTCTTCCTCTCCCTAATTCTCAGGACTGGGGCAAATTAATTAACTATGAAAAAAAAAACATTTTGTTGTTGTGATCGTACCAACGCGCTATGGTGGGCTAGTAGGTGGGTGGATTTATCCTAGCCGGGTGGTTAGGACCACGAGCCGCAGCTAGTTTCGCCATAGGCTTGGGATGTACATGTTTTTGTCTTAGCTACACGCCATAACGGGTTGGTAGGTAGGTGGAGCCATCATGGCTGGGTAGTCACGATCACGAGCTCCAACCAGCTTCGTTATGGGCTAGCTGATATATGTTACTTGTCTATCGTTATGTTTTCGTGTGTTGTGCGCTGCATTGCATTGGTAGATGGGTGGAATCAACCTGGCCGGGTGGTCAGGCCCACGAATCACATCCAATGTAAACGTAGGCCAACTTGTGAATATAAATAAAATTTACATATGAAATTATTCCCCACTCCTGAGGGGGAGAGAGAGAGAGGAGAAGGCGACGAACGCCTGGAAGGGAACGTTATTTGCTTGTGTGATTGGTATATGGTGGCTTGCGACAAATCAGCTCACTCTGAATCAACATTCTCAAAGGCACGGATATTGTATGTGTACTTATAGATGAGACCTTTAGCGAGGTAATGCAACGGTCTTGCTTTATAACTTGTGTGCTCTATCCGAGGGTTTTCCAGTGTGTGGGGCACTCTAGGGCTTTGATGTAGGTCTTGACTTGTACTCGGGTCTCGATGGCTTTTGTGGGACGACGATGGGGATTCTTAGGGAGTGTCTACTCATGGAATAATTGTATATAGCGAATAGTAGGTCAATAAAAGGGGTATGCATTTTGGGTATGTTGCATCTCCTGTTGAAGTCATTTCAGTTGTTGTTGTTTATTTCCATATTTCCGTTTCTGTTTTTTTTGCAATAACAGTTGCATGTGTAAAACATGGAAAGGTATGCATGTGTTATTTTAATTGAGACTATTTTCATAATGGAATGCATGAGCAATTTGATGCATGTTGGAATTGGAGTTGCATATATGTGCATGTTCTTGGATCATTTGGAAGTGAATGATTTGTATGTATTCATGAGTGATTTTTTTTTAGCACTAATAGCTTCAATGAGTGCAGGTCCACTTAGAATGATGGCTCGATGAAAGGGTATGGAAACAAATTGTAAACTGACATGTTCATGGTTGTTTAAATTATATTGCAGCATGGACAGCTCGTCGAGGACGACTTTGCAAATAAGAAGAGGGGAGTATGTTAGCTCAAGAAATGATTGGTTTTTATGCACTAATGTGTTGCTATTTGGCAGAAGAAGATGTTTGATTACAGGTACTTGAAGAGTGATCAAATGTTTGAAGGGAGGTATTTGCAACTACATGACGACATCATGATCAGAATGGATTGGAAACTTGATACTGCTGTTGGAAATGCATTGATAGACATGACATGCAACAGCTTCTGTTTTGGATTCAGCTAAGAGCAAGCAGTTGCATACACATGTGCTTGTTGTAGATGGTAGAGTGGATGTCGTTGTGGGGAGCTCACTTATAAGCATGTATCATACATGTGGGGACTTGAAGAGTGCAGGAACTTGATTGATGTAATGGATGAGCGCAACTCCGTGGCATTGACTAATATGTTAACAGTATGTGCTAATTTAGGGGCTTTAACTGAAGGAGAGTGGTTACACACATGCACTGTTCAGAGAAATTGCAAGCGGATGTTGTCATAGATATTGCTTTGGTCAACATGTAGGACAAATGTGGTCCGCTAGATATTGCATGGGCCATATTTTTTTATAGGATTGATCGAAAGGAAAAGTCATGGAATGCCCTTGTTCTTGGTTATGGATAAGGGTAGGATGTTGTTGCACTTGTATCCCACGAATGACATGTAATTAGATTGGTTACCTTGTCAACAGCCCTTGGAGAAGCCCAAAAAGTGGTGGTTGTTACTGTTCTTACTATAAAAAAAACAAAAAAGGAGGGTAGCGCTACATGGAGTTTTTAGCTTAGATTTTCTAATAGAAGAGGGGAGGAACAGCAGCAGTCGAAGGGGGTTTTTTTTTAGCGGGAGGGAAGAAACAGTTCTAAGGAGAGAGGGAGAGGAGGGAAGCTCATCTTCGAAGGGGGCAAGCGGCTAACTTGGAAGTAAGAGAAGTCAGAGAGGAGAAAAGTCAGTCTGGGGAAGACGCCTGAGCGTGCAGTTGCTGCAGAAAATGAAGCGCTGCTTCAGAACCCTACAAGGAGATTCATTAGAGTGAAAGGAAGACGCCGAGAGCACTGATTTGAGTGGGCTTCTACTCTGGAATCGAGCTGTTCACCTGCACAAAGCATGCTTGTCATTGTGCATCAATCGTGAGACTTCTAACTGGAGAAAGAGATGAAGTTGCAATCCGTTCGAGTCAGCAAATGGAATCTACAGATGAAACAAGTGAAACTAAAAGTACTTGAACAATTCTCAAATCTCGAGCAGTCATAAGAATAAAGGAAACATACCAGAAAAATCGACCATGAGCGTTGTTGCGCCAAGATATGCCTTGCAAAGGTTTTCTTTTTCTCTTTTTTTAAAATCGTCTTGACAATGCTACATAGTATTGTACTTCCTGAAATGATGTTTCCTAAAAACCTGATTCTCCACGTATGAGTTGAGGAAAAGTATGACGTGAGTTTTGCTGTACAAATAGTTAACAAAGTTATATGTTTGTGTTAGACTTGAGAAAATGGTTGTTTGGAAATACAAAGGTGCTATTGATTCTAACTCTTGTTGTTATTTAAATCGTAGTGGAAGATCACACGATCCCTCCATGACAGCATAAAGTTCATGGTTCATGATGACATTTCTTAGGTACTTGGAACAAAAGAGCACTGGTGCTGATTATTATCAGCCTGACTCATATGCGTGCTACACGTGCTTGCAAGCATCTGTGTTAAGAGCAAGAGAGAAGGAAATTGCGTACTACTGCATCTCTGTGTTGTCCTTTTAAGGAGAATTTTAAAGAGAGATGTAGGTTGAGGTCTTGATTGTTAAGAATGCGCTCTGTGAAATGTGGTTGTTACCTTCAATCACTAATACAGTGAAGTTTAAGAATTGATTGTTCTATGTTTTGATCTACTGTCAGAATGACTTTGGCATTTGCACATTTAAAAATTGAAGTCAGTCTGGATGCTTGCGTATTCTCTAATTGTTTATACTCGTATTTTTGCTGATTCGATCTCTAGTGGACAGTAGAGCACGCTATTAAAAGGAGTAAATTAGCTGATCAAACATATGATTGAATGAAAGAGTGGGTTGAGATGTTTTCCTTAGCATGCATTAATTATTGACGAAAACTACGAAATGAGTTTTTATGCACCATGTGTTTGCTCGAGAAAAAGGAATAAAGTCATATTTTAACATAAGTCTTCATGTCCATGGACATATGAGGGAGCTACGTAAGGTTTGTCTATTCATATGAGTATGGTTGTGAAGCCTAGCTTGTAGTTTCATGCTACGTATCGGTTATCAATAGATCATAAGCGCATATTGAATTCAGCTCAACAGCCGAAGTCCACTTTCATAAATTCTCACATATGTAATCTTGATCAAGCTCAGGTCGAACAGCATTTATGAGAGCAAGCAATTGATATCGGGAAGGAAAGAAAAGAGAGGAGTAAAAGAGGAAGTGTAAGTGAAGGGTTATGACTTAGTGGGTGCAAGGGAGAGTTTCTCAATTAACAACACAATTGTGGCTTCCAAGCAATACAAGTTGCACAATTCCAAGAGGTTTTGGCAAAACATAAGTACATAACGACAATTTACCTTGGGTGTAGAAAACAAACACCTATCTTATAGCACAACACCCAAACCATGTAATACACATCCCTCCGAAATCACTCCACTCATCGATGTTGCGAACATTTGTTTTATGTAGGGTACAAGTTTCAAATTATGTAAATACCTTTGGGAAGTCTTCAAATACTTCAAGAAGGCTCATATTATTCATAAAATGTAGCAAAAATACCACGTGAGTTCTAGAACATGGTGAGTCAAATTAGTGAGTCACAAGGGAGCTTCAGTGGTGTCCTAGTGGAAGGTCGATGTGGCTAGTTCTCAAAGTCCATCACTACTTTGCTTATTTGAGCACTTGAGTCATGTAATACCTCCATCCAAGTGTCTACCACGAATTTAGATGTATTAGGAAGGTTTTAGATTAGTTTCCCATGCTATAAAAAGAGGAGAAAAGTCGTGATCTTGTGGGATGTCATCCAATAGAGTCATATGTGTATCTCTACACTATTGTAGTTTTGTATGCAGAGATTGCAGAGCTTGTATCTCCCTCATTATATATCCAAATTACATGTTTGATAGCTCATTAGAAAGCTCTTACTGTCTACTTTTTTCCTGTAAAGTTTCATAATCATTTGATTTGTGAGCTGAGAGCAATACTCTCTGCAAGTAGTGTGTGTTCTCTGTTTTTTATCCCTGCTGAAGGTCTCCATTAAACCTCAAACTTGCAGAGGTCATATCTCCTTGTGTATGTATCCAAACCATGTGTTCTTTGGCTTGTTAGAAAGCTCTTTAAGTCTACTTGTATTCTGGAAAGTTTCAAAGTCACTGGAGTTGTGAGTTAAGAGCAGTAGTCTCTGCAAGTGATGTGTGTCCTCAGGTTCATCTCTGTTTCAAGGTCTCCATTAAAGCTGCATATTGCAGAGGTCATAGCTCATTGTGTAGTTATCCATTTGAGGTGTTCTATATCTTATTGGAAAGCTCGTAGAGTCTAGTTTATGTGTGTGAAATAGTTTTGGAAAATTCTAAGTGAGTAAAGAGCAATTTGCTCTGCAAGAAAATTGGTCTATGCATACAAGTTAGTGAAAAAGTCAACTAGGTCCTGTTGGGTTTCACCTACTTCTAGCTGTACTTTGGAGATCAATAAAATCCAACATTGGTATCAGAGCAAGTACTTGGAGGCTTGGAGAAGGTTATCATACCTTGACGAAGAATTTGAAGCTATCAAAGAAGCAGTTCATCATCAACACTACACAAAGGTAGAAGAAGATTGCAAGGAGGCATCTGAAGCAACATCCAAGCAAAGAAAGGTGCACATACCTCATTTACAAGGTAAATATTATATTTCTTCTCATCACACACATTGGAAAGGAGGCTTAAAGGAGGAAGCTTAGAATTTGTATTATGGGAGACCAACATGCACAAATAGAGAAGCTTGATAAGACCAATTATCAGGCATGGAAGTTTAGAATCACAGCATACTTGCAAGGTAGAGGCTTGTATGGTTTGATTGACAGCACAGATATCAAACCCACATTACCAGAGGACCCAAATCAGCAACAATTGAGGGAGTTTAGACTTTGGAATGAGAGAGACAAAAGGGTTATATTCATTTTATCACAAAATATTCAAGATTCAATGGTAGGACACATACAAGATCTAGACACAA
The DNA here is from genome assembly GCA_020310875.1 of Ceratopteris richardii. Lineage (NCBI taxonomy): Eukaryota > Viridiplantae > Streptophyta > Polypodiopsida > Polypodiales > Pteridaceae > Ceratopteris > Ceratopteris richardii. The sequence continues at coordinate 19,231,756 of CM035408.1, read as the reverse complement.
GTAGAGATGTTTGGCTTGCATTGGAAAGGTTGTATGCTACAGGTACAAGAGCAAGGAAGATTCAACTCAAAAATGAGTTGAATAACATAAAGAAAGATACAAGGACATCGGTCAATGATTACATATTGAAAGTTAAAGAGATTGCAGATCAACTAGGATCAATTCAAGCTCATGTGGAGGACGACGACTTGGTTGCACATACTCTCAACGGACTCAAAGATGATGAGAGATGGAAACCCTTCATTACTTCAGTTTATGTCAGAGGAGAATTACCAGATTTTGATCAACTTATTGCCCTCATGGTCACGGAGGAGATGAATCTAAATGGTTTTACTTCAAATCAAAAAGGATCTCAAGGACAAGCTCTTTATGTAGGATCATCAAGAGGTGGAAACAGAGGTGGAAGAGGTTCAAATAGAGGTCGAGGAAGAAGGAGCGATGATCAAAGGACTTCAAGTGGCTTCTTCAACACAAGAGGAAGAGGAAGATCAAGCGCTAGAGGTACAAGAGGCTACTACAACTACAACCAAAGACAAAGGAGTGAAGATAATAAGAACAATTGCTATATATGTGGAAGGTATGGACACTATGCCAAAGATTGCTATCAAAATGAAAATAATCAAGGTGGTAATCAAAGAGGAGGCTATTCAAGAAGAGGTAAACAACAAGGAAATTATGCAGTTGAAGGTAAAAGTGATGATTATGATTCGCTTATAATGATGAATGTTGAAACTAAGATGAATTGCAATAGCGATGTATGGTATGTAGATAGTGGTTGTTCTAATCACATGTCTCATGATGCTTCATGGTTTTCTAATATGCATAATCCGTCATGTAAAGGTCATGTTGAAACAGGAGATGATACAACACATAAGATTATGCAGGTTGGAGATGTTGTTATGCAGGATAAGAGCAAGACAAATTGCTTGAAGGATGTACTTTATGTGCCAACGATCACTAAGAATTTGATGTCGGTTGGTCAAATGGTAGAAAAAGGTCTACAAGTGAGATTTAATCATGCAGGTTGCTTCATTGAGGATCCAAAGCAAAGGAGGTTAATTGCTAGAGGTAAAAAAACAAGGTAGATTGTTTACATTCAAGGTAAACCCAAATCATACAAACTATTTCTCTTATGGTATGCATCGAATAGCAGAGCTTGATCTATGGCACAAAAGGATTGGACACATGAATGTACACAGGTTAAAGGAGCTATCAAAGAAGAGGATTGTTGAAGGATTACCTGATCTTACTAAGCAACATATGGTGCATCTTTGTGAAGCATGTCAAATGGGTAAGCAGAGTAGACAACCTTTCAAGCATTCAAGCTATGTAAGTGATGGTTTGCTAGATCTCATACACACAGATGTGTGGGGACCTACTAAAGAGGCATCCTTGGTTGGTAATAAGTACTATGTATCATTCATTGACGATCATAGTAGAATGACATTTGTGTATTTTATTAAACATAAGAGTGAGGTCTTTGATTGTTTCAAGAAGTTCAAATCATATGTCGAAAAGCAAACAGGAAGGTATATTAAGAAGCTAAGATCCAATGGAGGGGGAGAGTATTTCTCTCAAGCTTTTACTGATTTTTTGCATGATGAAGGTATCAAAAGAGAAGTTACATGCAGGTATACTCCACAACAAAATGGAGTCGCAGAAAGAAGAAACAGAATCATAGCAGAAGCATCTAGAAGCATGCTTAATTATATGTGTTTGCCTAATTATTTTTGGGCTGAAGCTATTAGCACAAGTGTTTACATTATGAATAGAGTTCCGACTGTTGGAGTTCATCATTTGACACCATATGAGGTATGGCATGGAAGGAAACCAAGTGTAAGTCATTTGAAAGTATTTGGTTGTGTATATTATGTACATGTACCTAGTGAGGTGAGATCTAAACTTGATGCGAAATCAGAAAAATGTATATTTATTGGTTATGCAGATACTCAAAGAGGATATAGATGCTATAATCCTCATACCAATAAGGTTGTTGTGTCAAGATATGTAAACTTTGATGAATCACTTTCATGGTATGCAGATAAGAATTGTTTGCAGGTCATGGATGAAAATGAAGAAGGTGTGGTTGAAGGAGATGAATGCATAGTTCAGCCATTAGGAAGTTTAAATGATGAAAGGAGTGGTTTAGATGAAGAAAGAGGATCACCTTTCAATGGAAGATTAAGGCAAGAGTCACCTCCAAGTGTTAAAAGTAAAGGTAAACTCAAACTTGTTGAAGTTAATGATGAAGGAGAGGAAATTAGTGATGTATGTGAGTATGGAGAATCATCAAAGGTTCCTAATAAGAAAGGAAGAGCATCTACATTGGAGGTAAGTAGAACTTCAAGAGTAAGTAAGCAACCTCAAAGGTATACTTATGAATCTTTCATGAATACTCATTATGCTTTTATGACAAAAGTTGCAGGAAAATGAACCCACATGTTATGATGAGGCCAAAGGAGATGAAAAGTGGGAGAAAGCAATGAGAGAAGAAATGGAAGCACTACAGGATAACAAGACTTGGAATTTAGTTCCAAGTACACCAAAGCAAAAGGTAATTGGTTGCAAGTGGGTTTTTAAGATTAAAAGAAATAGTGATGGTAGTGTGTCTAGATATAAGGCTAGACTTGTCGCAAAAGGATATAATCAAACTCAAGGTGTGGACTATGAGGGAACATTTAGTCCAGTAGCAAACATGGCAACGGTGAGAACTTTATTGGCTTTAGCTGCAAGTAAAAGGTGGAATATATATCAACTCGATATAAAGAATGCCTTTCTTAATGGTGAGTTAAATGAAGAAGTGTATATGTCACAACCAGATGGTTATGTGGATGCAAAATGCCCTAATCATGTATGCAGGTTAAAGAAGGCATTGTATGGTCTTAAGCAGGCACCAAGGGCATGGATGCAAGGTTGGTAAAGTATCTTATGTTGCAAGGATACACAGCGAGTCATGCTGATCCTTCACTTTATGTAAAACATGTAGATGGCATGTGTGTCTATGTATGCATTTATGTGGATGACTTGTTGATTACAGGGAATGATGCAAAAGCAATTGATGAGATAAAAGGTAATTTGGGAAAGGAATTTAAAATTTCAGATCTTGGTTTGCTCAGATACTTTCTTGGGATTGAAATTGTGTATAGCGATGAAGGTATGTGGTTGATACAAAGAAAGTATATATATGATATGCTGAAAAGGTTTGGTATGCAGGAATGTAAATTTGTTTCTACTCCAATGGAATGTAATGTAAAGCTGAGTGCAAAGGAAGGTGATTGAGTTGCATGATATGAATGTATATAGATCCATGGTAGGATCTTTGATTTATGCAACAAAAACTAGACCTGATATATGTTATGCAGTGGGAGTATTGTCACAGTTTATGCATGAACCTAGAGTACCTCATATGCATGCAGCGAAAAGAGTGCTTAGGTATTTGAAAGGTACCATGAACGAAGGATTATTTTATAGTCATGATGCTGATCTAACTCTTAAAGTCTTTAGTGATGCAGATTGGGCTGGAAGCAAAGATGACAGAAGATCCACAAGTGGATATGTGGTAATAGCAGGAAACAAGACATTAACATGGAATTCAAAGAAACAGCCTATAGTTGCTTTATCTTCTACAGAGGTTAAGTATAGAGGTTTAGCATTGGCTACTACTGAGGTTATGTGGTTCAAAAAGTTGTTTCATGACTTGAATGTGCAGGTTGATGTACCACTGATATATGGGGATAACTTGAGCAGCATTCATATGACCTCAAATCCTATTTTTCATGCTAGAACAAAGCATATAGAGGTTCACTATCATTATGTTCGAGAGAAGGCCATGAACAATGAAGTGCAGGTTTCTTTTGTTGGAACAAAGGATCAAGCTGCAGATATCTTCACCAAATCCTTGGATGGACCAAAGCTTCAAAGATTCAACTATATTCTTGGCATGAAGGAAATACCCTTTGAAACTTGAGGGGGAGAATGTTGCGAACATTTGTTTTATGTAGGGTACAAGTTTCAAATTATGTAAATACCTTTGGGAAGTCTTCAAATACTTCAAGAAGGCTCATATTATTCATAAAATGTAGCAAAAATACCACGTGAGTTCTAGAACATGGTGAGTCAAATTAGTGAGTCACAAGGGAGCTTCAGTGGTGTCCTAGTGGAAGGTCGATGTGGCTAGTTCTCAAAGTCCATCAATACTTTGCTTATTTGAGCACTTGAGTCATGTAATACCTCCATCCAAGTGTCTACCACGAATTTAGATGTATTAGGAAGGTTTTAGATTAGTTTCCCATGCTATAAAAAGAGGAGAAAAGTCGTGATCTTGTGGGATGTCCAATAGAGTCATATGTGTATCTCTACACTATTGTAGTTTTGTATGCAGAGATTGAAGAGCTTGTATCTCCCTCATTATATATGCAAATTACATGTTTGATAGCTCATTGGAAAGCTCTTACTGTCTACTTTCTTCCTGTAAATTTTCATAATCATTTGATTTGTGAGCTGAGAGAAATACTCTCTGCAAGTAGTGTGTGTTCTCTATTTTTTATCCCTGCTAAAGGTCTCCATTAAACCTCAAACTTGCAGAGGTCATATCTCCTTGTGTATGTATCCAAATCATGTGTTCTTTGGCTTGTTAGAAAGCTCTTTAAGTCTAATTATATTCTGGAAAGTTTCAAAGTCATTGGAGTTGTGAGTTAAGAGCAGTAGTCTCTGCAAGTGATGTGTGTCCTCAGGTTCATCTCTGTTTCAAGGTCTCCATTAAAGCTGCATATTTGAGGTGTTCTATATCGTGTTGGAAAGCTCTTAGAGTCTAGTTTATGTGTGTGAAACAGTTTTGGAAAATTCTAAGTGAGTAAAGAGCAATTTGCTCTGCAAGAAAATTGGTCTATGCATACAAGTTAGTAAAAAAGTCAACTAGGTCCTGTTGGGTTTCACCTACTTCTAGTTGTACTTTGGAGATCAATAAAATCCAACAATCGATACTACCACTACCATATTTAGCGCTTGTGCCTCAGTCGAAGAAGCCTATCCACAAACTAACTCTTAAAAAGTGGGTGCCGAAATGCATCCAAAAGTCTCCACACATCGTTTTGTAAAACTTAACACCTCTCACGACTAAGCCTTATCCTTGTAATAACTCACGCACAACTAAACCTTGTATAAAATCATTCCCACTAACCCACTATCACTTGTAATGAAATCTCATGAAAAACAATGTATGCATTATTCTTGCATTAGCTACTGGAAGAGCATTACATTACCCACCTCATAACACATGGCTACATGAGTTACATCAGGTCTCTCATTATTGGGATCATAACTAACTTCCATACTAATGTGTTATCCTTTTGTAGTAGATCATCCACACACACATTCAGATCACCATGCAAACTGAAGGAACCCTGAGGCTGGCACCAGCATGCCAACAATAAATCTTGCAAACTTGTTTGCCGAAGCCCATCCAATAATGAAACCACTGGAGTTTCAAGTTTTTATGGGGTCAATGTCGATTGATGATCCTCCCCTCAGAAGGATCAAGAAAGTACAGAATCACACTAGTTCTAGGGATTAGAAGGACCTTTGCCCGATGCAAACTACATCTATGATGCAATGCTATGCTTTAGTGGTGACATGTGGGGAAGATACCAATTCTTCTCCTGAAAATTCAAAGCCCTTCAAAATTCAAAAGAGTTACAACCAATTTAGGTGAGAGCAAGATTTACAGAATACCTTAGTGCTCCCCTTCCCAAACCTGACTTTTATCATTGTTATTACTTGGTCACCATGCTGCAACCCCCTATTAGGAAGGAGTTACCAGGGAAGTTCATTTTGCTGTCACTAGTTGAGGATACCCCTTTCAAGAAGTTTTATCTCTCGGCTGATCTTATCAAATCTTCACTCAAGATCGGCAACACTCATACTCCCATGAAAAGGGAGAGGCTCATTCTAGAGCCAATGAAAAGAGAAGATGTTCTCAAGTGGGCAAATATTTTTGATATTACACTGGAGCTATCAAAACCACTACGCTTATGTATGCCGCACTTCACCTTCCCGACTTAGGACCATTTTATGATACCACAAAAAGGTATTTGGTTTGGGTTATACTTGGCAAAATATGGGGCCCCAAACTATTGATCTCGCAAGTTGGATTCAGGAACAATTGTATTTGGCATAGCAAAGATGGGCACGAAAGAGACTCATCCATTGTTGTTGTTCAATCACCAAAATTGTATATGTGTGCCTAGCCTATGATATACCTGTCAAGCCTGCCATGACCAATGAAGAGCTAAAGTAGTTTAAGGGAAGTTCCAAGAAAGCCCACAAGTCAACCAAGGCAAGGGTAGGAAAACACATGAGAGGTATGATCCCATGCTTACAGGTTCTTGGATCACCATCTCCTCAACCTTCTTTAGAGCATTCTCCCACCGAGCCTCTAATACCTATACCTCCTATTCGTATACATCTATCATGCCCCGTCACAACTGAAGGCACCACCAACGCAATGCTCACCTCAAAAGCCACTTTGATCACCACCATTCAAGCCATTTTTGCAGAAGTAAGAGAGATCCCCACTACCATAGGTGTAGAAGCATTTACATTTTTGATAACCAACCTAGAGGTGAAACCTATTAACACAATGTTCGATTTTGGAATGCAAGATGCATTTTCCAACGAGTTTTAGTTCTCAAAGTCACAATTCTTCTCACATGAATATGAACGGCCAAGCTATCCTAGATCACCACCCAATCAAGGATGTGAACAAGTAGTATCAAGCTGAAATGAGGAAGATCAAATAGTAACTGACAATGAAGAAGGTGACGATGAAGAAATCCAACATAGTCTAGGCTCCCAAGGCGATTACCAACACAAACATGAAGAGCAATAGACTAAAGCTCAAGGTGATACCAACACAAGAGAAGAAGACACATGAGATGTTGTCACATACACAATTGAAGTTGTACCAAAATATGCAAGATGTGTGGGCAAGCAGATAGATCTCAAAATAGTAGAGCAACGAAATTCTATAACAAGAACTAGCCAATGGAGGGTTTGGTTTCAATGAACTAGTCAAGTTGGTAGGTATCTGCTTCACTTCAATAGAAGCACTTCACTTCTTAAAGAGAAAACCACTACCTCAATTTGACCCTCGATGTATCCACTTAATGTCAAGGCTAGGCTAATATATCCATGTTCTAAGAGAAACCCAGTCTTGCCATCACCACAAAGAAGCACAACTAGTTACTGAGTCACCGCAAACCAAAGAAACTATTACCATCAACTCCCTCCACAACCCTCGACATCCATACCCACAAGTACTATGGAAATCACCTCTACATCTATCGAAACCCTTCCTCCCCCTGTATATTCAACTTCCTCAATACACCCCAACTCACCCCCTTTAGCCCAACCCACATCAAGTGCTGCAAGAAGCTATAGTACATCCAATGTCCAAAACTCCCACTAAACCCTTTACACCCATTACCTCGATGATGGTTTCCCTCATTCCTCCTAATACTTTCCTCACCCCTTCCATTTATTCCCTTCCCCTTCCTCAACAACTTGTCTTCCCATTTCCTCAACACATGACTTTTTCACCTCTATCACCTCCCAGTCCTAGCACATTACCACTATCCTCCCCTCTACATCAATCACTCTATGAAGATCACCATGTAATATATTCATCCACCTTTGTAAATCTTGTGTTTATACCCAAACACCCACCCACAGTCACGTTACTCTTTGCTATTAGTTCACTTGATCACACTTCTAGTGACATGGACATCTCACCATCCACAACACCAACACTCACATCCACCACACCACTACATACTCTCACATCCACAAACTTTTCAACCATCACCAGAACATGCACAATCCCTCACCCATTTTGCTTCCCCCTCTACATCACTAAGTGCACCTCCTTCATCATCTAGCACTACTTCACTATTATCATCATCTGTTGTTGATAATGCATTTCACGAGATGTTTTCCTGTATGCACACATGCATGAAGAGTTTTCAAGGTTAGGACACAACTATCAGGTGCTATAGCAGACAACAATGCAACTATAGGCCAACTTAAACTCCTTAACCATTGAGAATGCTTCTCTCAATGCATATCATCAACATCTTCGTGAGGCCTACCACTCCATGGAGCTGGAATCAGAACAAAAAACAAAAGAAGCTATTACAGAGGCTAAAGAACACTTGAGTCCAGATCATTAGGAATGCAATGTTGACACAAAATATGGGACACCTATGGCGACATTTGGCAACAACTAAGGAGGAAAATCAATGCTTACAAGAACAAAACAGAGAGAATTTCGAAGCAGCAATGCACAGGCTAGATGAACCCATTAGTCCAAGTTGTTTCAAGGGTGTTCCATCCAAAACAATGCAAATGCTTCTAGAGGACCATGCACATTAACTAGAGGATTACGATAGACTAAACGAGGAATATGAACTATTGAAAAGCGATAATGCCAGCTTACTTCTACAAGCACCAGTGCAGCAATCTATAATTCAAGAGTTATGTGACCGAAGATAATAGAGGAATTAACTACATTAAAGGCATGTGTCTTGGAGATCCAAGGTCAAGTTCCAGATCATTCAGAGGTTCCTAGGCCCGATTCCCCACTGAAGTCCTAAAAGAAAAAGAAACCATCCCCATCCTGGTGGAGGCAACATTCGAAGAAGAATATGAACCCCAACCTACCATAGGTGGATGTGTCACTGAAGATGTATGAACTCCCCACCCCAGTACGGATGAAATCTATAGAGGATCTTAGCCAAACTCATTCAGCAAGGGTTGAAGCACAGCTACATGCAATGGCACTAATTGAGGAAAAGATACGTCAATACCCTATTTGGCACAGTTAGCGCCACGATGATATATCTCGATTAACAAAGTTCAATACAAGCCATATTTTCTGTATATGGTTTGGTATCATCTAGCGATTGAGAAGGCTACAAGGAAGAAACCCACACATGCCGCATAGTTTGAACCTAAAGATCTACCTTTAGAGGCTCAAAAGGTAAAAGTTTTCAACCTGACTGGTGCAAGGAACTATTACAAGAATATCTCAAAATGTTATACACATGGAATAAGGCTCCACTGCACCTTAAATACAACCCATGTTATGGTTTGGTAGCTCATCGTCACTCCTCGACAGCATTTGCTACCAAGGCATAAAATAATAAGTACTGCCAGGATGGGCTAAATTACCCATATTTCGCACCACCCCATGGTCCTCCCTCTATGGGACACATGATGGCAACAATAAGACACTAGCTCCCCTGACTCCACCACATGACCGACATTGCAACACAGATGACTATCAAGATTTTGGACATGATGTAGACTACCTTCAAGATCTTCAGATGCATCCAGCCACCCCATGTGTCCACCCCTGGATTTGAGCACGACAATAAAAATCTTGTCTATGATATGAGTACAACGTCATTGCTTCGAGTGTGCTATACATGGCACTACCACATCAAATACCTCCCTGCATGTTATAAGCTGACCTTTGAAGAAATGTTCACTGCTAGCTTTTGGGAATACCACTCAGAGGTATTCATCAGCCGTCCAACACATTTGTTACAACTATTTGTGTGTGAACAGCTCATGTACTTGACACATTATCGACTCCCACCACATGATGAACCTCAGGCTATCAATCGGGAGAAATTAGGGGTAGATCTAGCATGAGGTATTCATATCACCGAACAAACACTTGCCCATGACCTTTTGTAGACATACATCACTAGTACCTTGCAAGAAGGATCTATCTAGGATGAAAAACGCGAGAGGGAGGGGGTGTTGGCAACACAATAGGCAACAATCACAGACATAGGCACAAAGGTAGCATGTAAAAGGGAATGCAGTAAGTCAAGACATGTTCATTTTTCAAGAAAATATGTTTTACAATAATTTATTCAAACTTCAAACAGTGTTTTTGATCACTCTTCTAACATATGTACGATAAAATACCCAATTTTGTATCAAGTAGCTCCATTTTGTGCTAGCCGAGGAGTCCTTGTGCTTGACAAGCTTAGGTAGAACAATTATACCAAAAATTTCATGCCAGAGTTGTGTCACTACACTTTCTTCTTTTTTATGGGGATCTTTTTATCTTAAGTTCTCACTCCTTCCTCAATTGTGTTATTGGGTCTTCATGCTCCATGGGATGTGGTAGGATAGAAGAGTGAGTTCCATGTTTGTGTCGAATTTTCTCTCACCCTGATGTTGTGGTAATGAACGCCTCAAAAGTTGCTATAGAAAGCACCAATTCTTTGATCTTCCACTCTGTGGACACTAGAAGTCGTTTAGAAAACCCTTTTAGACAAAACATTCATGGGGAGGATCTTGTATTTTAGCCATAAATGCTTTGCCTCTAATAACAAATTCAAGAAATGTATCCCCACAACTCAATCATAACTTCTCTAATTTTTCAACGATTTTTTTTATTGTATTTCCTTGTTGGAACTGTGCTTTAAAGGCATCCTTCATTAAATACTAAGTAGCAAAATGGTTCTCGAAAATTTGACAAAACTCTTTTTCTGCTAGGCCTTCCAATGTTGTTAGAAAAAGAATTAGAAAAGTAGCTTCCCTTCCCATTAATCCCCTTGTTTTAAATAGGGCAAAAATTACTTGACATGCTTGTCAGGATCTTCACGTGCTAATCCTCTAAAGGAAGGAAGTTTGTTATTCAATGGGGAAAGAAAACTTTCTAAGTCTACTTGAGCTTCCATGTTTCCTACTAATGATGTGGATAAAAGAGGACTAGATAACCTATTAATGACTTTCCTTCTTGTTGTTTTGAAAGAAACTCCTAATGTTTGTGACCACGTTGCAATCATGAGCTAGACATACTATTCCTTAGGCTTAAGATAAATTCCAAGGAAAAGGAAAATTTACCTCTTCAATTACACTATCGACATGTTTGAAATTCTTCTTCACTTTGTAATTGTGATCCTCAGATACTCAAGTTATCTTGTCCCACCAGGCATGCCAAATTTTGTTGGGGGATTCTTTAGTTGAAAGAGGCTTCAGTGTTTGTAGAAAAAAGTAGAGACGAAGAAGAAAGACAAGTTGCACTACAAGCCTCTATGCCTTGGTAAGCATAAAATATTACATTGCCTTTGTCGAGAATAAGAATTTTTTTCTCTGTGCATAACGCTTTTAGGAAAAAGAAGTGCACACAAGTACAAAACAAAATCACAATTACTTGTGCACCCAACCTCTGCACGAGTCCTTCACCTTGTCTAGTAGCTTGCCCTTGTGCACTCCTTGCACTCAATATTCCAATAAAGTTGAAATCTTGATCACTTCTACTATCAACTACAAAACCTCCTTGATGATACATTTTCACACTTTAATTGCTCTATGCACATTCTCTCTACATACTTTGTCACCCTCTTTGCTCTCTCTCTCTCTCTCTCTCTCTCTCTCTCTCTCTCTCTCTATTTCTCTCTCTCTCTCTATTTCTCTCTCTCTCTCTCTCTCTCTCTCTCTCTCTCTCTCTCTCTCTCTCTCTCTCTCTCTCTCTCTCTCTCTCTCTCTCTCTCTCTCTCTCTCTCTCTCTCTCTCTCTCTCCCCTGCTCTGTGTGTGTGTACACTGTCTCTTTGTGCACTATCTAAGTGTGTGTGTGTGTGTGTGTTGCTCTCTCTTGCTCTCACAATGTAGTGTATGATCTTGCTTCTTTAGTCTATCTTTGATAATGGTCATTTATTGTGATGATTCCTCCTACATATGTTTGTTCACTTCCCAAGTACTTAATTATCTTGATGCTTCCCTTGTTTTCCAAAGAACCTTCTCACCTAAAGACCAATGGTTCCCTATTTTCCCTATGGTGAATTTATGGAAAACAAAAATTTTAATGGGGGCCACATAAGCCCTTGTGTATCTTCTTCACTTCCTATCTTTTCCACATTTGATCTTAGTTTCAAAAAAAGTTGCGCATAAGGGACGGTTCACATTGACCTTCCATAACACTTTAAAAGCCTTTAAAACCCTTCAAAAATACCTTTTTCAACATTCATTTAATTTCTCTTTCAAGATAATTTTGGGTTAACCACTTGCACACTACTTATGCACCCATGTCCTTGGCCACTTGTGCACCATCTATGCACCACTTTGCCAAGTCACCACTATAATAGCTCAAAAGAATGCTTCCAAAATTTTCTCCACACCTACTAGTACACTTTGTTAGCTTCCAAAAAAGCCAAACATCACTCATTTTGAGTGAATATAGGTGAAGCAACTCTCTCTTCTATGATAGACTACCTATCTGTCCACTTATGAAAAAATTTAGGGCATAGAGGTTTAGCAATAACTTATAGTAGCATCCAAATGAGATTGAGATATTTGGTAGACTTGAAATATGCAATATAAATTCTCATTCAAGTGTAAGATCTCTACAAGAAAATGTTTATATAGAGAGAAATAAATGTTACAAGATGAATATGTCTAACAGAATACACTAGAGAGAGAGGGTCTAGTGCATGAAGCTTATGAAAAATATTATTTACAGAGATAAGAAGGATAAGAAGGCACTCGTATTGCTTAGGGATGCTCCTCTAATCCTTGGGGACTTCAGTGCTTTTGCCCCAAAAATGCACGCTTCCTTCATGTATAGGTAAATGTGTGACTCTTCACCTACCCTTTGCTTGATGCTTGGATTTCCATTAGCTAGCTCCCTTTTCAGTCCTTTAGTGTTTTCTTTCCCTTCTAATGGATAAGGAGTCATGCATTTTGCATTATCCAAGATGTGGTTTAGTTTTGAATACCCAAATTGTTATCTAATCTTCCTCCTTCTTTTTCTATAAATAGTACATAAAGAAAAATCTAATGTTCGCAAATGAGTGAGTGTTGGAGTTAGACGTCTGCGGAAGCACGCGAACAGAACAAGGAAGAAGAAGAAGCTTGGAGCACAACACACAAGACTGAATGTATTACTAGAGAATGTACAAAGATAAGTAGCCCATTAGGGCAATAGGCGTATATACAAGCCGGGGGAAAAAAACCTCCTAAAGAGGGAAAAAGTGCCCAGGCGGTCCTAGAGTGTTCACACACATCACTACCTAAATATATCAACAAATCCCCCCTGGGAGTGATGTGGTGAACAAGGAGCTGGCACTCATGTATAAGGAAGTGCCAAGCTATGTGGAAATCACTCCACAAAAGGAAGTAAGCCCAAAGCTTTGCGGAAAGCTTGAAATTTCTCCCTAGGCAGAGCCTTTGTGAAAAGGTCTGCAATGTTCTCCTGCGTGGGCACATATGCCAAGCTGATCTCCCCAGCAGAGAACCTCTCCCTGACATAGTGATAATGCACCTCAATGTGCTTAGTGCGAGCATGGAACACATGGTTCCTCGCAACTGCCAATGCGCTCTGACTGTCAGTGAAGATGGTGGTGGCAGAAGACTGGCCAACACCCAAATCAGCCATAAGGCATCTGAGCCACACACACTCAACAGTCGCTGTGAAAGCTGCCCTATACTCAGCCTCACAACTGGAAGTGGCCACAGTAGGCTGCTTCTTGCTCAACCAAGATATACATGAGCTACGAAGCATGAAGCAAAAACCACTGGTGGACACACGAGTGTCATAGCAACCAGCCCAATCTGAGTCAAAAAAAGCATGCAAATCTGGCGGTAGTGATCCCCCCTTGGGATAAAACAACCCAAGTAGCGGAGTACCACTCAAGTAGCGAAAGATGCGCTTAACCACTTTCCAATGTGTGACTCCTGGGCAATGCATAAACCTGCTCATCTGTGAGACAGCAAACTGAATATCTGGCCGAGTAATGCATAAGTAAATCAAGCATCCAACAGCCTGCTGATAGAGAACAGCATCAAATGCATCTCCAGCATCATGAAGACTCAATCGTAAACCTGTCTCCATAGGAGTGGCAATAGGCTTACAGTCTTCAAGGCCAAAATGCTGCAATAATGTGTCAATATATTTCATTTGACACAAAGCCATTCCACCATCAACGTGCATAAACCTGAATTCCCAAATAGTGATGCAAATGCCCCAAATCAGACATCTCAAATGAGGCATGCAAATCAGCCTTAAAATCAGCAATATGTGTCTCAATAGGATCAGTGAGCAGCATGTCATCAACATAGACAACAATGATGAGAAGCACATCATTAGCACGTTTAACATATAAGGTGCTTTCAGTTGGACTGTTCTCAAAACCATGTGCAATCAGATAGGCATGTATCTTCTCATACCAAGCACGTGGTGCTTGCTTTAAACCATATAATGCCTTCTTTAACCTGCAAACCTGGTTTTCATGCCCTTTCTGCACAAAGCCACGGGGCTGAAAAACATGCACTTCTTCATGCAAGTCACCATTTAAAAATTTTGTTTTAATGTCCAACTGATGTACATTCCAACCATGATGGGCTACAAGTGCACAAATGCTCCGAACAGTAGTCATACGGCATGTAGGTGCAAAGGTCTCATCAAAATCAATGCCTCTTTCCTATGCATAACCCTTTGCAACAAGCCTAACCTTATACCTGTCAACTGTACCATCAGGTTTACGCTTCAGCTTGTATACCCACTTAGTGCCAATGGCCTTCTTGCCAGGAGGCAAGTCACATAAAGACCATGTACCATTCTTCATTATAGCATCATATTCAGATTGCATAGCAGCCATCCAATTTTTTGAATTTTGTTCTTCATCAAAAGAAATAGGCTCATTCTCATCACAGAGACTAGATGCAGCCATAGCATAGCAATCTAATGCAAAGGAGGCACTATGAGAGCCTAAACGAGTACGATATGACAAAGGTGCATCTAGTTTGCTGTCACGAAAAGTCTGCACCAGCCATTTCGGCATAGTTTTTGCCTGCTCAATATCAGCTCTCTCATCAACAAGTGCATCATGTAAATCTGCATCAGAAATGGAATGATCTGCATCATCATATGAAACCTGCAAAGGCTGAGAAGTTGCCTCATTAGGACCAACACTAGCCTGTCCACCTGTAAAAAGAGGCATCAAAGTATCATACATGTCTTTGGAGCTAACAGATGTCTCCTTAGTACATGAAAGCAATGGCTGAATAGCATCTTCCACAAAGGCAACATCACGGCTAACCATAATGCGTTTAGTCTGTGGATGATACAGACGATAGCCTTTACTTTCAGAACTGTACCCAACAAAAATACATTTTACTGCCTTATCATCCAATTTTCTACGATGTTGTTCAGGCACTAATGCATATGCCAAACAACCAAAACACGCAGATGAGCAACAGATGGCTTGCAGTCATGCCAAGCCTCATATGGAGTGATAGACTACAACGCTTTAGTGGGACACCTGTTCAGTACATATGCTGCACACATGACAGCCTCAAGCCAGAAACTATGTGGTAAAGCCTGACTTTTGACCATGCACCTCGCCATCTCCATGAGTGACCTGTTCTTTCGTTCAGCAACTCCATTCTGTTGAGGTGTATACGGCACTGTAAACTGGTGTTTTATCCCACGTTCAGCCAGAAATGCATTAAAATCTGAAGACATATATTCCCCCCCTCGATCAGAACGGAGGGTGCCCATTTTACGTGCTGACAGATTTTCAGCCAAAACCAAAAACTGTTTGAAGCACATGAACACTTCGGACTTTGTTTTGAGTGGATATACCCATGCATGCCTGGAAAAATCATCAATGAAAGTCACGAAGTAAAGGTAATTTCCAAAAGAGGGTGTCTGCATAGGACCACAGACATCACTATGTACAAGCTAGAATTTCTGCGTAGCCCGAACTGAACCATCTTTTGGAAAGGAAGAACGCTGCATTTTGCCCAAAATACAGCCTTCACAAACATGTTTTCCAGGTGCCTCAACTTTGGGCAAAGAGGACACCATTTCAGATTTCTGCGGGCGTAACAAACTAGCAAAATTTAGATGACCAAAGCATGCATGCCAAAGCTTTGCATCTGACATAGCCTGAGAATCATGAACTGCACATGCCGAATCATTCACAGATCTTTCATAGTCTATGAGCTTATACAGCCCACGACATAAAATGCCAGTAGCAATAATCACATCGCCATTTGAGAGATCATGGACTGTACACCTGTCATCAACGAATTTCACAACCAAGCCAATCTTGGCTAATGCAGAAACTGATAACAGATTCTTTTTGATCCCTGGCACAAATAAAGCATCTGACAAAGTGAAATAACTACCATCAGCAGTAGTCAGAATGATCTTACCAACTCCCATAACAGGAAAAGAGGAGTTATTGACGCATGTGACAGTATTCCCTGTAGGGGCAGGCTCGAGTGAAGAGAAGAAACTGCGCTACGAGGTAATATGTTTGGTCGCCCCACTGTCAAAGTACCAAACATCTGAGTCTACTGCAGACATGCACTGATCATAAGAAGATGGGTCAAAACTGCAGACAGTAGTAAACACCCATTCTTCGTCCTGCACAAGTTTTGCAGACTCTGTTTTTTGTGTAGAGGCCTCTGCAACAACCATTCTAGCCCCTTTCTTCTTTGCCTCTTTAGCAGCCAGTTTTGGACAGTTCTTTATAATATGATCATTTCCTTTACAATACTTGCAGAACAATTTCTGCTTTTCTGATTTCTTCTCATCTTTATCCTGGTTCTTCGATTGTGCAGCATTTGCACATTTCTGCTTACTAGTAGAAGAGCTCCATTTTCCTTTGCCCTTCTGACTAGCCAGGAAAGCTTGATCTGCAATACGCATAATGGACCTGTTCTGCCTGGACTGATCTTCCTGCAACAGAACAGAGACTAATTCCTCAAATGACAAGGCATTCGGATTGCCTTTCATCATCAACCGAAGAGTAGAGGCAAAACTCTGATATGAATCAGGAAGACCATTCAGAACGGTCTGCACAAGTGAGCTATCTGGTATAACCTCATCAGCAGAAATCAATTGTTCCTTCAGGTCTTTGATCTTTGTAAGAAAACTGTCCATAGAATCACCTTCATTCATGTGCTCACTCTCCAACTGTTTTCGGAGGTAAGCAACACGAGCCTCATTCCTAGCCTGGTACAAAGTGGTAAGTGTATCCCAAGCATCCTTTGCTGTTCTACAAGAGCGAATGTGAGGAATAATGGCATGTTTGACAGACAAAGCTATCAATGCATGTGCCTGGGCATCTCTGCCATCCCAACGAATCTGCTCTGCAGTGGGCGCAACAGAAACAGCAGCACAAACAGGAATCTGCGGAATATCATCTTTGACACCATCTTCATCAGCTCCAACACCTGTATTTGCAGTACCTGTCGTTACAGGTGTAACAAGACGTCTTTCAACACCCTGCACAATGTTCCACAATCCTTTTGCAACCAGTACATGTCGCATCATATAAGCCCATAATGGGTAGTTGGTACCATCCAACTTATCCTCAATAGCCAACATACAGAATACATCGCTGCTTTCAGCCATGGCCGGTGACTAAAATACCTTGATGCAGAAAATTGACTGTATCTCAAAAAGTTGAACGGAGCTGCCCAGACGAGTTCTGTTAGACCTGTAGCACACTTCGAGACACTTAAACTGGTGAACATAAACTGGTATATACCTTTGGCACAAAAGGACAAAATAGCCTACACAAGTTGTTTTGATCTCAGAAACACCCTGAGTATGCTCACCAAATTTCGTGCGAATCTGAGACTGCAAACGGAGGAGTGTCGACGGTGCCCTAGATGAAGCGACGACCTACTCTGATACCAATTGTTGGAGTTAGACATCTGCGGAAGCACGCGAAGAGCACAAGGAAGAAGAAGAAGCTTGGAGCACAACACACAAGACTGAATGTATTACTAGAGAATGTACAAAGATAAGTAGCCCATTAGGGCAATAGGCGTATATACAAGCCGAGGGAAAAAAACCTCCTAAAGAGGGAAAAAAGTGCCCCGGCGGTCCTAGAGTGTTCACACACATCACTACCTAAATATATCAATAGTGAGTTGGCAAGAAAGAAATGTGTTATCATTCGTAGTAGATAAATCTAGTAAAGCTCACTAAAAATATCCCTAACATATATCTGTCATGAGGAAGGAGATAAGGAAGAGAGCTCACACACACTCTCTCATTCTCAAGGAGAAGCACACACACAGATTGAGGCAAGGAAGAATGATCTTCTTCTTCTTCTTTTTCTATTACATAAAAGGAATGTACAAGAATGACCTAAAAACAAGAATACAACAAGTGCAATATATAAAGACCAGTACATAAGGAAAAACCTAATGTCCGCGAATGAGTGAGCTGGCAAGAACAAAATGTCCCATCACTCTCGGTAGATAAATCTAATAAAGCTCAATAAAGTATCCATGACATATATCGGTGTCACCACTATACATGTCAAAGAAATGGAAAACTGGTACATGTCATCCTCGATCATCACATGTTGAGCTTGATATCTCAACACTCCCCCTCAAGCTCAATGCCATATCCTGTAATCCAAGCATCTCCCAAAACTTCTTCAACTTCTCAGCTCCAACTGCTTTGGTGAAAATATCAGCAACCTGCTCTTCTGTTCTCACATAAACAAGATCAATATCACCTGCTAATACCTTCTCTCTAATGAAGTGATAATGTACCTCGGTATGCTTTGTTCTAGCATGGAAAACAGGGTTCCGTGGTGTAGCTTAGTGATGAGTAGCACCTCCTTTAATGTCAATCCGGGAAGACGTGAGGATGGTATGAAGACCTCGAGCAAGTGGAGGCACAAGTGCGTGAGTGAGAAGCACACCAACATGCACACACATACACACACACGCGCACACAAGGCAAGACAAAGAGTGAGGAGCAATGGAGTTCTTTAGATTAATTTCACCAAGCTCTTATAAGTTCATTTCATTTACAATCTACCCTCAAAAATGAGCTCTCTAGCTCCTTTTATAGTTTTTGACTAGCTTTGGCCCTGTCCAGACCTAGTGTCCGGCCTAGTTAAAAATTAGGTTCCAGGGCTTATTTGAGGGCTCAAACGAGATCTAAAAAATACGAAAATTGGTAAGCAACTACTTCTAAGGCTCCTCAAGCTCGAGGACTCCTCGGCTTGCACAAAATGGAGCTACAAAAAGGTGAACATGGTATTTACAGGGGTTGTTAGTGATGAGAATCACTGTTAATTTGTGTAAGGGTGTTGAAAAATTAAAGGTTGCCTTAGTGCTAGATCTGCGTGAATGCTCATACTTGCTTCTCCATGAAGAAAATTATTGGCCTACTTGCCAGATCGTCGTTGACTCCCTTGTCTGCTGCTAACACTCCCCCCTCTCTCGCGTCTGTCGTCCCTGACAGACCCTTGTTGGGAGGGTCGTTGGATGTAGTATTCGACAACATCTTGCGCTAAGTGATGTTCGGCAATCCTCAATCCTTTGGCCAAGTCTGTGAGTAGAGCATCCCAATCTACCGGCCCGGGAACCTCTGGATGTGGCATTCGTAACTTTTCTGAGTGGAGAGCTTGTTCCACTGCAAACAATTGTAATAAATGTGAGGGCCTGGGAATGAAGATCTCTGAGTGATATTCCCAGAACCCGGTGACAAACATCTCTTCAAATGTTTGTTTGAAGCAGGCCGGTAGGTACTTTATGCGGGCATGCCATGCATAAACAACATTAATAGAGGGCGTTGTGCTCATGTCATAAACTAAATCCTGATTGCCTTCATTAAATCCGAGCGCAGAGAGGTGAGGTTCCTTAACATTCTTGAAGGTCCGGAAGGTGACTATCATGAGTTCAAAAATTTTAAGACACATCTGTGTCATGACATCTGGTACGTTTTTGAACCTGACACCCCAATGCCGAATTGTCGATATCATATACCCTACGGTAGGTTGACCTTTCGGTGGCGCCAAGTAGACATAGTTGAGCCACTTTTCGCAGCCTTTGGTTGTCAGCACCATCTTTGTATATTCTGGCCACGACCTTCGTCTGAAAACAGGACAGTAGCAGGGATTGTACTTGATATATAGGGGCATGTTATTCCAGGTGCGATTCATTTCCGGATAGGTTTCAAGCAGCCGAATCCTCCAAGTCGGTTGGCAAATATTTCCCTGCTTGGCACTTTCTGGGAGGTCGTCTGGTGCAAACTGTGTGGTAGAGGTTGGTTCCCGTGAAGTGTGGTGCTTGATCTCAGCATTATAGTCTGCCATTAGGACACAAAAAGGAACGTACAATTCGTCAGAGGTGCCGATCCACCTGTGATGAGAGAGGTTCCTAAAATAGTCCGATTTTATGACCACCTCTTCTAAGCGTGACATCGATGCTATCTGGACTGCCACCCTATCATCATGTGTTGTGGCCACTTTTTCCAATTTCTGCATCCATTCCGGAGCCTCTATTTCAAGGGTGTCCATGCCCTCATCTGTTCGCTTGCCCCCAGGTGCTGGCATCGGAACGTACGGGTCCTCAAAGGTTTCCTCTACTTCGATTGGTACTAGGTCTTCAGGTTCTGGTTCTACCAAGGGGGAGGGTTGGCGTTCATACACAAGCACTTTCTTATGTAATTCTTCGAGTTGTGCTTTGAGCGCTGCTACTTCGTCAGTTGTGTCAGCTGTCGTTGGGACTTCTTTGGGTGGTGCTGGTTGAGCTGCCAATTGCCTTCGTAGTTCGTCTCTTTCCTTTTCTAAGGCTGCATGGGCTTCGAGGAGATCAGCATGGGTTTCCAATATGATCTGCATATTGTCCGAGGGAATAGCCCTAAATCTCTCCGGGTCAATTTCTTGTGGGGAACCGTCCATGGCTAACTCCAAGTTCTCTTCGTTTTGTGTCTGAAGCCGTCTATTTTCTTCTAGGGCTGCAGACATATGCTTCCGTAATAGAGCCATGTTGCGGCGGAGCTTGAGGTTCTCTGTGATTTGTGAGTGTAGCAAATCATCCATATGTTGTCTTTCTTCTGCATCTGGCTGCGGTGGATTTGCCACCAGTTGCTCATGTTGTTCTTGCAATGCGCTAAACTGCTGTTGTAATTGATGCTTTTCTTTCTCTAAATCAATGAATCTTCCTTGTAACTCTTCATGTCTCCTGAACAAACTTGTATGCTGAGCATCGAGGTGCTGATAGTGTTGTTGTAACTGAGACATGCACTGATACATATTATTAAATACATTATTAATGGGGGTGGATGCAGGGAGGGTGTTAAGTGCAGAGGGGAAGGGAAAGGGGAAGGGAAGTTTGAATGCAGTGCTAGAAAATGGTGAAGTGGGTGGTGGGGGAATGGGAGATTGTGGTGGTATGGGGGGAGGGAGAGGTGCAGTGGAGGGTGATATGTCCATAAAATCCATGGTGGAAGCAGTAGTGGGAGTGATTGTGAATAGTGGAATTGTGGGTGCAGTGATTGTGGTGAATGTGTACAGTGGTGTGTGCAGTTGTGAATGTGAACTGCCCGAAAGTGTGAGTGGGGGAATGGGGATGCCAGTAGCTGCCGTTAGGGTTACAGTGTTAGTGGAGGTGTATACACGGGAGGTGTTGAGAGGGTGTGTGGGTTGATTGGCGGTTTGCGCTTCAGTCATGGCGGTGGGCTCGGAGGCGGTAACGGTGGTTGTTACATTGGTAGGGGGAGGTGAATGTGGCGGGTGTGGGGGCGAAGGTGGTAAGGGAGGTGATGGAGGTGCACTTGATGCATGGGCTTCCTCGGTGTCGTGAGCGGTGTGTGCAATGCCCGTGGTTGTGGGGGTGCCTTGTGGTCCTGATCCTAATACATTCATTTGTTTCCCTGCTCGTGGGGGACGTCTTCCGTATCTTCTTTCCATTCTGCATGATTGTGCCAGGGCCGTCTGCACTGCCTCAGGTACTCCTAGGGCATCAGAGATCATATCTAGTGTGGCACGATACTGTTCATCAACTCCTTCCTCCTCAAGGATTTGGTGCATGATAGCCTTTCCTGCTGCAAGGGATAACTTATGGTGTTGTTGGACCCTGTTGATGGTATCGCAGAGCTTTTTCAACTCCCTTGTATATGCTGGGGCACCCTCTAGCTCCTGTATAACTTCTTGCTCATAGTCATGCGCCCCTTCATCAGAAAATCCTTCTTGTTCATCCCCTTGGTCTCCTTCTTCTTCATCTTCCACTTCTACCACTTCTGGTTGTCTTGTCTGGGGTTGTTGTGTAGCCGTTTGTTGTCCACTACCCTGCTCTGCCTCAACTTCCGCATTAACGGCTTCAATAATTCTGGCAACTTCTTCATCCGTTAGATCTTCCAAAGTAAATCCGTGGGGAAATTCCAGATCAGTAGGTATTGGTGGAAACACAAGGTTAGGGCCATCTGTGCTGTGCCTGGGTAACCTGATAGTAAATGGTTGTACTCGTCGAGGAAGCCTTGGAGTTGTTTCTGGTGTTACGGTTGCACCGCGGGGTTGTGCACAAGGCATCTGTACGGTGCCTCTCATCTTCTTTGAGGGAGGTCCGACGGCTGACAATCTGCGTTGAAACTCCTGTGCTCTGGACCAATTGAGAGCCCTTTGCACCGGTACATCATATGCGAGACATCTATACACAATCCTGGTAAGCGCACAACATCCATAGAGTACAGATTTTTGTTTCTTATACCACCTTTGATGAGCCATATGGATCTGGTCTATAATCCAGTGGGGCATATTGATTGTCAAATCAAAGGCATCCGCTAAGTAGAGGCTAAACCAGATCTTCTTGGGAGGCATTGTGAACCTGTCTTGCGCGGGGAATGCGAAATGTTGCATGACCATACGTAAATGAATGGCGATCCTGGGAGTCATCGCTACCATGTCCTTTAACTTCGTCAGATTCCTGTTCTTCATATTATCGGGGACCATAGTCTCTTTCTCCGTAGGAATGTGCATACCGTTCATGTCGAGAGCTTCTCTTACCAAGTTGATAATCAAGCGGAAACGCTTCAGCTCATTGCCCCTTGTGAGTGATGGGAGTACAAAGGAGTTGTATCCTTTTTTGTCTTTGCTTGGAGTGAGGGTGCTAATCAAGTATGAGCACCTTAGGAAATCGGGCTTTGGTAGTTGGAACTTGAAATAATCATAGAGCCCAGCCTTCTTCCATATCGGCTTCAGTCCTTCGTTATTCTGTAGCTTTTCAAACTCTCTGGTAAAAAAGTGGTATCTGCCCCAACGTCCATTGAATTCTACCTCGGACTCCCACATGTATGTGCCTTCACCCAAAGGTCCCGCAACATCACTGAACCAGTGTGAGGTTTTGCCCACCGGCATTGTGTGACCCTGTGGAGGATTCTGAATTGGTATGGCATGTAATGCCCTTAATGCCGCTGGTCGTTCCTTTAATTCCTCCTCGACCGGAAGGCTTTCAATGTCCACAACTTGGGGGCTGGTGCCTGCCTGGGAGCTGGTTCCTACCGTATCGGCCATGTTACTTATTTTTGCCTGTCTCTGTGAGAATATAGAAACTAGTGTTAACATTGTACAGGACAAGAGAGAACCGTTGTTGCTCCCATTACAACATTAACACGAGGGTTGGGAGAGATTAATGGGTTAGTAAGTGCTCGGTGCGAGTGTGTGTGTGGTTAGAGGTTTAGTACACCTAAGAGTTAAGTGGAATGATGTAGTGTGATAGTGATGGGGTTATTAGGTTATCATGGATTTACAATTGGGGTCCGGGGGTTTGTTACAAGTCTTAGGCTGCCAAACGCAGTGGATGGGTTTTGCTCTTGGTTCCGTAGAGACTCTCGAGAGCTTTATGGGTGTGTCGGCTTGAAAATGAGACCTTTTAGGGACCCATTTACAAGTGATTCTGTTCGTGCTCATGGGCCTTGGTGTGTTCCTGAGTGTTGAAAACGAGTGGATGCCGGCTGTGCGAGTGAATGGATCATGCTGTGTAGGGTGTGTTCTTGGTGTAGCTAATTGAGCCCGCAAACAAGCCTTAGGCACCCAAATTTGTCTTGATTGTGGGCTGGCCTTCATCGACTTCTTGGGCACCCAAATAGACTTCACGTTAGCAGATGAGCTTTTGAAAGACTTCTTATTAGTATCGTGTTGTTGGTTACTAATAAGAGGCTTTGCCCGTGTGGTTGGCTTGAGTGCAACCGGGTGTTCGCCTTTTCGCACCCACACTTGTTTCACTTGCTCAGACATTTTGCTGCGCAGGTACTTTTGATCTCCGACATAGGTATTACTCTGCTTCTTCTGTCTTTGATCCACCTTCGGTTGCCACCTCCCTCTGGCCTTTGGAAAAGAAGGGAGTTCCGTTGCATCCCTGACTCCATTTTTGCGAACATCATTCCTCTGCAACACATAATTTTGGACAAGAACAGCATGGTCAACTTCATGTGTACCCCTGGAGGGACCAGGAGTGTGTGCCTTTCCTCGTTCCTTGAGTGCTCCATTATCTAACTCTACTGTAATTCGACTATGATTGACCCATACCTAAAGAAGTCCACTTCTTAGGTTTAAGTTGACTGCTTGGTCATAGATCCAGTCTTGACCCAAGACAAGAGGTTCAGTGAGGTCCTCATCTTGACACACTAGTACCTTAACTTTCATTGCCTCATCATGAATATAGAGGGGAAGTTCCACCTCGCCCATGCAAGGGGTTTCCACACCTCCCAATCCTATGAGATATGCTTCCACAGGATTGACAGTTAACTGCAACTCTTGACAGTAAGACGATTTAACAGCACTAGTGGCTGCGCCTGAGTCAATCAAGGCTCTTACAGTCCTTGCACTCTTTCCTTGTTCTATATCTAAGGTTATGAAAGGACGTCGATCAGTTATCCTATGTGAGCTAACACCTGAAACTTCACACATAGCTACGTCATATCCTTGATCTGCATATGCATCTTGCCTAGGGAGCTCTCTACCTTGTCTCTTTAATTTCATTCTCCTTATGCGCTCTAAGGCTTCCGCTTGAGCTTCTTCTCGAATTCGTTTCTCCTCCTCTTTGCGTTTCTTAGCAGTGTTGAGTCGGCTTAGCATTTCTTTCGTGAGGGGTTCCTGATACAACTTGACTCTGCATCCGCTGATATAACTTGGGAGAACATCGCCTTCTAATGTGGCTAGTTGCACTGCTCCACTTGTTGAGATCCTATTGATGATCATAGGTCCGTAGCCTCTCTTCTCTAGCTTCCTTGCATGTTGTTTCAATGTGTAGACTAAAACTAGATCTCCCGCTTTCAAGCCCTTATCCTTCACATGGGCATCAAAGTATGCCTTCTGTCTCTTCTTAGCTGCATATATCCCTGCAGCTGCTCTCAGTCTCGTTTCTCCTAATCGTTCAAGGTCAAAAAGTCTAGAGGAGAGTTCATGACCCGTCCATTCGTGCTCTTGTGCTACCTTCAATGTAGGTATCAAGAAGTCCAAGGGTAGCACCGCGTTTTGGCCAAATACCATCTGAAAGGGGGTGGTTTGGAGTACCGTTTTGTAGGCGACTCGGTATGCCCAAACAGCATGGTGTAGCTGTTTGTCCCAATCAGAGCGTTTAGTGTTTACTAATTTTGTCAGTACATTGCATAAGATCTTGTTGGTGCTTTCGGCTTGTCCATTAGCTTGAGGGTGATAGGGGGCAGACTTCTTATGTATTACCAAGAATTCTTGGAGTAGATTTTCAATCACTTCGTTCAAGAAGTGAGTGCCTCTATCACTTACCAGCTCTATAGGTAGCCCATATCTTGTGAATACATTCTCAAACAAGAATTTAGCTCTTGTTTGAGCATCGTTCTTCGTTGTGGCTTTTACCTCCACCCACTTAGTTAGGTAGTCTGTTGCAACAATGATATATTCTGCATGTGAACCCTTAGCTGGGGGATTAATAGGACCTACGAAGTCTATTCCCCACTTAGAGAATGCACGTCCACCCATCATAGGTTTCAGTGGCATCTCATCTTTACGTATAGGATACTGGGTTCGTTGACAGACATCACATCGTTTCACATAGGTATGTGCATCCATGTGAAGGGTTGGCCACCAGAAGCCCGCAAATAGTATTGCCTTGATCACCCGATCTGGTCCAAAGTGTCCTCCTGCTACACCTTGGTGAGTAGTTTCCAAGATCTTGAGATATTCGCTTTCATGGACACATAGTCTCAAGTAACCATCTTTACCGCGTTTGTATAGATTATCACCAATAAGTGAGTAATCCTGGGCTTCTTGTTCTAAACTCCTTTTCCTCACCAGAGTCATGTCTGGAGGGAATGTTTTCGTCCTCAGGAAGGATACTAGTGGTTCACTCCAATCTGGCACTATGGACACTTGATAAAGAGTGGTGTGTTCCACAGGTGGCTTAGTGCAACAGATTGGGCATTCCTTGCACAACCTTTGGACATCAGCTTCCATAGTTGGCCAATGCACTCCGAGTCTCCTTAGTGTCTGTAGGGTTTGTTGTTTTGAGTAGTGTTGCTCTAATGCACCTACATGTGCTAGTTGCAACCATGTAGCGTACTCATCCTCTTCCACACAACAAGCCAAGATTCCTTGATCTGTGTGCTTGTACATACTTCCTGCCATGATGTGGTACTTTTGGGCTTTCACAACCTCTCTATTCTGTGTGTTTACTACTGGATGGTTAGGCCCGTATGTTAATACTGGCACTAATGGCTTAGCCCACTGCGGTACCACTTC
Source organism: Ceratopteris richardii (assembly GCA_020310875.1). NCBI lineage: Eukaryota > Viridiplantae > Streptophyta > Polypodiopsida > Polypodiales > Pteridaceae > Ceratopteris > Ceratopteris richardii. Next base: position 19,205,203 of record CM035408.1, on the reverse strand, counting down.
CAAGTTAAACAAGTAAGCATCAGGAAGGTCATCTGATACTCCTTGTGGGGCTTCTCCATATGTGAGCCTAGAAAGATGATCAACCCTCAAATGAGTTCTCCCTTTTCTCACCACTACCTCAAAGTCATATTCCATTAGTAAGAGAAACCATCTTACTAATCTTCCTGTATTGCATGGCTTGTTCACAAGATATAACAATGCTTGGTGGTCAGTAAAAAATTTAAACTTGTTTGCAAGCAAATAATGTCTAAATTTCTTAACTGCATATACCATGCCTAAGCCTTCTCTCTCCGTAGTGGTGTAGTTTCGTTCAGCTGCATTCAATTGTCTACTAGCGTAGGCAATTGGAAGATCCATATTACCTTCACCAGTAGGTTGTGCAAGCACACATCCAATGGCATAATTGGATGCATCCACATGAACATGGAATGGCTTGTTCCAATCTGGTGTGGTCAAGATTGGTGCTGAACATAATCTTCGTTTAAGCTCCTGGAAGGAGTTCTCACATTCATCAGTCCACTCAAAGTTAGTCAGAAGTCCGTACATGGGCTTTGCAATGACAGCATACATGTGAATGAACCGGCGGTAGTAACCACAATGTCCCATGAAAGCTTGTACTTCCTTGACATTCCTTGGCCTAGGTAGCTCTGCTATGGCTCTCACTTTCTCTTCGTCAGTAGATATGCCATTCTTTGACACTATGTGCCCTAGAATCTTGCCTTGCCTGACCATGAAAACGCACTTTTCTGGGTTTAGGCACACTTGATATTCTCTACATTTGTCAAAGATTTGTCTGAGTTCAGGAATATGGGTTTGTCTAATGCTGGAATGAGCACAAAGATCATCAACATAGACTTCTAAATTCTTCCTCAGGAACTCCTTAAATACATGGCACATTAGTCTCTGGAAGGTGGTTGGTGCATTGGTAAGCCTAAATGGCATTACTCGGAAGGCAAATATACCCCACTCTGTGGCAAAAGCCGTCTTATGTTGATCTTCTGGAGCTATGGCTACTTGATTGTAGCCCGAAAATCCATCAAGGAAGCTATACACTTCCTTGCCTGCCACTCTTTCTAAGAGATGTTCTGTGATGGGAAGCGGATAGTTATCTCGAATTGTGGCTGCATTAACCTTCTTCAAATTAATGCACACACGCAGCTTTCCATTTTTCTTAGGCACCACTACGATGGGGGATACCCACTCAGTGTGCTCAATTTCATAGATAAATCCAGCTTCGACCCGTCTATCTATCTCCTCTTTGATCTTAGCGGCGTAATTATCGTTATATGTATAGGGCTTTTGCTTAGAGGGTTTAGCATCTGCGGTCATGGGGATAGTGTGTGAGCATATGTCTGGGTCAACACCCTTCAAATCCTTGTAACTCCAAGCGAATACATCTCTGTATTCTCTTAGCAAGGCTATTAACGCATGCTCTTCTTCCTCTATTAGGTCATGGCCTATGTATGTGCATCTCTCCTCTCCTTCTTCTAGGGCTACCACTATTTTCTTGGTGGTTTCTTTGTTATCATAGGCCTCTCCTACTTGTGCCTCTCGTTTAGGCATTCTTATCATGACTCTCCTGTCGTCTATCTCATACTTCTTAAAATTTTTCGGGACCTCAAACAAAGATTCTTCCTCTTCTGGTGAGACTTCTCTCTTCTTTCGTTTCTTTCCTTCGCTTTTAGAAGCTACTTGTGTGGCTAACCTCACCTCATTTGTAAGCTCTCCGTGCCTCTGGGGTTGAAATTCTACTTCATAGAAGTATTCTTCATCTGATGCAAAGGGTGGGTCCATAATGATTGACTCTAGATCGGAGTCACTTGCATCCTCAAATGCATCAGGGCTAGGTTCACATTCTTCTAGAACTGCCTCTCCCATGATTGGCTCCATGGAGAAGATTGAAATATCATAGCCATCCTCATCACAGTGGGGTGTCCATTGTTCCTCATTGATGGCTACATCCATGGTTGCTAGAATTTCTGCCCAGCCGTGGGGTTCAAATTCTTCGTCCGGAAAGACTACAGGTGCATAGGTTGGGTCTTGGATTGATCTATGGGTTTCTTTTGCACCTACCTCTCTGGCTTTTTCTCTTTTCTCTTCTTCTACTGCCACTTTGCACATCCATAAGTGGGTGTCTTCATGCATCCACGAGGATCCGGATCCTATGGAATGCACAGACTCAGTCTCATCTTTGGCTCTATGGATGGGATTCCATTGAATAGGTGGTACGTCTTTATGAGAGTAATCCTTAAGAATGACTTTGGTTGTGACACCCAAGTGTTGCAGGTACAAAGAATTGGTTCCCCAATCCTGTACCACTTGCAACTGTTGCATAAAAGGTCGTCCCAAGATCATCTCATAGGCATGATTTTTGCTGAAGTCACATATAGCAAATGTATGCTCAAACTCGACACCACAAGTGGTGAGAGTTATTCCTTCTAGCAATCCTAAGGGTCTCTCAATATGACCATCGGCCATCTGCAGTTTCATTCTCGTTGGCCTGAGTGCTGGCTTGCCCCAACGCTTCCATAGGGAAGTGGTGGCAATTGCAACTCCTGCACCTGAGTCCAAAATTGCCTTGGTGGTGTACTCTTGGTAGGTAATGGGAAGATAGGTGTTCCCTTCTTCACCTTCACACATATCTCCTATCTTATCCAAGGGTATTTCTGGCACTGTCCTATGTGATCCTACCTGGGAACGAGGTTTTGCTATCTCTGGTACTTGTTTGGCTACGTGTTTCCATAATTCAGGTCTAACCTTGAGTAGCTCTTCTAACTTGAGATTGCACTGCACTTTAGTGTTTTTCACTACCTTTGTGTTCCTAGGTAAGACTGAGTCTTCGTTTCTTACCATGACTGTGGGGGTTCTCATACAAGTAGACTTGGCTTCCCATGGGCCCGTGAAGTGGGGTAATTCCTGTAAAGAATTAGACTCGAAGTCTAATCTTTCTTGAGATTGGGTGCTCTCCTGCTCCTCATATATGGATGGGATGTCTTGTGGGAATTGATCGTGTGCATCATCCACAAGTTCAATAGGAGGAGGGATTTCACTCTCTTTAGCCCATTTTTCTTCTTGAATCTCTCGTAGAAATTTTGGTGTGAATCGATTCATAGAAGAAGATGTGTCTGGCTCCGTAGAGTTAGGCACGTAGGCTTCAGGCACATGGGCTTTAGGCACATAGGCTTCAGGCACATGGGCTTCCTGGGCAGGAAGACTTGCTCTTTCACTTGCCTGGTCCGTTAGTTGAGAAGTGGGTTCCTTTTCTGATTGTGCAATCAGCTTCTCTATTCTCTCTAACAGTCCATCAAAGTGCAACTCTGTCTTTGCTGAGCTAGAGATGTTAAATAGGCGACTGGCCTCAAACATGGTCTGAGCTAATTCCACCATCTTAGCACAAATTTTGGTTCGTTCTAGCTCTAATTCTGCTCTTGGGTAACACTTTTCATGATCCGTTACGTTTGGCCCTTCTTGGATTCTGGCCTGATATGCTTTAAGCATCATATTAAGGTCCTCGGGAGTGGGATCTGCTAGGACTGATCCTACTCTTGGGGGTGGTGGGTTTAGGTGAGGCGGATTGGATGGAGATGGTATGGAGGGTGGCGGAGGAGGTGATATGGACTGAGGCGGGGGTGATCTGTGAGAGTCCGGTTGAGAGGTGAGCTCCACAACTCTGGCTTTTGTTTCTCTTATGCTTTCTTCTAATTCGTTTATTTTCTTTGCCCATTGTCTTTTCATTCTTTCACGGCTATCTCTCCAGGCTCTAGTCCTTTTCTTGGTTATGCTCTCCGTTTCACTAGCTTCTGGGCTCTTTTCCTGACCTACAGCTTGGTTTTGCTGCAATGCTTGAGCTCTAGTGACTACCTGTACTGGTGCAGTGGACGTCACGCTCCCTGTGGAGTCTACCACTAACCCAACAACGTTGATAGGAGTGATTTTTGGCATATTACTGGGGTTCTTTGGGCAATCTCGTAAGAGATGCTCCTTTCCACACTCCTGACAATAGCCTTGGATCGTTACTGACTGGGGTTGGGTAGGTGGAGGCAAGGGACAGTCTCGAATGAAATGATCACCCTGACATCGGTAGCATGGTCCTCTCGGGAATGGGGGTCTTACCTGCCTAGGTTGGGGTCTAGGGTTGGGGTTTGCATACATGACATTTGTGTAATCTGATTCCCAACTAGGTTCATTTGGCTCTTCACTATAGTAAGACTCACCATGTTCAAGAGACTGCATGTAGTAAGCCTGGGGACTATCGACATGTGTAGAATTGAAGCTATGATCACTGGGATCACTTTCTGAAAGCAATGGTGTTACAGGGACTATAGCTCTATTCAGGTTTTCTTCTGCTGCTGCATATTTTACTGGGATCACATTAGCTGGGGCAGGGGGTTGTTGTGCTAACACAGGTTGAGACCTTTGTTGGTCTTGATATTGTGGTTGATAATTTTTTTGTGGCCTAGTGTACTGTTGTGGTGGGTATTGACTCTGGTATCTGTCTTGTTGAGGGTATGGCTGAGGGTAGGGTTGCCTAACTGCCTGCTTGTTGTATGGGCAATCTTGCACGGTGTGATTGGTGTACCTCCGTTCTATGGTGCAGTACTGGCTACTAGGATTCACTTGGGGTTGAGCCATAATGGGACATACGTTCGCCATGTGGTCGCCACCACAAGTGTAGCATCTCTTCACAGGGGCAAATCTCGGAATTTGTTTGCTAGAGACACCTAATTTCTGAGCCACTTTCTCTGCAAGTTCCTCAATTGATGTGGATTGCGTGGAAGAGAGGCTAGAGGCACCATCAGAACCTTTGTAGATTTTGGAAAGCTCTAACTCCTCCCCTAGGTTATCCTCAATATCAATGCACATGCGTACACACTCTTCTATGGTCCTAGGGTCCTTCAAGTACACATAAGATCTCAATTTGGTACTTAGCAATCCATCCAAGAATAAAGCCACTTGCTTAGCTGGTGTGGGTAGCTCTGAAACAGGGCATCTTTCTAAGTATTGCCTAAATCTTCTTCCTGCAAGTCTCACAGTTTCTTGAGGGGTTTGCTTGAAGCTGTGAATCAGCAAGGAGGTATTATGCCTTATGCCACTCTTAGAGAATTCGATAATGAACGCCTCTAGGAGTTGGTCTAGCATTCCTGAACTGCCTCTCATTTAGTGGCTGAAACCATGTCAGGGCAGTGTTCCTAAGGGTTAGACCAAAGGCATTGTACTGCGTGAATAGATCCTCTACTTGTTCAGCTCTCAAGACTTGTCTAAACTCAGCCACATGATCGTATGGATCTCCCGTGCCATCGAAGTAGTTCTTCATGGATTTGACTAGCTGAGTTGGTCTCAAAGTCCTTGTGTGTTCTCTAGGTCGTGGTAAAGGGAACTCATCCGCATTTCTTTGATTCCTGTGAGCTCTAAGTACCTCAGGCTCTACTCTATTTGTTTCCATCCTCGTTCTTTCTCTGCCCCCTGGGGTGGCAAAGCTTACTTCCGGCCTTTCTCTATGTCTGTCTCTTTACATTCCATGAGCTTGGGATGTTCCAGCTCCAGGGTGACCATAGGATACATTCGATCTTGGTTGGGGAAAAATGAATTCACCCTTCCAAGTGTAAGCATGCCTATCATGTTCTGTCACCACAAAGATCCTCTCCGAAGAGTGATCTAAGTAGGTCACTCTACCTGGGCTATCAGGATCTTTAAACTCATAGATCATGATTGCTCCTATATCAGTTGGCCGATCAGGTTTGTACCTCCAAAAGGCTTCTTCAGTCTCTCGATTGAGGAGAAAATCTATGCTCTTATTATCCTGGGGAATCCACTCCGGTGTGATAATCCTAGTGAGAACCGATTTACCTCGAGGGGTTTTAGGTTCTGCACCCATGTTTCCTTGCTCCAGCTCACCTAAGTCTGCTTCGGGGATCACATTTCCAAATTCGTCCGTCCTATCTGGGTGACTGGTGACAACGTATATGGTTCCTTCTTTGTCCAAGTATGCTCCATTTTCAAACTTGACAGCTGGGTGCTCTAATCCAATGGATTGATCAGGATTCTTAATCTGTACCACAGATCTTCCTAGACCGTCCTCATAGATGCTAGCACCTAATCGGTTGGTTCTAAGGTATTCCAACTGCGTTTTGTAAGGGCCTTCTACCCTGTGCAAGTATGACACTCCTGAACTTCCTGTAGGCCTCTCCATACCTTGAGACATCTCGGACTCACTAGTTTCAGAACTTGAGTAGTATGAGTGGTGGCTCAACTGCTGGGCCCACGACCTAGCAGTGTGGTTGACACTAGCCTCTGAAGACCTAAGGCTTTGTCTATCCCTTACCAGATGTTGTCCTGATCTAAGGTTCATATGCCTATTTAAGTAGCCCAATTTTTGTCCAAGTACAACCTCGTTGCAGAGTCCTTTTGTATCAGTTACTTGATTCTTTTTAGTTGATTCCTATGTTAAAATTCTTGTCTGATATCACGTCGCAAGGTATATTTGAGTGTAGTTCCGCACTTACAGTTGATCGTTCCACGTTAAGTTCTTTTCCTTTAAAGTTCTCGACAGTACAAAGATTATGTCCTTAGCTTGAACTTGAGAGTTTAGGTCTGCTTCAACTTGATAATTGCCTATCGTCGCCCTGACTTACTCCTACCTCTAGTCGTTCTTAGCCTAAGCTAGGAATTGACAGAGGGGGTTGAAAGTTTCCAACCTTTTGTTTCCTGCTCGGTTGCCCTTGAATGCCCAGGAAGTGTGTTCCAAGGCTTGCACTTACACTCGCTTAGAACGCCTTTCGATGCTCACAATAGATCTGTAGAGTTCCAAAGTTAGCTTTAAGATTTAAATTCTAAAGACAGAACCAATGATTTTCATTCCTGTATGTTGTAAAATTCTTTTTGCTTCTCTGATCATCGACCAGCTTCGCTGCGCCACACACACAGAGATACTTGGATTCGATCCGCCCAGCCGCCGAGCCTACCCTCGTGAGAACCACTACTCACGTCTTGATAATGATCTCTTCTCTATTTTATCTTCTACCAAGGATTGCCATGTGGCATCCTTCTCATAAGGTGGCTCATACCCACTAAATATTATATGACATTTCCTTCCCCTTGAAAACATTTTCGTCCTCGAAAATGTAAATGAAATGTCCATAATGGTAGAAGAAAGTGCTCGGACTCCCCTGAACCCCATGTACTCTATGTACATGGTCATCTCTGTGTGTTGTTTCCCCATATCCTTCCCCTTAAGAAGTCTCCTATGAGATCATCTCAAAGGTGGGAAACCGTCTGAGTGGTGTCTACTATCTCCCATATACACTCCACCTCCAAACTATCACTCCCATAACATACAACATCATCCAAATGACCTAAGTCCATATGATGTATCCTCTATGGAGTAATAGTATGAGAAGCAAGTGTAAAGTGCCAAACTTATAAGCTTGACCGTACCATAGTGGAGATAATAAACCATAGAATCCTCTGAAGTATAGAACAAAGTCCCATAACAAGTGACTCCAAACCCATCTAAAACTAAATGATAGATTGCCCTCATACCACTCTAGGTCTTCCTAACCTTGAGTGTAATCACAAGTAATAGTTTCCTTTAAACTACCTTGTGACGATGCAATTCCATCATCTACGTCATATATAAGAATTTCTTGGTAGTGGAATGGAATCTCTACATTCCACCAACCAAGAAGTCTGTGGTTTGTCATCCCTTACCATTGGACTAAGTTCTATTGGAAGAGAATTTATTGGCACTAGTGCAAACTCTAATATTTCTCTTCCCTGTAGTTTGCCATATGAATGCAGAAAGCATTCCCTTTGAGATTCAGATAATCCCTAAGTATCCATCCTCCTAACTGATGTTTACTCATCATACTCATGATGTAACACCAATTAAGAGTTTGGTAACCTAATAGGTTAGATATATCTCTATCTCCTATAAACTCTAAAGAGAAGAGTCATAACTCTACTCCCAGTCTAACTAATGTCAATAACTAGATCATGTCATCTAGTCAGAGACCATCACTGGAGTAACATAATTTCTCCTCTCTAGAGTCTCCATGTGAGACTCAATCTAACCCTTATGATTAACTGATCTCCCTCTTGTCTTTGATAGAAGAGTGCCAGTTCTATCTAGACAACCTAAAAGTGAGAAAGTGAAAAACTCTCTCTCTCTCTCTCTATTCAATCTCTTCTAAGGAAAAGAGCTCTAGTAGTGGAACCTATTCCACTTTCCCTTTCCCTTTGAAAGAGATTCTGTTGAATCCAATTACTCTACTCATAACTGAGAACATGTACATGAGTTCTCCATGCTTTTCCTTCCAAAATAGTGGAGAATCATACTCCCATATGAAGGAAAATTACATTGAAAAGTAGAGGAAATGAATTCCTTCTTAAATATAGACTAAGAAATGTTCTCAAAACACCTCTTCTATCTAAAGGAAAACATACTTTGTTCTTCTCCTATGAAGAAATCATGTTTTCCTTTCCTTCTTTCTCTCTCAAAGAGCAGGAGCTAAAGTGAGACCATTCTGAGCTAAGGTGAGATGTCTCATGGATCTCTGAGCTGATTCCTACTTTCTCCTTTCCTTAAAAGAGAGATTCATGAATTTATTTAATCCTCTCTTCCATAGCTAATACATAATCCTTCATTACAGATATTACTATGAAGATGGAGAACAGATCTCCGCTAACTAATGAAGGTGTATGTAGTGAAGAGTGGAGAAAATAAATTCCTAATAAGGGTCAAAGCCCTCTATTAAAATGGTCAGCAATGATGTGACATGATACCGTAAAGATATGTGTATCCATAGTAAAGAACTGTCTCTGCCAACCATACTCTGTGCATGGATCTATATGATCCAATCAAACTGATGAAATTATCCTTCTTGAAAGACTAAAAAATGAGTATGTGATACCAATGGTGATAAAATCACCTATCACATTCTCTACTGGAAGAATAAATCTTCCCCATACTGTGAAGGATAACTCCCAATCCTAGTAGGAGATGTCTACTAAAAAATCTCCTCTGATCTAGTGAGACATGATGCCATGAATGATGAGTCCTTTTCTTCCTGGCCATAGAAGAAGAGTGCTCAAAGGGAAGTCATTTCCACCGTCCCATACCAGTGAAAACTTCTTCCAATTCACGGTGTCATACCTACACTAAACCGAATATATAAATATATATATTCCATGTAATGGAATATGTAAGTGGACTCTAATGAATCCCATATGCTAAAATCATGTCAGTGGACTCAAATGAGTCCCATGTTGTCGAACTAGTTAGTTTGGTTCTAGTCAACAAGTGACATTGGATATCCCTTTCTGTTCTAAACCAACTTGTTCATAGGTACCAGGACTAAGCCTAGATACCTCTCTGTAGATCCCAATACATTGGTACCCATCTATTCCTGACTAAGGGATCTATGCTCTATACCATAGAGCTAGTGCCATGCCTATGGCCTTCTTAACCATCACTCGAATCACATACGCATCCGTCGATGTTGTCTCATGAAACCCATCTCTGTGATCCCATCTATTTGGTTTCCTTAGTAGTGTAGTAGAAATGCTTCACTACTCGCTCAAGTGAGGTGTATCAGTGAAACTAATCACTCTTTGGGTATTCTGAATAATACCCCATAGTCTCCTAATCATCATGTGAGACTCTTGTGAAGATAACTAAATCTTCACTGACTTGGAGATTATCAAGCTGTATCTCCCGTGCCTCTATGCAACTTCCTAAACTTATAGGATTGCTTGTGCACACTACTAATGGTGAGGGTGTAGCTCCTTCCCTAAACAATCCTATAATCTAAATCCATAAGGATTTTGTGTAGGGATCCTGTTACTACTGAAGTTGCCTTATATAAAATACTATGATGGTACTAAGTCCATCAAATACATGCGTAGAAGCATGCCTATACCTTATTGACGTTTGCAGAAAAAGGCATTATGGCAAGTGCGTATATAACGCCATGAGGGGGGAAATTTTTTGACAGCATTTCCCCAGGAAATGGAATCCCAAAAAAAAAATAAACCATAGCTCAGTGGCACATAGGCCACCCAATAACATAGGGCTTGACAGGCCCATGGCATGCACGCCATAAACTCAAATATGGATTCCATGACCTGCAAAAACACAAAAGCATTTGCTAGCAACCATTCCCGGTGTTGCATAGCCATATGGTTTCTGTAATCTTCTTTCCTGCAAACAATCAAAAGGTATACTTCCTGCATGTTGATCCATAATTTAAGAGCTTAAACAATGATCAACATTTGATGTATGCAATTCCCTTCATGCATGTAGATACAGAACATGCCATAACATAAATAAAATGCCAGAAAGCATAAAATATACGTCCCTGAGTAGTCTGATTTTGGAATTGCATGCATCCAATCGCTCTCGACAAGCTTCGAGACCTCTGCACCTTCCTCCTCAGGTCCTAAAATACACTTTGAAGTGTCCGAAAATATCGGAGCACTCCTCAAAACATAAAGCATGGTCAGGTGATTACAAAAATAATGCAAATTTAGCTCAAAAATGCATTAGTAATCCTTCTTTAGACCTGCAAAAACCACTTTAGGACCTGCGAATTTTCATAAACTGAAATATAAAGCATGTGCAAATAGGTCTAAGTGAAATTACTCAAATCGCCTTCTCGGTTTGAAAAATATGACTCCCGGAAGGTAGTCTCCAAAAACTGTTCAGACTTTGCAGAGCTGTTCAGACCTGCAAAAATTTTTACTTTCCAAAATTTTATTTCATAAACTGAAATTAGACCTTGTGCTCTTCGAAACGAGCCATAGCACGTCCAATTTGGAGTTTTCTAGCCCAAGATATGGCCATTCCAAGCGGGACATGTCAAACTAGTGGAATGTTGGAGGGGCTGGAAAAAGTGTAAAAATGTGATTTTTGGGGTGCCCAAAAGCATTCTTCCATCATGCAAATCCTAAAATTCTCTCCATAACCTCAGAGAGTGGTATATGAAGATGCTTGAGCCATTTTTTACCTTTCCAAATCCTCCCTTCATGCATGCTAATTTGCTCCCCAAAAGAGGCCTAAATCAAGATTTTGCTTTTATGCAAAAACTTAAATGGGAGCTCTTAGCAAGCTTCTAATCCACTCTAAATGTGGATTTCTCTTGGATTATATACAATAATCCATGGAAAGCCTCTAATTGATCTTTATTCCTACTCCCAGAAGTGGAGTTGGACTAAATTTAACATTTAAATTTTTTCCAAAAAGTGCGGGAAGGGAGTCTTTGAGGAAGTAAAATTCCTCCTTAACTTATCATTTTAATGAATCTAATGATTTGCCTAAGACTTCCATACACCATACTCTCAGTATATATACTTTTTCCCATCCATCCATAGCTATAGCACCTATTTTTCCCTCTTCCAAAATGGGAATTCCTCGTTGTAAAATTCTTTTTGCTTCTCTGATCATCGACCAGCTTCGCTGCGCCACACACACAGAGATACTTGGATTCGATCCGCCCAGCCGCCGAGCCTACCCTCGTGAGAACCACTACTCACGTCTTGATAATGATCTCTTCTCTATTTTATCTTCTACCAAGGATTGCCATGTGGCATCCTTCTCATAAGGTGGCTCATACCCACTAAATATTATATGACACTGTAGCACAAACACTAACTTGCATAGTGATTTTTAGGAAAACAGATCTAAAGACCCCTGATTTTGATCCCCCTGGGTATGGTCAACTTCAAAATATCCTATCTGAAAATCAACGCATTATCTTTATAAAAAACAGTTGAGGGCGTGTAGTATATGCCACGAGCTTTCCAACGAGCCCTAGAGCTCAAAAAAATGGATTTCGTATGAAAAAGTTATGACTGTTCAGGGTTTAGGGGGTTAAAACAGGATTCAATCTGGCTGACAGATCCTAGGATTTTCTCCCAAATCTCAAGTGTAGGAACCTCTAAAAATGCTAATAGATTGACTATTTTGCCCCAAAATTATCCCCAATTTTGAACAAAAGCAAACCCTAATTTTTGGCCGAAAAGCCTGTCAATCGCGATCGACAGGTCTGTCAATCGCGATTGACAGAGGTGTCCGTCGGGCCTGTCAATCGCGATGGACAGTATCAATCACGATCGACAGAGTCGATCGTGGCTGTCAATCGCGATCGACGGTATCAATCACGATCGACACGTTTTCCGGTTTTTTCGCCGAAATTTCAGTCAATCGGGGACCTATCCGTCGCGATGGACACGTGGCTACGCGTAAAAGTCAATCAATCGTTGAATTTCAGTCGGTCGCGATCGACGGTGTCAATCGCGACTGACAGAGGTGTCGGTCGTGGCTGTCGATCGCGATCGACGGTGTCAATCGCGATTGACAGGGTCCTACGTGGCAGTCTGTCGGTCGTGAAGTCTGTCGATCGCGATTGACAGGGTCTGTCGGTCGCGATTGACAGGGTCTATCGGTCGCGATTGACAGAGGCTGTCGGTCGCGATTGACAGAAAAACTCGGAATTTTTCTACTGTTTTAGGTGATTTGAGATGTGCTCATCATGCTTGTGCTAGTGGTGCACTTTATTTTACCAAATGATCGAATTTTCTGTCGATCGCGATCGACAGAGGCTGGCGACTGCGAGACAGATTCGACGAGTTTCGTACCTGCGCAGCGTGCTGGAGGGGATGATGATGATGATACCTGCAAGAAACACGATAAACATGCAAAAAACAGTGCAAGCAATATCGCTCTCTCGCTCTCTCTCACAAGTAGAATGAAGGAAATGAGGTGGAGATGGTGATATGATCAAAACTGAAGATTTTCGCGATGATGGAGATGGAGGTGGGAGATAGTGATGATGATGATGGTGAAGAAAAAACAAGAAAATAGATGAAAGTGAAGAAAATACCTACAACTCCAACGCGTCAACTCTACGTCTTACCATCACACGCTCGTCCTCAAAGTTCGATCCCCGGCAACGGCGCCAAAATTTGGTGTAGCTCAGTGATGAGTAGCACCTCCTTTAATGTCAATCCGAGAAGACGTGAGGATGGTATGAAGACCTCGAGCAAGTGGAGGCACAAGTGCGTGAGTGAGAAGCACACCAACATGCACACACATACACACACACGCGCACACAAGGCAAGACAAAGAGTGAGGAGCAATGGAGTTCTTTAGATTAATTTCACCAAGCTCTTATAAGTTCATTTCATTTACAATCTACCCTCAAAAATGAGCTCTCTAGCTCCTTTTATAGTTTTTGACTAGCTTTGGCCCTGTCCAGACCTAGTGTCCGGCCTAGTTAAAAATTAGGTTCCAGGGCTTATTTGAGGGCTCAGACGAGATCTAAAAAATACGAAAATTGGTAAGCAACTACTTCTAAGGCTCCTCAAGCTCGAGGACTCCTCGGCTTGCACAAAATGGAGCTACAAAAAGGTGAACATGGTATTTACAGGGGTTGTTAGTGATGAGAATCACTGTTAATTTGTGTAAGGGTGTTGAAAAATTAAAGGTTGCCTTAGTGCTAGATCTGCGTGAATGCTCATACTTGCTTCTCCATGAAGAAAATTATTGGCCTACTTGCCAGATCGTCGTTGACTCCCTTGTCTGCTGCTAACACGTGGTAACTGTATGCTGCTAAGATTATCACAATAGATAGTGATAGGCTTTTGCACTTCCACACCTAAATCTGCAAGTAACATCTCCATCCATGATGCCTCACATGTTGCCATTGCAGCACCTCTATACTCAGCCTCTGTACTCGATAAAGCAACTATGGGTTGCTTCTTATTGCTCCATGTAATAGTTGCACCACCAAGTGAGAAAAGAAAGCCACTGGTAGATCTTCTATCTGGAGTACTACCAGCCCAATGTACATCGGTGTATCCATGAACCTGCAAATCTACACTAGCTTCATAAAACAATGCATAGTCCAAAGTAGCACTCACATAACGTAGAGTGCGCCTTAGAGCATCCAAATGTGGCTTCCTGAGAACCTGCATAAACTAACTTTCAAGTCCAACAGTATAGCTTAAATCGGGCCTTGTAATTGTAAGATATATAAGACTTCCCACAATTTTCCTGTACCTAGTAGCATTTTCCAATGCTTCACATAATGTAGTATCCAACTTCAAATTCTGATCTCATGGCATAGAAATTGACTTACAATCAGCCATACCATACTTTTGCAGCATATTCAAGGCATATTGCCTTTGGGACATCCATATACCTGTTTCTGTATGTATAAACTCAATGCCCAAGAAATAGCGTAGCACACCAAGATCTTTCATGTCAAATTCCTGCATAAGAGTTGCTTTACCTCTTTGATGCTTTCTTCATTATCGCCACCTAAAATCAAGTCATCAACATAAATGGCCACAATCGTGATACCATCATCAGCCTTCCTTGCATATAGTGAATGATCTGCATCACACATAGAAAACCCAATGTTGGTTAAGTAATCAGCAATCCTTGCATGCCATGCATGTGGAGCCTGCTTCAGCCCATACAAAGCCTTTTGCAACCTACAAACATATTCTGGATGCTTTGAAACTTCATATCCTTGTGGGTCGTCCATACATACTTCCTGTAACTCACCATGTAGGAAAGCATTATTCACATCCATGTGATGCAAAGTCCATCCTTTTGTTGTAGCTAATGCAACAAGTGTCCTAATAGTAGACATTTTAGCTACAGGGCTGAATGTTTCCTCATAATCAATGCCATATGGTTGTGCATATCCTTTAGCTACCAATCGTGCTTTATACCTACTTATGCTACCATCCGCATTATGTTTTACCTTGTAAACCCATTTACCGCCTATGGGTTTCTTTCCTTGAGGCAATGGAACCAGCTTCCATGTATCATTTCCATAAAGTGCAGCCATCTCCTCATCCATAGATTTTTCCCAATCTGCAATTCCAATTGCATCTTCAAAGCAAGAAGGTTCAACATCTTGTATTACCTTTGTCATGTAGGCATAATGACAAGCCATGTAACTATCATATGTCAATCGTTGCACTGAATTCCTCATCCTCCCATATCTTCTTGGTCCTGGGTCACTTCTCCTTGTATCATCTGCATGTGCCCTTCTTACTCCTGGAGTCTTCACAGAGGGAAATCCAATTTCCTCATCAAGACTCTTTTTTGAACCACTTGAATCTCCATCAATGTCTTCAAAACTTGCACATGTTTTATGACCAGCAGAAAGCTTTTCTTTACCTTTCTTGGATGTATTTGATGAATTTGCTGGACTGAAATTTCCATGTAATCTTCCAATCCATGGATTTGAGTTGGAACTATTGTTTGGTGATGCATCCGGTCCACTCAAAACCTGAGATTCTGCACTTGATTTTTTAGCATTTTCTTTGTCATTTGGTTCAAGACTCACTCCTTCTTTGGCATCTACATAGAAGCTTGATATTTCATCAAATACCACATGTCTGCTCACCTTTACCTGTCGTGTGAGTGGGTTATAACATTTATATCTCTTTTGCTCAAGGGAGTATCCAATGAAGACACACTTTTTTGCTTTTGGATCAAGCTTCATCCTCAATTCATCTGGGACATGTACATATGTGATACAGCCAAAAACTTTCAGATGTGATAAGTTTGGCTTTTTACCTGTAAACTTCTCTTCAGGTGTAACTTGATGTACAACAGTAGTCAGAGTTCTGTTCATGATGTATACAGCAATATGCACAGCTTTTGCCCAATAACAATGAGGCATATTCTTCTCAGCCATTAAGGTTCTTGCTATTTCTAGAATATGTCTATTTTTGCGTTCAGCAATGCCATTCTGTTGTGGTGTGTACCTGCATGAAAATTGACGCCAAATTCCATGATTTTTTAGAAAACTATTGAACTCATTTGACATGTATTCACCTCCTCCATCAGATCTTAATGTCTGAATGCACTTCCTTGTCTGCTTTTCCACCATAACTTTGAAATTCTAGAAGTGAGTGAACACATGGCTCTTCTCTTTCATGAAATATACCCATACTTTGTGTGTATGGTCATCAATGAAAGTAACATAAAACTTGCAACCACCCATAGATGTGGTCTTTGCTGGACCCCAAACATCTGTATGTACTACTTCTAGTACATTCTCACTAACATGCTTGTCATGTGGAAATGATGCTCTTGGCTGTTTACCAAATTGACATGATGCACATACCTTTTGCATTTCTGCAACTTTGAAATTTGGTAGTCCATGGACAATCTCCTTTGACTGCATCAGTTTCAGCCTTTGCAAGTTTGCATGTCCAATCCGTTTGTGCCATATCTCTATATCTGCAATAACTCCTGCACCTTTTGCAAACATGGCTACATTCGTTTCAGGAATCTTCACATGTAAGGTGAACATCCTACCCACTTTGTTTCCATTGGCAACCAATCGTCCATGCTGCTTGTACTCTTCTACATATAATCCATCAGCATTGAACCTGACTTGTAATCCTTGGTCAACCATTTGTCCAACAGAAACCAGATTCTTTGTTATATTTGGAACATGCAACACATCAGCAAGATGTTTTACCTTCCCATTCTCCATAGACAATGCTATGTTTCCTGTATGCTCAATAGGATGTGATGTATCATCACCTATTTCAACATATCCAAGAACTAGCATTTTTTACAAACTACTAAACCATTCTGCATGACTGGTCATGTGATTAGAAGCACTTGAATCAACATACCAGACATTATCATTTGATTTTGAAACACCAGTAGACATCGTATTCATCATGTGATGTTGAACCATAAACAGCTTCTCAAAATCATCTGCATTTGTGGATGCATAATTGTTTTGCTACCTTCTGTTATTTTGATTCTTCAACCTGCAATCACGTTCAAAGTGTCCAGGTTTACCACAATTCCAGCATCCTTTACTATCATTACCTGAATCATTTCTTTGGAAATTTCTGCGACCTCTTTGGCTCCCCCTACCTCGAAACTGTCCTCTTCCTCCTACATGATTCTGTTGTTGACCTTGGTCTTGGTTACTATTTCCTCTTCCACTTCCAAAACCTCTACCTCTTCCTCTGCTAGAGTAGAATACCTGCTCAAAACTAGGCTTTCCTTGGGAGTTTGAATCCTCACCAAGATTCTTCTCTTCAATAATCAGCATAGATACCAGATCATCAAATTTGGAATATTTTCCCTGGTCTGTATGGAAGTTTTGAACTACTTATATGCAGCTCCTAAACCACGAAGGCACACTTCCACCTTATCATCATCATCTACATTCACACCAATAGATGCAAGTGACTCACATATGCTTTTGATTTTTAGAGTGTAGTCACTTACCGACATGCTCTTCTTTTCCAATGTATGCAGCTCATTCTTGAGTTGCAATTTTCATGCCTTTATATTAGTCTCATACAAAGTGACCAAATTGTTCCAAGCCTCTTTTGGAGTCTTGGCATCTTGTATGTGTCCAATCATGCTATCTTGTATGCTAACAGATAGCCAATACATTACCTTTCGTGCTCCTTGATTCCATTCCTCATATGCTCTTAACTGTTCTGCAGTCTGATTCCTTTCTGGTAACTGCAAAGCATTTTCATTCTCTCCTTCGATGTACTTCCAGTAGCCTTTTCCCATCAGGAAATTCATCATTCTAAATCTCCAAGCATGGAAGTTGTTCTTGTCCAACTTATCGCTCATAAGCTGACTCATTCCATCTACGTTTGCCATTTCTACAACAATTCACAACACTCCAAAACACTACAAGCAGCACTTCTGCCGGAACACTATTGCACTATAACGTGACAGTTCTCTCTCAGAAAAACACAGTTTTTGTGTATCAACAGGACACTGAATCGCTTGAAATTCTGGATCTGGAATATTTGTGTTGGAGTTAGACGTCTGCGGAAGCACGCGAACAGCACAAGGAAGAAGAAGAAGCTTGGAGCACAACACACAAGACTGAATGTATTACTAGAGAATGTACAAAGATACGTAGCCCATTAGGGCAATCGGCGTATATACAAGCCGGGGGAAAAAAACCTCCTAAAGAGGGAAAAAAGTGCCCCGGCGGTCCTAGAGTGTTCACACACATCACTACCTAAATATATCAACAAATCCCCCCTGGGAGTGATGCGGTGAACAAGGAGCTGGCACTCATGTATAAGGAAGTGCCAAGCTATGTGGAAATCACTCCACAAAAGGAAGTAAGCCCAAAGCTTTGCGGAAAGCTTCAAACTTCTCCCTAGGCAGAGCCTTCGTGAAAAGGTCTGCAATGTTCTCCTGCGTGGGCACATATGCCAAGCTGATCTCCCCAGCAGAGAACCTCTCCCTGACATAGTGATAATGCACCTCAATGTGCTTAGTGCGAGCATGGAACACAGGGTTCCTCGCAACTGCCAATGCGCTCTGACTGTCAGTGAAGATGGTGGTGGCAGAAGACTGGCCAACACCCAAATCAGCCATAAGGCATCTGAGCCACACACACTCAACAGTCGCTGTGAAAGCTTCCCTATACTCAGCATCACAACTGGAAGTGGCCACAGTAGGCTGCTTCTTGCTCAACCAAGATATACATGAGCTACCAAGCATGAAGCAAAAACCACTGGTGGACACACGAGTGTCATAGCAACCAGCCCAATCTGAGTCAGAAAAAGCATGCAAATCTGGCGGTAGTGATCCCCCCTTGGGATAAAACAACCCAAGTAGCCAAGTACCACTCAAGTAGCGAAAGATGCGCTTAACCGCTTTCCAATGCGTGACTCCTGGGCAATGCATAAACCTGCTCATCTGTGAGACAGCAAACTGAATATCTGGCCGAGTAATGCATAAGTAAATCAAGCATCCAACGGCCTGCTGATAGAGAACAACATCAAATGCATCTCCAGCATCATGAAGACTCAATCGTAAACCTGTCTCCATAGGAGTGGCAATAGGCTTACAGTCTTCAAGGCCAAAACGCTGCAATAATGTGTCAATATATTTCGTTTGACACAAAGCCATTCAACCATCAACTTGCATAAACTGAATGCCCAAATAGTGATGCAAATGCCCCAAATCAGACATCTCAAATGAGGCTTGCAAATCAGCCTTGAAATCAGCAATATGCTTCTCAAGAGGACGAGTGAGCAGCATGTCGTCTACATAGACAACAATGATCAGAAGCACATCATTAGCACGCTTAACATATAAGGTGCTTTCAGTTGGACTGTTCTCAAAACCATGTGCAATCAGATAGGCATGTATTTTCTCATACCAAGCACGTGGTGCTTGCTTTAAACCATATAACGCCTTCTTTAACCTGCACACCTGGTTTTCATGCCCTTTCTGCACAAAGCCACGGGGCTGAAAAACATACACTTCTTCATGCAAGTCACCATTCAGAAATGTTGTTTTAATGTCCAACTGATGTACATTCCAACCATGATGGGCTGCAAGTGCACAAATGCTCCGAACAGTAGTCATACGGCATGTAGGTGCAAAGGTCTCATCAAAATCAATGCCTCTTTCCTGCGCATAACCCTTTGCAACAAGCCTAGCCTTATACCTGTCAACTGTACCATCAGGTTTACGCTTCAGCTTGTATACCCACTTAGTGCCAATGGCCTTCTTGCCAGGAGGCAAGTCACATAAAGACCATGTACCATTCTTCATTATAGCATCATATTCAGATTGCATAGCAGCCATCCAATTTTCTGAATTTTGTGCTTCATCAAAAGAAACAGGCTCATTCTCATCACAGAGACTAGATGCAGCCATAGCATAGCAATCTGATGCAAAGGAGGTACTATGAGAGCCTGAACGAGTACGATATGACAAAGGTGCATCTAATTTGCTGTCACGCAAAGTCTGCACCAGCCATTTTGGCATAGTTTTTGCCTGTTCAATATCAGCTCTCTCATCAACAAGTGCATCATGTAAATCTGCATCAGAAATGGAATGATCTGCATCATCATATGAAACCTGCAAAGGTTGAGAAGTTGCCTCATTAGGACCAGTGCTAGCCTGTCCACCTGTAAAAAGAGACATCAAAGTATCATACATGTCTTTGGAGCTAACAGATGTCTCCTTAGTACATGAAAGCAATGGCTGAATAGCATCTTCCACAAAGACAACATCAGGGCTAACCAGAATGCGTTTAGTCTGTGGATGATACAGACGATAGCCTTTACTTTCAGAACTGTACCCAACAAAAATACATTTTACTGCCTTATCATCCAATTTTCTGCGATGTTGTTCAGGCACTAATGCATATGCCAAACAACCAAAAACACGCAGATGAGCTACAGATGGCTTACGGTCATGCCAAGCCTCATATGGAGTGATGGACTGCAACGCTTTGGTGGGACACCTGTTCAGTACATATGCTGCACACATGACAGCCTCAAGCCAGAAACTATGTGGTAAAGCCTGACTTTTGATCATGCACCTCGCCATCTCCATGAGTGACCTGTTCTTTCGTTCAGCAACTCCATTCTGTTGAGGTGTATACGGCACTGTACACTGGTGTTTTATCCCACGTTCAGCCAGAAATGCATTAAAATCTGAAGACATATATTCCCCCCCTCGATCAGAACGGAGGGTGCCCATTTTACATGCTGACAGATTTTCAGCCAAAACCAAAAACTGTTTGAAGCACATGAACACTTCGGACTTTGCTTTGAGTGGATATACCCATGCATGCCTGGAAAAATCATCAATGAAAGTCACGAAGTAAAGGTAATTTCCAAAAGAGGGTGTCTGCATAGGACCACAGACATCACTATGTACAAGCTGCAATTTCTGCATAGCCCGAACTGAACCATCTTTTGGAAAGGAAGAACGCTGCATTTTGCCCAAAATACAGCCTTCACAAACATGTTTTCCAGGTGCCTCAAGTTTGGGCAAAGAGGACACCATTTCAGATTTCTGCAGGCGTAACAAACTAGCAAAATTCAGATGACCAAAGCGTGCATGCCAAAGCTTTGCATCTGACATAGCCTGAGAATCATGAACTGCACATGCCGAATCATTCACAGATCTTTCATAGTCTATGAGCTTATACAGCCCACGACATAAAATGCCATAAGCAATAATCACATCGCCATTTGAGAGATCATGGACTGTACACCTGTCATCAACGAATTTCACAACCAAGCCAATCTTGGCTAATGCAGAAACTGATAACAGGTTCTTTTTTATCCCTGGCACAAATAAAGCATCTGACAAAGTGAAAGAACTACCATCAGCAGTAGTCAGAATGATCTTACCAACTCCCATAACAGGATAACAGGAGTTATTGGCGCATGTGACAGTATTCCCTGTAGGGGCAGGCTCGAGTGAAGAGAAGAAACCGCGCTGCGAGGTAATATGTTTGGTCGCCCCATTGTCAAAGTACCAAACATCTGAGTCTACTGCAGACATGCACTGATCATAAGAAGATGGGTCAAAACTGCAGACAGTAGTAAACGCCCATTCTTCTTCCTGCACAAGATTTGCAGACTCTGTTTTTGGGTGTAGAGGCCTCTACAACAACCATTCCAGCCTCTTTCTTCTTTGCCTCTTTAGCAGCCAGTTTTGGACAGTTCTTTATAATATGATCATTTCCTTTACAGTACTTGCAGAACAATTTCTGCTTTTCTGATTTCTTCTCATCTTTATCCTGGTTCTTCGATTGTGCAGCATTTGCAGATTTCTGCTTACTAGTAGAAGAGCTCCATTTTCCTTTGCCCTTCTGACTAGCCAGGAAAGCTTGATCTGCAACACGCATAATGGACCTGTTCTGCCTGGACTGATCTTCCTGCAACAGAACAGAGACTAATTCCTCAAATGACAAGGCATTCGGATTGCCTTTCATCATCAATCGAAGAGTAGAGGCAAAACTCTGATATGAATCAGGAAGGCCATTCAGAACGGTCTGCACAAGTGAGCTATCTGGTATAACCTCATCAGCAGAAATCAATTGTTCCTTCAGGTCTTTGATCTTTGTAAGAAAACTGTCCATCGAATCACCTTCATTCATGTGCTCACTCTCCAATTGTTTTCGGAGATAAGCAACACGAGCCTCATTCCTAGCCTGGTACAAAGTGGTAAGTGTATCCCAAGCATCCTTTGCTGTTCTACAAGAGCGAATGTGAGGAATAATGGCACGTTTGACAGACAAAGCTATCAATGCATGTGTCTGGGCATCTCTGCCATCCCAACGAATCTGCTCTGCAGTAGGTGCAACAGAAACAGCAACACGAACAGGAATCTGCGGAATATCATCTCCGACACCATCTTCATCAGCTCCAACACCTGTATTTGCAGTACCTGTCATTACAGGTGTAACAGGACGTCTTTCAACACCCTGCACAATGTTCCACAATCCTTTTGCAACCAGTACATGTCGCATCATATAAGCCCATAATGGGTAGTTGGTACCATCCAACTTATCCTCAACAGCCAACATACGGAATACATCACTGCTTTCAGCCATGGCCGGTGACTAAAATACCTTGATGTAGAAAATTGACTGTATCTCAAAAAGTTGAACAGAACTGCCCAGATGAGTTCTGCTAGACCTGTAGCAGACTTCGAGACGCTTAAACTGGCGAACAGAAACTTGTATATACCTTTGGCACAAAAGGACGAAATAGCCTGCACAAGCACTGCGATAGTGCGTTCGGAGGCCGAAACGAGCTCACCAAATTTTGTGTGAATCTGAGACTGCAAACGGAGGAGTGTCGACGGCGCCCTAGAAGAAGCAACGACCTGCTCTGATACCAATTGTTGGAGTTAGACGTCTGCGGAAGCATGCGAACAGCACAAGGAAGAAGAAGAAGCTTGGAGCACAACACACAAGACTGAATGTATTACTAGAGAATGTACAAAGATACGTAGCCCATTAGGGCAATCGGCGTATATACAAGCCGGGGGAAAAAAACCTCCTAAAGAGGGAAAAAAGTGCCCCGGCGGTCCTAGAGTGTTCACACACATCACTACCTAAATATATCAACAATTCTGGATCTGGAATATATGAGTGTCGGTGAACACAGTGCAAGTTACAGTTTTTAAAAGTGACCTGGTTTTTCTATGGGCCCCACCTTGTGGATTTTTGTAGCAAACGGAGGCCGTTTGTGAAATTGCGTTTTCTCCACGCCTTGCTGCATAGTCTTCACCTTCGCCTTCTCCACGAGCTCTCTATAGCCACGCTGGCTCTGATACCATGTCATGAGGAAGAAGATAAGGAAGAGATCTCACACACACACTCTCATTCTCAAGGAGAAGCACACACACAGATTGAGGCGAGGAAGAATGATATTCTTCTTCTTCTATTACATAAAAGGAATGTACAAGAATGACCTAAAAACAAGAATACAACAAATGCAATATATAAAGATCAGTACATAAGGAAAAACCTAATGTCCGCGAATGAGTGAGCTGGCAAGAAACAAATGTGCCATCACTCTCGGTAGATAAATCTAATAAAGCTCGATAAAGTATCCCTGACATATACCGGCATGACCACTATACATGTCAGAGAAACAAAAAATTGGTACGTGTCATCCTAGATCATCACATGTTGAGCTTGATATCTCAACAATATCTACACAACCATTATACATGTCAAAGAAATGAAAATTGGTACATGTCATCCTCAATCATCACATGTTGAGCTTGATATCTGAACACTCCCCCTCAAGCTCAATATCATGTATTGTCATCCAAGCATTTTTGAAACCTTCTTCAACTTCTCTACTCCAAGTGCTTTACTGAATACATAAAAAACCTACATACACAAGATCAATATCACCTCCTATTACCTTCTCCATAATGAAGTGATAATGCATCTCAATGTGCTCTATTCTAGCATGACAAGTTGGATTTTGTGCTAACCCTATACTGACTAAGATTATCACAATAAATGATGATAGACTTCTGCACTGCTACACCCAAATCAACAAGTAGCCTCTCTAGCCATGATGTCGCACATGTTGCCATTGCAAAACCTCTAAACTTAGCCTCTATAATTGACGAGGCAATAATGGGTTGCTTCTTATTGTCCATGTAACATTAGCCCTCCCAAGTGAAAATTGAAAACCACTAGTATATCTTCTATTTGGAACAATACTAGCCAATTTGCATGAGTGTATCCATGAACCTTCAATTCTAGACTAGCTTCATAGAACAATGCATAATCCAAAGTATCCATCACATTACCTAGAGTGCCTCTCAAAGCATCTAAACGTAGTTTCTTGGTAACCAACATCAATTGACTCTCAAGTCCCATAGAGTAGCTTAGATCATGACTTGTAATTGTGAGATGTATCAAAATACCCACAATGTTCTTGTACATAGTAGCATTTTCCAATGATTCACTATAGGTAGAATACTTCAAATTATGATTTAATGGCATAGAAATTGGATTACAATCACCCATACCATATTGAAGCCTTTATATAGAATTTTCAAGTGCTCCACGAATTCTACAAGTGGATTTTGAATTCAAATGCAAGCAGGATTAGTTGTTGGGGGGAATTAATTCACTTTCCTAGAATCTAGGAAAAGTGAAGATCTAGTTTGGTCTACTTTTAGGTGATTGATTGATTGCAACTCAATCACCACAAATTCTTCAAATTAGGGCTCTCTTTGTATCATTTTACATGTGTAAAGCTCTAGGCTTTTACAATGGTAAATGATCCATGAAAAATCTTTTTAAAAAATACAATAAATGAGCATAGGTAAAAGAATGCTTCAATAGATATTCTTTCGATGTGATTCAAGCATAGCTTTTGATGTAGATCAAATCCACCTCAATCATAGTGTAATCTTGATGTTCCAACATAGTACCATCCTCCAGGGGCTTGTTTTAGCCCATATAATGCCCTCTTCATCTTACATAACTTCTTTTCTGAATGGGGAGCCTCAAACCCTAGCGGCTAAGATACATATACCTCCTCCCTCATGTCTCCATTCAGGAATGCTGATTTGACATCCATGTGATAGAATGATCAATGCTTATGTGTAGCCACAACTAGTACTACTCGGATAGTATTCAGCCTTGTAGTCGAGGCAAATGATTCACAAAAGTCAGTGCCTTCAACTTGTGAGTAGCCTTGTGCAACAAGTCTTGCTTTGTACTTTTCTAGAGTACCATCAGCCTTGTACTTTAGCTTTCATACCAACTTGGTGCCAATGACTTTATGCTTAGGGGGTTGATCCACTAGCTCCCAAGTTCCATTCTTCATGATATTTGTGTATTTTGTTTGCATGTTAGCCCTCCAATTTGGATCGTGGAGTGTCTCTTCCACATTGGTTGGTTCCTTTGCTTGTTCTTGAATGAGATCATCCATCAAACTATGTTTACAATATGGGCGCTTGCCCTTCTTTGTTCCTCTATTCTTTCTGATTGCCTTGGTCCATCTGCAACCTATTCTAGTGACTATGGGATGGGGTTTGCAGAATCATAGAGCTACCTCACCCAATGTGGTGATGGATTTTTCGCTTGGGTGATGATAGGTTGATGACTTTTAGACTCATCATCTGAAGATGATACTTCCTTCTCTTGTGTAGAAGGGATATCTATTGGGCCAGGCTCATAGTGGATTGCCCCTTTGTCTAATGATAAAGTGGGAGCTCTCTTTTCCTCCTCCACTACATGTGGCTGCTCCTCCTTGAACACCATATCGTGAATCACCATGATCTTCTTAGCCTCAGGGACATAAAGCTAATAAGCCTTCTTATCTACACTGTACCCTAAGAAGATACATTTGATGCTTTTTGGTTGAAGATTATTTCTCTCCCTATCTAGAACATGTGCATAACATTCACTTCCAAATAATTTGAAATGGGAAACAGATGGCTTTTTACTAGTATAGGCCTCTTGTGGATTCTTTCCATCAAGTGCCTTATTGTAGATTCAATTCAAGATGTACACAATAGTGTTGAGAATCTCTACCCACATTTGATTATACAAACCATTTCCCTTCAACATGCACCTTTCCATCTCCATGATGGTTCGGTTTTGACATTCAACAACATTTTTCTATTGAGGAATGTGTGCCACTTTGAGTTGATGCTTGATTCCTTTATTGTTGTAGAAAACTTCAAATTCTATTGATGGGAACTCACCACTGTCATCTATCCTAAAATTCTTTATCTTCTTCCATGTTTTAATTTCAACAAGCTAAAGCCATACTTTAAACTTACCAATTAATTGAGCCTTATCATGAAGGAATTACACCCACATCTTCCTGCTATAGTCCTGGCAAGTAAAATGAAGTAGAAAGATCCACCCAAGGCCTGTGTAGGCATTTTTCTACACAAGTCAGCATGCACCAACCCTAGAGGATTGCTTGCCCTATTTTTGCTATTCTTGTGAAAACGCCTTTTTCTCTTGCTTGCCCATCATGCAAGTTTCACATGGTTTCTTCATTTTTGCAATCGATGGTAGGTGTGCAACCATACCCCTATGATGCCCCTTCTTTAGTACAGGGTATCTGATGTGGTTGAACCTCTCATGCCATAGCTTACTTATGCCCACACTCGTAGTGGCTGTAAGAGCACACAACTCATATAGGTTGTTCCTCCTTATGGGAGTCCCAACAATGTTGTTGTTACTATCCATAATCTTAGCTCCTATTTTATTGAAAGATACTTGATGACCTTGATCAGTTATAGAAGCTATTGAAAGTAGATTTTGTTTGATTTGTGGAACATACAACATGTTTAAAAGCTTTCTGACATCCCTATTAGAGTTAATGAAAGAAACCATACCTTTGCCCTCTGCAAGACATCTTGCATTGTTGCATACCTTTACTGTGATGGGTTCCTTTAGAGGCTGTAAGGAACTATAAACGTCTTTTTTGCTTGCCATATGATGAGATGCACCACTTTTCAACACCCATGAGTCATTCGTTATTGAATCTTCAGTGGAGGAGCATACCTCATCTATTGTAACAAATAACTCAAGATCTATTTTTGTTGTGTTGAAAACTCCTTGCCCTTGCCACCTTTTGAAGAGCCATTCTTCTCTTTTGCCTTCTTGATGTGATAGGCTTGGATTATGTGTCCCTTCTTCTTATATTAGAAACACTCTCCCTTGAACTTCTTTTTTCGTTCTTCTTTTTGCCTCCATCTTGTGAAGAGTCCACTTTGCCTCCTTTGGCATTTACTGTGAATGTAGCATCTCCTTTCCTACAACCACTCCTTGCCTTGAGTTGCAACTCCTCCTCCATGAGCAAGGCATTGAATTCTTCAAACATTAGTGGTTGAGGTCTAATTTGAGTATTGAGAGCAATTACCAAACCATCAAACTTTGGTGGGAAGATTCAAAGAGAATGCCGAGCTAGCTCCTCGCTTGACTTCTGTACAACTGTTCCTTCCATTTGATCCTGTAGATTCTTTATGCAATTGATAAACACCTCAGTACTCTTCCCATCAGAAACCTTTCTCCTGCCATCTATTCTCCAAGTCTTGAATATGTGTCGGATTATGAGTTTCATATTGATTTCTCAATATGTTCCATTCTTCAAAAGCCTTGGTAGTATGTTGAATGAGAGTCAGTTGACTATCAATAGTACTTGTAACTAAAGCACAGAGTGCACCTCCATTTCTCTGTTTCCAAGCATGTAGAAGATTAGCATTAGGAGAAATCATTTGACCAAGATTATTTGGATCCGGTGTTTCTTGAGGCTGATGATCAGTCCCAAGAATAGTCTCCAGAATCTCATATGAATCAAGGATGGAAGTCATTTTAAACTTCCACAAGGTGTAATTTTTACCATCAAGTTTACATTTTGTGAAGGTTGAAGGCTAGTGGTCGTATGTGCAATGTTAAATGACCCACATCATTGCTACTCCTGCTTGTGCACCACCTACTCGTGTTGACGAACCGCCTTGATTCCTAGTCATAGATAATGATGCACCGCTTGACATCTTCTATATTTTGTCATTGAGACCTATGCAACCTCTACAATTTTTTCTTTAGCACCACTTAGAGCCTCTTGAGCTCTGGTACCATGTAAGAAAATAAGAGCACAATGGAATAAACCAATAGAGAGAGTTGAGAAAAAAATCCATACAAAGATAGATGGACTAAGAGATACAGAACTCAGATTCTCAAATTGTTAAGAGTAATGTAGCTACAATGAAGTTGCTCTCCACCATTGCACTCCCAATGTGGATCTTATATGGCAATCTAGATAGACTCTAGATGAAGGGCTTACTAGTGTACAATGCTCTGTAAAGTTGAACCTGGGCCATGCTTATATAGTTTTTAGAAGGCGATTTGGTATAGATAAACATAGTTGGGAGATACAAATTAGTCAATAAAATATACAATTTGACAATATCTCAATGACCCGAAGTCTTATCATCTCGGGTCTATGGGCTGGGGGAAACTGCACGACACCACAAGGCCTTTATTTTCACCTTGAATGGCAACCTAGTGCCCCGAAAGTTTATACCCTACCTAATCTAATGGCTAGGCTCGTAAAGATCATCTATAACCATCAATGTTCACACATAGACCTCATCTAACTTGGAAGTTAGGGTTCCACAAATGTTTGAGCTCTCACAATGGCTTCTCCTTATAATGGAGGCCTTACAACTTAGAGCGCCATGGATCATTTGTGGTCACTTGAGGGTGGAGTATTGAGTATATCTAATATGGCTGCCATGCAAATAGAATACAATAATATCATGAAGAATGGAACTTGGGAGCCAATAGATCCCCCTAAGCATAAAGTCATTGGCACCAAGTGGGTCTAGAAGCTAAATTACAAGGTTGATGGTACTCTAGAAAATTAAAAAACAAGACTTGTTGCTCATGGCTATTGACAAGTTGAAGGCATTGGATTTTGTGAATCATTTGCCCCGATTGCAAGGATGACTACTATTTGAGTAGTACTAGTTGTGGTTGCACATAAGTGTTGGTCAATCTATCACATGGATGTCAAATCATTGTTTCTGAATGGAGACCTCAAGGAGGAGGTATATGTGTATCAGCCACCAGGGTTTGCAGCTTACCATTCAAAGAACAAAGTATGTAAGCTGAAGAAGGAAATATATGGGATGAAACAAGCCTCTAGAGGTACTAGTAGATAGATAAGTATCTCTTGGATCTAGGTTTCACAAGATGTGCTTCTAATGCTAACATGTATGTTCTAAATGGAGGAGGGAAGACAATTGTGTTTGTACTCTATGTAGATGACCTTGTGATTACAGCAAATGATGATGCTCTTCTTCAGCAAACAAAACATGCCCTGAGTTTAGAATTTGAAATGACAGACTTGGGCTTAATGCATTATTTCTTAGGCCTTGAAGTTTGGTGGGAACCAGGGAAGATTTTTATCTCTCAACAAAAGTATGCAACACAAATATTGAAGGCATTCAACACGGTGAATTGCAAGGAGATTTCTACACCTATGGAGGTCAACACAAAATTATCTATTCAAGGTAATTCACCTCTAGTGGATATTGGAAGATACAAAAAATTAGCTGGAAGTCTGCATCTACTTGTGCAACAGTAGACCAAATATCTCTTATGTTGTTAGAGTATTAAGAAAGTTCTCTAATAAGACTTGCCAAAATCATTGGATTCTCATGTATGTGAAAGGAACCACTAATTTTGGTATTCTTTATGAAGAAGGATCATCTCTGATTGGATATTGTGACTCAAATTGGCCAAAAGATATTGATACCAGAAAATTAGTTTTTGGATATTGTTTTTCTTAGGGATTAGGGATTTTCTCTTGGATCAATAAGAAGCAACCGTCTATAGCATTATCCTCTATTGAAGATCAATATAAAGCTGCATGTGTTGCAGCATGTAAAGTAGTATGGCTGAGGAGAATCCTATGGCACATAGGAATACAAGGACAAGATGCTATAGAGTTGGTGTGACAAGAAAAGTTGCATGACCATTGCCAAGAATCCTGTTTTCCATGCACGTACAAAGCACATGGAAATTCAATATCACTATCTGTGTGAGTTGATTGAGGATGGCATCGTGGAGATAAGCTATTGTCCAACTGAAGAAAATGGAGTAGACATCTTCACTAAGGCTCGTAGGAGAGAGAAACTTCATTGGCACTTTCCAAAGCTTGGGATTATACCAAGGAGGTCGTTCACTGTAGGGTAGAAATTGTAAGGAGATGATTGGATACAATCAACAGATGAGCTAGTGTTGCAATAATCCTACTCCACACCTGCCAATGTGACTTCACGAAAACTTAGTAGACTCCAAGTTCTCAAATATACATTTAGACTCACTATGTACTTTAGAGCATCATTGTGAAATGTTTGTACCAAAACAAATGACTTGCACATAGAAGCACTATGAAAGACTTGCTATTTTTGGACTTAAAGCTCTAAGTAAAATGCTCAATTTTCACTATTTGATAGCAATTGATCTGAGACCTTTTAGAAAACTCTAATTCAAGGTATTAGCTAACTATTCCAAGTTATTTCACTAACTTAGAGTGAGTGTGCACTGAGAAATGAGTTTAAGAACTCAAGGGTGTAATCGTGACTTTTCAAGAGGAAGAAAGTGAGCACACATAGGTAACTTGTTTGATTTATAACTCAAGTTCTAATGAACCAATTGTAATGAAATTTGATATGTAGCAACTAGACTAATTATTTCAACTATACCAAGTTAAGCTAACTCAAATGATCAAGTATACGTAGAGACATGGATCAAGCAATATCACTAAAATGAAGAGGTTGTAGTAGAGAGCAGTATAGAGAGATTATCATGAACTAATGAATCAAATTATATGTGATAATCAATGTATGATACAAAGGAAATCTAGTGGACTTACGCAAACATATGTGAGCTGAAGATATGCTCAACCATGAATCTCAATGGCTCTCTCTTCTCTATCGTATCCTACAGCTAAAAGTCACTTCTATTTATACACATAGTGAGAATTTGAAAATTTCCCTCACCTAAAAGTGTTCCTACACTTTAGGTGTTGATTGATTTGATTCAAACCACAAACTACGTCATGTTTCTTGAGTCCATAACTTATAGGAGAGGTATTCATATGTAGTTCATATGTGAGACCCAAATGAATATGTGAAACGTCCTAATCATTTGGTCAAGCATCTTGGCTTGCCAAATGTACCAACAGCTTCCCCTCAAGCCTAAGATGCTTGATTCTTCAATCCTTTAGTATTTCTTGCAATCTAATCATGTATTTAAATATGTTTAATTTGCTTCCATCCAATGATTTGGTCATCATATCTAGACATTGCATATGATTAGTGTTACCCCAGGTACCGCAGACGCACGAACGCAGAGAATAACAGACGTACGAACGCAGAGAAAAAAATACTCAAAGACAGAAAGAGATAAGAGACAACACCAAATTGGGTACAATCTCCCCCCACATGCTCTGATGGACACTCTACCAGAGCATGCGTATTTATAGTAAATTCCTATTACGTCCTGAATAGAAGATACATGAGGGCCGCGCTCCGAAAAGCGTGTTTTTGCTTTATTTACAAGTTCGTAATTTTCTATTTTTACAAAAACGTCGCTTTCTAAAGCGATCCATTATTTTTTACAAAAATAACTAAAAATAACCATCTTCTAAAAATATTCTTCTAAATATCTCCAAGTCCATGCGCGTTCACACCCTCATGGATCTTCACCTGCTAAATCAAAACACAAAACACATTAAAATCCTCAAGGCATTACACCTTCATTCCAAATATCCCATAAAGTATAACAAGTAGAGACATAGGAGAGTTGTATCTCTTTGCTCACAATCTTTTCTGTAACAAAGTGATAATGAACTTCTATATGCTTGGTCTTGGAATGAAATATAGGATTAGCAGCTAGATGAAGTGAACTCATATTATGTCCAAATATGTATGGAGTGCCAAAATCCAACCCTAAATCTATGTATTGGGTCTTGATCCACACAACTTCTTGTATTGCATTTTCTAACCCTCTGTATTTAGCTTTAGTTGAGGAAAGAGAAATTTTAGGTTACTTCTTTGAAGATCAAGATATGAGCTTTGTACCTGCAAATGAGAGATATTCTGATGTGCTTTTTTTATCATCTTTGGAACCTACCCAATATGTATCAATGAATAGCTTTATATTCAAATCAGATGTGTAGGGGTAATATAAACATTCATTCATTGTTCCTTTTAAGTACTTCAATATCCTCTTTGCTTCATCCATGTGAGGTTTCCTTGGGTTGTGCATGAATTGACTAAGCACACTTACTCCATCTAAGTTCTTTATCACCTTGTAGATCCATCTAGATCCAATGATCTTCATGGATGGCTTCTTGGGAACCAATTCCCAAGTCTGATTCTCTTGAAGAGCTTCTATCTCCTCTTCCACTGCTTCTCTCCATTCTGATTTCTTCTTAGCTTCTTCAAATGTTGATGGTTCTTTTGAGTTGGTATCCTAAGCAATATAAATTGAATGCTTAGTGACAAAAGAAGTGTCAAACCCATACCTTTCTGGTTTCCTTTTTTCTCTAGTTGATCTTCTTATTGTTTGTTGAGAAGATTTTGCAACATCTCTCAACTCTTGCATCTTTGCTTTACATTTGTTATTCTAATTTCTCTTCAATGTAATTGTTGTAATCTCTTCTTCCTCTATATCCTCGTTGATGGTTTGTATTGTTGAAGTTGTTGTTGTTGCAGCCATTGAAGTTATTTGATCTTCCTCTTGCACTTCCATAGCCTCCTCTATTGAAGCCTCTTCCTCTTTAATTTCTAGGGTTCCTAAAAAATTCTTAGTTGCATGATTAGTTATGCCACATATGGAACATGGAGACGAGCTTTGAAATCTCTCCTGGCCTTGTCTACCTCCTTTCTCTCTTCCTCTTGAACCTCTACCTCTACCTACAAATTTTGCTTGAGAGGTAGTACCTTCATCATCAGATCTTTTACCCTTTCCTTTGTTATCTTTACTATTGTTATTATCTGTATGTAGGGCAGAGGATTGGTTACCTTTTGAGTTGTCTCCATTCTTCATAAGCTTTGCCTCATGTGTGAACAATTTTCCCATGAGAGTGTTAAAGTTAGGAACCTCCATGTCTATGTATAGGTCCATTGTTGTGTTGAAAGCTTCCCATTTATCATCTTCTTTGATTCCATTAATTACTTGCCTTACTATCTACTCTTCATATATGACTTCTCCAATTCTCCCAAGTTGATCTGCTAAGTCCTTCATCTTGGTGAAAAAGGAAATCACACTTTGCTTGGGCATATTCTTGAGTGTGGTAAACTCCATCCAGAGTTATTTCTTCCTTGCTTTAGTACTTGATGAAAAGAATGCTTCAAGAGCATACCACATCTCTTGATAAGTCTTGCAGCTCCTAATGTGTGGAATTAAAAAATCAAGGATTGATTTAAGAATGTAAGACTTGGCTAGAGCATCCTTTGAGCACCATGTAGTTAACCTCTCTTGTTCTTCTTGAGTTGGTTGTCCTTCGCTTCTTAGAATTGGCATCATCTCATCTTCAGAAATGTAACCATAGAGATTTCTTCCTTGAAGATATGCTTCCATTCTAAGTGGCCAAGCTGAGTAATGACCGCGATCCAATTTGTCTATGGATGATGGAAATCCATCTCCCATGTTCGGTTGATGTAGCTCTGATACAACTGTGAGGAGATGATTGGATATAGTACAGAGATGAGCTAGTGTTGCAATACTCTTGCTCTACACCTACCAATGTGACTTCAAGGGAACCTTAGTAGACTCCTTCAGCTTCCCAAATATGCATTTAGACCCACTATTTACTTTGGAGCATCATTGTCAAATGTTTGTACTAAAATAGACGACTTGCACATAGAACCACTATCAAAAACTTTTTACTTTTGGACTTGAAGCTATTAGAAAAATGCTCAATTCTCACTCTCTAATAACAATTCACCTAACAACATTTAGACACATCTAACGCAAGGTCTTAGCTAACTATTCCAAGTTATCTCATTAATGTAGAGTGAGTGTGCACCGACAAATGAGTTTAAGAACTCAAGGGTGTAATGCCCACTTTTTAGGAGAAAGAAAGTGAGTAGACACATTTAACTTGTTTGATTCATACCTCAAGCTCTAATGATCCAAATGTGATGAAATTTGATATCTAGAAACTAGAATAATCACTTTGACTATACCAAGTTAAAGTAACTCAAATGATTAAGTATATATTGACAACTTGATCAAGCAATATCACTAAAATGAAGAGGTTGTGGCAGAGAGCAATAGACATAGATTATCTGTTTGTTTCCTAAGACCAAGGAAAAGATGCTCACAAATGCTTATGGTGTGCTCAAATCATTTCAAACTAATTAACTTGCATTTCTTGAACCCCTAATTGTACCTTTAATTTCACTATCTCGTATACACTCGTACGTATACACTATCGCTTTCCCAAGCCCTCTTTCTCTCATGCACCCATCTACAAATATTCGACCATACCCTCACACACTTCCACTCAGACATGATGAGTATATGTTCTTCTTGCAATTTGAAAGAACTAAAATTGCACCTTTCAAATAATTAAAATACGTGCATGAAATGAGTGCATTCATTTACATACTAGCATGAAAGCCACAAAACAAATAGCAATCATCTTCGCTCATATATGTCATATGCGCACGTCGCATGAGAACGTTCTCGAAAAGGACAACCTATTGCTCTCAAACGGGATCTCTTGCATTTCTAGATACCAAATCAGAATGATATAAGAATTAATGAAACTTTGTTACTCACCTGCAGCAGTAAGATACATCAAGCACTTGGCGACACTTCTTTCAAGGTAGAAGAAACACAGAGAAGAGAAGACTTCATCGTTAACCAATCCACAACCCGGGATAGGAATAAGCAATCCTTAACGCGGGCCAAGTATAACCAATCCATAACTCAGACTTCCAATCCATAACTAAGACTTCCACTTCCACTCAGGCATTTTTTTTTTTGATAGCCTGCAACATAGTGTTTGACTCTCTCTACAACTGATAACTTAAACATGAAATATTGACAGGTAATGCAGAATAAATCTATGTATGCGAGTGAGCAAATACATTCATATGTCCATGCTTGGAAGGACCCTTTGTCCGAGCACACATTAGGTAAGGTTATCTGCTTCAGCAAGTAATGCAAGGACAAAAGCATGATTATTTCAATGAAGAATGATAGCTTGCAACATGGTGTTTGGCTCTCTCCACAAAAGGTGGTCTGACAACATAACTTGTAAACTTCATTTTAATCCTCTCATACAGTTGGTCCATTGGTTTATCTTCCTGACACAATTTAAAGCCTGTATTGCTAGTGAAGCTGCAAGCCTCGCAATATAAACGAAAAGACCAAACATAAAGAAATCCATGCACGGCCATAATAAATGCTTATTCAACAGCAGAGGAATCCATCTAGAGATTAATACGAAATTTAAGAGACCTGGGGCAAAGAATATTGGCGATGGAGCTGATGCACCCTGGATTTTCATCGAAATTGGAAATGGCATAAGATCGGGTGATAGGACCTACCTTGAAGACAAGGTTCTCACCGCTCACCGTAATGGAATTAATCGTCCACCAAATGAGGTAGGCCTTCACGGTGACTCCCTTGAGGCTGGAAATCTCGCTAGATGTAATGTAGCCGGTGATGGTGGACTTGTACTTAATCGGGTAGAGGTTGCTGATCTGGATCGTACATGTGGATTCGAGATACACGGAGAAGGCTCCATCATCTTCGTCGAGCTCATAACTAGTGACAGTGGATGGCAATAATCCTTCAGGAAACCCGTACTTCTCCAGGACTTCGTAGACAGTGCTGCTATTGGTGTCTCTTACATGGTGCTTTGTGTCACTAGCTGAAGCGACCAGAAGAGAGACTATGTGGAGGAGGAGGAACAGTAGAACCCCCTGCCCTCTTTTCTGCGTGTCCCCTTTTTTATTCTCCTCCTTCGATAGCGCAGAAGAGCCTCCTCCTTAATGCCTCCTTTTCGGTTTCTCTTGTCAGAAAAAACAGACCTGCCACATAGAGAGTCAGAATGCCCATGCCCATCTCCTTTTGTGCAGCTGGTCGCGCCAAAATCGAAGGGCCCCCCCATAGAACGGATTACTTGAACAGTCCTCCTTTAACGCCAGCATAGCAATGATGTCCCCACAAACCTTCTCTCGACACACACTTCCTCCATTCCTGACACTTCTAAAGGGGACGGACAGATCACTGCCCACCCCCTCGCTTCTTTGCCTGCTCTTGCCCAGGCACATGCTTTTAAGCCACATAAATAAACAGATTTGTTTTGGGGTCTTTTTTGAATACAATGGATCTTGCTGCATCTCCTCAAAAACATGAAGGGCGAGAACACTGTAATTATGTTCAACACATCGTGCGGTAATTGTGCTCCACGACACTACATCCCGAATTTTCATATTAAGGAATACTTTGCATGCCTCTTTAATGCATGCACATTTTCCATACATGTCAGCAAGTGTGTTGCTGACAAAAACATTTGACTCAAGCCCACATCTCACCACCTGATCATGCACAAGCATTCCCTTAAATATTAATCTTTCATTTGCAAAAGACTTTAAAATGCACGAATATGTGTACTTATTAGATTCAACTCCTTTTGATTGCATCTCTTCATAATGGTTTAAAGCAGAAGATATATAACCACTGTTCGTTAACCCTGCAATGATTGTATCCCACGAGACTACATCTTTTAAAATAAGATTAGCAAAAGCCTTCAATGCATCATCCAAGCAGGGAAGCTCGATATAGAAATCCATAAGTGCATTTGCAACTGTTGCCTCTAAATCAAGCCCAGCCTTGATCACTTCATTGTGTGCAACCCTTCCTTGACTTATACTGCCTGCACAATTACAAGCTTTTAACATGGACAAGATTATAGGTCGATTCGGCTGTGTTCCATTTTCTTTCATTTGCTCGAAAAACTCGAATGCAGAATGGGCATCACCATTCTCCACAGAGCCGGCAACAAGACTTCCCCATGATACAACATTCCTATGACCCAACCTTAGAAATTGTTCATGAACCTCTCTTTCTTGTCCCAATGCCCCGACACCTTATTGAGCATATCCTGAAATCAGTACAGACCAAGAGGCAACATCTGATGATGAAGCCTCTTGCAGAACTTCATATGCTTTAGAAAGTTCGCCACACTTTGCATACATGTCCACTAAAGCAGTCACAAGTAAAAGGTCATCTTCAAGTAGGCCACGATTGGCAACCTCCTTATCAAGCTTTCAATACAGCCACTGAAGCAAACACCGGCCATCTATTCTTATTGCAAAACACCTATGTTCAAACAAATACTTTCCAAAATGGGCATGTTAGTGCATCAAAATCGGCCAGTTCATGAGCTAACATACTTCCCTCTTCTTATTTGCGAAGTCGTCCTCGACGAGCCGCTTTTGCTGCAATCTAATCAAAACAGCCATGAAAACATCAGTGCACAACTAGTTTGCATACCTTTCCATCGAGCCGATACTCCAACTGAACCTGCACTCATTGAAGCTATTAGTGCTAAAAAAAAATCACTCATGAATACATACAAATCAATCACTTCCAAAATGATCCAAGATCATGCACATATATGCAATTCCATTTCAGCCATGCATCAATTTGCTCATACGTTCCAT
Organism: Ceratopteris richardii; assembly: GCA_020310875.1. Taxonomy (NCBI): domain Eukaryota; kingdom Viridiplantae; phylum Streptophyta; class Polypodiopsida; order Polypodiales; family Pteridaceae; genus Ceratopteris; species Ceratopteris richardii. The sequence goes on along the minus strand of CM035408.1, from coordinate 19,167,666 downwards.
AATGGAAAATGGTCTCAACCAAAATAACACATGCATACCTTTCCATATTTTACACATGCAACTACCATTGCGGAAAACAGAAAAGAAAATACCGAAATAAACAACAACAACTGAAATGAATCCAACAGGACATGCAAAAATACCCAAAATGCATACCCCATTATTGCATCTACTATTCGCTATGTACAATCATTCCATGAACAGACATTCCCGAAGAATTCCCATCGTCGTCCTACAAAAATCGTCGAGACTAGAGTACAAGTGAAGACATACATCAGAACCCTAGAGTGTCCCACATACTGAAAAAACCCTCAGATGAAGCAAACAAGTTATAAAGCAAGACCGTTGCATTACCTCGCCAAAGCCTCATCCATAAGTACATATAGAATATCCGTGCCTTCGAGAATGTTGATTCAAAGTGAGCTGATCTATCGCAAGCCAACACATACCAATCACACAAGAAAATAACGTTCCCTTCCAGGCGATCATCGCCCTCTCCTCTCTCTCTCTCCCCCTCAGGATTGGGGAATAACTTCATATGAAAATTTTATTTTAATCACACGTTGGCCTACATTGACACTGGATGCGATTCGTGGACCTGACCGCCCGATCAGGTTGATTCCACCCATCTACCAATGCAATACAGCGCACAACACACAAACACATAATGATAACACATAACATATATCAGCTAGCCCATAACGAAGCTGGATACGGCTCGTGGTCGTGACTACGCAGCCACGATGGCTCCACCTACCTACCAACCCGTTATGGCGCGTAGCTAAGACACAAACATATATATCCCAAGCCTATGGCGAAACTAGCTGCGGCTCGTGGTCCTAACCACCCGGCGAGGATAAATCCACCCACCTACTAGCCCACCATAGCGCATTGGTACGATCACAGCAACACAAATTTTTTCTTTTCTTTTTCTTCGTTTTTTCATAGTTAATTAATTCACCCAAGTCCTGAGAATTAGGGAGAGGAAGAAAGGGATTTTTCCCACTGTTCCCACACATACATGCAAACATATACACTCTAGCCTTTGACAGATCAACCACCTCTTCACTCCATTCTCTCAATTACAGACACTACATATGTATTCATTGATTTGACTTTTCACTTGGTAACTACAGCCGGCTATACCTTAGTCCCTCGTATACCTATCCTTAGGTGTCCTAGAATGTGAGTCTCTGGGATGTCTCATGTAGCCTCACATCGTCCTCGCATCCCGACAACTTCCCTAGGGCGAGTCAGGCTCAGCTTCAGGAGCTCCGTCATCACTTCCTATCGTTAGCATATCTGCCCAAGCCCATGTGATATCGTTTTCCTCGTTAGGCATTTCCCTCGAAGGATCGAAATAGTAATATCGATCTCCTGCCCATCCTACATGTCGAGTCAGGTATTCCTCAAAACACTCAATGTAAAATGCAACACCCAAACCCTGGTTTATAAAGCATACCAGCCAATGCGCTTCCTCAACATCGTATTCCGTCTCAAAGTCGTCGACATCTATGTCCATGCGGGCGAATGTTTGGTCCGAGAAATATACCCTTAGCTCGTACAAGTAGAGTTGCGTTATTTGATCTGCCATTTTGTTACTTAGCTCCTAACAGTCTCTGCATAACACAAAAATATTAGAAGTCCAGAATTCTTGAGCTAGCATAGGATAATATTTATGACAACAAAAATCATAACTAACATATGCGCATATATATAAATATATATATAACTATACATGTATGTACAAGGAGTCTACTACGTCCTTCTGTTGGATCTCATCTGGCTTCTCCCGTCTTAATATCACTTGAAATATGGTTTAACTCGAAGCGCGTTAACCTTCACGGGAGCATATTCTTCTCCTAAATCTTGAATTTGCATGGAACCATTGGAGTTGAGTTCCACCACCTTAAACGGTCCTGCCCATCTTGTCTGTAACTTCCCCGGGAATTTATAATATTTACTATCATAAACTAGCACCAAATCCCCTTCTTGAATCGCATAGGTCCTGAGATTCTTGTCATGCCTCTCTTTACGTCTTCTCTGAATAGCTTCCAGACTTTGCTGTGCAATGAGTCTCTTTTCTTCGAGCTTGACCAGTTGTATGTACCTCTCCTTTAATGACTCTTCCTCTCCCAGCCTAGCCTCGATGGCCACTCTTAGTGTCGGCACTTCTTTTTCGATGGGAAAGATGGCTTCCTCGCCATATACTAGAGAGAACGGAGTGCTCTTTGTCGTCACTCGGTAGGATGTTCGATATGCCCACAAAGCTTCCAAAAGTCTCTCATCCCAGTCCCGCCTATGCACAGCTACTGTCTTTGTCAGAATCTGTTCAAGAATTTTGTTGGTGACCTCCACTTGTCCATTTGCTCTCGGGTAATATGGAGTGCTTTTTCTATGTTTGATCTTATATAATTCCATTAACTCCTCGATCAATTCGTTGACAAAATGTGTTCCTCTATCACTCACTATTTCCAACGGGCATCCGAATCAGGTGATAATTTGTTCGTATAAAAATTTAGCCACATCAACAGCTCGGTCAGTCTTCAGAGCTTTGGCTTCCACCCACTTGGTAACATAGTCAGTACAGACCAAAATATACCTATTAGATCTTCGTCGTGAGGGAGGATCAATAGGCCCCACAAAATCAATTCCCCACTTCTCAAACGGCTTAAGAGCAAGCACTAGTGTGAGAGGAGCAGCATGTGCTAATGTGGGTTTGCCCATTCGTTGGCATTTGTCGCATTTCTTACAGTATGTATGCGAGTCTTTGAACAATGTTGGCCACCAATACCCAGCCAATAAAATCTTTCTTGCCGTCAATTCACCAGCAAAATGTCCACCGCAAGGTTCGTCATGCAAAGCCCTCAACACTAGGTTTGCTTCTTCTTCCTCGAGACACCTCCGATAAATGCTCTCATGAACAAAATATCGATAGAGTTGCCCCCCAATGATGCTATGGTGCTTCGCCAATGCTAACAGTTTTTGCTTCTCTCTCTTGCTTGCTCCTGGCGGATATTTGGTGGTGCATAAGAAATTCACCAAGTCGGCATACCAAGGTACTTTAGCATCAACCTGGAATAGATGCCCATCAGGAGCATCATCGGGCACGCCAGAGATTGGCTCCTCATTAACAATTCGAGATAAATGGTCGGCCAATATATGCGCTTTGCCTGGTCTGGTTACCACTGTGAACTGAAATTCTTGGAGAAGTAGCATCCACCTCATCAATCGCCCTGATAGCTCGGGTTTATTAATGATATACTTAAGGGCTTCATGATCCACATAAAAAGTGAAATGCTTTCCCATCAAGTAATGCCGATACTTGCTCACCGCAAAGATCATCGATAGGCATTCCTTCTCTGTAGTCGTGTAGTTCCTCTCAGTGCTATTCAAGTTGCGACTTGCGTAATAAATAGGGTGGTCCAACTTCTTTTCATCGGCTTGGCATAGTACTGCTCCAACCGCAGTATGAGAAGCGTCGGTATGCACATGGAATTCCTTCTTCCAGTTGGGTGCTACCAAAATTGGTGCATTTATCAAGCTTTCTTTGATCGAGTCGAATGCAACTTGACACTCTCCAGTCCATTGGTACTGTTGGTCTTTCCTCAAAAGATTCGTCAGTGGTGCCGCTATGGATGCAAAATTTAATATAAAACGTCCATAATAATTCGCATGGCCCAAGAATCCTCTGAGTTGCCGCAAGTTTTGAGGAGGTGGAAGTTGTCCGATCTTTTCCACTTTATCCTCGTCAACCGCAATCCCTTTTTCAGAAATAACATGTCCCAAAAGCAACCCTCTTTGCACTCCAAATGTACACTTTTCAGGATTTAATGCGATGCCTTTTTCGATGCTTCTCCTTAAAATCGCTTCGATCCTCTCCATCATGTTTTCATCGTCGCCTCTAATCGCAAAGTCATCGAGAAATATCTCCATCCAATCCTGCAAGTAGTCTTGATATGCAGCTATCATTGCTCTCTGGAATGTGGCCGGTGCATTGCATAATCCAAATGGCATCACACGATATGCATACGTACCCCATTCTGTCGTGAAAGTAGTTTTTGATTGATCCTCTTCATGGATTTGGATCTGGTTGTATCCACTAAAACCATCCAAGAATGAGTACAATTTATGGCCAGCCACTCTGTCCAAGATTTGATCAGTAAACGGCAAGGGAAAGTGATCCTTCTTCGTGCGCTCGTTCAACTTTCGATAATCTATGCAAATACGGATTTTCTTATTTTTCTTCGGAACAACTACAATTGGTGATACCCATTCGCTGGATGCGATGGGATATATGAATCCTGCTTCCAATAATTTGGTCAATTCCAGCTTGATCAATTCCGAGTAGACTGGATTCGTTCGCCTGAGTCGTTGACATATTGGTCGTGTGCCTTCTTCCAAGTCTATATAATGTTGGCAGATTCGGGGATCAATTCCTCTCAAATCACTGTATGACCATGCAAAAGCCTTGCTGAAATTTTTGAGTGTCAACTTAATACAATCTCGTACTTCATCTGGTAGCTCTCCCCCACACTCAGGAACTTTTCTGGAAAAACTTCCCATTTTTCCAACTGAGCTTCTCGCGAATATTCCTTATTCCTTGATGACACTGTGATTGGAATGTGCTCTCCGATCACGCGTGCATGGTTGGCCAATAAATCATTGTTTTGTTCTGTTTCGATTGAACCTAATTTCTTTAATTCAGCCTTTGCAATGACTTCCGACACTTTAGACTTACTCTTCGCTTCTTTTTCCAACTCTCGACTTCTCTTAAGAATCTCTGCTTCTAGCATTCTAACTCTTTCTCTCAACTGTTGCACTTCCATTGCCGGAGCTAACTCTAGTTTCAGCTCTTCTCTTGAAGTTCCCTTCTCCAAGGATTGAGTAGCTTTGTTTTTATTTGCGTCTATACTCAACATGTAGCACTCAAATTCTCTTGTATGCGTCAACCATCCTAGCAACTCCTGATCGGAATCGTCGTTATAGAGCAATGGATTTTGATACTCTCCCATCTTCGTGTCTTGTTTCTTAAAGAGCTGCAAGTTGAACCCGTCTTGAAGCAGATTCTTGTAGTTGTCTGTGTTCAAAGAAAACCTAGCTCGTGCAATCCCTTGCCTTGCTTTCTCCTTTTCTTTCTTTTCCATCTCATCGACTATTATTGTCTTCTTTTTGTTGCTCGAGGGTGTGGATACTTGTATTTGGATCCGATCAGACTTCGACCCTATTGAAATAAAACCTGTGCGCCAGTCATGCACACATTCGGCTTGCACCAGCCATGGCCGTCCAAGTAGAATCGAGAAGGTAGCCTCTGAGGTCCTTGGTCTTACTATCAAATAATCGACTTTAAACTCTAGACCACCCACAACTGTGCTTACGTTCTTCAAAAGGCCCGCAGGCTTTACTTGTGTTTGATCTGCCATTCTCAGAGACATCCGCGTCTCTTCCATGTGGTTGAGGCCCAAAGCTTTCATCATGAACTCAGTCATCAGGTTGACTGCGGCTCCACTATCTAACTGAGCACCAGGGACTGCATATCCTTTAATTTCGACTGTCACAGCTGGAGCATTTGAATCAATTTGCGTCGTAATACTTTGAATGATTCCTTGGACATCTTTATCTTGTCTATTTTTATCTCGAGCTTTCCTCGGCTTCTTAATATATTCGTTATAGAATTGTTTCCTATAAACAAGTGAACATCTCAGCAGTGTGCCAATGTCCAGCGTGACTTCCGTGTCAGCGAGCAACTTTACAATATCTACTTCTTCCGAACTTTGTCTTTCCTTTCTAATCTTAGGAGCTTTCAATCTTTCAGGGAATGGTGCTATGCCTGGCACAAACTCCTTGGTCATGGGTGGAAGAATCTCAATCTCTTCCCCATCCTCAAGCTCTTGCTGCTCAGCAAATCTTCCAACTTGGTTTTCCACCTCTCACGCTCAGCGATCTTCTCTTGACTCCCTTCTTCACCTTGACCTCCTTGGTTCGTCTTCGAATACTCTTGAGTCCTTGTAACTACTGCCACAGTTGGATCTTTGTGTGGTTTCTTGGCCTCGTAAGCATCCACAAAGTGCATTGACGAGCTAGAGCCTTCTTGAGGGTTCGGTGTCTTGAACACTACTCCGATCGTAGGAACGTGCTCTTGTGCTCTCGATGTGGAATGCATCTGAGTATCAACATAATTCGAGGACCCTATTGGTCCCTTTTCCTTGCCGGCGGCAGCTCTTCGTTTTGGACAATCTTCATCAAAGTGGCCCTCTCCACTACAGTACCTACATAGTGGGGTATAATCAATTGGCTTCTTTTCATTTGGACATCTAGATTGAGTATGGCCAAAACCATGGCATCTCTAGCACTGGATTGGACCATCTCTCCTTTGATCCCGTGAGACTCCTCTTGGATAGTCTCCTCCTTGACCTTGAGCACCGTATCCATATGTCGGTCTATTTTCCCAACGAGATGTAGGTGGGACACTTTGAGCGGGCAATCCCGTGTAAGGTCTTTCTCTTGTATCTCCTGATTTCATGGTCCTCTCTTCATAAGCTCTCTTGTTATAACATCGGTCCTCTGTGTGATTGGTTCTTCCACAAAAAGTACAACGCATCCTAGGTGGTGATCTATCTGTGAATACTCTCGAGACTGTAGGGCATTCTGAAGCCAAATGGCCGTAACCATGGCACTTTCCACACCATGTATTTGATCGAAACACTTGATTCGGGTTTGTTGTGACCTCTGGTTTTACTATGTATGTCTCCTGAGTTATTGTGGCAGCTTTTATAGCTTGTGTGATCAACTCCAATATTCGTTCCTCAGTTAGCGCAGGCTTTACCTCGCCTGGCGTGCTAGTGGCAGCTACAAAAGCTGGAGTTGTCAATGCGGGACTTCCTTGGCCAGGATCTTTCATCGGTATGTTTCCTGGGCTTCCCATTGGCTCGTATAAGAGTTCCATCTTCCTTTGTTGGCATAATTGTACTTCCTCCCAAAGTCTCGCTTGTTCTTTAGCATCCATTAAAGTTGCAGGTCTTGTCAGACTGATATGCTGTTGTGCCGTAGGATCTCTCAATCCCAAAATGAACCTTCGTTTCAATGTCTCATCGTTCGGGGCATTCACGCCCATCTTTCTTACCAACGTTTCCATTCTTTGAATGTAGTTGTCGATGCTCTCGTTGACTCCTTGTCGCAAATAATCCATTTGTTGGGCCAATCTATCTTGGAAGCCTTGTCGTCGAAACTTTGCCAAGAAGGCTTCCTTGAGCATTTGATAAGTTCCACGCTCTTGTGGTGTCAGATTCCCATACCAATTGGCTGCCTCATCACGGAGAATAGCCGGAAAAATCCTCAACCTTTGATCCTGGTCAACTACGTCATTGGCCTCACAAGTAACCTCAAACAACTGGATAAAACTATCCGGATCTTCGTCCCAAGTACCTGAGAACTTGGTGAAGTCCCCCAAGTGAACCGAAATCCGCTGAGCCATTTCGAACAGAGGTGTGATGTCGATATCACTTCGATCCCAGAAATTTAATGCACGTGGCCTCAGGATCCCTCCTTCAAACTTTCGCACTTGATTCGCGACCCTCCTACAGGAGTACACGTTTTTGGTTGATTTCTTCGAACCAATCGAGCTCCACTCACCTGGCGGTTCCCACCTTCTCCTTTCTCTTTCAAGGGCTCTTCTCTGAGCGCGTTCCTCTCTTTGAGTTTGTGTTGCTCCTGACGATGAGCTCCCCTCGCTCATGTACTAGATCTTGGGGTCCGCAAGCTCGGCCAACCTGTGGCGCTAGGCGAACCTATGGCACTCTCTTATAGGGACATACCAAGCTTTTCCCGGCAAACGCACCAAAATTTTTGTTTCATAAGCCCAAGGAAAAGATTCTCACAAATGCTTATGGTGTGCTCAAATCATTTCAAACTAATTAACTTGCATTGCTTGAACCCCTAATTGTACCTTTAATTTCACTATCTCGTATACACTCGTACGTATACACTATCGCTTTCCCAAGCCCTCTTTCTCTCATGCACCCATCTACAAATATTTGACCATACCCTCACACACTTCCACTCAGACATGATGAGTATATGTTCTTCTTGCAATTTGAAAGAACTAAAATTGCACCTTTCAAATAATTAAAATACGTGCATGAAATGAGTGCATTCATTTACATACTAGCATGAAAGCCACAAAACAAATAGCAATCATCTTCGCTCATATATGTCATATGCGCACGTCGCATGAGAACGTTCTCGAAAAGGACAACCTATTGCTCTCAAACGGGATCTCTTGCATTTCTAGATACCAAATCAGAATGATATAAGAATTAATGAAACTTTGTTACTCACCTGCAGCACTAAGATACATCAAGCACTTGGCGACACTTCTTTCAAGGTAGAAGAAACGGAGAGAAGAGAAGACTTCATCGTTAACCAATCCATAACCCGGGATAGGAATAAGCAATCCTTAACGCGGGCCAAGTATAACCAATCCATAACTCAGACTTCCAATCCATAACTAAGACTTCCACTTCCACTCAGACATTTTTTTTTTTGATAGCCTGCAACATAGTGTTTGACTCTCTCTACAACTGATAACTTAAACATGAAATATTGACAGGTAATGCAGAATAAATCTATGTATGCGAGTGAGCAAATACATTCATATGTCCATGCTTGGAAGGACCCTTTGTCCGAGCACACATTAGGTAAGGTTATCTGCTTCAGCAAGTAATGCAAGGACAAAAGCATGATTATTTCAATGAAGAATGATAGCTTGCAACATGGTGTTTGGCTCTCTCCACAAAAGGTGGTCTGACAACATAACTTGTAAACTTCATTTTAATCCTCTCTTACAGTTGGTCCATTGGTTTATCTTCCTGACACAATTTAAAGCCTGTATTGCTAGTGAAGCTGCAAGCCTCACAATATAAACGAAAAGACCAAACATAAAGAAATCCATGCACGGCCATAATAAATGCTTATTCAACAGTAGAGGAATCCATCTAGAGATTAATACGAAATTTAAGAGACCTGGGGCAAAGAATATTGGCGATGGAGCTGATGCACCCTAGATTTTCATCGAAATTGGAAATGGCATAAGATCGGGTGATAGGACCTACCTTGAAGACAAGGTTCTCACCGCTCACCGTAATGGAATTAATCGTCCACCAAATGAGGTAGGCCTTCACGGTGACTCCCTTGAGGCTGGAAATCTCGCCAGATGTAATGTAGCCGGTGATGGTGGACTTGTACTTAATCGGGTAGCGGTTGCTGATCTGGATCGTACATGTGGATTCGAGATACACGGAGAAGGCTCCATTATCTTCGTCGAGCTCATAACTAGTGACAGTGGATGGCAATAATCCTTCAGGAAACCCGTACTTCTCCAGGACTTCGTAGACAGTGCTACTATTGGTGTCTCTTACATGGTGCTTTGTGTCACTAGCTGAAGCGACCAGAAGAGAGACTATGTGGAGGAGGAGGAACAGTAGAACCCCCTGCCCTCTTTTCTGCATGTCCCCTTTTTGATTCTCCTCCTTCGATAGCGCAGAAGAGCCCCCTCCTTAATGCCTCCTTTTCGGTTTCTCTTGTCAGAAAAAACGGACCTGCCACATAGAGAGTCAGAATGCCCATGCCCATCTCCTTTTGTGCAGCTGGTCGCGCCTAAATCGAAGGGCCCCCCCATAGAACGGATTACTTGAACAGTCCTCCTTTAACGCCAGCATAGCAATGATGTCCCCACAAACCTTCTCTCGACACACACTTCCTCCATTCGTGACACTTCTAAAGGGGACGGACAGATGACTACCCACCCCCTCGCTTCTTCGCCTGCTCTTGCCCAGGCACATGCTTTTAAGCCACATAAATAAACGGATTTGTTTTGGGGTCTTTTTTGAATACAATGGATCTTGCTGCATCTCCTCAAAAACATGAAGGGCGAGAACACTGTAATTATGTTCAACACATCGTGCGGTAATTGTGCTCCACGACACTACATCTCGAATTGTCATATTAAGGAATACTTTGCATGCCTCTTTAATGCATGCACATTTTTCATACATGTCAGCAAGTGTGTTGCTGACAACAAC